>CM054138.1:73561898-73596898 GCA_028751875.1 Rapana venosa
TGTCATGGACAAGTATCTTGTTGCCGTGGTTCTTTGACGCTGTTTGAAAAAAAAACCCTCTACAAAAACCCCTAATCAACAATACGCCCCCCCCCCCCCCGCCTTTAAAAAAAAGAAAAAACCCAACAAAACAACTACAAAAAAACCACCAACCATGCTACAAACTATTTGCTTGTTGTTGCTCTTACCATCTATTTGTGTGCAATGGATGATGTATTTCTTTCTGACTAAACACCATTTAAGCCAAAATCAACCCCAAAGCAAGCCAAAATACACCACCCCCCCATCCGCTCCAGGAAAAAAAATCAAGTAAAAAACAAAACAAAACAAACATATAAAACAACCAAAATCCCTTCTGAAAAATAAAAAGAAATCCATCAAATTTAATCTGTTTTTTTCTTTTAAATAACACTACTGACTAATACTGCGATATGGTAAGACCACAAGAAAGTGAGAGAGAGAGGGGGGGGGAGAGAGAGAGAGGGGGGGGGGGGGGAGAGAACTCGAATTATGTATTCACAAAAGGCCCATTGGCCCATACATGAAAGGCATAACAGACCATTTAATGGTTTTTTGCTGTTGTACTTTAAAAAAAAAAGCAGAAACCAACAGCAACACAGCAAAGCAAAGTTGATTTGTAACAAGAGTAATCAAAACCAACAGCAACAACAACAACAACAACAACAAAAATCAAACAACCAAACACAAAAAACCACTACACAAAACAAAATGAATAATAGCTAAATGAGTAATACATCATTCAAACATAATAGTATATTGAGAACAACACACTACCTCCCCCCCCCCCCCACCTGTCCACCTCCTCTCCCCCTCCCTCGCACACACACACACACACACACACACACACACACACACACACACACACACACACACACACACACACACACACACACACACACACACACACTGTTGTGTGCCGGTGGGAACAGATTACAAAATTTACAAAACCGCATACACATGGGGACTGGATGTAAAAAAGCACATGAGTGCTTATTCCATTATCCTCGATATAAAAGAATAAAAGAAAAATAAACACACACACACACACACACACACACACACACACACACACACACACACACACACACACACACACACACACACACACTTTGAGATAACTCTCTGATAACCAGCGTTTACAAGCCCTCATTAATTTTTTGTCTCCTCCATTTTTTTTTTGCAGTGCCACATACAATGTACAAATTATAATTAAGTATCTCGTGTTTCTACAGTTCCTTTCTCTAATAACAGTTCGATGATTACCCAGATGGGCGAGTGAATATTGAATATACTAAGATAATGAACTGATTTTGGCGTCAGTAGAGTTCCCTTTAGTTCATTGTCAATGATATTAACATGAAGATAATGTAGATGATGTATTCAGATAGTTCTGAAACCAAATTGCTTAATATCTTTTTTATGGCCCATTGTGTGTGTGTGTTGGTGTGGATTGCAAGCTTTGATAAGCAAGTTTTGTAGTTTTGTTTTTGTTTCAAATTCGTTCACTACGCTTCGTTTGTCTCTTGTCTGACTGTCTGTCTTGTTTGTCTGTCCTGTCTGTCTGTCTTTATGTCTGTCTGTCTGTCTGTCTGTCTGTCTTGTGTTTGTCTGTCTGTGGTCTGCCTGGCATTGTCTTGCCTGTCTGTTTCTCTCTCTCTCTCTCTCTCTCTCTCTCTCTCTCTCTCTCTCTCTCTCTCTCTCTCTCTCTCTGTGCCCGTATGTTTTCTGCCCGTTTGTTGTGTCTTGTGTGTGTGTGTGTGTGTGTGTGGTGTGTTGTGTGTGTGTGTGTGGTTGGAAGGGGGGGGGGGGACAGCTAAAAATTAAGATTTGCTCTGAGAGAGAGAACAACGAACAAGATTTATTCTAGAGATAGAAACACAGACAGACAGACCAGACAAACAGAGACAGACACACAAGAGACAGAATCCAGGAAGGAAGGGGAGAAGACTACCCGCGTGCGTACCTGTCACCCGTCGTGGCCAGAGTAAAGCCCCCTTCCTTTTCCCTTGTCCACCACATGACTAACCTCCCCTTGTAGGACCCAACCCAACCCACCCCAACCCTGCCTTACCTCCCCCTGGTCCCCTCTGAGGGCAGTTTTGCCCGAGCATTGTCTCCCTTGTCCCCCCTTCACTTCCCTCCCCCTCCCCCCTTCCCTCCCATATCCCCCCCTCCACCCCCTGCGGCTGCTCTAATGGGATGATCTGTACTAGCTGTCCACCCCCCCCCCCCCCTTCCGCCCCACCCTTCCCTCCATTCTCCCAGTGGCCCCAATGACTGCCTGTGCTGGTCACACCTTTGCTTGAAATGACCACCAAGTGATGACCATTTTATCTCCTCCCCCCCCCCACCCCCTGATGTGATTTGACTTCTCTCTTCTCCCCTGCAGGAATGCCAGGACCCTATCGGTTTAAATAGCCTCTCCTATAAATAGCCTTGGAGGCACCGTGGTCGAGTGGTTCAGGCGGTCAACTCGTGATCCAGAGGTCGCGGGTTTCGATCCTCGCTCGTCTCGTGTTTGTGTCTTGAAGCACTTTACTCCTTTTTTTCCCACTCCACCCAGGTGTTACAAGTGGGTACCAGCTCTGTGGGGAGTATCTGGCGACAGACTAGCGTCCTGTCACAGGGGTGGTGAAAAACCATCAGTTCGCTTAACGCTACAGAAACCGGGATAAGCTCCGGCTGGCTCTATGGGCCTTCTGGCTCGAAAGAACATACTTTAAATAGCCTGGGGGGGGGGGGGGGGAACCTTCTTGGGGAAAATCTGTGCTAGGAATTCCCCCTCTTTTCTATCCTTCTCTTTGTTTCTACTTTGTTCTTTTTCGTTCTGTCACCTCCTTCGCGTCTCTTTTTTTTCTGCTGCCTTCTTGGTCGATTCTCCTGCAGTGGGTTTTTTGGGTTTTTTTGTTTGTTTTGTTTTTGGTTTTTTTGTCAGAAAAACTTAAACGATAACAATTTTCTCCCATTGGGAAGTCGGATGCGCTAGGCCTGACTTGTGAGGTGCTTTAACGGCAACGCAATGCACTTTTGCTCATATAACAGACAACACTAGTTGCTGTCTGAGCGTTCCACGTAGAAGAAGAACTCGAAATTCCTTTCTTACAAAATATTCACAATCACCGAAGTCGGAATACGGCTACCTTAACTTCTTAAGAATTTGTTGGGACACAGCGCTGAATTTTTTAATTAAAAAAAAATACTTTGGCAGGTTGTCGTGGGCAAGCCAAGCATGGTGGAGCTTACTCATTTCCTTAGGAAGCGGGTGCATGCTGGGTATGTTCGTTTCACGTATCCCACCAGCCAAACTGCCTGTTTTTAAACGTGTAAGCATAAAGTTCCGCATAATGTTAGTGCACAGGACACCTAACTGGGTTTATTTTTGTTTGTTTTACGATATTCAGCGCTATATAAATACCATTTATTTTTTTTTTTTATACTATTACTATTATTATTATTATTATTATTATTATTATTGTCATTATAGTCTGATTCGGAAGACTTTCAGGTGAATGGAGTTGGAACCAGTGTTATGTTCTGGACACACATGCTCGCGCGCGCGCTCGCACGCACACACACGCACGCACGCACGCACACCACACACACACACACACACACCACACCACACACCACACACCCACATACACACACGCGCGCGCAAGAGAGAGAGACTATTAACCAGGCCCTGAGTGCCAACTCTTGAAGAATGTTTTGCATACACGTTAAAACCTGTTCCCCTTTTCAGAAGAGTAGGCCATTGTGTGCCAGAGGCGAAAGCTAATCTACAAAACCACATGCACACGGAGGCTGGATTTAAAAAAAAACACATGAGTGCTTGTTCCATTATCCTAGAAGTAAAAACAGATAAATGAATAAGGGAATTCATGAAATAAATCAATAGATAAATAACATAGAAAACTGCTAGCTGGGATTCATCAAACCCACGCCCTCAGATTCATTTTAAATCTCGAATCTCCGGACTCTCTAAAGCACTTGAGTTATTCCGCATCATAGACCCTGAATAAACCCATCACTGATACACCACACAATCCTCCTTATACTCCAACAACCCCCCGAAAGAAAAACACCAACTGTGGACACACAAGCCTCAGGTCCTCACTCCCGGATCCCTCACTGCCAGCCCTTAGAGGTATTATACCCTGACTAAACCAGCCGCTTAGGCCCTATATCCACAGCCAGTGCAGGGCGCTGCTTGACCCCTTGAAAGCCAAGACCCTGACCAGACAAAGGTTGTGTCCACATCAATAACTCTCCTGCCAGGAGGGACAAAATAGTTCTTGTCATCCGGGTAACTACAGCTCCGGCAGGGGGTCGGCCATTGTGGTGAGGCAAGAAAGCTGAAAGGGGAAAAATAGGAGGAAGTGTGTTGGTGTGTACTGTACTTCCTGTGAAACAGCTGGAGCCAATGGGATTGGTGGATGAGTAGTAGAGGGGACTGTCGAAGCCATCTTACAGTATGCTGAGAGAGAAGAGAGAGAGAGAGAGAGAGAGAGAGAGAGAGACAGAGACAGAGACAGAGACAGAGGGACAGTGAGAGAGAGAGAGAGACAGTGAGAGAGAGAGAGAGAGAGACCCGACAGAGTTTTTAGCTATCAGCTCATGGCAGAAGGTCTGTCTAAACGATCCAGTCTTAGCCCTCTTCTCCCAACGTTGATGAACTACTGGAACAACACACTGAAAGGCTCTCAGGTCGTGTATCTTAATTAAGCCAGTTTGAACCTCCTTACCTGTCACAGGAAGCAACATACCCGTTTTTTTGTTGTTTTGTTTTTTTGGTGGGGGGTCAATTTTTGTCATCCCGTTCCCACCGGCACACAATATCTTCCTACTCTTCCAAAAATGCGGGGACAAGTTTTATCGTGTGCGCAAGATGTTCTGCATACGTTCGCAAACGGGACTTTGGTTTATTGTTTCATGATGCGAAGGACTTTTAGTAGGGAGTGGAGTCCGCAATGTTATTTCAAACCTGACGCTGCAAGCCAGTTGAGAGGTACGCTTACGACAGACTATCTGTTCGACCTGACCGTCCCAACCTTATTTATTTATTTATTTTATTTCTAGGACAATGGAATAAGCACTCATGTGCGTTTTTACATCCCGTCCCCGTGTGTATGCGGTTTTGTAAATGTTGTCGTCCGTTCCCCCACCGGCACACAATGGCCTACTCTTCCGAAAAGCGGCTCGGGAGGTTCACGAGGCTGCTCTGTCGCTTGCTTTAGATCACGGATCCGAAACTTTTAGTACTGAGCATCCCGCACTGCCTGTATTCATGCAAATATATGCAAATCAGGCTGAGGGGGCAATGGGGAGGGGAGGGGGAGGGGGCGCGGGTAGGATAATTGCTATGTACAGTGATATCTATCTATAAATCAGCGATAGAGTTGTGAACAAAAACAAACACTTCCAATCATAAAAGCGAAAGATCACCATCTATGGACGTGATACATATATACCGTGCATTATTCATGGTCGAGTCTTTACTAATCTGACTAAAGCAAGCGCGCGCACGTACGCACGCACGCACGCACACACGCACGTCCAGTGCGCGCGCACACACAACACACACACACTCTCAACACACACACACACATACAATACCCACCCACCCATCCACCCACACACACATAATTACACACACACACACATAATTACACACACATACACACACATAATTACACACACACACTAAAACAACACCCCCCCCCCCAAAAAAAAAAAAAAAGAACCCCAAAACCTAGCGCAGCTGTTTAACGATAATTATAATATTGGATGCTTGCGTGCATAAAATTGAATGTATTATGTGATGAAAACACTGATTATTCATAGTCACGTGTTTTTATTCACTTCAACAACAACAAAAAATAATAATAAAAAACCCTCCAACAACAAGGCACTTGTTTTTAATAACGCCATTCAGAAAAGCCAGTTGCAATGCTGTTGCAATAAATGTCAATGACTTTGTAAAAACGTGTAGTGATAGTGGGTAATGATCATGATGACAATTCATAGCAATAGTCATGACACATTTTTGTCTCTGCTGGTTGGAGATATGCTTTTATTTGTTGTTCAGTTGGTTTTGTTGTTGGTGTTGTTGTTGTCTTTTTTGTGTTTTGGGTTGTATTTGGGAGGGGAGGGGTGGGTGGGTCGTTGTTGGTTAGTTTTGGTTTTGTATGTGTGTGGGTTTTTTTTTTTGTAGGTTTAGTTTTGGTTACCAATCATTGCGTAGGACTTTTGTTTGACAAGAAATCCAAAAATTAAGATGGATCCCTCTCCCCTCCCCCAAATCATACACACGTGTGCGTACGTGCGTGCGTGTGTTTGTACTTACGTGCGTGCGTGCGTGCGCGAGTGTGTGTATGTGTGTGTGTGTAAACACGGAAATAGGAATGTATATATAATACTCATTTTATTAAATGTGAGAAAATAAAACAGTACACACACACACACAAAATGAATAGATAAATAAATTCTATCTATTATCTATCTATCTATCTATCTATCTATCTATCTATCTATCTGTCTATCTGTCTGTCTGTCTATCTATCTATCCATATATATGTATATATATATATATATATATATATATATATATATATATATAGAAAGAGAGAGAGAGAGAGAGAGAGAGAGAGAGAGAGAGAGAGAGAGAGAGAGAGAGAGAGAGAGAGAGAGAGAGGTGTGTGTGTGTGTGTGTGTGTGTGATATGTACTATTAAAAAAAAATTCTCACATTTAATAAACAAAAATGTGTAAGCAATAGGAATGTCGGCAGTTACTTGTTGTTAATTGCCAAAGTATGAAGAGACAACTATAACAATTATTCCTTTATGTTGACTCTCTTTGGCACATCATTACCATGCTTTCCGCTTTGTGGTTTATAAAAGCTGTATAATTTTTTTTATTATTATGTTCGCCTTACTTTATAAACACGCCCCTCCCTTCCATTAAACACGCCCCATCCCTTCCATCCGCTTCTCTCTCTCTCTCTCTCTCTCTCTCTCTCTCTCTCTCTCTCTCTCTCTCTCTCTCTGTTGTTGTTCTTGTTGTTGCTGTTGTTTTCATATTATAGCTTTGCTATTCATTTTGAACACAACATAATTATGTGTACACCCATTATGCTGCGTTCTGTCGTAGCTGATTATTTTTTTATTTTATATCATATTCACATTAATTGTCATCACGTTGTTGTTTTAGTTTGAACCAAACATTATTGTTTAATTACGCAGCACGGTTGAGTGCAACTCCGAAGCATGATAATTATCAGTCGTTGTTTTGGCTTATCAGTTTTGTTGAAAACGCGGGACAATGAAGATAGATGGGCTTGTCATGAAGGGTTTGATTGAGTGCAGTTTGTTAAGGTCGCGTCAAAGCTATTTTACTATACGTTTGACCTTTGTTTTGTTTGTTTTGTTTTGATTTCACCTTACCTTAGAAAAATACGCTGCTATGAGTGAATCCTTTTTCTGGAGAAAAGTTCCAGATTTCCTTCTCAAATTCTATTTTGTTTCTTTCTTTTATTTATTAATTTCTTCTTCCTTTAGTATACGTATTGTTCTTTTCTTTTTTTGTTTTTTTGTTTAGTATTTTCATTTGTTTACTATTTGTTGAGTTTATTTTTTTCTCTTGGTGCCTCATTGATTTATCTGTTATTTATTTATTCATTCGTTTATTTTGTAAATATTTATTTATGTGTCTTTTTTTAAAAGTTCTATTTAATGCACACCTTTTACATTTTTTCAAAATCAAAAATTATACACACGTCTTATTATCACAGCAAACTGTATTGCTTTTTTTTCTCATTCAATCATTTTATTTCTTCATTCGTACAGTAGGGTATTTCGTTTTCTTGGTTTCATTAATTCATTCATTCATTCATTCATTCGTTCATTCAATTCAATTCAATTCATTCTATCTATTCATTATTTTTTCTTCACAATGCTTTGATTAATAGCTCTCACTTATTCTAGTCATTTATCTGCGATTCAATCAAAATGGAACTGACGAGAAGAAAAAACCCCCAACAACTAAAGAGGAAAGAGAAATATTAATTTAAAAAAAAATGTTAACAAATACCAAAAAACAACAACCCCAAAACAATCCAAAGCCAGAAATAAAGCAACCAAGCAAGCAACCAAACGCGAAAGCTACTTCCGAATTTTGTTTGTTGCTTGGTTGCTTAATAGGCTTTTTTGGTTTTTGTTCCCTTTAAAAAAAAATGATGTTACAACTTGCCATTATTTTCCACAATATGCTTTGACCAGCTGAGTCCCAGAAGCATTCTTCTGTGTGAAAGAAATATCTGTTTTATTTTTTATTTGTTTAGACCACTTTTAAGTCACGACAGATTTCTCTTCGTGAAATTCGGGCTGCTCTCACCACAACCCCCCTCCCCCCTCTTTCCTTCCGGGGAGAGCGCATCGCCACAAGAGCAGCGCCACCCATTCTTTTTTTGGTCTTTTTCCTGTCTGCAACTGTACTTGTTTCCCTATCAGAGTGGGTTTTTTTCTACAGGATTTTTCCAGGGAACTCTCTTGTTGCCGTGAGTTCTTTTACGAATAATGATCTTGATTATTCACCAGTATTATGTTTACTATATTGTATTTTATTGTATGGTATTGTACTGTATTGTATACCACTTTCAGTCGCGGCAGATTTCTCTGCGTGAAATTCGGGCTGCAACAACCCCCCCCCCCCCTCCCCCCTCCCCCGCGTCGCTACAAAAGCAGCAACACAATTACTCTTTTTTGTATTCTTGAGTTTGTTGTTGGGGTTTAATTTAATGTTTCGTTACTTCTTTCTTTGATATTATATATATATATTTTTTTAAAAATATACTTTATTTTTGTTTTTTGTTTTTGGGGTGGGTGGGGGTGGGGGGTGATTCTGCATGTATATTTATTTAGCCTAATGATTTTTTTTTTTGAGGGGGGGGGGGGGGGGGAGGAGTCATCTGTTTTTTGGTCTGCTATTGTTGTTTACCTTGTTTTTAAATCCTTACAGAAAATACAGAATTTAGCTATGGGCGACCTTGTTGCCATGGGTTCTTTCCGTGCTTTACGTGGATGTTACAATACATACAGGACCCCGGTTTCTCGTCCCACCGAAAGACTAGCACTTAGGCCACAAACCATGGGCAACAGGGTGAGAGAGAAAAGTCTTGAGCTTGAATAGGTTCGAACTCACAACTTCTCAATTTTTTTTCCCCTGGCAAATTTCTCTTTTAATTTGAATGTATGAAAAATTAATATTGTCAAAATTAAGAAATTACTTTAAGTGATTTTCTTAAAAGAATATTTTTGGTCAGTTATTACTGCAGTTTATTTCATGACATTTTGACTTTATCTATTTATTTATTTATTTCCTTTTTTGGCAGCGATTGTAACAGAGATGGTCCATAATGTCAGTCTATCTATCTATCTATCTATCTATCTATCTATCTATCTATCTATCTATCTATCTATCTATCTATCTATCTATCTTAGTATCTATCTATCTATCTTAGTATCTATCTATCTATCTATCTATCTATCTATCTATCTATCTATCTATCTATCTTAGTATCTATCTATCTATCTATGCTCGATGATTTCTCTCAACGTGCTGTCTGCTTCTATTTTTTTGTTCCCCTTGTCTTCGCTTTCATCATCTTTTTTCTTTTTTTTTCTTTCTTCTCCTCATCCTTCTTGTTCTTCATCTTCCCTTTCTTCTCTTCTTCTTCTTCCTCTTTTTTATTTCTTCTTCTTCTCCTCCTCTTTTTATTTCTACTTCTTTTCCTTCTTTTTCTTCTTGTCCATCTTCTTTTCTTCTTTTGCACACTGGTTGCGCTACAAGTACAGAAACAACAAAAGAACACACACACACACACACACACACACACACACACACACACACACACACACACACACACACACACGTATCATATTTATTTATTTATTTATATTCTTTTGATTTTCACGAGTGCCATTCTTCTTCTTCCTATTATTATTATTATTATTATTATTATTATTATTATTATTATTATTATTATTACTATTACTATTATTATCATCATTACCTTTCCTTTCTTTATCAGCTACACTAGTTCAAAAAAATAAAAAGACAGTCTTCTTGTGAGGATGTATATATGTTTTTCAGCGGCCATATTACATATTTCATTTTGTTTGGTGTTGAAGCACACTGTAAGCTGTTCGTTTATTCTTTAAAATGTATTTTATTATTTTTAAAAAAAATTTCCAGATGGTTTTGTTTTGTAGGATCTGTTCTTTTTCCTGAATAAAACATCCGTTTCCTTTAATTAAACACAATGTATTCAAAATCGTCAGGGGGTGGGGGTGGGGGGTTGGTGTAAACAGAAAAAAGAAAGACAAGGGAATGAAAGAAAAGAAAAGTAAAAATTACAGTAAGAAAGAGAGAAAATACAGTTGGCAAGCAAAAAGAAACAGAAAGGAAGTAAGCAATGTTAAACAAGACACGAGTACAACGCGAAACCAAACCAAACAATTAGTTCAAAAGGGGGACAATCGAAAATAACCGATAAAACAAAACGCCGCAGAACACTACACGATAATCCCTGATTAATATTAATTTTCGTTACTTGGGGGTGAATATATAAGCATATTCAAGCTAATGACGGTCTTTTCAAAGCTTGTGCGTTAAGGAGAAATATACTGCTTATGTATGCACACCACGCACACACGCGCGCACACACGCACACGCAGCCCGCCAATAATACTTTGGTTACATTCATTCATGTGGGAGACATTTCGGTAAAAGGATGCATAATGGCCTTAAGTTTCGATATCCCCGCTAATGACTGAATAGAAATGGTACCCTACACAATTTTGCTTCTATAGTATACAATAGGAGCTTTATCATACTATCAAGTACCATGCATTTGTCTTGTTGCTTTAAAAGGTATTTATTCTATATAAAATGATCACGCATGAACATCTAGGATAATGACGTAGATTTTAGACCGATATCTATTCCCTGGGGTTCAAGTCAAATAACATTTTATATCAACCATGCATTTGTTTTTGCTTTAAAAGTATTTATTCTATATAAAAAGATCACGCATAACATTAGGATATGACGTAAGATTTAGACCATATCAAATCCTGGGTTCAAGTCAAATTAACATACTTTGATTCACAAACAGAACAGTTTTGTGGGTTATTATGCCATACCAGTAAAGTAAGTAATAAGAATAATATTTATCACAAAAAAAACCCACAAACACAATTATATTGACATCACTCACACATACACACTACTACAAGATATACCATACAGCACTGTTTCATCTGTTAAACAGAAATTGATGTTGTTGTTGTTATTGCTGTGTTGTCTTTATAAAGCCATGATAACGTATCTTGTACTTTAGACTTTTGTTGCTGAAAGTGCTCTTTAAACGAAGGAGGTCGTCGCCAAAGGTAACCCACCTTTCATCTCTCTTCACATTCATTAAAAGTCTACTAACTGTACCTATCTAAGAGCTGGTCGTGGACGTTTTCCTGCGGACAGTATTGTTCACTTTAGTGTCTTGTTTTTGTTGTTGTTTTTATTACAATACTTAACGCATGCTGAAAGGAAGACGGTACTTACATCTAAAATGTAAGATGCACTCAGGCCAACACACACGCCACGTGCACGCACGCACACACACACACACACACACACACACACACACACACACACACACACACACACACACACACAGAGCCACCACCGCCTCCATTCCTCCCCCGCACACACACACTTATTCTTTATCGTTCTTCTTTTAGTATCATTCATGTTTCTTAATTAACCAACCAACCAACCAACCAACCAACCAACCAACCAACCAACCAACCAACCAACCACACACACACACACACACACACACACACACACACACACACACACACACACACACACAGGCCTGGTGGTTAGAGTGGTGTATTCGTCATCTGCTGACCCGGGTTCGATTCTCGTTCAAGAGGATTTTTTCTCTGGAGTTAACATCAGTGCCGAATCCACTCTCCCCTAAAGTCTTTCGGACGAAACTATCAACCGAGGTCCCGTGTGCGAACGCATACAGAACATCTTGCGCACACGTTAAAGCCCGTTCCGCTTTTCGGAAGAGTAGGCCATTGTGTGCCGGTGGGAACGGATGACAAAATATACAAAACTGCATACACACGGCGACTGAACGAGAAAAAAACCCCCACATGAGTGCTTATTTCATAATCCTCAAAATAAAAGAAGAAAATAAATAAATACACACACAAATATCCCCATCCACCCCCCCCCCCCTCCTCCATCCCACCACCCCATCCACCACCCCTACCCCCCCTCCCACCACACTCCATCACCACCCCCACCCCCCCCCCCCCACACACACACACACACCCTCCACCACCCACCACCACCCTCCACACCCACCCACACAGGTTCGTATCCCGTTAGGGCCCGAAATTTTTCCCCATCCATTAGACCATGAGTGGTGGTCTGGGCGCAAGTCTTTCGGACGAGACGATAAACCCGAGGTCCCGTGTGTTACACAACATTTCCAGCGCACGTAAAAAAACCCCCACGGCAACAAGAGAGTTGTCCCTGGCAAAATTCTTAGAAAAAAAGCCACTCTGATAGGGAAACAAATACAGTTGCAGAGCAAAAGAGAAAAAAAAAAAAAGGTGGCGCTGCTCTTGTGGCGACGCGCTCTCTCCCAGGGGGGGGGGGGGGGGGGAGAGCAGGCTGAATTTCACGCAGAGAAATCTCGTGACTTAAAAGTGGTATAGAATAAACAAATAAAATCTTCTTCTTATTCCTTATAGCTCCTAGCGGAGCATAGGGCCTCAACAGCGTCCCTCCACCTTCTCCTGTCTCTGGCAAGGGTCTTGGCCTCTTCCCATGTCAGGCTGGAGTCTCTCAGCTCAATAAATAAAATACAAATAACCTAAACGGACCACAACGGGCACACACACTGACCTCCACTCGCTCCTCCTTGAGGTCCACTTTGAGGGCCAGGTCTTCCCGCAGCTGCACATCGGGGTAGTGGGTCTTGTGGAAGGTGGCCTCCAGCTGCTCCAGCTGCTCCTCAGTGAAGATGGTCCGGTGGCGTCTCTTGCGCTTCTGTCCCGCCGCTGCTGCCCGGGCCAGCTCGGAAGGGCCCAGGTAGGCTGACGCGAAAGGATGACCATAGGCTGCTGCCGCTGTTTTTGGGGAGAGAATTGGGTATGGTGAGTGAATGGGGTCAAAAAAGTTTGTTTTTTTTTAAAAAAAGGACTCGTGTGTGTGTGTGTGTGTGGTGTGTGTGTGTGTGTGTGTCTCATTATATATATATATATATATATATATATATATATATATATATTTATATTTATATATATATATATATATATATATATATATATATATATATATATATGTGTGTGTGTGTGTGTGTGTGTGTGTGTGTGTGTGTGTACATACACACACATGTCTCTCTCTCTCTCTCTCTCTCTCTCCTATATATATATATATATATATATATATATATATATATATATGAGAGAGGCAGAGAGTTATAGGGACAGAAAGACAAACAGATAGATAGATAAATAGATAGACCTATAAAAGGACAGACAGACAAGATAGACAGATGGATAGTATATCATAGGGATGGATAGATAGTTGATAGATAAGATTAATAGGTGGATAGATTGATTGATAAAAAGCTAAATAGATAGACTGATTGATAGATAGATCGATCGATCGATAAATGGATGCACAGATAGATAGATAAATAGATACTAAAATAGATAGATCGACAAAGATAGACAGATAGATAGAAAGACAGACAGACAGATAGATCGATAGACTGGTTAACTGATAGACTGCTAGATAGATAAAAGTAATCAAATGAATAAAGTTATGCAAATCAAAAAATGCAATAGATGACAAGTGTTAAGATCACTGGGGGATGCAGTCATGCTTGGGCCAGGGGGGGGGGGGGAGGAAGAGAGGAAGAATAGAGGGGGGTAATGATAAAAGGAAAGGAGGGGGGGTGAAGAGAGGGAGAGGGAAAGAAAACGGAGTAAGAGAGAACAATGAACAAATAACAAATTTTAGTTATAGAGGGTTATAGAATAAGCATAACAAAAGCTTTAAATTTGTTTAAACATCCAGCCCTCTGGAGAGAAAGAGAGAGAGAGAGAGAGAGAGAGAGAGAGAGAGAGAGAGAGAGAGAGAGAGAGAATGGATGTGCATGTGTGTGTGTGTGCGTGTGTGCGCGCGTGTGTGTGTATGTACATGTGCGTTTGTGTTTGGAGGCCCTAAGACGTAGGACTATTCATACAATTCACATTCTTCAGTATGGAAAGAATGTAAATAAACCGTCACAACACAGCCATTTACCTACTCTCGGCCTACTCCATACACAGAAATCGACCAACAAACCCCACCGCCGCCACCACCACCCCACTAACACTCCTGGAATCTTGTTTACCCACCCAGCCATGGTAAACCACCCACCACCCATTAGGGGCCCTAGCACTCCAGGCGTTAAAAATCAACACGCGCACATGCGTATCCATACACTGCGACCACCCCGTCTATAAACCGAAATCTACCATCGTCTCTATACCGCAAAAAAAATCTACCACAGTCTCTATACCGCAATCTATAGGACAATAAACTTTCCCCTTAGTGTGTGTGTGTGTGTGTGTAACACCTTTTCTGCCTAAACGCTTTTCACTTACCGACAAGAGCTGGATAAATCATTGCATATTATATATATATATATATATATATATATATATATATATATATATATATATATATAATATATATATATATATATATATTACATTTACTTGAAATCGCCCATTTTTAGCTTCTTTTTGTTTTTGGTGATAATGTACGCATTGAAAACAGTGAAATATAAGACTGGATGTTGTTGAATGTGATGAAGTTATTGCTGGATAGAAAGCAGTGAGGTTTAAGTGCTGGATATTAATATGAAGTGAAAGTGATCACGATATTTGGTTGAAGCGAAAACCATTATTACGTCGCTGGCAAAAAAAAAGTATTTTTATGATTTAAGCTAACAGTTTTTATGATTAGCACTTTGTTTGGATAGTGGATCTATTAGCATAGAGATGGTTTCGGCGCGGCGTTTTATCACTATCTCTTTCCAAATTAACAGAAGAGTTAAGTGGATGCTCTGCTTTGGCTTTCGCAAATATGCATATGTTTTAAGGGGTTGTTGTTTCTGCTGGTGAAGTGTGTTTGTGATGGCAAGAAACAATGGATGTAGATGCCTTCAGGTGTGGATTCATTTCCACACGATAGGGGGCGGGGGGGAGGGGGGGGGGTAGGAGAGAGAGAAAGAGAGAGAGTTTTGGATGCTTTAGTTAAAACAAGGTTATTTTTTTCCCCTCGACATCATCATCATCATCATCATCATCATTGATCATCTGATCATCATCATCACCATTATTATTATTGTTGTTGGTTGTTATTGTTATTACATTACTACTACTACTACTACTACTACTACTACTACTACTACTACTACTACTACTATTACTACTATTGTTACTGTTGTTTTTGTCATTATTATTATTATTAACTAAAATTATTCATATCGTTGTCAAAGGTTCATAATTATCGTTGTTATAGTTATCATCATCATCATCATCATTATTATTATTATTTCCAAATTACGATAGAAAAAATGGACACAATCCCTGCTTTTTATGCCGACAATTTCAGTACCGTTTCTGACTCTATCCAATCCAGTCAATCATAATTATTATTGTTTATAGCCCCACCGACAACGACCACAAAGGTCACACATCAGGCCTGTCACCTCGTAAAGACTTCACTTTAAAATTAAAAATCAAAGCTCAATAGATCAATGTATACAGATTAAAGCAACAAGAGTATAAAACCAACTCTACCATCGTTCCTGATATTAACGCCCAAGCCAAACACAAGAGTGGATAGTGTGATATAACACCTCCAATCTTCTGGCTCTGATGTCTGATGTGTGTCACTGCGAGAGACTTGCCGGTCTTCCCAAACAGAAGGATTTAGTATTTGATAAACGGATTAAAAATCTAATAAATGAATGAATGAATAAATGAATGAACGAGCGTATGAATGAATAAAATGAAGAAATTATTCAACTTGTATTACCTAAAATCTTTAATGCCACAGCACGAACTTTGAGCTCTTCCCTTACGTGAACATCGTGCTGCCACCAGAGCAGTGCTACAACACGAAAAAAGACAATGATAATAACGATAATGATAATAATAATAATAACAATAATAATGATGATGATGATGATGATATAATCATAATAATAATATAACATCAACATCAACAACAATGAAAACAACAGGCTGCGCTATTTCGCGAAAAGTTCGAAGGCGCAGACGATAAACGGTAGCACTCCCCAAACAACAACAACAACAACAACACAACAACACTAAAAATAAAAACAACAACACAAAAACACTAAAAACAAAACAACAACAACACAACAACACTAAAAACAAAAACAACAACAAACACAACAAAACTAAAAACAAATCAACAACAAACAAACAAACAAAACAAAAAACAAAAACAAAACAGCCCCCCCCCCCCCCAAACCGAAAGCAAGGGAACATTAAAACGAAGCAAAATATGCTAATGGTAGGCAGTAACTGTCAAATACTTTGGTATCCGCTACAGTCTATGCGTGTATAATATATCTTATCATGACAGGCCATCAGCAAGATTACTTGTTCTACTGTCTTGTCAAAATCATTCTAGCATATTTTGGGACACATATTTTTTTTAAATGCAAGAACATTCCCACAGTTTTGCAACTTATTCTTTTGTCAATAGGAAGTCAATGAAGATGACCCAAATGAGATGGATGAGTCTGCTGTTTGGGTTTCTTTTCTTTTGTTGTTGTCGATGGTGTTTTACATTAAAAAAAGAAACACCGAAGATAAAACGATCAAATAAGGGAACAAAATAAATCATATATAAATTTAAAAAAAAAAGTGAATGGATGAATACAAAGACAAAATAATAAAGAGATAAGTATCACAAAAGAAAAACTTGACCAAAGCAGAAAATTCTTTTGCAGAAATGTTTTTATAAATTTCTCTAAAATAAAGAAAATTATAAAAATTAGAAACCTTCCCTGCAACTTCATCTTCATCATCATTATCGGCATTACACCATAGTTATTATCATCATCATTGTTATCATCATCATCATTGCTATCATCATTATTATTATTATTATTATTATTATGATCTGTGGTTAAAGTGGATTTTTTTATTTGTAAAAATATTCCACCAATATATATATATATATATATATATATATATATATATATATATATATATATATATATATGTATACGAAATTGGTGGAATATATATATATTTTTATATATATCGTCAAGTTGGAAGCCAAAACTAATTCTTCCTCTAAAAATCGGCTTTTGCTAAAGGATCGATTTTTAAACATATAACTGCAGCTATTACTAAAACAGAAAAAACCCAAATGTCACAACGATTCACACACACACACACACACACACACACACACACACACACACACACACACACACACCTATCAAAAATAAATACTGCTAAAGCCCTTGGCAGACAGGAGACAAAAAAAAACCCACACACACACAAGTAAAGAAAACACAAAACCAAAAAAGCCTAGCCACATCTGTCACCTGACGATATGTAAATGAGCTCCACACGTGCACCGCGTAACTAAATGGCTTTCAGTAAATTATGCCCCCTTTTTAGTGATACTTCGGTATCTCGGCAAAATCTATACGTTGCTCTGATGTTATTTTTGGGGGGGAGGTAGGCCTACATAGTAGATGATACACTTGTATAAAAGGTTGAAATCAAACTTTATGATGATGCGTTTGATAAAAAGACAGATTTTGTAGGGAGGAAAAATGAGGGGAAGAGAAGAAGCCATTAGTTTGTTTTTTAAAGCGTGCTTTGGGAAAAATGCTTTATGGGTAAGAGGTTGCGTTTGAACATTACTCTTAATGCGAGAGTAGTGGTTGTGATCAACACTGAAAGCGAAAACATGGAAAAGTGACGATAAAACATAGATTTATTACGAGAGAGAGAGAGAGAGAGAGGGGGGGGGGGGATCCTCTACAATGTCACATAAAACAAGCTGGTGTTAAACAAACAATAAACAGTTAAAACGCCCAGGAAACGAATAAAATAAGTATTTAGTGTAAGTGGGAATACGTGAGTGCCTCCCTGTGTGCGTGTGTGTGTGTGTGTGTGTGTGTGCGTTCGTGCGTGCGTGCGTGTGTGTATGAGAGAGTATGCGTGTGTGTATGTATGAGAGAATGTGTGTGTGTATGTGTGTGTAAGAATGCGTGTGTGACAATGTGTGTGTGTGTGTGTGTGTGTGTGTTCGCGCGCGATCACTTCAAAACTTATGTTTTCCTTAAAAGACATTTTAGAAGTTTTAATTCTCTTCTCACAGATTGGAAAAGAATTTCCACTTTTCGGCCGTGTTGGTTAGGAAAATGGTCGTCAACGAAGAGCGGAAAAATATGGTTACCCTTCTTTTAGGGCTTTTATTGTTGTTGTTGTTGTTGTTGTTGTTGTTGCTTTGTTGTTCTTTGATGCGTGTTGTTGCTGCTTGTTGTTGTTGTTGCTGTGCTGTTGTTGTTGTTGTTGTTGCTGTTGCTGCTGCTGCTGTTGTTGTTGTTGTTGCTGCTGCTGCTGCTGCTGCTGCTGTTGTTAATGTTGCTTGCTGCTGTTGTTGTTGTTGTTGTGCTGCTGCTGTTATTGTGTTGTTGCTGCTGCTGTGTTGTTGTTGTACTTGCTGTTGTTGTTGCTGCTGCTGCTGTTGTTGTTGCTGTGCTGCTGCTGTTGTTGTTGCTTGCTGCTTTGCTGCTGTGTGTTGTTGTTGCTGCTGCTGCTGTGTTGTTGTTGTGCTGCTGTTGTTGTTGCTGCTGCTGCTGCTGTTATTGTTGTTGCTGCTGCTGCTGTTGTTGTTACTGCTGTTGTTGTTGTTACTGCTGTTGTTGTTGTTGTTGTTGCTCGGCTAGACTTCCTTCCGAGGTTCCCCAATGTTGAAATTTCTGCGCATGCAATCGTTCTTTTCTATATTTATTCCCGACCCCCCCCCCCCCGACCCCTCCCCCCCCCCCCCCCCCCAATATAGGTAGCCGCATTCCAACTTCGGAGATGCTGTCTAAACACGACACCGGCGTGCATGTGTTTGTTGTTGTTGCAATTTTGTCATCCGTTCCTACCGGCATGAACGCCCTACTCTTCCAAAAGGAGGAACGGGTTTTTAACACGTGTGCGCAAGATGTTCTGCGCGCATTCGCACACGGGGGCCCTCAGTTTTTATAGTCTCACCCGAAAGACTTTTGATATTCAGTTCGTTGGGGGTTTTTCCCCCCCCCCGTCAAACTGGAAAGAAAGGGCGAGGTTGGGTGGGAATCGAACCCAGAACCTCTGGGTATACTTGTTAGGCAGGTGAACGTCTTAAACCATCCTGCCACCTTCCCTCTTGAACAGTCATAATCATCTGAACCAACTCACTTCTCAAAACGTAATCCTCCATACACTGTGAAAATTCTGTAAAACCACAACTCAGACAAGTGGAGAGGAGGGAAGGGGAGGACATGAGGAGAGGGATGTAATCATGATACTCCTTACCCTCTACTACTCCCAACCCCTACCCACCCACGCACCCACACACACACACACCACCACCACCACCACCATCACCGCCATCACCACCACCACCACCACCACCCTCAATCCAATCTCTATTAATACACGTTCGATGCCTGAAAGTCTAGATCCTGCTTTCATCATCATCATCATCATCACCATCACCATTATCATTATTATTATTATTATTATTACTATTATATTATTATTGTTATTATTATTGTTATTATTATTATTATTATTATTATTATTATTATTATTATCATTATCATTAATAATAATAATATTATTATCATTATTAGTGCAATCATTATTATTATATTGTGATTATTATTATCAACATAATCATCACCATATTAGTATCATCATCATCATCGTCATCATCATCATCACCATATTATTATTATTATTTATTTATTTTTTTTCAAACGCGTGTGTTCGAGTCTCGAGTTGTGTTTATACAAACACTGATACTTTTCATTGAGTTATGCTAACATGAATTTTATTTCTGCCACAATACCGTAGTCTTCCTGTCTTTAAGAATTTATAATAAAAAAAAAACCCAAACTAGTCGCAAACAGGAAAAAAGAAAAATCATGGGGAAAAAAGGAGAACATTGTCGTGCTGCGCTTGTGGCAATGTCATCTCCTGAGACAGAGCAGCCTGAATTTAGGGCAGAGAAATTAGCCTAGACTGTGGAAACGCGATACAGCTCTAACGGAAAACTATGAACATAAGTTATCATTATAGGCAGTGTTAACGGGAAGCATTGACGTAACTAGTATCATCATCATCATCATCATCATCATCATCAGTAGTAAAAGTAGCAGCAGCAGCAGCAGTAGCAGTAGTAATCTTCTATATTATCACTAGTTCATTATTATTATTATTGCTATTATCAACCTAATTGTAGTTAGTAGTTCCATTTTTCTACAGACCAGGGCATTTAAAAAAAATTTTTTGATTTTCATCAAAGCAGATATTCCATCTACTCTATGACTGCATGGTGATATATATGTAAGTTACACATTCTTCATGCACTCCTACCTAACTGTACACTGGAAACTGTAGTCCTCCCCCCACCCCCACCCCAACGGAACCCCCTCACCACCACCCCCTCCTGTCACAACTGTACCTCCCCCACCCCTCCCTCCCTCTCTCCCTCTCTCTCTCTCTCTCCTCCATTTCCTCCCCCCCTCTCCCACCCCACCCCTCTTCTTTGTTACTAAGAATTCCACTACAAATAATCACAAGTAAAACCACTCCAATTCTAGCAGCTTGGTCAAAAAATTCGGTTCCCAACAAAAACACTCGAATCGGCTGCCTGCAGCACAGCACTGAACCAATGGTCCTGAGAACCAGCAACCTAACCCTGACAACTGTATGTTGGGAGTGGGAGTGGGAGGTATGGGGAGGGAGGGTTGGGCAGACAAGGGTTTGGCTCTGTCTAGCTCTCTTGAGACCCCTCCAACCCCCCCCCCTCCCCCCCCCCCCCCCCCCCCCCCCCCCCCGTGGTCACCACCTTCCTGGTCACAATCATCATCATCATCATCCCAGTTCTCACATCCCAACCTCGAACCTCTAGACATCTCTGTAGCTGAGGGGAAGAGAGGTTTAAACTGCCATGCCAACCCTTACTGTAGGTGTCATGTAGGCCTCCCTGCTGTCTGCCTGCCTGCCTTACCTGTGTGTGTGTGTGTGTGTGTGTGTGTGTGTGTGTGTGCGTGCGTGCGTGTGTGTGTTGCGGTGTGTGTGTGTGCGTGTGTGTGTGTGGTGCGTGTGTGTGTGTGTGTGTGTGTGTGTGTGTGTGCGTGTGTGTGTGCGTGTGTGTGTGTGCGTGTGTGTGTGTGTGTGTTGCGTGTGGCGTGTGTGTGTGTGGTGTGTGTGCGTGTGTGTGTGTGTGCGTGTGTGTGTGTGTGTGTGTGTGTGTGTGTGTGTGTGTTGTGTGGCAACACCAACAACCCCACCCATACAGGTGCAACTTCTCTTTCAGCCTGAACGAAAGGCTCTCACAGGTGTGATGAGTGAGAGGGAGGTGTGTATATCCTAGGTAACTTTCTAAGGTGTTAAGCTGGGAAAATGCACCACAACAACAACAACAACCACAACAACAATACCCAAGTTCTCTACAAGGAAGTTTTAACAGAAAGGAGGTAAACCTCTGTTTGTGCTGTTCAGGGAAGTTGCTCCAAACTGAGGAATTCTACATGGCGCTAATCTAATAGAAGAGTAGCCTACAAATCCACCACCTACTTAGTAATAAGGAAAGGGGAAGGGGGGAGGGGGTGTACCACCATTGTATGAGCTGTGTTGTGATTGGTCAATAGCAGGATGCTGTCATAATGGTTTCCTATGAAAAAGAAGTGAGGGATGTTATTAGAACGGTCTCAGTCCCTTACTCAAGAAATCTCTGCCAGGGGACGAAGTAAATATAATCAAAGCAATAACAACAACATCGGAAATGTCCAGTGTGTGTATGTGTGTGAAATTTCACTAGGGAACCAGCACTAAGGTGTGCACTCCACACAGCCATGTTGTTCCTGGCATTTTCCTCTCAGGCCCCTTATAGCTAGCTCCTTAACATGCGTGGTGACCACTCTCTTTCTCCATGGCAAAGTTTCCAGAGGGATCGGAAAGAGGAAATTATTGCGGATGTGTTTGTAAGTCTGTCCTGTCGTGTCACCTGCCTTACTTGTAAAGACTGTTTGTCTGTGTTGAAGTATTTGTTTAAACGTTGTAAGGCCTACTCGTGTGAACTAGCCTTGACAGCAATAACACTTGTATGGCGGCACCACAAACTCTACACTGGACACACAGCCCCTCTGCAAAACCTTACCAGCCCACATTAGAAGGAGCTTGAAGTATAGTTAGTTGGACAACAGGTCTTTAAAGTTTACACATAGTGGCGGCTAGTTGAGGTAAGTCCCTATAATTATCGGATAGCTGGAACTTTATTATAATCAAACCCCATAGTTATACACCAGGTCATTTCAGAAAGCCCCATTTATAAAAAAAACAAAACAACAACACCAAACCGTGACATAAAAATTGCTATTATTTCATGATTGCTATGACTTGTGTACATGTGTCTGTGTGTGAAAGGGTATTGATTTAGGTGGGGGGTTTTGTTCCTGGACAAGAGTTCCAAGGTTTACCAATGGTGAGATTTTGCCTCGGCAACCGGTTTTCCCACCATTAAAGTAGGCATATTCCGACTAAGGAGATTGGTTTTTAAAATAATATTATTTTTATCACCATCATTATTGTTGTGGTTATATTTGCGCTTTTATATATGCGCTTTGATTTGTTGCTTTACATTGCTTCACAAGATTCAGCGCTATATAAATTCCATACATTATTATTATTATTATTTGGTGATATATTTGTTTCTGTTATTAGCAATGTGAAATGTATTTGTTTCTGTTATTAGTAATGTTGCTTTTCTCAGCCTTTTTGTTTCCCCAGCTATTCCCTATTTCGTCAGCTTCAGTCATTTCATGCCTACCTGTTGAAATGCTTTGTTCTGACAAAACCAAACCATGTGACAAACCCACTTTCTCATTTCAGGCTCCATTCTTATGGAATGCACTACCAATGTCGTTTGCCACGTCACTGGTTGTCTTACACATTCTCTCAGTCTCGTTTTATATTTTTCTTTCGTTTTCATACTATAGGGATCTTGTGATAAAAAACCCATCAATGGTTGATCGTGGCTTTCTGTATACATTTCTATCTTTCCCAAGCCCATGAATGTGTGATTGGTTGTATGTTTGCCTGTCCGTGTGCCTGTTCTAGTCAGGGAGAGAGAGACTTCAGACTTCAGACTTCAGACTTTTACTGTACATCGGCTGGTAAGCCATTTTCTTGAACACTAAGCCTTACCAAAAAAACAAACCCTGCTCAATCCATCTCCCACATATTGCCACATTGCATGTTGTGTACAGCACAATGGTATTGGCACAAAGTAGGGGAGGAACTAATTGTTGGACCTTCCTCCGCTAATAGCTCCTGTTGACTTAGCTCTCCAAACTGACCAGTCCAAATCGGCCCGTAATCGGCGTAGGGTCAGCAAAAGGAGTGGGCGCTGGGGATTCAGTTTATCGCTTGATCCCTTTAGTTTATCCTCTGATCCCTTTTAGTTTATCCTCTGATCCCTTAATGCCCCCAAACAGATTTTTCCTCTCCCAAACTGTCAGGGGATTTTTTTTTCTTTTTGGTATGGTTAGATTTGGAAGTAGCGTTGTGGTGGTGGTGATAAGGACAAAAATGTCTATTTTTAGGATTAAGCCTTGCATGCAGCACAACTCTCTCTCTCTCTCTCTCTCTCTCTCTCTCTCTCTCCTCTCTCCTCTCTCTCTTCTCTCTCTCTCTCTCTCTCTCGTGCCACTGAGTTAACGTCCACATTCATAAGAATTTTCTATGATTTCAACAACGAAAAAAATCAATCTAAGAGAAACTAAAGAGGAATAAGGATAACATTATATCGCACCAAACCGTTTATAAGAAAAAAAAGTTAGATTATCATACATACAGATATTCAGAACAACAAGCAAGCCGATATAGATTATTCCTAATCATTCATAAAGCATTCGTTATCGAGAACAACCATCAAATCTTGTCAAGCAAAGTGAAAATGTATAGAACGTATGAGATGTAGTCTAACATCCTCCAAAAAAGAGTGAGTTGGTGTTGGTTGTGTGTGGCTGTAGCTGAACAAACATGGTCAGGGATAATGCCATGATCCCTTCTTCTGTCTGTTTCTCCCGCAACACGGCTGGTCACTCGCTTGTTGACCAAGCTGGACCGTAAGCTGATGATCGATCGATCAGCCGCCGTTGGGCCACTCTCTGAAGGCGACCACCAACAAGTCCCCCTGGGCGAAGTACTACTACTAGTTTGAAAAAAAGCTCCAAAATTGACCAACCACCATTTTTTGCTTTGCTCCAGGTTCTATATTTAATGTCACTCCAGACCAGATCTTTCAACAGACAGACACTATAGCCGAGTGGTTAAGACCATTTGGCTTCAATATCATGGGTCTAAGAAGTCGTGGGATCGAATCTCAGCGGCTTCTGGCGAATTAAGGGTCTAGAGATTTTATTTTTGCGATTTCCCAGGTCAACCTCAAATGCAGACCTGCCAATGCCTTAATTCTCTCCGTGTAAGCATACCCATGCAAAAGATCAAACAAGCAGGGTTAAGATCCTGTACTTGACGTCAGCGTTCGGTGGGTTAGGGAAACACGAACATACCCAGCAATGTAACATATAATACAAAGAAAAGAGCAGCTCTGAAGACGGAATATGTTGGCTGAGGCCAGCAGGCAGACCTTGTGTAAAAATACAAGCGCAGGAGAAGACCAGGCACTACGCCCCGCCACCGGGTAAGGGAACGTAGAGAGAGAGAGACAGAGAGAGAGAGAGACAGAGAGAGACAGAGGGACAGAGATAGAGGGACAGAGAGAGACAGAGGGACGGAGACAGAGGGACAGAGAGAGGCAGAGGGACGGAGACAGAGGGACAGAGAGAGGCAGAGGGACGGAGACAGAGGGACAGAGAGAGGCAGAGGGACGGAGACAGAGGGACAGAGAGAGAAAGAGATAGAGAGATACAGAGAGACAGAGACAGACAGAGACAGACAGAGACAGAGAGACACAGAATCTTTTACAAGAAAAAAGGAACAAGTCGGCTCTAAATTGCACTTATTTTTTTGCACGCAGTTAAAAAAAATAAAGAAAGAAATATGAAAAGAAAATATTAACTAATCAAGGATACGAACAAAAACCAAGCACGCAATATAAAAAAAGGTCGAGCTATCAATTACGGGGATAGAAATAATGTCCACTAATCAATTATTCCCCCCCAAAGAAAATGAACACGATTCGTTCTCATAGAGAGAGAGGGAGAGTGGGAGGGAGGGAGGGAGAGAGAGAGAGAGAGAGAGAGAGAGAGAGAGAGAGAGAGAGAGAGAGAGAGAGAGAGAGAGAAGAGAGAGTGAGTGAGTGAGTAATATAACATTCAAGATATGATTCAGAGAGACAGACAGAGAGAGAAAAAACCAGACAGAGAGAGACAGAGACAGACAGAGACAGAGAGACAGACAGAGAGACAGAGAGACAGACAGAGAGAGATCGATAATCCACAGAGATAGAGAGATTGATTGATTGATTGACTGATTGATTGAATATTTAAAGGGTAAAGAATTAGGCACAATAAAAGCCTTCTTACAATTCTGCCGTGAGAGATAGAGACAAAGAGAGACAGAGAGAGAGACAGAAAGAGACAGAGATAGAGACAAAGACAGAGACAGAGAGACAGACATAGAGAGACAGAGACAGACAGAGAGACAGAGACAGAGAGAGACAGAGACAGAGAAGAGAGACCAACCGACAAACACACACACAAACACAACACACACACACACACTCACACACACACAACACAACACACAACACACACACACACAACACACACACACCACACACACACCACACACACAAACACACAACACACACACACAGAACACACACACACACACACACACACACACACACACAACACAACACACACACACTCTTTTAACTCAACTCTACATCACTTCACTTCAGTCTTTCACGTATTCCTTCAGAACTTGCTTTTCCAGCCGTCACGAAGATTACGTCCCCTAATCTTGTCTAGAATTCGTTTTATCCCCCCTTCTCTCCCCGCCACCGCCACCCCCACCGCCCCCCCTTCCCCCCTCCCTCCAGACAACACCTCCCCCTCCCCAACCCCCCCTGCACACACACAAACACACAACCTCCCTCATCCCCACTCCCATCCCCCACCTACCAACAATTTCTCTCTTCTCAAGCGGTCTAAGCCCGTCACGTAAACAGATAAAAACGTAAAGGAACAGCTGGAAAAAAAAAACACACCAAAAAATCGAGAAAAAAAACACACCCCTACCCTGGAGTAGTGAGTAGGGTCATTATTTATTTCCTTTGTCCTCAGGCCAGAAGGCCATTTATCATCATTAAAGCTGTCGTCGCCGTTATCGTCACTCTCATCGCCTGTAGCTGGCGATCGTCTGCCTGTGGAGCAATCTCTTTCAAGTGGACGCCAGTAATCCAGAGCAGCTATATAGGCCTGCCTGGTTTCCTAGGACTACCAAGCCAAGTACGGTGCCATTTCGGTCCCTACCCCTCCTCATCTCTCTCTCTCTCTCTCTCTCTCTCTCTCTCTCTCTCTCTCTCTCTCTCCCTCCTCTTCTCTATTTTGCACAACAGGCTGGCTAGGCTGGCTAGGCTGGCTAGGCTAGGCGAGGCTAGGCTAGGTTCTGCCTCACCAATACCATCCCGATTCCAGAACTTACAGCGCCTCTCAACTCCTTGGATCAAAGCCCCACTGCTGTAAATATTTGATTGGTTGCTGTTTTTCGCGGCCGATTCCCCCTGCTTGTTTTAGTGGTGTGTGTGTGTGTGTGTGTGTGTGTGTGTGTGTGTGTTGTGTGTGTGTGTGTTTTGTGTGGTGTTGTGTGTTGTGTGTGTGTGTGCTTTCTCGATTGTCATTGGATGGTTGGTTGAGTGAGCTGAGAGGGTGTGGAGAGGTGTGGGTGATGTGGTAGGGTTAGGGGTTGGGGTTGGGATGTGGTGTGGGTGGGGGGGGGGGGGGGGGGTGGGGGGAGGAATGAGTCAGAAGATTAAGTTCAAGCTGTTGTTAGAAATAATGTGTGAGAGGTGTTGGGGTTATCTTTACCGAAATTAACACTCATAATTCAGTACAAACAAGAGAGTTAGGTTCGGTATCTGTGAAATGCAGTTTGCTGTTAGTGTGCTCCAACATTCATGAACATTTCTGTGTTATGCTTTGAATTTTTTTTTACAAGAAATATCGCCATATACATTCCATATGAAAATTATTATTGCTATCATAAAGCACCACAAGACAGTTTGTGAATCTGATACAGCGGTGTTGAGCATTGTTAGGACGCACGTAACGGAGGTGGAAACCAATGTCGTCACGTGTAATAAAGACATTGTTTGTGACACAATCATCGTAGAGACGAGTTACTCTACACACATTTAAATGTAAACAGAATATCAGGCACATAATTATGTTAAAATCTGTTCCGCTGTATGGAAGATTAAACTATTGTGTGCCGGTGGGAACGGATGACTTTTTTTAACATCCTGTTCCCATGCGCATACGGCTTTATAAGTTTTATCAATTCAGTTCCACTCAAGCAATTATCTTGATATTTCTCTGTCTCTGCGATTATAAAGTGAAATGAATTGAATTGACAACACTTACAAAACTGCATGCACAAGGAGACTGAATGTAAAAAAAACCACAAATACTTATTCCATGATCTTAGAAATAAAAGATTGGAATAAACGCTCCTGACTAGTAATTCTAAAAAGAAAGAACAATTCTTTTCCGCTGTCTAAAATCTGTTGATGATTTCAACTATTTTCGTTTCTGGATGTTACGTAAGAAATGATTAGACAGAAAATAGCAAATTTTGCAACCCCCCACCCCCCACCACAACTCAATAAACAAAACAAACACAATTCGAAATTGCTGACAGGAAAAACTGAAAATATTATCTTTAAAAAACAAAAAACAAACGAAAAAGAAATATTGATGGTTTGGAATCTTTTGGAAGGAAACACATGTCCCATATTAACATTGTTCAACAATGATCTAGAGATTCTGGCAGAAAATCAGGCAGGGACAGCTGACCATGCCGGTGACGGTACGATAACATGGCGCGTGGTGTCGCAGATTTTCAAAAATTCCCTTTCAAACCTTCTTTTTGAAA
The DNA here is from genome assembly GCA_028751875.1 of Rapana venosa. Taxonomy (NCBI): domain Eukaryota; kingdom Metazoa; phylum Mollusca; class Gastropoda; order Neogastropoda; family Muricidae; genus Rapana; species Rapana venosa. The sequence goes on from CM054138.1 coordinate 73,590,445, forward strand.
AATTTCATTTTGAAATAACAAATTTTTATCCCGCCCCCCTCCCCACCAACCCCTCCAAAAAAGAGCGCGGTACCTCATACCTCACGAAATGAAAAGAAGAAGAAACAAACAACCAAAGTTCGTGTTCCCCCGCTAACATTACTTGGACCAACCTCGTACAAGGTTCTACAAAGTGTAATAGAGAGCGAAACAGGTAAAAGTCTAATGGATAAAGTGAAAACATGAAAAATACAGACGATCTTCTGTCGCAATAAACCTGAAAACCGTCACATCTTCCAAAAGTGTTTACCGCCTGCATCTCTCGAGGCCTGTATGTTTTTTCTCTGGTCCTTTGGTTGCACTGAAGGTGGTCAAATCAATAATAGGAATTATTATTATAATGTCATGGTGGTGGTGATCAGGGTGATGATGATGGTGATGATGATAAAAGAGGAAAAGTAGCAGCAGCACAAACAAAACTTAACAAGAGTTAAAAATATTTTTGTTAACGATCCCAATTTTGAATGATGATGATGATGATGATGATAATAATATGCGATAATAGTTATGATAATGACCATAGTGACTATAATAATAATAGCGAAACGATAACAAAGATTCATAGAACAATAATACACTTCAGTACCATTCTCGTTAATTTTAACGTTCATTCTTTTCAGATTGTATAATTACCACCATCATTATTGATGTTTCTCATTATCATCATTAGCATCATCATCATTATTGTTATCGTTACCATCATTACTATTATCATTGCTGTTGCTGTTGTCGTGGTCGTTCATGTCTCCTCTCATCTCATTTCTTTCCTCCTCTCCTTGTCCTTCTTTCTTTCTTTTCTTCTTCTCTTCTTCGTGTTCTTCCTCTGTTTCTCCTCTCATTCTGTTTTTCTTCTTTTTCCTTCGTGTTCCCCTTTATGTCTTTATTTTCTTTCCTTCTTTCCTTCTGCTCCCTTCATGTCTTATCTTCTGCTCTCTCTCTCTCTCTCTCTCTCTCTCTCTCTCCTCTCTCTCTCTCTCTTTCACTCTCTCTCTTTCCTGTGAGCTTCATCATCATCATCATCATCATCATCATCATCCATCATCATCATCGTCATGATCATCATCATCTGTCTGTTCTTTTCTTTTTCTTTCTTTCTTCTTCTTTCTTTCTTTCTTTCTTTCTTTCTTTCTTTCTGTATTCCTTCCTTTCTTCCTTCCTTCATTTCTTTCTATCTTTCATATTTTTGGCTTCCTTTTTGTTTTTGTATTTTTCTCTTTTGCTTTCTTTCTTCTCATTCTTCATATCTTTTTTTCTTCCTTCGCTCCTTTCTGCTTATCGTTCTCTTCTTGGTTTCCTTTCTTCGTTATTTCTTCATTTCTTTTTCCTCCTCTTCTCCTTCTTCTTCGGCTTCTCTTCTTTACATTCCTCTTTTATGCTTTTCCTCTGATTATTTTCTGTTCTTCCTTTTTTCCCCTTCGTTTTTTCTTTCTACCGCTGATAATTCATTCCTTTAAAGGTCTTTCTCTCTCTCTCTCAATAATTATTTCCTAATGCTATATCTCAATATATATTAACATCCTGCTGAAGTGCATAACCTCTGTGTGTGTGTGTGTTGTGTGTGTGTGTGTGTGTGTGTGGTGTGTGTGTGTGTGTGTGTGTGTGCATTTTAATTCTTTTTTAAAATATCGTTAATCATTGTTGGTTGCATGTGTAAGGAGCGGGTTGAATGCAAGCGCTCTGATTTGTTTTTTGTGTGCAAGATGTAGCGCTATATAAATTCCATTTACTATTATTATTATTATTATCATCATTCATCATCATCATCATCATCATCATCATCATCATCATCATTATTATTGTTATTATTCTATATTATTATCTAATCACTGAGTATGATAATCATCAACGATGATGAGGTCGATGACTAGGATGATTATGATGACGACGAGGGGGTGATGATGACGATGAAATTATCAACAAAGTTTTACAAAAAAATTCTTTTATTACGAAGATAATTAAACAAGCACTCATCTGTTTTTTTAAATAGTTTTTACATCCAGTCCTCGAGTGTATGCAGTTTTATTTTAGGTGTTTTTTTTAAAATAGTGAATGCAGTTTTGTACATTTTGTCATCCGTTCCCTCCGGCACACAATGGCCTACTCTTCCGAAAAGTGGAACGGGTTTTAACGTGTGCGCAAGATGTTTTGTTGCTTCCGTCGCTGTATGTACCCAACTTGTCTACCTTTTTCGTCATCAGAAAGTAAACATTCATTCCGTTTCTCCCTCTCCGTCTATGTCTATCTTTCTGTCTGTCAATCTCTCTTTGTTTCTGTATCTTTGTTTCTGTCTGTCTGTTTGATTGTCTGTCTGATTGTCTCTCTGATTGTCTGTCTGTCTGTCTGTCTCTCTCTCTGTGTATGTCTGCCTCTGTCTGTCTGTCTGTCTGTCTTCTTGCGTCGAACTTGTTCTACTTGAAGCATCTTCTAATTCTTATTATGCCGAATGGACTGAAAAGCTTTATGACAATACTCACTCACTCTCTCTCCCACTCTCGCTCGCTTGCTCTCTCTCTCTCCCTTCCCCCCCCCCCCCCCCCCCCCCCCCCCCCCCTCCCGAAGTCCATGATTCCTCCTCCTCCCATCTTCCACCCTTCTCTCTCTCTCTCTCTCTCTCTCTCTCTCTCTCTCTCTCTCTCTCTCTCTCTCTCTCTCTCTCTCTCTCTCTCTCCTCCCGCCCGCCCGCCCGCCCCCCTCACCCCAATTCCCCCTCCCTCGCTCCCCCCCCCCCCCCCATCCTCCTCTTCCCCTTTCTCTCAGCGGACACTTAATTAGGATTTGTCTTTATTAACCTCTCTAACCCTAATCTCTCCATGGCAGTTGTTTTTATCGTTGGCTTTAGTTGTTTTTTTTTTTTTCTTCTTCTCTATTCTTCTTTCCTTCCGCTTCAACGAAACATTTTTTTCCATTCAGATTTCTTTTCTTTGATTTGATTTGATTTGACTGACTGAAGGAAGCACTTGCTCTTCCCATACAGCCCCCCCCCCTCTCTCTCTCTCTCTCTCTCTCTCTCTCTCTCTCTCTCTCTCTCTCTCTCTCTCTCCTCTCTCTCTCTCTCTGTGTATTTGTGTGTGTGTGTGTGTGTGTGCGCGTGTTGGGGAGGGGGGAGGGTTGTGCGTGAGTGTGTGTGTGTGTGTGGGGGGGGAGGTGCTGGGGGGGATGTTGGGGGTATGTGTCTGTGTGTGAGTGTGGGTGTTGGTGTGTGTGTGTGTTGTGTGGTGTGTGAATGTGGGTGTCGCTGTGTGTGAGGGGTCTGTATGTGTGCGCGCGTGTATGTATATGTGTGTGTTGTCTGTGTGTGTGTTTTTTATGTGTGTGAGTATGTGTGTGAACAGTTTATTATGATTATGCCAAATGGGCTCAAAAGCAATACGATACGCTTCTCTCTCTCTCTCTCTTTTCTCTCTCTCTCTCTCATCTCTCTCTCTCTCTTCATCTCTCACACACACACACACACACACACACACACACACACACACACACACACACACACACACATATTTTTTTTCTATTTTTTTTCTGGTTTGTATTAATTTTTTCTAGGAAAGGAGCGCATGATGGGAGTATGCTTCCTCCCATGAGGGGGGAAAGGGGTAGGAAGGGGTGGGGGTGGGGGGTGGGGGTTGGGGGTGGGTGTGGGGGTGTGGGGGGGGGGTCCCCCTGGGCACAACTTGGGCACGTGGCGTGCCCAAGCAGAGAGAAGCCCGGTAGGGTGCCCGTCAATTTGCCGGCCATTCTGTCTTCATTAAACGGCTGGTCATTTTTTGTGTCCCCACGCACACAGGGCTTCTCTTCAAGAGCCAAGCAACAAAGCCATAATCGCTTCGCCCCCTTTTGTTGTCTTTTCTTCCGCAATCTCCTTTTCGGGGAAGAGAGAGTGTGTGTGTGTGTGTGTGTGTGTGTGGGTGGGGTGGGGTGTGGGGGGGATGAGGGTGGGGGTGTGTGAGGGGGGATGGGGATGAGGGTGGGGGAGGGTGGAGGAGGTGGAGGAGGGAGGAATGTGTGTGAGGGAATGGATGAGAGGAGGAGAGAGAGAGAGAGAGAGAGAGAGAGAGAGAGAGAGAGAGGAGAGAGAGAGAGAGAGAGAGAGAGAGAGAGCGATAATGATAATGATAGCGAATTTTTTTTTTGGGGGGGAGGGGGGGTAGTAGAATAAGTACAAGAGGTTTTGGTTTTATTTTTTTAATATTCAGCTCTCACCGATAGAGATAGATAGATAGAGGAGAGAGAGAGAGAGAGAGAGGAGAGGGGAGAGGAGAGAGAAGGGGGTGGGGAACGAATGATAGCGATAACAATAACCGCATTTTATTTTTGAGGGTAACAGAATAAGTACAAGAGTTTTTGTTGGTTTTTGCTGTTGTTTACAGAGAGAGAGAGAGAGAGAGAGAGAGAGAGAGAGAGAGAGAGAGAGAGAGAGAGAGAGAGAGAGAGAGAGAGAAGGAGAGGAGAGAGAGAGAGAGAAACACAGATACGGAGAGAGAAGGAGGGTATAAGTGTTGAAGAAAATACGACGACAAAAAGATTGATTTTTTTCCCATCTTTTTCTCTCTGTCTCTCTCTTTTTTCCCGTCTCTTGTTCATTTCTCCTATTACTTTTGTTTATTCGTTTATTTCTTTGTACCGGTTATTTCTTCTTTCTTTCTTTCTTTTCCTCTATTCTCTTTAACCGTAGACAGACCGAGAGCTTACCAGAGCGATTCATTACCGAAGCACGAAGACACACGAGCTTCTCAATTATTAAACGGCTCGTCGGAAAAAAGAGGTTTTTTTTTTCTTCTCTCCTCTCTATAACGATTTTATCTTATATATATATATATATATATATATATATATATATATATATATATTATATATATATATATATATATATATGAATATTTGGATATATGGGAATGATGATGATGATGGATGCTATACGTGTCCTTATTGGGAGGGGATGGGGGGGGTGGAGGCGGAATAGCCTAGTGGTTAGACAATGTCGCATTTCTTTATATTCATTTTGGGGCGGGGCGGGGTGGGGGTGGGGGTGAAGTTCGTCCGCTAGCGCTTCTTCGTTCACCAATAGTGAGATTTTGTGTATCATCATCATCATCATCATCATCATCATCTTCTTCTTCTTCTTCTTCTTCTTCTTCTTCTTCTTCTTCTTCTTCTTCTTCTCTTTCTTCTTCTTCTTCTCTCGTTCGCTTTTTACGCCGTCAGATATGTTTGGGAGAAATAGTGGCAAGACCTTTCCAGCTCCTCTCGTGGGCCGTACAGCTTGGTTTGCAGGGTTATTTATCTCCGTCGGCCACACCATCTTCTTCCTCAGGTCGCTGAAGAGCCTGAAGAGCGAGTTTGATTTTGTGTATATATTATTATAATTTATGCTACTTTTTTTGGGGGGGGCGCACACCATTAAGGTAGCCGCATTCTGACTTCAGGGATGTTGTTTAAACACGACACCTAGGCTACATGAATGATTAAAAAATAATATTCTGTCCTGGTATTAGCGTGTGCGCAAGATGTTCTGCGTGCGTTCGCACACGGGGAGCCTCAGTTTATAGTGTCCTGCGAAGGATTTCGACATTCAGTTTGATTTTCTCGTTAAACTGGGAAGAAAGAGAGGGCAAGGCTGGGAATCGAACCCAGAACCTCGCGGTTTACTTGTTAGGCAGGTGAACGTCTTAACCGTCCTGTTACTTTCCTTCTTAGTGATATATTTTGATACCAAATTTGTGGTACAATACAATACAATACAATACAATACAATACACTCGTCAACGTTCGTGAATACCTGTGTAGATTTCTTACTATAACAGCAATGATGATGACGATGATGATAATAATAATGATAATAATAATAACGATGATGATGATAATAATAATGATAATAAATATTAATAATGAAAACGCCACTACTACTACTACTACTACTACTACTACTACTACTACTACTACTACTACTACTACTAATATATGGAATTTATATAGCGCTGAATCTTGTAAAAAACAAACAAACCGAAGCGCTTGCACTCAATCATTTACAGGCATGCAACTCTCCTTAAACATAATGAACAACAGATTTCAAATCCATGCGCGCGCACGTACGCACCACACACACACACCACACACACACACACACACACACACACACACACACACACACACACACACACGCGCGCGCGCGCGCGCACGCGCGCGCGGAACAACACTTAGAAGGTGAAAGATGCTGTTGAAAATTAGGGACAGATATTTGGGGGAAAGTCTCAGGTAGGAAATAAGTGTGTTTTGAGGCTGGATTTGAAGGTATCAAGTGAAGGTTTTTGGCGAAGTGAAAGAGGGAGGTCATTCCAGGTGGATACTACTACTACTACTACTACTACTACTACTACTACTACTACTACTACTACTACTACTAATACCACCACAACCACCA
>CM054138.1:73601898-73609398 GCA_028751875.1 Rapana venosa
AAACAAATTGTTTTCAATGTGTTTTCAGTCTGGAAACAGTCTTTTGAACGATTAACGGCTCTGATGTTATCAATTGGTATTATATAAGCGTATCAAAGCATAAAAACTCAATAAACAAAGAGGGTATAAATTTAACAAACTGCTCATTGGTGTGTGTTGTCTACTCAATAGTTTGTGTCCTGTGTCTTTTTTTAAATTTGTAGTCGTCTCATAGTCAACTAACAGATGCATTGCTTTATTGAAAAGGATGTTGTCGAATTATTTACCAACGTTCGTTTCTTATGTAATTATTATACAAGATACATGTACGTACTCTGAACTTTATAGTCAGTTTCAAATCAGCAAATAAAAATACATAAAAAATATTGCTTGCCCATCCATCTATGCTTAATTTTGGTCTGTTTTCCTTTGCGTTTTTTTAAAGAAAAAAAAAGTTCATCTATTTGATGCAAATTTGTTCAGCTGCAGCCCAATCTTGCGCATGTAAAGATGTTAGAGTACTCATATTAAGGATTGCTTGTTGTACACATTTCATGTACTAGCGCTATGTTGTTTCTGAACTAATAAAATTGTGTTTGAACCCAAAAAAATTCTACATTTTTTTTTACATCTTTACTTTTCTTCATTATATTTGTTGCAAGTTTATATATGTATATATATATTTTTTATATAGTATTCTGACATTCATAATGATTATAGATATCATCCAAGTAGACATGAAAAGAACACTATTTTATTACATAGCTTAAGCAATAAAGTCTTTGATTTGTTTTTAATATATTCATAATATTATGATGTCTTCCACATCACCAAATAAAACGGTGGCATGCCAATTGTTATCATTGCGTGATACAGGCAGTTACCTCGCTCTCGTTATTGCTCTGAAAAAGTGTGCGCGTGCGTGCGCGCGTGCGTGCGAACGTGTGTGCGTGCGCGCGCGCGTGTGTGTAGGGGGGGGGGAGGAGGTTGTATTGGGCACGTGTGTGTTTTATGATATTGTTTTTTGTCTTTCAAATTAACATCTTTATAACCGAAATGAAGAAATAAATGAACAAAATGGATAAATGAATAAGTGAATAAACACAAAGACATTAGGTGATCTAGCAACAACGATGAATCAAAACTACAATAATATAATGACAACAAATCTGAACGAGGGAGCCGCAGAGAATCATGTCCACAATAGCAGTAGGAAAACAACAATTCCCTATTCAGTATCCCTGAGACTATGCATGCGATTATTTCACTTTGTAGTTGCTGACAGGAACAACTGAAATCTGATCTCAAAGAAACCATTAAAAAAATTGGAGAGAAAGAGACAGAGAGAGAGAGAGAGAGAGAGAGAGAGAGAGAGAGAGAGAGAGAGAGGGGGGGGGGGGGGGGGAGAGGAGGGGGGGGGGGGGGGCGAGAGGGATGAGGTGGGGAGAGAGAGCTCTATATTATATTTTTGTACAAGAGTGTTTGGAAGTGAAAAACAAAACACACCAAACAAATTTAAAAAAAACACAAATACTGAAATAGTCCCTGAAAAACACACACACATACACGAACGCCGACGCAGGCACGCACACACACAGAGTGACACACACACACACACACACACACACACTGTAAACACACACATACACACACACCACGAACGCACACACACACACACCACACACACACACACACACACACACACACACACACACACAAGCCACACACACACACACACACAACGCGCCGCCGCGCGCGCCACAACACACACACCACACTCACCCACCACACATAAACACACACTATTGTATTTTTTCAACATAAATTAATTAATTACATTGAAGAAAAAGAACAAGTTACAAAAAGAAAAACACAATTTTGCCGCATCATATTCCCCATATCTTAACTAATATAATATAAATGATAATGCAGCCACCACCCAGATAGCCGAAGATTTTGCACTTACGCACACAGACAGACAGACAGACAGACAGACAGACAAGCAGACGGACACATAGCTGGAGTTCTAGAAAGATGACAGAAGAAAAATTGAAAGGGAGAAAAAAATCAGATTAAAAACAAAAAAGCTGAAATAGATCTTGAAACAGAATCACTAGAAGCAAAATAAATAATTGTTTCTTGTTGTGGTTGGGTTGGGTTTTTTCGTGTCTCTCTTTCTCTCTCTCTCTCTCTCTCTCTCTCTCTCCTCTCTCTCTCTTCTCTCTCTCTCTCTCCTCCTCTCTCTCTCCACACCAAACACATTACACACCATATCACCCCTCCCCTACTCCCATCACACCCGCACACACACACACACAACAACACACACATATACTCCACCTACACACACATCACCCCCTCCACATACACACAACACACAACCACCACCACCACCCCAACACACACACACACTACACCTCCCCCCTCCCACACACAAACACACACGCATAACCACCACCACCACCCTACCAACCTACAACACACTTACACTCCCCCCCCTCCACCCTAATCCCCCACCCACCACCCACACACACACACACACCCCCCCCCCACCACCACACACACACAAACATCCCCCTCCCCCCCCACCACACACTCTCACACACCTCATACACTACTCTCACACACTCTCATCACACTACACACACATCCCACACTCCTCACACACTCACACACTCTACCTCTCTCTCACACACTCTCCACACACACTTCTCTCACAACACTCTCTCACACACTCTCTCCTCTCACACACTCTCACACACTCTCTCACACATCTCTCTCACTCTCACACACTCTCACACTCTCTCTTCACACACTCTCCTCTCTCACACACTCTCTCCATCCACACTCTCACTCCACACTCTCACACACACCTACTCTCTCTCTCACACACTCTCACACTACAACACCTCTCTCACACACTCTCTCACACTTTCTCACACACACTCTCACACTCTCTCACAACTCCCACCACACTCTCACACATCTCTCACACTTTCTCACACACAACACTCTCTCTCTCCTCTCACACTCTCTCACACTTTCTCACACACACAACTCTCTCTCTTTTCACACTGTCTACAACTTTTACACACAATACAAAACACACTCTACAACCTATCTCACACTCCACACTCACACTCTCTACCTCTCACACACTCTCACTCTCTCTCACACACACACTCACACACACTCCACGCACTCTCTCTCACACACACTCTCTCACCTTTCTCACACACCATAGATGCTTGATGAAAAAAAGCAAATGCATGCTTATTCAATGTACATCGGAAAAATTGACTTGACTTGACTTGACACACTCACACACACTCACACACACTCACACACACTCTCTCTCTCACACACACTCACCAGCCAAGAAGTCGTGGTGGTGCGGGGCAAGGGCGGGGAAGGGCAGGTAGGGCGGGGGCCGGTGGTGGTGGTGGTGAGCAGGAGCGGGGGCCTGGGGGCCAAGATGCTGTCGATGGTGAACAAGGACGGCGGCGACGACGACGACGACGACGACGACCACGGCGGCGGCAGCAGCGGCGGCAGCAGCGGCCCCGGCCAGCAGAGAGCTGTGGCAGTTCTTGACGCGGTCTGCCGCTGCTGCCGCAGCCGCCGCGGAGGCGTAGTAGCTGAAGGGAAAGTGGGGCAGCATCATGGCCGAGGCTGGCACAGCAAGGTCCACCAGCGACCTGGGAAAGCTCCGGGGGGAAGAGCCTGGGGGACCTGGGGGTGGGGGTGGGGGTGAGGGAGGGGGGCGGGACCCCGAGAGTCCATGGACAGGGCCAGGTTGAGGGCGGCGGCAGGCGGGGAGACGGGCGGGAGCTGCTTGTTCCCGGGGCGGTCTGCCGTGCTGTCCAGGGGGTCCAGCTTGCCTGGGGAAGGACTAGGGACTCCGGGCACCTCTTGACTCCCACAGTCACACACAGTCAGTCACACACAGAGTCCACCTCCTTGTCCTCCTCCGTCCGGGGGGTGGAGGAGGTTTTAGTATCAATCAGCTGTATACAGGGTGTGGTTTTTGTTGTGTGGTTTTGTTGTTGTTGTGGTATGGGTTAGATTCTGTTAAAATGTTTTTACAACTTTAGGATTACTTTGAGTTGAAAGAAGATGTGTCATTCAGAAGATATCATAGAAGAAGTACATGCACGACAACAAATGATCTTGTTGAAGAATCCAGTCTTGATGTATACACACACAAGTTGTGGTGGATATTGATCTTCACAGTGTTGGGTTATAGCCAACTACCATTGAAGTTTATCATTTTGTTGTTTTTCAGTAAATTTTCGAGTTTTCAGTCTCATCAACGTTTGTAGACTGAAAATTAATGCAGATATCTGCCGACTTTCTTGGTTCAAAAGGAACAACACACCTGGGAAATATGTCCAAACAATTGAAAATGTCAAGGTGTTGATGTATTTCACGTGCTTCGGGTCGTCCAGACACTATTGGGAACATAGATATATATCTTAAATTTCTGCCCAATGATTTGTGTGCTTCTAAAACATAAAAAACAAAATCTGATCACACTGTTTTTCGAGAAAGTCCATGGGAAATTCCAAGGACGTAGTGTTGTTTTTCCTTATCAAATGAAAAAAATATTTTTCTCTCACAGTCCTCAATTGTCACCCAAGTTTGGGTTTCAAGACTGACAAAATCACAACGTTTATCCACACTGTGAGAATGAAGTTTCGGACAGTCTGGGTGACAAAGAGCAAAGTGACGAGGCAGCAAGTTGTGAATGTTTGTGTACTTTTCCCCACACTTCACTTCTTCAATCTTATTTCAATATTTATTTTCCTCTTTAGGACTCACAAAGTGGCCCAAAAGTTAACTCTTTCACCAAAGATCGCTGTCTTCCCAGAAAGAGAAAATCGCTGATTTTTGTTTCAAAAATAACAGTTGGAAATCATGCACACTCATGTCCACAATCTGGAGCTCAAGGTTGTGGATTTCCAAACAAACTTGAACTGAAATCCGCACAAGACTGCACAGCAAAAGCAAGCATGGGTAGGCTAAGCAGGCTCTAGTACAGTGTCCCCCCACAAAAAAATCTCAGTCACAGATTTTGCACACACACCTGCACACACAACACTGTATGCAATCCAGCCCACAACTCATTCTATATAGGAGGGGGGGTCGGTCCTTGTGGTTGAGTAAAAGCAGTGGGGGGAACCAGGCGTCTTTATACTCAATGACTATACCACCACTAGGCTAACCACCACACCTCAACTCTCTGCTACCCTACTCTTCACATCGACGTGTGTCCCCGCACCGCTAAGAGAAGAGGGGAGGGGGTGAGGGTGGGGGGGGTAGGGGGGGGGGTTAGGCCTAACAGAGACACTTTTCCAGGGTCCCCCCCATACATGCTTTTGTCCTATCCCTGCTCCATCGGCCATTAATGCTCCAACTTCCCGCCCCTCCCTTACCCGCTTTCTAGGCATTGTCGTCTTGCCTGTCACCAGCGATCATGGTTAAAGGACCAATCAGCGAGGCGCTACAGGTGCCTCATGAATATTCATCACGGTGGGCTTCTCGCGTTCTGATAGGATTTGTCGCCTTGGGTCGGGAGGGAGGGAGGGGGTCGCCTTGGGTCGGGGATCGATTGAAAGACGCGCGCGTGGATTGGCCCGATGTCATTTTTACGAGCTTCTTCGATATGTGAGGGTGGGGGGGGGGGGGGGGGGGGGGGGGGGGGGGGGGAGAGGGGGAAGGGGGAGGGGGTTGAAGAAAAAAGAAGGAGAATATCAAGAGAGGAGGAATTGTACAAGGGAAAGAGCTGATGCAAGAAAAGAGAAAAAAAAATAAAAGGTGGATAGGATTCATAAGCAGTAGTAAACAAAACCACACACACACACACAACAAATCACTCTCTCTTTTTCACTCCTTAACTTTTCTTCGTTACCTCCCCCCACCCACCCACCCAACCACCACCCCAACCCCACCCCAACCATCCCCCCCAACCACACCACCACCACCCACCATCCCCCAACCATCCCCCCAAACCCAGCCTCCTTGTGTGTCATTTTGTGCCGGCGGTTGGAGTGTGTGGAGTTTTTCCCTCCCGCAGTCAAGGTAGGCTGCTGGCTTTTGAGGCCTTGTGCAGGAGAAGGGTTTCTTGCCGGCAGGGACATGAGGTGGCCAGCCTGGGGCTTTGGCGACTTTGGCCGCGGGCTTTAGCAGACTTCCCGCCCGATCAGCGTTTGACCCTTGGAAGCCCTGCCAGTGCCGTGGCCCTGGTGGTCGTCCTGGGGGGTGGGGGAGAGTCTGGGGGAGGGGAGCAGCGCTCCCAGCTCCCAGCTCCCAGCTCCTAGCTCCTAGCTCCTAGTTCCTAGCTCCTAGCATCGCTCCCCGGCCCCCCTGGGTCGGCTCAATTGGCTCTTGGTCCTGAACTGTCTGTGTTGTGTGTTGTGTGTGTGTTGTGTTGGGTTGTGTGGTGTTTGGTGTGTGTGTGTTGTGATGTGTTGTGTTGTTTTGTGGGTGGTGGGTGGGGGGGGTTGTGTTGTGTGTGTGTGTGTGTTGTGTTGTGTGGTGTTGTTTGTGTTGTGTGTGTGGTTGTGTTGTGTGTGTGTTGTTTGTGTTGTGTGTGTTGTTTGTGTTTTGTTGTTTGTGTGTTGTGTGTGTTGTTTGTATTATTTAATTATATTTTTTATATGTAATTCTTTTATATCGAGGATAATGGAATAAGCACTTATGTGCTTTTTTTTTAACATCCAGTCCCCGTGTGTATGCGGTTTTGTGAATTCTGTCATCTGTTCCCACCGGCACACAATGGCCTGTTCTTACTGTTGTTGTTGTTGTTGTTCTTGTTGTGTGTGTGTGGTGTGCTCGTAAGGATTTGCGTTGTAGAGTGTACATTTTTGTTGTTAGGGTGGTTTGGTGGTAGCCTTGTATGAGAGAGGATGAGTGTCCAATTTCAAAGTTAAGTTTTTACTTTTTGCAGATGGTACGTTGAATATGCAATGCAATTGCTTTTTTCTTCTTCTCACCAAGCCAAAGTCAAAGACAAACTTTTATTTCCAATTCACTACGTTGAATAAGCAATGGGTTTGTTTTTTTTATCAAGCGAACGGTGAATAAGCAATGCATTTGTGTGTGTGTGTGTGTGTGTGTGTGTGTGTGTGTGTTGTTGTGTGTGTGTGTGTGTGTGTGTGATTCTTTTTCTTTTTAATCAAGCCATCTATCTGAGGAACAAAAAACCAAATTCAGCAATAATATTAAACTACACAGCATTATTACGACAACCCATAACAATAAAATAGAACCAAAAGTGTGTGTGTGTGTGTGTGTACGCGCGCACGCGCGCGCATGTGTGTGTGAGAGAGAAAAAATATGACAATAATGATGACAATAGCAGTGATTATGGTAATAACAATAATAGTAATAATGATGACAGTGATGATGATTAATAGCTTAGTGATGTGATGGTGGTGCTGAGGCTAATTATGATTACGATAAATTGCCGGGAAATGAATAAATAAATAAATAAACCAATTACTGAATAGATAACAATAA
>CM054138.1:73616898-73624398 GCA_028751875.1 Rapana venosa
GTTTTTGTTGGGTGTGTGTGTGCGTGTCAGCTTTTTTGTGTGTGGGTTTCTTGCTGCCTCATCTTCTGCGACGTCCCCGTCCTGATGTTCCCACGCCGCTCATCCCAACCTCCCCGCCACAGCCATACCCAGACTCGCTATGTCTCATCCCTAAGGTCAGAAATCCACGGGGAGCCTGTCAATATCAGGCCGCCGTGGGGGCCACCAGCCACAGTGACCCTGCACTGCTGCTGGGTGTTCGTCAGCTTAACACTCTGGGAGTCATCTAGAATGTTATGTAGGCCTATAAGTATGCACTATCTCACTCTCCAAACCTGGGAATCACTGTGGGACTGTAAGCATTGGATGTGCCGTTTGAGTCTACGGCTAAGTAACGTCACCGGCACCATCTAGGCCAACATACTCCGCCTTCAGATAATTTGTTGTCTCTTTTTATTAATGGAAAGTAAAGTTTGTTTGACATGGATGAAGAGACAATCTTGATAAACCTTTTATTTTTTAATAGCAAATGTAGGCTTTGGTATTTTGTATACATCAATAACTGACCTAGCTTATGGTGTGAGTCATCATCATCATCGTCGTTTTCGTCGTCATCGTCGTCAACTTCATCATCATCGTTACTTTCACCATCATCATCATTGTTGCTACCACCACCACCACCACCATCATTAGTAGTAGTAGTAGTAGTAGTAGTAGTAGTATTCATATTATCTTTATTGTTATCAATATTGTTCTGTCTATTAATATTATATTATCGCTGTTGTTCTTCTTCTTCTTATTGATGTTGTATTGTTGGTGCTGCTGCTGTTATTGTTGCTGTTACTGTTTTAGTGTTTTTCTTTCCTCTTTTAAACATTAAAAATCTTGTCTTTTGGAAGTAGCACTTTACTCTGTCTTCTCAGTGTGTGTGTATGTGTGTGTATGCGTGCGTACGTGTGTGTATATGTGTATGTGCACGCACGCACGCATTCTAGCGCGCGCGCGTGCGTGCGTGCTCGCATGCGCGTGCATACATGTGCCAGGGTTCGTACAAATCTTAAAAAGCCCTAAAAGGCCCTGATTTTTGAAGATCCAAAATAAGGCCCCTAAAAAGCCCTAAAAATGAGACCTATGGCCCTGGAGGCCCTAAAAATGGGAATCATGAGTGAGAGTTTCTGTTGAAATGTAGATTAAACAAATACACAAAATAAAACTTTTGAGAAATGAAAGGTGTCCAAAGATAGTATCATCGACGATAGAGCCTGTCGTCTGCTATTTATGTCGCGCCACCTATTTTGCCAAGGGAGGTAATTTGCCTCCATTGGAAGTGCAAATTTGCTTTGCTTTCACCAGTTATTTTTTACATGCCGAAAACTACCTACCCCTATGGTATGTCGTAATTTGTTTGGAAAATGATGTTTTAACTATGAAACTGCAATCATGAGTAAAAAAAAAACCAATTTTCTGTTTACTGCGCTACAGTCCTTCTCTATGAGATTTTTCAACCTTTAGCACAGCTGCGCTGTGAATAACAAGGCCTATTGTTTCTCCTGTGCGCAGTTTACAAAATGGCAGTCAGTGATACAGTTGTATGTCAGAATGGAAATACAATAAAACCTGTAGCCAGATCTATTTATTTGAGGAGATTATCCCACAGATTTCCTGCAGAACGCATACAGACACGAATCCAGTTCATAAGGCAAGTCACAAATGCCTGAATATTTACAAATGTACAGGAAAAATACAAATATTTGAATATTTTCCACCGCTCAATGTGGTCGATTCAGTTGACTTTACTTAAAATTCACAGCTTATTCAGTTACTGGCCTACTTGATCTGAAGATTCTTGCTTTTAAAAAAACCTATGGGGAGAGGGGTGTTGGCATCCTTTTCAAGCCAGTGTTAGGCATTGATGATACGGGACTTGTACATGTATTCATAGTGAAGAGAACTTGTGTCCAGCAGCCTCTCTCTCTGTCTTTCTGTCTCTGTCTCTCTCTTTTGTGCATGCATGTGTGTGCATGCACACACGTGCGTGTGTGTTTGTGAATGCCTGCATGTACGCATGTGTGAGATTGAAATCAAGGAGCAGAATTTGGAAGAGGCACTGTGACTGTGAGGGTATTGTTATTACCAGTTCTAGTACCGGGCAACCATCTGCATCTTTGGTAAGGCAAGGAGACTAGTTCACATTATATGAAGTTTGAGGGATAGTGTCTTTTAAGTTCACTTTGCTAGCTGTTTGTGAAAAACATCTTAGAATCAGAGACACTTATTTCAGTTTTCACTTTACTTCGTATTTCAAGACATGGACACTTCCATCACACCATGGATGTTTTACTGTGTGAGGATTTTAATTCATTGTATCTATGAGTGAAAGACATTTTATTCTAGAACTTCATTTGAATTTTTGTCAATAATCAATATCCAACATGTAGTTGTAGACAAGATGACTTTGCTTACATGAGTTTGAGATTAGTTTATCAGTGTAAACGTGTACACAGGTTGATAAAATGTACTTTGATACCCTGTGGCTAGGCCATAAATTTGGAAATAATGGCCCCTAAAAAGGCCCTAAATTTTTTCCAACCAAGTCTGTATGAACCCTGATGTGCACGTGCGTGTGTACCACTTCACACAACCACGTCCTACCTAACAAACCACCAAACCAACAAGCGAAGAAGTAGCTCACAAAAATAAAAGAAAGAAAGAAGAAAGAAATAGAAAGTAAAGTAAAGTAAAGCAAACGGTAAGAAAAATAGCTTCAACGAAAACACGCGCCAGCCTAGCAGAACTAATATCTCCATTATTCTGCTTTTGCAAATTCCTTTAGGTAAAGTATTGCAGTCCTCAGTTCCTTCGCTCCCTATGTCCCGAGCCTGTTTTCATACAGGTTTATATCCCTTGCACACTTGTTTGCACGAAGGATCCATAGTCTTACCTCCCCCCACTACTTAAGCCCAGATACGATTTAAGCTCCGAACCTCTCCCTTATAGTTAGTTATACAGCAGCTTAGAACGACAAGAGATTTTGGCCTGAGCTTTGGGAATATAAGTTATGCATCAGCTTAGCAGGGACAAGAGATTTGATTTGCTGCCCGTGAAGTGACAGGAGTTTTGATTGGCTCTGTGTTAAGTGAGGGGATTTAGGTTGGGCTCTGGTTGAAGGGGGGGGGGGGGGGGGGGGGGGGGGGGGGGGGGGGAATTTTGGGGGGGGGGGTACTGCACGCGTTCGTGTGGTGTTTCTGCTGCATACAGGGTAGTTTTGGGCTGTTGTGACCGTGGGTTTCTCACAAGTGTGGATTATAGGAAAAGTTGTTGGGAGTGCGCGCCGCGCGCGCGTTGTGTGTGTTTTGGGTGCCTGTGTGTGGTGTGTGTGAGGGGGGGTGTTTGCTGTGTTCTTTTTTCTGTGTAATTGTTTGGTTCATGTGCTGCTTGTTTGTTGTTGTGTTCTGTTGTTGTTGTTGTTGTTTTGCTGCTGCTGTTTTAGCGGGGTTTTTTTTGTTGTTGATGCTGGTGTTTGTTATGAAAATTTTGTAAAAATGTCTTTCATGCTTTTCTTTTTCTGTTTTTCTATCTATTCTATCTTTTTCTTTCTTTCATTCGTTTTTCCCCTATTTAATTTTCTTTTTCTCTCCCAGTCATTGTGCTCTGCTTCTTGTTTTCTTTCTTTCGTTTTCTTTCTTTTTTTCTTTCTTTCTGTCCTGTTTTCTTCCTTACTTTCTTGTTAGTGAAACAGTTTAATTCAGCTTTGTATTCCCTTCTCTATAACACAATGTTTTGAATCCCTTTAATAACTTTACTGCTTTCGCTACAGATCTATATTGCATGCTAATAAAATCACGACAATTACTGTGATTAATTGGTATGTTGGGCCAAGGACTAGTTAAGTTTCAGTATAAGCCACTTGTCAGTGAATCTGCACAAAAGGTAGTATCTATTCTATTTCATTTTGTTGTTGTTGCTTTTTTATGGGACAATGACTTTTTTCGTTCCTTGGCTAGAGCCCCGAAGTTCTCCAATGGTGAGATCTTGTGTCTTGGACTGTTTATCCACTACCACTAAGGTATCGGCATTCCAGCTTCGAGGATGATGTCTAAACAAGATGCCAGTGTGCATGCGTTTTGGAAATGTTGTCATCTGTTCCTACTCACACAACATGGCTTACTACACTCTTCCAAAAGGCGGAATGGGTTTTTAGCGTCTGTGCAAGATGTTCTGCACGTGTGCACACACAGACCTCGGTTTCTTTAAACCTCATTCGAAGACTTTTCTGGGATTAGGTGGGGGTGTGGAGTCATAGTACCGATGTTTAACTCCAGGGAACAATCCCTCAACGGGCTGTGTGGGTGGTGGTTCGAACTGGGCCGTTAAATCTGAGTTCTCCCGTGAGGATGCCAGGGGCCCGTCAGTATAAATAGCATCTGGAAAATCTGTGCCAGAAATTTCGTTTTTCTACCACTCTCTTTGTTTCTGCCGTGTTCCTTTTCTTCCTGTTACTTCCTTCTTGTCTATTTTCTGCCTTTTTTGGTACATTCTCCTACCCCTTTTTTTTCCCAGAAAGGCTTAAAAAATAACACTACTTCTCTCTTATGCCCAAGTCGGATACGCTGGGCCTGACTTGTCAGGCGCTTAACGGCAGTGTGACACATTTCGCTCATATAACAGACAACAATGCTGTCTGAGTGTTCGATGAAGATGCAGAAATCTCCAGCTCAACACTCTAACCACTAGACTATCCCGTCGCCCAGACAAAGGAAAGTAGCAAGCACATCTAAGAAGATTCAATCTCTGTCACTATGCTGGTTCAACTCCATGCAACACTTGCAGACTTCTTCTTCCTGGATGGCTCAGACAGCAACTATCGTTGTCTCTATAAGCAACACTGGGGGTTGCCTTGACGTTAAGCGCTTGACAAGTCAGGCCCAGCTCAGCACCGCTGACTTCGGCGTGGGAAAGAAGTGTTATCTTTTAAGTCTTTCAGGAAAAGAAAAGGGTGGGAGAATGAACCAAGAAGGCAGAAGACAGACAAGAAGGCAGAAGACAGACAAGAAGGCAGAAGACAGACAAGAAGACAGAAGACAGACAAGAAGGCAGAAGACAGACAAGAAGACAGACAAGAAGGCAGAAGACAGATAAGAAGGCAAAAGACAGACAGGAAGGCAGAAGACAGACAAGAAGCAGAGACAGACAAGAAGGCAGAAGACAGACAAGAAGACAGACAAGAAGGCAGAAGACAGACAAGAAGACAGAAGACAGACAAGAAGGCAGAAGACAGACAAGAAGGCAGAAGACAGACAAGAAGGCAGAAGACAGACAAGAAGACAGACAAGAAGGCAGAAGACAGACAAGAAGGAAGAAGACAGACAGGAAGGCAGAAGACAGACAAGAAGGCAGAAGACAGACAAGAAGGCAGAAGACAGACAGGAAGGCAGAAGACAGACAAGAAGGCAGAAGACAGACAAGAAGACAGACAAGAAGGAAGAAGACAGACAAGAAGGCAGAAGACAGACAAGAAGGAAGAAGACAGACAGGAAGGCAGAAGACAGACAGGAAGGCAGAAGACAGACAAGAAGCAGAAGACAGACAGGAAAGGCAGAAGACAGACAAGAAGGCAGAAGACAGACAGAAGCAGAGACAGACAGAAGGCAGAAGACAGACAAGAAGACAGAAGACAGACAAGAAGACAGACAAGAAGGCAGAAGACAGACAAGAAGACAGAAGACAGACAAGAAGGCAGAAGACAGACAAGAAGGCAGAAGACAGACAAGAAGACAGACAAGAAGGCAGAAGGCAGACAAGAAGACAGAAGACAGACAAGAAGCAGAAGACAGACAAGAAGACAGAAGACAGACAAGAAGGCAAGAAGACAGACAAGAAGCAGAAGACAGACAAGAAGACAGACAGAAGACAGACAAGAAGACAGAAGACAGACAAGAAGGAAGAAGACAGACAAGAAGGCAGAAGACAGACAAGAAGACAGACAAAAGAAGCAGAAGACAGACAAGAAGGCAGAAGAACAGACAAGAAGGCAGAAGAGACAGACAAGAAGGCAGAAGACAGACAAGAAGGCAGAAGACAGACAAGAAGGCAGAAGACAGACAAGAAGACAGACAAGAAGACAGACAAGAAGGCAGAAGACAGACAAAGAAGAAGACAGACAAGAAGGCAGAAGACAGACAAGAAGGCAGAAGACAGACAGAAGACAGACAAGAAGGCAGAAGACAGACGAAGAAGACAGAAAGACAGACAAGAAGACAGACAAGAAGCAGAAGACAGACAAGAAGGCAGAAGACAGACAAGAAGACAGAAGACAGACAGAAGACAGACAAGAAGCAGAAGACAGACAAGAAGACAGACAAGAAGGCAGAAGACAGACAAGAAGGCAGAAGACAGACAAGAAGACAGACAAGAAGGCAAGAAGACAGACAAGAAGGCAGAAGACAGACAAGAAGACAGACAAGAAGGCAGACAAGAAGGCAGAAGACAGACAAGAAGACAGACAAGAAGGCAGACAAGAAGGCAGAAGACAGACAAGAAGGCAGAAGACAGACAAGAAGGCAGAAGACAGACAAGAAGACAGACAAGAAGGCAGAAGACAGACAAGAAGACAGAAGACAGACAAGAAGACAGAAGACAGACAAGAAGGCAGAAGACAGACAAGAAGACAGAAGACAGACAAGAAGACAGACAAGAAGGAGGTTACAGGAAGACCGAAAAGAAACAAGACAGAAAGAAAGAGAGGGATTTTTTTTTAAATCGAGGATTATTTATTTATTTATTCTTTTATATCGAGGATAATGGAATAAGCACTTATGTGGTTTTGTACATCCAGTCGCCGTGTGTATGCGGTTTTGTAAATTTTGTCATCCGTTCCCACCAGGCACACAATGGCCTACTCTTACGAAAAGCGGAACATGATTTAACGTGTGCGCAAGATGTTCTGCGTGCGTTCGCACCCGGGACCTCAGTTTATAGTCTCATCCGAAAGACTTATAAGGATAATGGAATAAGCACTCATTCCTTTATTTTTACATCCAGTCCCCGTGTGGATAGAATAGAGAGAATTCCTAGCACAGAATTTCCAGAAGGTGAGGACTGAGTTTATACTGAACGGCCCAGGGCATCATCTCTACGTGGGGGGTGGGGGAGGGGGGGGGGGGGTTATAGTTGTAGAGGATGGCAACGTGTTGTACTTTCTGTTGTCAGGCCATGGCTATGGTCTCTATCACTTTTTCCTTTTTTCCTTCTCCACACTATCCCCTCCCCCCCCTACCCCTAACACACACACACAACACACACACACACACACACACACACACACACACACACCACACACACACACACACACACACACAACACACACACACACACGCACGCACACACACATACACACACATCCAGGGTCATCACATACGGTTTGCATAATCGTAGAAGGTCAATCAACAAGATTATGGCTGGTGGTGGTGGTAGTGGTGGTGGTGGTGGTGGTGGTGGTGGTAGTGTTGAGAATTTCCAAGC
>CM054138.1:73626898-73634398 GCA_028751875.1 Rapana venosa
GGTGTGTGCTTGTGAGTGTATAATGACAATCATGTCTTTGTTTACAAAACCACCCTACTACCCCACTCAACCAAGGCCCCAGCAGTGAAAGGAATCCACTTTGTTTAATCAACAAGGGCTTAACTGAACTTGCCCTGCCCAGGTAACTAACTCTTCCTGCCCCAACCCCTAAGGTGTTGAACACAGCTCTGAAGTTTACAGCCCTCTGCCCTAGTTGTCCCTTGCCTATAGTGGCCCTGTTTTCGGGAAAAGCAGGTGGCAGCCCCAACTCACTGCACACACACACACACACACCATGGAAACAGCAAGAAAGAGAAGGAAGAATAGTTAGAAAAAAATCCAACCAACATGACTCTGGCCAAAAATGTTGACAATGGTTAGACTAACCTCAAGCATTGTTGTGATAGTGCAGGGATTTCTTTTGTGTTATATATATATATATATATATATATATATATATATATATATATATATATATATATATATATATATACACTGTTGTGTCTTGATCTTCTCTCTCTATATATAATATATACGCTATATAACCTTCCCCCAAATAAATGTTTTTCATGGACAACACCCATTGCGAAAATGCTGTCACCCCCCCCCCCCTCTACATACCCTCCACCCCACCACCCATCCCCACTCTCACACACTAGTATATAAGTATATAGTACACACACCCACACAGCCATGGAGGACTTTGAACTATTAAGCTGGAGTGCCAGTCCCAATTGCTCAATTATAAGGATTCTCCACACACATCAAACACAGACTGGGAACAACAACAACCCACCTGTACTGTGTAGGGCAGGCCCTTCCCCTTGGTTTCACAGCTTTCAAGTCAGAGCTTGCTGAAGAACTTCCATGATAAGGGGTAAACAGCCCTATAACCTAAGTGAGCATGGTTTGCTTTTCTTCTTGTTGTTGTTATTATCGTTGTTATGGCGTGTTTCCCCAGCTTAACACCTGGGCAGTACCCTACAAATAATATCATGTACTCTGGACTCTCTCATCACACCTGGGATTCACTGTGAGACCCTAACGACACTCTGGAGGGACAGGAAGTTTTCGCGTGAAGCTGTTTGCAAGTAGCCTGCCTCTCCCGCCATAATAGAGGCAGTTGGTACTAGTTCTGCTAGCTTGTTGTTGCTATGCTGATTATTGTTCTTCGAGTGTTGTGTTGATTTTGTTCCGTGCTTATTGAATGAATAAAACCCTGTTATAACTAAAGGCAACTCGTTGTCGGAATATGTGTATAAGGTAAACGTGTCCCATAACCTATAAGGTGTTAGGGGAGCGAGGCGTCAGAGACCTCACTTCTGTAGGTGCCAGCATATTGAGGGCGCGCCCTTCTCCTCTCTCTCCCTCCCTGCTTTTCCTTCCCTGACCATAAAGAGGGCAGGTACCCATTTACAGCTGGGTGAACTGGGGAACTGTACTGAAGCCAAGGCGCGCAAACGGTCACCCATCCAAGTGGTAGCCATGCTCGATGCTGCTTAGGCTGCACACTGGTATAAAAAAAACCCACTCTTTTCCTTCTGTTTTTCTATGTGCCTCTTATATTCATACCACATGTACTAAGGCATCCACAGAAATAAAAACCACTTTTTGTGAAAGACTAGCCTCTGACTCAAAACTCATGTGATTTTTCTGGTTTAGATATATATATATATATATATATATATATATATATATATATTATATAATATTATATATATATATATATTATATATATATATATATATATAAACCGCGCGCGCAAACACAACTTTCTTTTATTGATATTTAGACTCTATAATCTATTGTTTCTTTTCTTTCTTTTTTTTCTTCGAATGAAAGCAGAAATTAGGTATGCCTGTGATGATTTCATTACTATGGAAAATCACACCAAAAAATTGATATGAGACATGTGCAAGAGACATAACCTAAAGATAAAATCCTTCTCTTCTCCACCAGCTAGCTCACAACAAAGAAACATAAACAAACAATAAATAAACAAACAAAACAAATAAACAAAATCCCCTGCAAGAAAAAAACAACTATGTGAAGTTGTAACACGTCAGGGGGAACGCTAGGTACCATTAATTTTGGTATTGTTGTGATTGTAAGTTTACGTAATCGTCCCAGAGGAGAGTTTTCTATTTAGGCAACTGGTGTAGGTAGAGTGCATCAGTTCTCACACTCTATTTTGTGCAAAGAAACTAGAGAGAGAGGGGGGGGGGAGAGAGAGGGAGAGAGGGGAGGGAGTGAGAGAGAGAGAGAGAGAGAGAGAGGGAGGGAGAGAGAGGGAGGGAGAGAGGGAGAGTGAGAGAGAGAGAGAGGGAGGGAGAGGAGAGGGAGGGAGTGAGAGAGAGAGGGGAGGGAGTGAGAGAGAGAGAGGGAGGGAGAGAGGGAGAGTGAGAGAGAGAGAGAGAGGGAGGGAGAGAGGGAGAGTGAGAGAGAGAGAGAGGAGGGAGGGAGAGAGAGAGGGAGGGAGAGAGAGTGAGTGAGAGAGAGAGAGAGAGAGGAGAGAGAGAGAGGGGGGGGGGGGGGCTGCAAACAAAGCAACAATATCCACTTCTGTGTCCCCTTCAAAACCTTCCAGGGGAACTCCAGATCTGCTTTCCGTTGCCCCTCGATCCCAAGTCTTTTCTTTCTTTGTACAACTTAGCATCTTTACCTTACCTCCCCCCCCCACACACACAACACCTTCTACCCCTACCCCCTTACCCCTAACTCCCCTCCCCCCTCCACACACACACACACACACACACACACACACACACACACACACACACACACACACACACACACACACACACACACACACACACACTGTTTAGGGTTGTCTTGGGCTGAATTGCGCTAAAATGTTGGTGGCTAACTAGCCAAGATTGGCTGTGAGGTGGGAGAGAGGGGGTAGAGGGGGGGGGGGGGGTAAAGGGGAGAGGAACAGGGGCAATTAATCTAGAAAAGCTAGGAGTCAATCAGGAAGGAGGCCTTCATGGCCTGGTAAAGTGGAGCCTTAGAAAACAGTAGCCAAGCAACCAAGCTCTACCCCCCCCCCCCCCCCCTGACACTGTCCACAAAGCCATCTTGTTCTGGCTACAGGCAACTTTTCAGCTGACACAAAACCCTCCCTCCTAAGGTAACAACAAGCCGCTGACACTTGAAATGACTTGACGGCTCCAGTCTTGCTCCAGTGCAATCCGAGAGCCATGTCGCCCTACGTACACGCACACACACACAACCCCCCTCCTGCCTTGCAAACAGCACGTGCGTCATAATAAGCTTCCGTGACGTCACCGCGGGGAGAAACCTTCCGGTAGGTGCCTTATCGGAGAGAGGTTATAGGCTGGGCTATTAGTGTTGACAAAAGTCTAGTGGAAGGGAGTTGAATTTCGCCAGGTGACCAAGGTTTGGCAGGTTTGTGCCAAATGTCCCAGGGTTGGTTCTTCCTTCCTTCCGTTAAGGGGTGGGGGGGGGGGGGGATGGTGTGAAGGCTGCATGCTGCTGATGGCAGTGTAGTGGGACAATCAGCTCACTGAGGTGTGCAGGTGGCAGAGAGGACAGAAGAAAGCCAGCTGAGATGGAAAGTCGGACTGTGTGCTCCATCGAGACTCGAGAATACTTTATTATCTCCATAGACAAAAAAATAATTAATATCCTACCTACATCCTCATCCTACAAGGCTTGTTGGGAGTTTGGTCCTCTATCTGTTGCCCCACATCTCAAATCACCATGTCTCTTTATTCCTCCGTGACCACGATGCTGCCAAAACCTCTAGGCAGCGCAGCCAGGTCAATCAGGTAGAGCGCGCAAGATGCTGCTATAAATCTGGTTTGTCTTCCATACGGGACGGGATAGCTCAGTGGTCGGAGCACTCGCTTTCCCCCAGCCAAGTTAAGCAGCGTCGAGCGTGGTTGCCAGTTGGATGGGTGACCGTTTGCGCGCCTTGGCTTCAGTACAGTCCCCCCAGTTCACCCAGCTGTAAATGGGTACCTGCCCTCTTTAGGGTCAGGGAAGGTAAAGCAGCGAGGGAGAGGAGATGGGCGCCGCCCTCAATATGCTGGCCCTAGAGAAGTGAGGTCTCTGACACCTCGCTCCCCTACGACCTTAATATAGGTTATGGGACACCTTTACCTTTACCTTTACCTTCCATACACTTCTTCCTCGGCATCGTCGTCGTCGAACGCTCAGGCAGCAACTATTGTTGTCTGTTAATAGAGCAAAAATGCGTTAAGCGCCTGACGAGTCAGGCCCAGCGCATCCGACTTCGGCACAAGAGAGAATTGTTAAAATCTTTCTGGAAAAAAAAGTCAGGAGAGTGAACCAAGAAGGTAGAAAATAGACAAGGAGGAGGAGGTGACAGGAAGAAAAAAGAACAAGGCAGAAACAACGAGATTGATAGAAAAGAGACCATTTCTAGCACAGAATTTCCAGAAGGTGGCGATGCTGTTTATACTAATAGGCCTTTCCTGGCATCCCCACGAGGGACTCTTCCAAAAACGAAAACGGTCTTTCGCCTTTTCCCAAGTATGATAGGAAGGTTGATGGTTGGTTTGATGGTACAGTCCCTAAATGGGACAACTCCGCTAGAACTCACTCAAACAAGACTCCAGTACGCACACAGGATTGTCAATTTGAGCTCTGGCTTGGAAAGTAGGACCACACCTTGTCATACCTACGTTTTTTGTTCGTTTTTATTCTTCTTTCTTTTCATCATCATCATCATCATCATCATCATCATCATCATCATCATCATCATCATCATCATCATCATCATCATCATCATCATCATCAGTAGTAGTAGTAGTAGTAGTAGTAGTAGTAGTAGTAGTAGCAGACGTAGTAGTAGTAGTAGTAGCAGTAGTAGTAGTAGTAGAAGCAGCAGCAGCAGCAGCAGTAGTAGTAGTAGTAGTAGCAGTAGAAGTAGTAGTAGTGGTGGATCGGTGGTCTAGAGGTAACGCGCCTGTCTAGAAAGCGAAAAGTCCGGGTCGGAAGTGTGCGGCGGTTCGTACCCCGTTTGGACCTGAAACTTTTCCCCCATCCATTAGACCATGAGTGGTGGTCTGGGCGCTAGTCTTTCGGATGAGACGATAAACCGAGGTCCCGTGTGTTACACGTAATTATTTAGCGCACGTAAAAAAACCCACGGCAACAAGAGAGTTGTCCCTGGCAAAATTCTTAGAAAAAAGCCACTCTGATAGGGAAACAAATACAGTTGCAGACATGAAGAAGAAAAAAAAAATGGGTGGCGCTGCGCTTATGGCGACGCGCTCTCCCGCTCTCCCCGGGGAGAGCAGCCCGAATTTCACGGAGAGAAATCTGCCGTGACTTAAAGTGGTATGAAATGAAATCTGAGCGCTTTGATTTGTTGCTTTACAAGATTCAGCGCTATATAAATTCCATACATTATTATTATTATTATTATTAGTAGTAGTAGTAGTAGTAGTAGTAGCAGCAGTAGTAGTAGTAGTAGTAGTAGTAGCAGTAGTAGTAGTAGTAGTAGTAGTAGTAATAGCAGCAGCAGCAGCAGCAGCAGTAGTAGAAGTAGTAGCAGTAGTAGTAGCAGTAGTAGTAGCAGCAGCAGCAGCAGCAGTAGTAGAAGTAGTAGTAGTAGTAGTAGCAGTAGTAGTAGTAGCAGCAGCAGCAGCAGCAGTAAAAGTAGTAGTAGTAGTAGTAGCAATAGCAGCAGCAGCAGCAGTAGAAGTAGTAGTAGTAGTAGTAGTAGCAGCAGCAGCAGCAGCAGCAGCAGCAGCAGTAGTAGTAGAAGTAGTAGTAGTAGTAGTAGTAGTAGTAGTAGAAGTAGTAGTAGTAGTAGTAGTAGTAGTAGTAGTAGTAGTAGTAGTAGTAGTCATCACACCTGAGGTAAGGCTCTGATGACCCGCTGTGCAGCCAGTCGCCATGGTGTTTGTATGTTTGGTTTTGTTTGTTTGTTTTTACTTGGTTGTGCTTGGAAGTCGGTTCACCCGCTTCCTGGTAACAGACTGCACGCTCTCTGCAGAACGCAGAAATTGCTGTTTTATTGCAACACGATGTTTTTGTTGTTGTCCTTTTAGCCTTCTTCTTTTCTTCTTCACTACAATCTTCTTCTTTTGTATTCTTTTTCTTCTTTATTATTGTATAAACCATCTCTCAAAAACACATTATATTCAAGTAATACTTCTCCACCCTCTAAGCCCAATTGATTTAGATTCTCAGAGTCGATTTAGTTAACAACCTATGTGGTTGTAGGGGAACAAAGTATCAGAGACCTCAGATTATTTAGGGGCCAGCATATTGAGGGCGACGCCTATCTCTCTCTTGTTGCTTTACCTTTCCTGACCCTAAAGAGGGCAGGTAGCCATTTACAGCTGAGTGAACTGGGGGAATGTACTGAAGCCAAGGCGCCCAAATGGTCATTCATCCATTTGATAACCATGCTCCATGCTGCTTAACATTGGCTGGGGGAAAGGGAGTGCTGTGGCCACTGAGCTATCCCGTCCCCTCAGTTATAAACTGGAGGAAGCAAAAGGGATGAACAGCTTAGTGAAAAGAGTGCCAGCCTCTGGTCTTAAAGGCCATGATTCCAGTCTCCTGTATGTAGGCCTAGCCCAGTTTCCCAGGTATCCCCCTACACCCTCCCCTCCCCTTCCCTCCCGCCCCACTACCACCCCTTCCCAAAACCCTTGGGTTAACATCCTTTCTACCTCCATTGGTCCCCCATGAGATTAGCCTTTAACACAGGTCCTGAGTAGAAAGACATGTTTAACACTTTCCCCAATAAGTACTGTGAAAAAAGGAGTGTATTCTTCAGTTTTGGTTGAAGCCTGTTTTGTTTCAAATTATGTTTGTTGGTTGTTTTTTTTTGTTTCTTTCCCCCTGTTGTGGCTGTAAGATGAATAGTTTGTCTTTTTACAGGTGTGTTTTTGTTGTTGGTTTGGTGTTTTTTTGGGGGTGCTCCTTTATTTATTTTTTGTTTTTTTTCTCGTTCCTCGGATAGAGCTCCGAGGATCACCAATGGTGAGATTTAAGCAATGTCAATGAAGAATAGCCAAATGCCCCAAAAGTTTGCTAGCGAGAGAGAGAGAGAGAGAGAGAGAGGGGGGGGGGGGAAGTGTGTGTGTGTGTGTGTGTGTGTGTGTGGATGGAGAGTGTGTGTGTGTGTGTGTTAGTGTGTTGTGTCATGTGTGTGTGTGTGTGGGGGGGGGGGGGGGTCCTCGTAAAGGGCTGAACACGATAGACCAATTTACTTCAGTACACAAAGCTACCTTGCTGATTTGTTCTTTCCATTTTCGTAGGCACACGACTCTCGACCAAAAAAAACAACAACAAAAAAAGGAGAAAAAAAATCAGCTCTAGCAGCAGTGCCTAAGTCCCTTAAGATCGCCGTTTTAATTCCCTCCTCTAGCTCTCCCCGTTCTCCTCTACTGTTTTAGCAGTGTGAAAGCAAAGGTGAGGGAGCTATTTTGTTATGTGGAGAGAGGGAGCGGAGGGAGGGATAGAGGGAGAGAGGGAGGGAGGGGGAGTAATCAG
>CM054138.1:73639398-73701499 GCA_028751875.1 Rapana venosa
ATGTACATACCACTACTGCCATGGTTTCCATGTCACTGTAGTCGCGTCGCGTTCGATATCGTTTGTCAGCGCTATATAAATTCCATATATTATTATTATTATTATTACCGTGCCACAGCGCTATATGGCTTGATTGCTAAATAGCAATAAATTTTGTTCATTGTTCTGCTTAAAAAAAAAGTTGTTTTCTGTACTTGTTTCTTGGTTTTTGTTTGTTTTTGTCGTTGTTGATGATGTTGTTTTTAGTTAGTTGTTGTGTTTCATCTTGATGTTATCTCTGATAAGGGCGGGGATTGGCTGTAAAAATGCACATGAGTGCTTATTCATTATCCTCTAAATAAAAGATGTTGATTTGATTTGATTTGATCTGATCTGATTCTGTGTGTGAGTGAGAGAGAGAGAGAGAATGTGTGTGTGTGTGTGTGTGTGTTTGGTGTGCGCGAGCATGCATTTTGCACCACTGTGTGTATGTATTTAATGTTGTGTGGTCAGTAGTTGATTTTTTCCCCATCTGTGACTGCTGTTAAACTTATTTAAGTAAACAGTCGAACAGTAATTATAATAATAATAACACTACTACTACTACTACTACTACTACTACTACTACTATACTAACTACTACTATACTACTACTCTACTACTACTACTACTACTACTACTACTAACAACAACAACAATAATAATAACAATAATGATAAACCATAACAATAAAAATACCACGAACAAAACGAACAGCAACAAGAACAAGAACAACAACAACAAGGAAGCAGGGACAAAGGAGAGAAGAGAGAGAACTATTTTGTCATTGTGATTACATTACGTCCCAACGGAGAAGAGAAAAGAAGGACGAAGAGAAAGAGGATTGGGTTTTTTTCCACAGAAAACTATGTGCAATTATCATGTGCTTGCATTCGCGTAGCTGTTAATGTTATATTAAAGTCCCAGCAAAGATATCCGCTTTAGGGGACTATCACGCAAATGCACAGAAACGTTTTGTCTTACTCGGCTTCCGGCAACAAGTATAATAATAATAATAATAACGATAATAATAATAATAATAATAATAATAATGTATGGAATTCATATAGCACTGAATCTTGTAAAGCAACAAATCAAAGCATTCAGATGACTTTTTTATATAATAATAACAATAATAATAATAATAATAATAATAATAAATGGAACTTATATAGCGCTATATCTTGCAAAGACAAATATCGAGGATAATGGAATAAGCACTCATGTGCTTTTTTACATCCAATCCCCGTGTGTATGCGGTTTTGTAAATTTTGTCATCTGTTCCCACCGGCATACAATGGCCTACTCTTTCGAAAAGCGGAACAGGATTTAACGTGTGCGCAAGATGTTCTGCATGCGTTCGCACACGGGGCCTCGGTTTATAGTCTCATCCGAAGTCTCATGCGTTTTTGTTGTTGTTGTAAGGATATCAACGTTTATCCCCAAAGTCGAAATACAGATACCTTAAAGGTGGGTACACACGGTGGCATAGGCGAAATCTCACCATTGGTGAACCTGGGAGCTCCAGCCCAGGAACGAACAACATGCATACTCACGTCCGAGTGGAGTTGTTCGTTAAGGAACTAAAGACAACCTGTGTTGTTGTTGCTGTTGTTGTTGTTGTTAAATTACATGTCAGCAAAGAATTCCGATTTAGGGACAAAACACGCGTCTTTTCTGTCTTTTTTTTAAAAGATTGTATCAGAGTCCCAGTGAAGTTATCCGATTTAAGGAACTGCGTCAACTACCACAGGGACTGTCATTCCCGTGTGGGACTGGCCAGCCACAGCCCACGCTGTACCAGAATGAACACCTAGAGTGCATCTCCATAGTCTTCTGAGACTGACGACTGTCTACCATCAACTAACCCGCCACAGCCAATCAGCTCTCCACCTCCTATCTTCTCATTACAAACCAACTGTGTGGATGGTTTGATTGCATTAGAGTCCTAGTGGACTCGGTGGTCTAGAGGTAACGCACCTGCCTAGAAAGCAAGAAGTCCGGGTTCGAAGTGTGTCGTGGTTTGATCCCCGCTTGGGGCTGGAAACTCCTCCACCCCCCCCCCCCCCCCCCCCCCCATCCTCTAGACGGTGAGTAGTGGTGATCTGGGTGGTAGTCTTTCGGATGAGACGATAAACCAAGGTCCCGAGTGTTACACATAATTATTTAGCACATGTAAAAGAACCCACGGCAACAAGGAGAGTCGTTCCTGGCAACATTCTGTAGAAAAAAGTCACTCTGGTGGGGACACAGATACAGTGCAGACAGAAAAATAAAATAAAATAGTGGGTTGCCCTGCTCTTAAAACGAGGCGCTCTCCCTAGGGAGAGCAGCCCGACTTTCAGGCAGAGAAATACAATGCAGTACACTACACTACACTACACTACACTACACTACACTGAAAATACAATACAATACAATACAATACGGAGTTATCCGTTTTAGGAACTGTGCCATCAACCAACTATCACCATGTATCACATTGTATTGAACCAGACTTTACAAAATATGCATACGGAACCTGGCATTAGATAGTATCATCGCTTGGCGTCAGTCCCGTGGCAATGGAGTCACGGCAAACGTTTATTTGAGTTGATTCCGTTATAGCCCGAGGACAATTTCTGACAGCACAGACTAGTAAACTGCCCCTTCCTGATCCCATTCCAGTGGTTTCGATAAAAGCTGGGGTGTGTGTGTGTGGAGGGGGGGGGGGGGGGGGAGGGTGTAATAACACTTTTTATGTCCGTTAAAGAACTACTTTATGTCGAATTCCCGTCAAAAGTTGCCCTGTCAGCCTTATTTTCGCGTCACCAGCAGTTTCAGGGTCAGACCTGTTAGGCGAATCAGTCAGAGGTAAGTTTTCTTTCTGACTATGAATGTATGGCTGTAAACAATAAATAATGGTTAATAACATTGACTGTAAATATATATAGGTCAATATAAAGCTATAAGTAACGTAAAGGTGTCCAATAACCTTTAAGGTCCTAGGGGAGCAAGGCGTCACAGACCTCAGCTTCTCAATGGGCCAGCATATTGAGGGCGGCGCCCATCTCCTCTCCCTCGCTGCTTTACCTTCCCTGACCCTAAAGAGGCAGGTACCCATTTACAGCTGGGTGAACTGAGGGACTGTACTGAATCCAAGGCGAGCAAACGGTCACCCATCCAAGTGGTAGAAAGCGAGTGCTCTGACCACTGAGCTATCCCGTCCCCTACATGCCTCCTAGCTGCCCAAATACTGGTCAGTTTAATGTGTTCTGTGTTAGGGCACATTATACGCTAGCTGCTTGTAAACGCTCCTATCTTAACATCAATGTGTATGCAAAGAATTTTTCTTTCTTTTTGAATAAACAGTACATGAACCAATGTTAAACAGTACATGAACCAATGTTTACTTTTATTTTATACCACTTTAGGTCATGAGATTTCTCTACGTGAAATTCAGGCTGCTCTCCCCGGGGAGAGCGCGTCGCCACAAGAGCAGCGCCACTCTTATAAAAAAAAAAAGAACCAATGTTTACTCCGGGAAAACAGACTGGAATAGACACTCAATTCATATCCATTGCAATAGCAATAGAAAAGCAAAGATTCCCAATCCAGTAGTCCTTAGCCTACGAATATGATCTCATCATTTCGTAGATGCACAATGGAAAAACTGAAAATCTGATCTCAAAGAAAAAGAAAAAAGAGGCAAAAAATCAAAAAGACACCTCGGCAGAAATTCAAACCCACACCCCCAGCTATTCACCTGGGATCAGGAGTTTAACCAGAAGGCTGCCCAGCCCACGCCCAGGGTAAGGGGGGGGGGGGGGGGGATGGGAGGTCGAGGTATCAACCATTGGGGTGCACTAGTCACTGCCAACACAGCCAATTGCTTTTGCGAAACCTCCTCCCCAAAATGCAGCCTGGAGACTTTGGCCTGGCAGGGATCCCCCACACACGTGTAGCTTGTAGCTTGAGCCCTGCAAAATGGACTTGCTGCTTTATGGGGCAAGATGAGACACCGCGGCACAGATCACATTTGCCGCGGAATTAAAACACGAAAACCCACATGCTGAATCATTTGATGCATAAAATTTCCAGCATGGAAATCGCCCAAATCTTGTGCACAAGGTCCAGATAGTCATCTGGCAACAAATATTGAATTGCGTTGCTAAACCTGTCAGCAGGGATCACGGCTATATCTCTTTGGCAGTAATTCTATCTCCTCACCTTGAAATGAGCGTCCCCGTTAACAGAGAGATAGGGGAGAAAAGATGTGACAGGCTGTCATATCACACACTAGAAATCATGACTGTAACAAGAGTCAGTCAGCGGGTGGATAATGTATACACCCTCTTCAAACGTTGACCCAATCAAGTAGGAATAAAACCTCGATAAAAATCAAAGCCGAGTACATTCAGCAAAAAAAAAAAAAAAAGAGAAGCACAAAGTGATAGAAAAACCATACACATACATACACAGCATCATCAGCGAAACCTCATATAACCTTTAATGGCTCCGGCAGCAGCTGGTACCAATGCATCTACCAGCATGAAGGCGGGGAGGAACGGGACGTCTGCATGCACACGCTTGTCAAATCCCAGGCCTTCTGTGTGCAACAACGTTTTAGTGATGTATGGGTGAGGGGCTTAGAGGGTTGGGGGGAGCAGCTGGGGGTGCCACTTGCTGGGAAGACAGTCTGTAACATTTGTTTCGTTAAATATTTATTTCCTCGGTTTTTTGCTTATGGAATGCTCTATCGTATCAGGTTTTGACATTTGATTGTCTTTTTTCGGGGGGAGGAGAGGGAGATCTTTATTGATATCTTGTGGGTTTTTTCTCTTTTATTACAACACCCGAAACCTCTACGTATGTATGTATTACATGCAAGCATCTCTCAGAGGGTGGGGGGGGGGGGGGGGGATGACCCTGTGGTCATAGAGTTGAACTTGTCATCTGAAAGTAATTGAGGATAGGGTTTTGAATATCAATGCTTAATCTGAGACAGATGCTGCTGCTGCTGCTGCTGCTGCTGCTGCTGATGATGATGATGATGACGAAAATGCATATGATGTTAATATTAATGCTGGTGATAATGATGCCGATGGATTTTAAGAATGAGTGCAGTTTTTAGTTAAATGAAGTTGATGCTACACGCAAAGGCAAATTTATTTCAGGAAGGTAATTGATCAAGTTAGATTAAGATGCTTGAAGGATAAAATGAGATACATTTTCAAAGTGAATGTTTCCTTTTATGCAATTGATATTTAACTTATGTCGGCTCAAATACAATCATTCAGATTTTTACCACCCCTGTGTGCGCGCGCGCGCGCGTGTGTGTGTATGTGTGTCTCTGTGCTTGCGAACGTGAGTCTTGTGCAGTCATATGTGTGTGTGTTTGAGTGTGTGTGTGTGTGTGTGTGATGTGTGGTGATGTGTGTGTGTGTGTGTGTGTGTGTGGTGTGCACGCGAACATTAATCTTGTGCAGTAATGTGTGTGTGTGCACGCGAACGTGAATCTGGTGCAGTCGTGCGCGCGCACGCGCTCGCGCGCGCGTGTGTGTGTATGTGTGTGTGTGTATGTGTGGTTGTGCGCGCGCGCGCAGGCGAATGTGAACCTTGTCCAGTCATAATTAACTATGTTATTTCTACTGAAAAAGCCCCTGGCATTCCCAGTGGGGGTAAGTGACGGTTGGCCTTGCCCTTGTAGTAGCTTGCTGTCCTCAAGGAGAGCAGTCCACATTGCATACAAACTAATCTGCTATGACTGAATGTGGTATACACACAATACAATACGATACAATAAAATACGATACGATACAATACAATACGATACAATACAATACAATGCAATACAATACAATACAGCACAATACAATACAATACAAACGGCACATCTCTACCAGCTGAGGACGAAAAGAAGTATAAAACAACATTAAAGGGTAAGGTGGATTTTTGTTTTCGTTCCTCGGCTAGAGCTCCCAGGTTCA
Organism: Rapana venosa; assembly: GCA_028751875.1. Lineage (NCBI taxonomy): Eukaryota > Metazoa > Mollusca > Gastropoda > Neogastropoda > Muricidae > Rapana > Rapana venosa. Next base: position 73,645,386 of record CM054138.1, read on the forward strand.
CCAATGGTCAGATTTTGCGTGTTCCACCGTTTCTACTCACCTTTAAGGTATCCGTACTCCGACTTCAGGGATAGCGTTTAAGCAAGAAACTTGAGTACATGTTTCTTATAATTATGTTATTTTGTCCTCGTTTCCTACCGACACGAAATGGCCAACTCCTCTCAAAAGCAGAACGGGTTTTAACGTGTGCGCAAGATGTTCTACGTGCATTCACACACAGGACCTTGGTTTATAGTCTCATCCGAAGAACTTCGGGGCGTAGTGGAGTCGGTACTGATGTTAAATCCTGGGTAAAAATCCCTAAAACGGGTGCCTCCGTGGTGGCTCGATCCCGGGGCTGTCAGATCACGAGCGCAACGTTCTAACCACTAGGCTAGCATGCCCCCTAAGGTGGATGTAAAAGTTGTGACAAGAAACTACGAAAAAAAACACCCTAAGGCCAGTGTCCATCAAAAACAGAGTAGCTGTGTCACCATTTCATGTTCATCTAATTTCATTGCATTCTTTTATATCGAGGATAATGGAATAAGCACTCATGTGCTTTTTTACATCCAGTCCGCGTGTGTACGCGGTTTTGTAAAATCTTTTATCTGTTCCCACCGGCACACAATGGCCTACTCTTACGAAAGGCGGAACAGGATTTAACGTGTGCGCAAGATGTTTTGCGTGCGTTCGCACACGGGACCTCGGTTTATAGAGTCTCATCCGAAGGACTTTTAGGGAGAGTGGAGTCTGCACTGATGTTAACTCCAGGGAGAAAATATCCCCTTGAACGAGAATCGAACCCGGGTCATCAGATTGCGAGCGCAATGTTCTAACCACTAGGCTATCCCGTCCCCCATTGTGAAGCTGAAGTAGTTGACTGACAATGTTCCTTTTTCTTCCTGGACCACAGCTCCCAGGTTCACCAGTGGAGAGATTTTTGCCTGTAACTATACCACCGTTTTGGGTCACCCTGAAGGTAGTCGCATTCCGACTTCGGGGGATGTATGCATGCTGTGTATGTTTGCTATTTCCGTAACCAACTGAACGCTGATATCAACTACGGGATGTTTAACGTGTATAATTGAATTTCCGCATGCGATTATACTCAAACGGAATTAAGGAATTGGAAGGTCTGCGCTTAAAGTTGACCTGGGGGATTGTAAAAATCCCCACCCTTAATTCACCAGACGCCGTCGAGATTCGAACCCACGACTTCATGATCCATGGGACTGAAGTCTTGGTCTTACTCCCTCAGCTGTGGCGTCCATGACTCGAATTTGTATTGCTGTGTCAACTTTGTTGAAAATAAACGAGTAATCCACAACTGGACCGAATTCAAAATACTAAATACATGACACGGAGGCTGGTGACAGGTTGTAGGTATGGTCCAGGTCAGGTTTAAGGTTTTCTCCATGTCGTGGTCACTCCTGGCTTTTACTGTTCACTGGCACAAATTAAAAACGCCATTGGACCACACGAAGACCTCCTGACCAGTAAAAAAAAAAAGAAAAAGAAAAAAGACCCAAACTAAAGTGGTGCGGGCACGTCACACGAACATATTTATTATTTATTTATTCTTTTATATCGAGGATAATTGAATAAGCACTCATGTGCTTTTTTACATCCACTCCCAATGTCTAGACTGACCAAGACTGTCCTACAGGGAACAGTACAAGGAGGGAGACGAAGAGGCAGACAGAGAAAACGATGGGAAGACAGCATCAGAGAGTGGACTGGTAGCCTTGAATGAACGAACTGCTACAGAAAGCAGAGGACCTTGGGGAGTGGAGGAAGCTGGTTGCCCTGGGGGATGGTAAAAAATCCCCACCCTTAATTCTCCAGACGCCGCCGAGATTCGAACCCACGACTTCATGGACCTATGGTTTAGTGGTGCTTCCACAGTCTACAGGACCACGGGGATATTTTCCCTGGAGTTAACATCAGTGCAGACTCCACTCTCCCAAAAGTCCTTCGGATGAGACTATAAACCGAGGCCCCGTGTGCGAAGGCACGCAGAACATCTTGCGCACACGTTAAATCCTGTTCCGCTTTTCGTAAGAGTAGGCCATTGTGTGCCGGGGGGGGGGGGAACAGATGACAGAATTTACAAAACCGCATACACACGGGGACTGGATGTAAAATAAAGCACATAAGTGCTTATTCCATTATCCCTGATATGAAAGAATAAAATTAAAATAAATAAATAAGATAGGTGAAGGTCAAGGTGAAAATCCACCAGCACGGACAAGGTCAGAGAAGGTCAGACAGAGAGAGACAGAGACAGAAGAAGAGAGAGAGAGAGAGAGGGGGGGGGGGGGCAATGAGCACCATCCTACCTCATCATTCTGCCAGCCTAGCTCTTACCCCCACACAAGCTGAGAGGCCTCACACCTCCCCCCTCACCCCCCCCCACCCCCCCCCCCCCACCCACCCAGGGCCACAGCAGGCTAGGCTATACAATTTCTGTCTGCAAGTGGTGTTGCTGTCCAGTAGTCCAATCCATTTTGTGTGTGTGTGTGGTGTGTGTGTGTGGTGTGTGTGGTGTGTGTTGTGTGTGTGTGTGTGTGTGTGTGTGTGTGTGTGTGTGTGGTGTGTGGGGTGTGTGTGTGTGTGTGTGTGTGTGTGTGTGTGTGTGTGTGTGTGTGTGTGTGTGTGTGTGTCCGTCTCCATTAAAGTGTCTCACAAAGCAGCAGTAGTTTTATTGCCATGTATGTTGCCACCATAAAAATCAAAAAAGGCTTCCACGTCTTTTTAAGTAGCCGTTTCATATTATGAAGGTGGACCGATCATTCATTTCAGCCATGAATTGCAGAAACCAGAACACACAGGCACGTGTGTTGAGAAAATGGACACATGCCTGCTCTCGCACATGTGTACGCGAGTTAGCGTGCGTGTGTGCGCGCGCGCCAGCACGCGTGCATGCACTGCCACACACCGACACACATGCATAAACCGAAAAGGAATAGACATTTTATTGTCACATACTTATTTCTAAAATGACGGTTATGATGTGGTGCCATGATATTTAAAAATTATTTTGATTATAAATTGTGATTATTACCATTGTTGATATTGTTGATGTTTTTATCATTATTCTCAATCATTCTTATGGAAGCAGGAGCTAAGAGGGTCTTTTTTTTTTTTGCAGCTTGAAATAGGCGGACTTCCCTATGGTCTGATAGCCACGTGGAACAGTATGGTCAAACTGCCTTCTTTGCCACAGTATTATTATTTGCGCGCGTGCGTGTGTGTATATGTGTGTATGTGTGCGTGTGCATGTGCGTATTTTATTCACCCTTTATTCATTTTTACTTTGTTTTATGCTTTTATATCGAGAATAATGGAATATGCACGTATGTGCTTTTTTTTTACATACAGTCCCCGTGTGTATGCGGTTTTGTAAATTCTGTCATCTGTTCCCACTGGCACACAATGGCATACTCTTACGAAAAGCGGAACAGGATTTAACGTGTGCGCAAGATGTTCTGCATGCGTTCGCACACGGGACCTCGGTTTATAGTCTCATCCAAAGGACTTTTTGGGGAGAGTGGAGTCTCCAGAGGAAAATATTCCCTTGAACGGGAATCAAACCCGGGTTGTCAGATTGCGAGTGCAATGTTCTAACCACTAGGTTATCCCGTCCCCTTCCTTGTGCATGTGTGTGTGTGTGTGTGTGTGTATTCTCAGCAGCACGCGTGTGTCTGTGTGTATGTAGTAGACCAAGAAAACGACATTCATGACGGCTTAAAGCATCCCAACTAGTTACAACTCAGATAACAACAACAGACAATACCATCCTAGTCTTTCCAGCTAAACAAAACAGCAACACTGTCAAAAACGGTTTTACCACACAGCTAAGGTGACGACACATTACACGTAGAAACTACCCCTTAACTCACCCCCTTCCAGTCAAAAAAGCATCATTACTAACCAGTTCCAAGTAATTTCTGAGCAAAACGTATTAAAAACCAGTGTACCACGTGCTGATGTTCATCCGCCACACTTTGGCCAAGAGCCACGCGTGTGTCTACGTATTAAACGCGGTCATGTGACGCGTGCAGGCTTCTAGCCAGGCCAGGGTTAAGTTACTCGCCAGGCTTTAGTGTCGTAAAATGTGATTGGTCGGGATCTGGGATGATTAGGCCAATAAAAGGTAAGCACAGAAAGAAAACATTAAGGTCTCGCTTACTCCCAGCCAGTAATGTACAATGTGTCATTGGTTAGGTGTGCAATAATCACACCCTCTCTCTCCTCCCCCCCACCACCTCCCTCCTTCCTCCGTCTGTGTCCTTCTTCCCCTGTTTGCTCTTCCTCCTCCTCCTCCTCCTCTTCTCCTCCTCCTCTCCTCCCCCCTCTCTCCTCCCATCACCTTCTCAGCACCACTTCTCTTTTCAGCAGACACATATCAGTAAAACATTTCCATTGTACGCTTAGCTTCGAATCTCAATGAAAATGGATGATAGCGATCTTTTACACTCACAGAAAGACAGACAAAACAGACAAACAGACATACAGACACACAGAGACACACACTGACGCAGAAAGAGGGAGAGAAAGAGAGACAGGCAGCCAGACAGACAGAGAGGGCGCAAAACAAAGAAACACCGGTTTTTGTGATGCAACATTTACAATTTTAGATTAAAAAACCAAAAACAAAAACCCAAACAGAAGCAGCATTGTTTTATTGAGTGATTACTTTGCACCACAATGACCCTTGATTTCTCTATGATATCTTCGCTATCTCCTTCCTTTACCCCACCTCCCCCCCCCCCCCCCCCCCCCACTTGCTCCTCACTATGCATGCACACACACACGCACGCGCGCACACACACACACACATAAACAAACATTTCTCTTTTTACTGGTTCAATTTATTGGTAAAGGTTGCAATGATGTAGTATTTCAGTATTGTCATTAAGAAATGTGTTCTTAGATAGATGGCTTGATGAAAAAAAACAAATGCATTGCTTATTCAATGTACCATCTGGAAATTTAAAAATTGACTTGACTTGACTTGATTATCCTTGACCTAAGTGATATCTGCATAATCTCTATCCTTTACCTCCTCCCGCTCTTGCTCCGCACTATGCATGCACACACGCGCACGCACACACACACACACACACACACACACACACACACACACACACACACACACACACACACACACAAACCGAAAAACAATAACACAAAACCACGCTTTAGAACAAAAAAAACCAAAACCCAAACCAAACCAAAAAACGAAAAGCCCAAAGCAGTCTGTTATCACCGAACATAACGGATCATGTATCTAGCGCTTAATCCGAAAGGGAAATTTATCAAGGGGGGCAATTACGGGGGCCCCAGGGGCGACAACCGGGCAGCAGAGGAAACGACATTGGAGCTGGGAGGCGATAGAGAAGGCAGCGGAAATGAAGGGCCCTGACACTGGCGACACTGTGCAACTTGACGTCTGTGTGATGGCTTCTTTAGCTTTGGGTGCTTAGGTTATCAGAGTGTAAACATTATCTTTTATTGCCCAGCCAACTAGCCAGCCAGAGACAGACAGAGAGAGAGAGAGAGAGAGAGAGAGAGAGAGAGAGAGAGAGCAGAGGGAGAGAGAGAGAGTGAATGTTATTTTTTTAAGGCCAACAGCCACGTACAATAGGTGTGAAAGAAAAAGTTAGTAGATTGACAACCAAGCATCATGAAGTGAGAGAAAAAAAATACTTCCAACTGTACGAGAGAGAGAGAGAGAGAGAGAGAGAGAGAGAGAAGAGCGAATGTGAATATTAATGTTCATTTATTCAGAAAGGCTATTGGCCCATTCTCAAGGGGCCTGTACAATATCGTTATATCAAAATAAATGACAATTAATTTACAAAAAAGTTCAAATGTTCATGCCAACAATGTACTATAATTTTTAACTTAAAGCAATATTGCGTCTTGTCAGTGCTGTATGTATATACAATGACGAATTCCTCTCTGCAGTTTCAATGGAAGATAACAACAAAAGATGTAACCTAAATGCGTAATGAGAGAGAGAGAGAGAGAGAGAGAGAGGGGGGGGGGGGGTCAAGATTCGGATAGATAAGATACCCTCTTATGAAGGGGATCGTAAACAAAACATATAGTATGGATATAAAAAAATCACAGTAAAAAAATCAATTCTGTCATACATCTTAAAAAAAATCAAACATAAACAAAAGCAAATACAAAAAAGAAAAACACACTGACTGAGACTACCAAGCGCTTTAAACAGATTCTGACATTAAACTCCAGGCTGGCTCTTCTTCACGCTCCATCTAGTTTGGGTAAAATTCTTCACGCTTGTGATGTTGTCGGCTAGAAGTGCTGTATCATCAGTGTAGTAGAGATTTGTTATAAATTCCGCAACCTTTCTTAAGATCCATGCCTTCAATAATTATCAGACTCTTCCACTACCTGCTCTGTGCATATGTTGAAAAGGTAAGGTGATGCGACGTATCCTTGCATGACTCCTTTCAAGATATTGAAAAATTCACATTTTAGTTTTATTATCTCATGTAACTGTTCCTTTTTTGGGTCTTTTTATAGTGAGGAAATATTTGAGGTTATATATCATGAAAACCATATTTTAAGCAGTTTGGTCAAAAAGATGCTGGTGGATTACCCTATCAAAGGCTTAGCTTTGATCTATGAGTGTGACAAAAAGCTTTTCTGTTGTAATCTCCACTTCCTTGGTGTTGTTTTGAAGCACAAAGAACATGTCTGATATTCTTCATTTTGTACTGCAGCCTGCCTGATGCTCTGATAGTTCAAACTCTACTTTGGTCCAGCAACACTGTCAAAGCCGCATCCATGAAGTGAATGATGCCCAACTGCGTGGTTCCAGTATTCCCAATGAGGTCCAGAGCAAAAACTCGTCGTGCATAGGAGCCAGCAGCAGTCAAAAATAAACAAAGTACATCCTTCCCCCCCCCCCCCCCCCACACACACACACCAGTTCTATATGACTTGTATGGCATTTGAACCCGTGGCCTTCCAGCTAGCAATCCTACACACTAAACACTACGCCACGGCGACTGACAGTTTGGGCCAAAGCTGTAAGTTTGCCGCCCAGTGTAGAACATGTAGTTGGCATGTTGCTGACTTCATTTATTCGGGGGGGGACGGGGATAGCACAGTGGTTAGAGCGTTGTGCTCGTGATCTGATGGCCAAGCAAGCACCGAGGAGGCACCCGTTCCAAGGTTTTTCCTCCTGGAGTTTACCTCAGTACCGACTCCACTCCCTTTCGGGGGTGTGGTCGGATGAGAATATAAACCGAGGACCCTTGTGCGAGCGCACGTAGAGCATCTTGCGCACGCTGTAAAACCCGTTTTTGTTTTCAGGATAGTAGGCCATTGCATGTCCGTAGGAATGGATGAAACGAATTCTTTTATTAAAAACTGCATTGCATACTGTCGTCGTGTTTAGGCATCATCCCCGAAAACTGAATGCAGCTACCTTAATGGTGGGCAAAAACGGTCGCTTTCGCAAAAATCTCACTATACTATTGATGTCCGAGGCAGAAAAATACTATCGTTTTCTGCATTCATTTGGAGCGACAAGTGCTATCTCTTCGACCCAAGATCAGCCGGGTATTATTAAATGTTGTTTATGATGCTTTATCCCGCTGCGGAGGCAACGGTAATCCATGTTCGAAGAATGAAGAATGCCAGTCCTGCTCAAGTTTCCGTATCACCACTTAACGATCACACACACACACACACACACACACACACACACACACACACACACACACACACACACACACACACGCAGCACGCACGCACGCACGCACGCGCGCGCGCGCGCGCGCGCGCGCAGAGTCAAGAAATAAGATAACCTGCATACTCAGTACACAAAATCGTCAGCTTTTCTACTCAGGGAGGTAATCGATACAACCAAGGAATTGCTTAGTGCCCTTGAGTATGACGCAATGATGAACAATATACAAGGTGAACAGTACGGTGTGTGTGTGTGTGTTGTGTGTGTGTGTGTGGTGTGTTGTTTTGTGTTGTCTTGTGTGTGTGTGTGTGTGTGTGTTAGACTTTCCTTTGCATGGTTGGAACACTTTAACAGTGTGACATGTGTGTGGGGGTGTTTAGTTTTATTTTGTTCTTTTATATCGAGGATAATGGAATAAGCACTTATGTAAATTTGTTTACATCCAGTCCCCGTGTGTTTGTGGTTGTGTAAATTCTGTCATCTGTTCCCACCGGCACACAATGGCCTACTCTTACGAAATGCGGAACAGGTTTTAACGTGTGCGGAAGATGTTCTGCGTGCGTTCGCACACGGGGCCTCGGTTTATAGTCTCATCCGAAAGACTTTTGGGGAGAGTGGAGTCTGCACTGATGTTAACTTCAGAGGAAATTATCCCATTGAACGGGAATCGAACCCGGGTCGTCAGATTGCGAGCGCAATGTTCTAACCACTAGGCTATCCCGCGCGCGCATGTGTGTGTGTGTGTGTGTAGCTGCCTATCCTTTGTGTTTCTGCTACACTCTAATATTGTGACATGTGAATGTCTGTCTGTGAGTGTCTATGATAATGATAATAATGATAATTATGATACACATAATTCATTATGACAATCATAATAATACTATCAAATAATCAATGTTTTATATATATATATATATTTAAGTATTAGGTAACCTTGGTATCTCTTATGCACCATAACATTGTGGCATGTGTCTCTCTATTTTTTTACGTCTGTGACACAGTCAATTCAATCATTGTGATATTAGTCTATGTATCCATCTTTTGCGTATCTGGTAGACATTAACATTGTGATATATGTCTTTCTAGTCTTTATACCTCTGGTACATCAATGCAATATGATTATGTCTATGTATCCATCTTTTTCTGTATGTGGTAGACATTAACAATGTGACATAATTCTATCTGTCTATTGTTCACACCTCTGGTACACCTTATCAATGTGATATAAGTTTGTCTATGTATCCATCTTTTGCGTATGTGGTAGACATTAACATTGTGACATATGTCTATCTGTCTATTTTGCACGCTTCTGGTACACTTATCAATGCGATATCCATCTTTTGCTGTATGTGGTAGACCTTAACATTGTGATATGTCTGTCTGTCTGATTGTGTATCTGCCTATCTTTATCCTCTCTGGTGCATTCTAACATTATGACGTAGATTTGATCCAAATAACTTTCTTTGTAGAACGAAAATCTTGTCAGATTATATGAAGGGAAGGTAGTTTACCTCTTTTTTTCCCCTGAGTGTGGATAGCACTAAAGAACACTCTGATACAAAAACAAAACCAAGACTCCTTCAAAATGCAGTCCCCATATTCATAGACTCAATGGCCATATAGGGCAAAATGTCTTCGAAAATGTGTATAGTAATATGTGTGGGATGAGTGTTTAGTCCGACTTTAAAAACGTTAAGTCCTTATCTTATAGTTCATAATATTGCTGTTTGATAAGCTAAAGCAAACAATTTAAATTGTTTTTCAAAGAAAATTAAAATTTTTTTTCAGTTTTAAAGCTTAGGAATAAAAGTATTTGCAAACATTGTTGTTTTTTTTTATTATAAAAATCATTTTCCTTATCTTATTATTATAACATTGTTAATAATTGAAGTGTACCAAAAGCAACGCGGAGGAGGACTGTAGAAAGTGAGATGAAGGCCATGCAGCACTCTTGGGGATCAGTGACTAGGTTGGCCCAGGATAGACAGGAGTGGAAGCGCTTTGTTGCTGCCCTACACACCACTGGGTGTAACGGTTAATGATGATGATGATTAATCGAAGTTAAAAAGGGAAATAACTTGCTACATTTCAAGGGAGGTAATCACAGAGACCTATTTGATCGATTCTTTTTACCTCCTTTACCTGCTCGTGTTCTGTTTTTTTTTATTTGTTAGAAAATAGAGGCAGAACTCCCCCCAAAGAAAAACAAAAAACAACCCACCCCAAAATCAAAAAAAAGAAGAAAAAAACCCAGACAGTCAGACATACAAACAGAAACCAACAAACAAAAGCACACACACAAACGCACACAAACACACACATAGAATGAAAAAAATGCGCGAGAACCTTCCTCCATTAAAGCAAAACACACACACACTCACACACACACACACATACAAACCATTCTCGCCAACACTCTTAAAGGCCGCCATGGAGGGTTTTTGTGAGCGCATGCGTCTGTGTTAAAGGACAAAACCCGGCCAATGAAAACACCGCTCATTTGGGCGATCGGTTTTCAAAGAGGCTCCGCGGTTGGTCGCTTTGATAAATGGCTACAGGAGATGATGGAGTATGGACCAAGCAGCGGGCCTGGCCAGCAGACTCCCTTAACCTGGACCTAACTACCCCTGGGGGCTTGAAAGCTGACCTTTTATGAGGCTGAACCATCCCTGATGATGCGGAGACGTGATACTAGGCAAATGGAGAGGGTGTTACCTGCCAGGTGTTATTAAGAAAAAGACAGGGGGGGGGGGGAGAAAGGTATGCTGCGCTGAAACAAGGGAACAAGGCAGAGAGAGAGAGAGGGAGAGAGGGAGGGAGACAGAGAGGGGACACTTAGCACTTGCACCTTGAAGTACCTGGGCCTGTTCTCGTTATCCAATTGTGGCGGACAGGTTGACTGAAGGCAGGGATGTGGTGATGGTGGTGATGATGATATCGGCTTTAAACGTGGGAAGTCGTAACCCTAACAGTCGCCACCGCACCTCCAGCCTTTGTCTTGTGTGTGTGTGTGTGTGTGTGTGTGTGTGTGTGTTTTGTTTTGTTTTGTTGGTCCAGACAGTGGCCGTGTAATGAATCCATAGCCGCCACCACCACACTTGTTGTGGGGAGATGGATGGTAGCTCACACACACACGCACGCACGCACGCAGGCGCACGCAGGCGCACGCGCGCACATACACACTCATTCACACACACATGAGGAGGAAAATATCGGGTGTTTATGTCAGTTCTTGTGAAAGGTTGGTTAAGTAGTCATTCACCTTTTACGTTTCATACTCTCCTAACATTATGAAAAGTTTTGGTAAAATTGATGATGGTAGCAATGTGGTAATTATGTTTTCAACGTGGCAATTTATGTAGTTAATTTTTACGATTTATAAGGTTTTCAATAGTGGTCTTTGTTCAATTTGTTTGCGTGATGCAGCTTATTCACATGAAAGAAATACACATCCTCACCACCTTCACCTATCCTGTTGGTGCACCACTGAAGAGTTTTACAACCAGCTTCCTCCACTCCACGCAGTTTTCAGTTTTTCGCAACAAGTCGTTCCACTCAAGGTCAGTCCAATCTCTGATGTTGTCTAGCCATCGTTTTTTCCCCCTATCTGCCTCCCTCCTTGTGCTGTTTCCTGTAGGACAGTCTTGGCCAGTCCAGATGTTCATATGACGTGCCCGTACCTACCACTTCAGTTTGCGCTTTTCCACTGAAGTCAGGAGCTTTCTTATGGCCCAATGGCGTTTTCAATTCTCATTTTGACTTCCTTGTTAGTCATGTGATCTCTGTTTGAGACACCAAGAAGCATCTCATCCCCATTGCCTGTATCCTTTTTTAATGTCTGCTGTTATGATCAAAGTCTCACAGGCGTACAAAATATGGACATGACCAGGGTATGCATCAGTCTGATCTTGAAGCTGATGGCGATGTTCTTGCGATTCCAGAGGACTTTCAGTTTGGTCATTTCAGGTGTGGTCTGGGATATCCTGGAGAGAATTTCAGGTTTTGATCCTTCATCCAGTACTACAGCTCCCAAATATTTAAAGCTTTGTACGGTTTCAACTTTCCTGCTGTCTTTAATCATATCAGTGCTGATGCCATTGGATGTGGATCGGTGATCTAGAGGTAACGCATCTGCCTAGAAAGCGAAAAGTCCGGGGCGTAAGTGCGGTGGTTCGATCCCCGTTTGGGCCCCAAACTTTCGCCTGATCCATTAGACTATGAGTTGTGGTCTGTGTGCTAGTCTTTCGGATTAGACGATAAAGCGAGGTCCCATGTGTTACACATTATCATGTAGCGCACTTAAAATAACCCACGGCAGCAAGAGAACTATTCCTGGCAAAATTATCTACGCCATATGTGGAGGAGGCTTCATCAAGGCGATTTACCAGTTGGCTAACTCTTGCTCTTTTCCAGCTTGGGCATCGATGTCGTTGGCAAAACGTCAGTTTGTAATTGTCCTGCCTCCAATGCTGACTGTTCCCTCATAGTTTTGTAGTGACTAAACCACTGTTCTTTCTAGGGAGATGTTGAAGAGGGTGGAAGGGAGCAGACATCCTTGGCGTACTCCAATTGTGGTTCAGAACCATTCTCTTATGTCGGTGTCATAGTAGACTGCGCTGGCTGCTTTGTTATAGAGGCACTCTATGGTTCTGATCAGGTTGGCATTGATGTTATACAGCCTCATGGTTGCCCACACAGCTGTATGCCAAACTCTGTCACATATCTTCTTTAAGTCCACAACGACGTCGTACACATCTTGCTGGTGTTGCAAGTACTTGTCAGAGATTATGCTAAGGATGAAACTGTGCTTTGTTGTGTGCTCCATCCTGCTCTAAAACCTACATGACTGACACTCTCCCGAAGAGCTATCATTTATCCCTGTCTGCGAGCGCATTTCTGATTAGAGTTGCTTTTTATCAGAGAGAGGCTTAATAAGGGCACTTAATGGTGGGCATGAACGGTGGAATACGCAACATCTCACCGTTGGTGAACCTTGAGCATGTAGCTGAGGGACGAAAGAATAATAAGGGACACAGCTCTTTTGATGCGGTGGATCTTTCTTTTACCTGTGCTGGATGCATGTTGCACATAGACCTTTGGTCTACAATCTTATTAAAAAATTTTTTAGTACCTTGGTGTATATAGAGTTATTGTTTGATAAACGAACGAAGACTCTAGCTACAGATAGGATTGAGCCTGTAACTCTCTCACCCCATAGAACTGGCCCAGGCCAAAAGCTTCATCAACTACCTGATGAGCAAAATGCCAATGCCTACTTTGAAATACTGCAATGCTTTAAAATGTTTTGTGAGGACTGACTTCACCTCTGGCGAGCTTCTGGCCAAATGGGTTGGTTGGTGGTGGACATATTTCCGAGACTCTTTGCACAGTGTGGGGGCAATAGTCTGGCACCTTCAACAGCCTTGGCATCTTCAACAGCCTGTCGTCACGGACAACCCCCTCTCCTTGCCCTTTCCGAAACCTCTGACCATCAAGTGACAATGGCCTCAGCAGCCGGCAGGGTGATAAACCTTACATGACTAATTATCCCAAAGTGTGCTTGATTGATGAAGCGCCATAGTTTCTGCTCCAGTTTCGAATTGGATGCCTGCACCAACCATTGCCATTGCCACCACTATTGTGAGCTCGTTAAGTCTTCACAGATCAAAGGAGTGGCGTGAGTGTTCAGTGACAACGGAAAACTTGCAGTTGATTGAAATGGTGCAGTAACTAGCCCACACAGCCAGGGCCCAGGAGACACCACTTTGAAGGACAGGCCACAACACTGGCCACAGCTTGTCCCTGAGGTCCAGTTATATTAGCGATTGTCCGCGAACCACACTGGAGCACGCACACCGAGAGCGAAGAAAGGTGACGATGTCTTTTGGTGTAGAGTGGTTGCAAAGTGCGTGTGGTCCTTCTCCAACGTCGTTAGCACAGTAATTTGTCTTGTTGTGGCGTCTGATGTCTGTCTGAAGAAGTGGAAGTGTCTCAGTCAGTGGAGGTCAGAGACACCCCCCGCGCGCGCGCGCGCGCGCGCGAGAGAGAGAGAGAGAGAGAGAGAGAGAGAGCTCTACATCTGAAATAGTTCATAGTAGTGCTGCTGCTACTGTTGCTGCTGCCTCTGATAATAATAATGCCGATGACAATGATGACATGATGATGATGATGGTAATGATGATGATTAAAATGGTGCTACTATTACTGCTGCTGCTCTCCATGATGGTGATGGTGGTCACTATTATAGTATTTCTAAGAAGGACGGTGGTAGGACGGTAAAGATGTCCACGTGCCTAACAAGTAAACCGTAGGTTTCTAGGTTCGATTCCCAGCCTTGTCCTTTCTTCCCAGTTTGTCTAGAATACCAAACTGAATGTCAAAGTCCTTCCGATGAGTAGCACATCCCGATCTCTTAGCTCCAATTGTCATGTGACTACCCAAGGTCACAAGTCCAGGACGAGCTCATTAACGTCAGGTCGTCGAAAGGCCACTAACGGGTATGGCCCTGTACTGCTGCGGAGTCATTTCAGTTGTATCACCTTTCAAGTCCCATACTGACAACAATAATAGCTAAGTTGTGGAGCCAGACTGAGTGAGATACACGCATATTGGATGACGTCCACCACAGCGCTCCTCTACAACATTTATCCCTAAATTCTCAACCCTGAAGGTTTCAATCAGAAGTTGAGTGGTGTATGGGAAACCAAAACCATGACAGCAGAGCAACAGGGGCCACAGACCCATAAACACTTTTCTGTATAGCATGTTAGACAAAGGTGATGAACATGAGATAATGCTGATGCAGTGGAAGTGCACCAGCTTCGATACTTCTTAAAAAGACCGTACTTTATCATTACCAGCATAATATATCCTGGCATCAAACAGACTCGGGAGATACCGACACCTGCAGTGTTAGTCATGTTATTTGAGAAACAGCTTAAAATTTCCATCCGTGAAATAAATAGGGCTCAACTGCGTTGTTCCAGTCTTCTCAATTATCCAAGAGCAAACTCAATCTGGTTAGAAGGTAGCTAGACTCCTAAAAACGCTATGATTCTTAAGGAATTCGATTCCACAACATTCTAGCCAAGAAACCCAACACACTAGCCACGACGCCACGGCCGCTGGTTCTAAGGGACTTTTCTTCCGGAGTTAACCTTGATACTGATTCCACACCTTGAAAGTCTATGGGTTGAGACTTTGAATTGACGTTCCGCCTGCGAACGCGTGCACAACATGATGGTTAAAAGGTAAAGATGAAGGTGTTTCCATAACCTATGCGGTCGTTGAGGAGCGAGATGGCCAAGACTTCTGCTTCTCCAGGGAACAGTGGCGCCCATGTCCTCTCTCTCGCTGCTTGAACCTCCCTGCCTCTAAATAGGGTAGGTACCCATTTAAAGCTGGGTGAACTGGGGGGACTGTACTGAAGCCAAGGCCCGCAGATGGTTACCTATCCACTTGGTAACCACGCTTACTGCTGCTTAGCATGTTGAGCACATGCTGACCCCCATATAATTATCTTTGGTAGAAGAGAAGACCAGCTATGGCAGGTTGGAGAGATGACTCAGAAAAGCTGGCACTAGGGCTAACAATCCCCATCACCCCTCTCTTCAAAGTCCATGGTAGTGTTTCCAATGGCAGGGAGAACAGACTGCCCACAGACGGAATGCAGCTACCTTAATGGTGGACACAAACGGTTGCATACGCTAAAACCTCACCATTGGTGAACCTCAGAGTTGAAGCCGGGAAACCACACACACACACACACACACACACACACACACACACACTTTTTATTGTTTGTGTTATTGGTTTTCACGTACAACAACAGCCTTTTCCCCCTGTAGTATATCATCACATAACGCTTTCACCATCAGGGTACCATCCAGCATTATAAGGCAGACACCACACACGATCTGCAGACTGCAAAATAAACCCTTCAGAACACACCTCTTGCACCCCCACCCCCCTCTTTTACCTCCCTTTAAAACCTCTGCATTCTGGGGTCATCAACATATGACTCCAGAAGTTAACAAAACAATGTTTTTAGCGGTCTTTCTTGAATAATGTCCCCGTGCCTTCTCTTATTTTCTCCCCACCAACACTATCCCCTCTCCTCGCTTCATCAGTTTTACACCTCACACCTTCTCGGACGATTTCCGGTCACGTGATCTAAGGCTCAACCAGAAGCAAGGGCCACAAGCGACCCCTGGGTCTTTCACCCCCCTCTACCTTTTTATCGTCTTACAGATAAGCAAAGAGGCCAGGATGTAAAGATGGCCAGGGCAAAACAGCAAGATAAGGCCTTTCGGATGTTTGTCCTCATCAACCTAGTCTCTCTCCCGCTCCTGGGGGCACTCTGAGCCTTGTCGTGAGTCGAGCAGCCTGTCTTCAGCCCCTGTGGTTATTTGATAGCTTTTAGCGGCCATTTGCCCGCCACCCGTGACAAACGGCTTCCTATTGGTCCCCACAGCGCGCTCTTTTGCATGTGAGAGCGTGGATGATTGGGCAGGAAGGGAGCAGTTGAACCTTTCCATCATTTTCCCAGGACTTTTTACTGCCGGTTGCAATGCGACATCGAGATCATAGCAGTGTAATTGCCTTTGATAGCAAGTTTAGCGAGCGAGCGACAAAAACAATTATTTTCCAGTAACTTTCCACATCAGGCTCTTTTGGGGCAGAGGAAAAGCAAGATGGCTCGGAAGAGGCGGTAACTGTTATTTTCTGCCTGAAGAAGAGTTACAAGGGCAGTCACCACCCTGCCTGTGTTCTTCTTTCCTCGTTTTGCCTTGTACCTGTGGGGCGAGCACAGCTGTTGCTTTTTTATTTTTTATTTTTAAAAGCTAATCGACAATCTGTGTTGAAATGGAGGAGGGAGTGTGTTGCAACTCGCAGTGATATTCATTGCGTGTTAGTGTAACGGAGCAAGAAATGTTGGAATATTGTTCAAGATTATCTGGTCATGTTATCTTCCAGTGTCAGTCAGACACGCGATTTTGTCATTTTTCACTCACTCACATACACACACACACACACGCACGCATGCACGCACGCACACACACAGTCACACACACAGAGGACCATTTTCAATGATAAAAAAGTTACACAATGTGATTCACTTAGTATAGATTTCCTAACTCGAAAACAGCATTAGACTCTATAGAAATATAGAAAAAGAGAAAATGAGGAGACAAAAGAAAGTAACAATGAAATAAAGAAATAAAACGTGCTAATACGACGACAACAAGGAAGGAGAACTGACAAAAACGGCAACGATGATGACGAAGAAGGAGGAGAAGAAAAACGGCAGTTATACCAACAGCAAGAACAAGCCCAAGTCAAGTCAAATTCTTTTATTACAAGAATAAAGAATTAGCACTCTTGCGCTTTTTACTTTTATTTTACATCCAGTCCCTGCCCATATCAAGGACAGGATGCTAAGAAGGAGGGAGAAACATTCCAAAATAAGGATAAAGTCCTTAAAAGTGAGGAAAAAGACCCCCCTCTCATTGATGAAAAGACAAACCAAACAACCAACCAAAGAAAAACCTGGAAAAAAACGAACCGTCTCTGATTGGCAAGGCATCCACACCCAGCACCGCTGGTTAGAACATTGCGCTCGCAATCTGACGACCCGGGTTCGATTCCCGTTCAAGGGGATATTTTCCCCTGGAGTTAACATCAGTGCAGGCTCCACTCTCCTCAAAAGTCCTTCGGATGAGACTATAAACCGAGTCCCCGTGTTTGAACGCACGTAGAACATCTTGCGCACACGTTAAAATCCTGCTCCGCTTTTCGTAAGAGTAGGCCATTGTGTGCCGGTGGGAACAGATGGCAATGACAAAACTGCATACACACGGGGACTGGATGTAAAAAGCACATAAGTGCTTATTCCATTATACTCGATACAAAAGAATAAAATAAAAGAAAATAAAAAGAAAGCAGCACTGAGCCCTGCTTGACTTGATGAACTGCACTGGGTGTGGTTGCCTTGTTGACGGGTGACCATTCATGCACTTCGGCTTCAGCGCACGCAATTCCTCCGTTCACCCAGTTCACCCAGCTGTATGTAATGGGTACCTGCCGCCTTGAGGGACAGGGTTTCTACAGACCTAATGGTAACATGATTGAGGGACAGGGACCATACAGCAGGGAGGGAGAGGAGGTAGGTGCTATCCTCGAGATGCTGGCGCTTTGAGAAGCTGAGGTCTCTGATATCGCGCTCCTTGTCAGCAGATTATGTTAAGCGCTCTGATTTGTATTTGCAAGATATAGCCCTATATAAATTCCATTTATTATTATTAGTGTTGTTATTATTATTATTATGATGGGAACACCTTTACCATAAATACTATTACGCCAATGTGCTGATGTGTCAAGACATTAGAGACAATGGCAGATTTTACATCCACAATTTTAAATATGGACAAGATAAGTTATATGAATTTTCAGTTTTAAGCATGGTGGTGTGTAAAATTGTGTGTGTTTGTGTGTTTTGTGTGTGTGTGTGGGTGTGTGTGTGTGTGTGTGTGTGTGTGTGTGTGATAGAGAGAGAGAGTGTGTGTGTGTGCGCGCGCGTGCGTGCATACATAAGCCTGCGTGTTGAGGAGGGGAGGGAAGGGAAAAGGTAGTGTTATATATAGTTCCTTTTAAATGAGGGGAAGGGAGGCGGGAATGAAGTGACTAAGTTAAGGAGATGGTCAGAAACAACAAGCAGAATGCATGTTCAGGCCAGTGAGAAGAGAAGAACGAGAAGCTTAGTGAAGACAGTGAACTTGTAAAAAAAACTAACAAACTTTTATACCACTTCAAGTCACGGCAGATTTCTCTGCGTGAAATTCGGGCTGCTGTCCACGGGAAGAGCGCGTCGCCACAAGAACAGCGCCACCCCTTTTTGTTGTTTTTTTCTGTCTGAAACTGTATTTGTTTCACTATCAGAATGGCTTTTTTTTATAAAGAATTTTGCCTGGGACAACTCTCTTGTTGCCGTGGGTTCTTTAAAGTGCGCTAAATAATTATGTGTAACACACGGGACCTCGGGTTATCGTGTCATCCGAAAGACTAGCACCCAGACCACCACTCATGGTCTAATGTATGGGGGAAAAGATCCGACACGGACTTTTCGCTTTTCGCTTTCTAGGCAGGCGCGTTACCACAAGACCACCGATCCAGTGTGTGTGTGTGTGTGTGTGTGTGTGTGTGTGTGTGTGTTGTGTGTGTGTTGTGTGTGTGTGTGTTTGTTTTAATGAATATTGCTGGGTGGTGGGTGGGTGGTGGTGGTGGTGGTGGTGTTTTTTTGCTTTTGCTGTTCTCGCTTTTCTGGTTTTTGTTTTTGTTTGTTTGGCTGGGATTGTTTGTTGTTGTTTGTTTTTTTAGGGGAGGGGGGGGGGGTGAGCTGGGAAGAGGGGGAGGTGGGTTGTCACTATATAATATATATATATATATATATATATGTGTGTGTGTATGTATGTATGGATGTATGTATATATGTATATATATTTTATAATCCTACAATCACAATTGCATGCTGGAGGATAAGACATTCATATGACGGAAAACGTGTTGTTCTGTAATAATAAGCTTTCACGCTGTCTGCACTTTTTTGTTTTGGGGTATGTTTTCTTAGCACTGGGGAATTCTGAAAGAATCTCAAGTGTTATGCTTGAAAGACATATTTAACACACAAAAAAAGAATTGTACATAAGGTCTTGTAGGTCGGTGATGTTTGATAGACTGACAAAACATTGCTTTGGTAATTAGAAACACTAAGGAAATCATGGCTCGGTGATGAGATCAGAATGAGCGGCGTAGGAACAGCAGGACAGGAACATTAGGAAAATGGGTCGGGGGGGGGGGGGGGGGGGGGGCTGGTGGGGGAAGGGGGTAGGGGTGTTAAAGATGTGTGTGTGTGTGTGTGTGTGTGTGTGTGTGTGAAATTGTCTGAGCGTGTAATTTGTATCTTTGAAATGTTACAGTTTTTGGGGGGATTGTTCTTTTCGCTGCCTGTGTATCTAGATGATTGATAGAAATAAATATTGCTTTTATATATGACTTCCACTTTGTATTTGATGTCTCTGCGTGCGTGTGCGTGCATGTGTCTGTGTGTTTGTGTGTACGTGTGTGTGTTTGTGTGTCTGTGTGTTTGTATGTACGTGTGTGTGTGTGTGTGTGTGTGTGTGTGTGTGTGTGTGTGTGTATGTGTGTGTGCATGAGAGAGATAGAGGTCATCAATAAGGAAGGTGTCACTAAGATAAAACTGCCCACAGCTGCTTCTTGACAAATTACCAATAATAATCGATGAACAGTCACACGTACATCGTATTCTATAATTATTTTCTCAACCTTGCAGCCTTTTCGTCTGTCTCATCACCTATGTTCTACTTATGAGGGGACGGGATAGCTCAGTGGTCGAGCACTCGCTTTCCTCAGCTAAGGTTAAGCAGCATCGAGCGCGGTTACCACTTGGATGGGTCACCGTTTGCGCGTCTTGGCTTCAGTACAATCCCCTAGTTCACCCAGCTGTAAATGGGTACATTCCCTTTTAGGGCCAGGGAAGGTAAAGCAAGCGAGGGAGAGGAGATGGGCGCCGCCCTCAATATGCTGGCTCCTGGAGAAGTTGAGGTCTCTGATGCCTCACTCCCCTACAACACCTAGGTTATGGGACACCTTTACCTTTTACATCACCTATGACGCTGCTCCTGTCCTGCTGTTCCCACGCCACTCATTCCGATCTCATCACCAGAGCCATATCCGGACCAGTTATCAACTTCATATCCCATGGGCCAGATAGACGTCCATTGATTGCTCATCAATGTTAGGCCGCCGTGATGCCACCTTTTGTAAGAGCCCTGCAGTGTTTGGTGGCAATGGGATGATGCCTGCAGAATATGCAGAATACCACCTATACTACTACCAAGCCCCCTGCTGATTGGCAAAGGTCAAGGTCTTTTTACAAATAATTTATTTTTATTTTTATTTTTTAAGGCCACGGTCTTATCTTGTTGCCGCTCAATGGGTATTGCAACCTGATGGCATGAAAAGAAAATGGGACAGCTATCTGCCTGTCTGTCTCTGTAGAGATCACACCACCATAGGTACAGCTCCACTGGCTTGTTTCTGTTTTTAGGTGGGAGGGGTTTCTTTTTATCTATCTATCATCTATCTACCATCTCTCTCCCTCCCTCTCTCTCTCTGTCTGTATATATATATATATATCCAAAACTCGGTACAAAATACCACTCTCACAGGGAAGAACACACACACGAACACACAGAGCAATAGAAGAGAGTGAGACAGTGATGCCGTGTACAGTGCTTCAGAGAGTGCGCTGTACTCTGTGTGTGTGTGTGTTTGTCTGTCTGTTTGAATGTGTGTGGCTGTGTTTGAGGTGTGTGTGTGTGGGGGGGGGGGGGGTGCCTGACCAGTGTGTGTGTATGTGTGTGTGTTTTCTTCCCTGTGAAAGCGGTTTTTGTCATCGAGTTTAGGATATAATCTATCTATCTATTTCTCTCTCTCTCTCTCTCTCTCTCTCTCTCTCTCTCTCTATATATATATATATATATATATATATATATACATATATGTGTGTGTGTGTGTGTATTGCTATAGGTTATTTTACAAGCGCAAGATATCTGTTGCATAGTGACTTCATTTTCCAGTCCTATTCTGCTAGCTAGAAGCTGAACGCCCAGTTATTGCTTAGTGCCCCGGGAACAGCTCTGGCTTTTCACACACACATACACACACATACACACACCGCGCGAAGGAGAGCAAAATCAATACTTTAAGCAGCATGCAAGACCCACTGACAGTGAACATCTGTTTAAATTACTCCTGATAAAGAGATAGTTCTACCGTAAATTGAAGAACACACACACACAACACACACGCCCAACACGCACACAACACACACACACACACAACCTCTGTCCGATATCGTTTTAAAAACACTGAAGACATTCACACCCTCTTCCAAAAAGAAAAAGTCAGCTTTCTCAAATAATACCAAAAAGAGCCACACCAGACGACCTCAACTCAATTATCTCCCTTCCCTCACCCATTTACAGCTCAGACAGTTCACCTAGAGATCTATCAAGGCATTGACTGATTGCATTCAAGTTTAACCACCGCTTGACTGCACCCCCCTTTGACCGCAAAAGCACATCAAAAGCGCCGACCTAACTTTTCCTTGCTCCTGCTTGGTAAGACACCAGGCTGAAAGTGGCTTCTTCTTCGCAAGACATCAAACTAAAGGGAGATGATTGTATCGAAACTGGATGACAAAAGCAGACGACACCGCCAAAGAAAGGAAAGTGAGGGTTGTAAACACCTGTTCGCTAAACAAGTCTATTTCCTCTTCTGATTTCTTCAATTGTGATTGATCCTGGCATTGTGTCTGTCGTCTGACCATGCTCTCCGTCTGGCTTAGCCAATCAGGTTCATTAACACCTTATGTTGACCAATCAGGGGGGTAGGGCATCATGATGATCAAGAGATGAGAGCAATGATTGGTTCGGGTGATTGTCGGAATTGCACTTCAGTCGTCTGCTGTTGATAGGAGTAGGGAATGCAAAGGTGTGTGGAGGGGACGAGGGGGGATGATAGAGGTGGTGAAATGGGCCGGAAATGGCGTCAACTTAGCACCTTGTGATTAAAGATTGAGGGCCGATTGGCTGGCGTTTGATGTCTTGAAGTTTTACTTTACTGAATGGTTCAAAACAACCTTAACTCCCTCTCTCTGTCTCTCTGTCTGTCTCTGTCTCTCTCTCTGTGCAGAAAAGTGAACATGCATGAGGATGTGCATTCGATTCATTTGATCAATGGTTAATTGGTTGGCTAATTGAGTGTGGCTGCCTAGATATTTAAAGGTGGTTAAATGTATTATGGTATTTCATGAAATGTCAGTCAGTTTATCGATTCAACTCTGTTAAGTTATCCTCTTTTTTCCACAAGGACACGAGTGTTTAGCGAGCTCTGGCTTATCCATTTAATTGCCCTTCATCAAATGTTTTGAATTTGAAGTCGAAGTCTCTCACTTCTTCATGTTCCCTGTGAGGCAAGGGTTAATTAAATACAGAAGCGGGCTCTACTTAGTCTTCCATTCTCGGAAATGAAGATTGTCATTGGCTGATTGAAAATTGATCTGCCTGTCTGTATATTTGTCTATCTGTCTGACTGTCTGCCTCTCTCTCTCTCTCTCTCTCTCTCTCTCTCTCTCTCTCTCTCTCTCTCTTTTTCTTCCTTCGTCTTCTTCTTTATTGTTCGCGTTCATTTTTTGCATTTTTTGTTGTATCAGATATATCTTTCATTATATGTTTAGAAATACTTTCAAGCCTGACCTATTCTGACAATTTTAAGTGACCACTTACCAAGCGATTTTTGCAACTTCTCACCAGCAAGCTCCTGTCTGGATTTGTAAGGTATGAAAACAAGGGAGGGAGGGAGAGGGATGGGCTCCATCAGGTTTTTGTTTTTTTTAATTCCTCCGCTAGGCTTGAGCTCCACCAATGGTGAGATGTGCGTATGCGACTGCTTTGCCCACCATGAAGGTAGCCGCATTCCGACTTTTATTTCATGTTATTTATATAAAAAAAATTCGTTTATATCTAGGAGAATAGAATAAGCACTCATGTGCTTTTTTACATACAGTCCCCGTGTGTGTGCAGTTTTGTGAATTTTGTCACCTGTTCCCACCGGCACACAATGGCCTACACTTACGAAAAGCGGAACAGGATTTAACGTGTGTGCAAGATGTTCTGCGTGCGTTCGCACACGGGGCCTCGGTTTATAGTCTCATCCGAAGGACTTTTGGGGAGAGTGGAGTCGGCACTGATGGACTTTCGGGATGTATGGTGGGTATGTTAATGTTTCGTAACCCACAGAACGCTGACATGAATTGCGGGATCTTTAACGAAAATATTTTGATCTTCTGCATGCGTATCATATATATAAAGTATGTTCTTTCGATCCAGAAGGACCATAGAGCCGGAGCTTATCCCGGTTTCTGTAGCGTTAAGCGAACTGATGGTTTTTCACCACCCCTGTGACAGGACGCTAGTCTGTCGCCAGATACTTCCCCAGCAAAGCTGGTACCCACTTGTACACCTGGGTGGAGTGAGGAAAATAGGAGTAAAGTGTCTTTCCCAAGGACACAACACCGAGCCGAGCGGGGATCGAACCCGCGACCTCTGGATCACGAGTCGACCGCCTAAACCACTCGACCACGGTGCCTCCTGTATCATATATATACATGAAGGAAATTAAGGCACTGGCAGGTCCGCGGTTGAATTTGACTTGGAAGATCTTAAAAATCCCTACCCTTAATTCATTAGACGCCACGCGCCGAGATGCGAACCCCCGACTTCATGACCGTAGGTTCACCTGCCTGACAAATAAAATGTGAGGTTCTGGGTTTGATTCCCAGCCTTGGCCCTTCTTCCCTGTTTAAACAGAAAATTGAGCTCAATGTCAAAGTCTGTCGGGTGAGGCTATAAACCAAGGCCCAGTGTGCCAATGCTCGTAGAACGTCTTGCGCACACGTTAACAACCTGTTCCACCTTTCGGAAGACTAAGCCATTTCGTGCTAGTAGAAACCGATGCGTTTGCGTCGATTAAGAAAAGTGTGAAACCTTTCTTCGTTGTTGTTTATAGGCCGGTTAATGTTCTTGTTTGGAGTGGTTTGATTTGTAAGCAGACTGACCAACCAACTATATTAGAGTATTACGGGTCAATAATGTATCCTCTGTGTGTGTGTGTGTGTGTGTGTGTGTGTGTGTGTGCGCGCAGGCGCGCGCATTTGGACTTGTTAGGACTATTAATTGTTATTGGTTGCATGACTGTGTAAGACTGAATTGAATGCAAGCAATTTGATTTGTCTTGGCATGATATAACGCTATATGAAATCCAGTTATCATCATCATCATCATCATCATCATTATTATTATCGTCATCATTATTATCCAAACGCTGAGTGTGGCATCTACAATGTATCACTCAAGCCCTCTGCAGACTGGAAATGATACAGAATCATTGAACATAACACTGAAAGTCCTGAATACACCTGTCTGCTTGGCTGAACTATAAGCAACCCGAATACCAGATTGAATAAATCCAGCATCGGTGGTATGCATTTGAAAACCATTACCCAGAAGAAGACGCGAAAGATAATAAACAACACACTCCATATACCCACCTATCAGCACGCAATCTGGCTCCAAACAACCCTTCCCACCGCCAACTCAAGCGAATCCTTCATTATAATGCCCCATACCAACCCCCCCCCCCCTCTCTCTCTCTTTCTCTATCCAAATATTGAACCGACAAGCCACAGGGGAAGCCATTGCTGTCCCCTCCCAGACATGGCATCATCAAAGGGAGATCACTCTGCCTGGTCCTGGGCGCCGCTTTTCAAGAGGTGTGGGAAAGATGGCGTTAACACCGCTCTTGTCACCTTTTCCTTATGCCCCCTTCCACACCCCCCCACCCCCCACCCCTCCCCGCTTTGTGTGCTGAAAGGTTAGAGTACTGTCAACAACAGTTTCATTAAGGTCTTCACAACCTCCCAGACTACAGTCCTCTCTGTACCTCCTCCCTAAGACCCGTTATGGTCGACAGGTCGTAAGTTTCTCACTTGAGTTGATGAGCCGCTTTGGTGAAGGAATTAGAGACAGGCAGTGTTCATGAAAATAGATGGGGAATGAAGCTGCACTTGAAGTTGATGGGGGAGAAGTGAAGAGAGGCGGGTGGGGTGTGGGAAAGAGAAGAAGCAAGAGAGAGAGAGAAAGAGAGAGAGAGCGAGAGAGAGAGAGAGAGAGAGAGAGGTGTCAGAACATGGCTTTTAGTCTCCTAGCTGTTGTCACAAGGCAATCACTGCCGGGGCTTAGATACAGACCTGTTAAAACAACAACTCCCCCAACAGACAGGAATTCTCTACCCCGTTAGTTGTTGCTGCGAAACGGTTCAAGTTGAGCTCTTGCACAGTCTTTGATGGTTTTCATTATGTTCCGCATTTTGTCTCAAGAAGGTGTGGCTAACTAAAAGGCTGGTTTGAATGTACTGCTTCAAACATAGAAGAAAGGAATTTTACAAATTACGGTAAGAAAACACGGAAACAACTTATCAGCATCCAAGAAACGCCACAAGAAAAAAGAAGGAAGGGTGTGTGTGTGTGTGTGTTTGTGTGTGTGTGTGTGTGTGCGTGCGTGCGTGTGTGCGTGCGTGTGTGTGTGTGTATGTGTGTATGTGTGTATGTGTGTGTGAATGTAGGATTTCAAAGTCAATTTAAAATTTTTTTCCAGATGATACATTGAGGGAGAGGAGATGGGCGCCGCCCTCAATATGCTGGCCCTAGAGAAGTGAGGTCTCTGACGCCTCGCTCCCCTACGACCTTATAGGTTATGGGACTCCTTTACCTTTACCTTTTTTACATTGAGTTACCAGTACATGTCCTTTTCTTCCATCGAGCCATCTTTGTAAGAACGCCAAGAACATTTTCAACCTCAACAACAATAAAAGGCATAGGTGTCCCCCATAACCTATACTACTTCTCTAGGGACCACCATATTGAGGGCGGCGCCCATCTCCTCTCCCTCGCTGCTTTACCTTCCCCGACCCTAAAGAGACAGGTACCCATTTACAGCTGGGTGAACTGGGGGAACTGTACTGAAGCCAAGGGGAGTAAACGGTCACCCACCCGAGTGGTAACCACGCTCGACGCTGCTGAACTTGGCTGGAGGAAAGCGAGTGCTCGAGTGCTCGAGTGCTCCGACCACTGAGCTATCCAGTCCCCAACAAGGAAAGCATTAAAAGAAGAAAGAAAATTGTGTGTGTGTGTGTGTGTGTGTGAAGTCAAGTGAAATTTCCAGATAGTAGATTGAAGAAGCACTGCATGTGTGTGTGTGAGTGTGTGTGCGCGCGGTTGTGTGTGTGACTCTTATTCATCTGAATTACTTTGCTATAATTAGCTTCGCATGGTTGCGATTGTAAGTTGTAAGGCTTCCGTGTTAATGAAGTTAGACTCGGGGAACCGGCAACAACTGCTGCCTTTGTTGCAGA
Organism: Rapana venosa; assembly: GCA_028751875.1. Classification (NCBI taxonomy): domain Eukaryota; kingdom Metazoa; phylum Mollusca; class Gastropoda; order Neogastropoda; family Muricidae; genus Rapana; species Rapana venosa. The sequence goes on from CM054138.1 coordinate 73,672,153, forward strand.
GACTGAACTGTCCGTCTGAGGAAAGAAAACTATTTTTTCTACAATTATAGCGTCGTCGTCATTATTACTATCATCATCATCATCATCATCATCATCATCATCGTCGTCGTCGTCGTTGTCGTTGTCGTCGCCATTAACTGAAAATGACAATGCTACAGCTGTTGCTGTTAAATACAGTATTAAGTCTAATAAGAAAAGAATGTTATTACAATCGGTTGCGTCACGCGCACACGCACGCGCGGCACACACGCATGCACACACAAACACACACAGCGTTTTTGTTACTTGTTTGTTATTCTCTCTCTCCTCTCTCTCTCTCTCTCTCTCTCTCTCTCTCTCTCTCTCTCTCTCTCTATGAGGAGAGATCATTATAATAGTAAGAGTGAATGTGAGAATATGGTAAGATTGAACAGGAGATAACTGCACTGGAATCAGACTTGATTTGAGCCAGTGGGCCAAAGTGACTGAACACAGAGTGACGTGGAAACCTTGTCGCGAACTCAACCAGTTACCACTGCATTAAAGAAAAACAAAAAGCAAAATGCCCTTTATGTCACTGTGGCCCCCGCCTTTCCCACATTTCCAATGAGCGGAAGTGTTATACAATAATTTATCTGAATCTGAACATAATTCTATCAACCATGACGTTGAACCCTTGCAATGGAGATCATTTGGGCTGTGGTGATGATCCATTATTCTTAGTTATATAATGTGTCTTTTGCGCCCATTCCCCTTCCCACTGTCCCCTTATGAATGGGCTTAAAAAGTTTATCACAATAAAACACTGCCATTGTCATTGTCACTGTCCCTCCTTAATTCTGCACAGCCAAATTTCAAACCTAACTACAGCACTGTAATACGATAAACAAACGGTAACAAAACAACACCACCATCACCCACTACACAAAGTGGTCAGTTCAGATTCCACACATTTTTGTTCTTGACCAAACCACAGTCAAGTAGATTTCCATATCTTCAAACCCTCTTGACCCTAAGTTGACCACAGCATTATTAAAAACCCATCTTCATTCTACAACAAAAGATAGCATCAGAACAAAAATTGTCACGAAAGCTAAAAGAGGTGGACAGCAGTAAAACTTCCCTCAGATCCAGCTTAGGGGGCCACTGCTACCCGCTTAAAGAGGTTGGGGTGGAGTCCACCCGATACCCAGTGACCTGATCTTTGTGGAGGTGGTTGGGGATGGGTGGGAGGGGGGAGGGAGGAAGGGGGGGGGGGAGGCGTAGGAGAAGAAATGATGAAAGCAGTGCTATGTCCATCTCTACCGTTTCGCCCTCCTGACCAAAAGACCACTTCAAACACACATAGCGTTTTGACACTTGCTTGCCAAAGTCCCCGGGAACAGATTTTGGGGTCTGATTCCGGTAATTATTCAAATCTGGCGGCCACCATTTCTTTTTCTTTTTTTATATTTGGGGGGGGGGGGAGCCTAAAAGACCAACCAATCCTGACCTGTCAGAGGTCTTGATGCAGTCTGGGAAGAAGAGGAAGTTTGGGGGGATAGGAGGGTGAAAGAAGAGAAAGATTTGAGGGATTGGTGGCCCGTAAAGCGAGAGATAGGGACAGTAAGTAAGAGTGGACTTATAGGACTGGACTTCAAAGCTGTGGCATAGGCTGGTAAAAAGCTTGACCCTCGTGACAGTGACCATAACCACTACCTACCCCCTCTCCTGCCCTAGCCCCATACACCCCCCTCCCTTCCCCTCAGCCCTTATCAGTTCCATCTTAAAGCCACAAGCTGGGGCCTCTGACCCATTAAGGGTGCGGACAATGGGGAGCCGGGCTGCCCCAAGCTGGAGAAGGCCCCATGAGGATGAAGGATTCCTGATCCGGAGTGAAGATTACCGATGTTCTGAAGACTCTCTGTCTCTCTCCTGTCCTGGACAGATTTCTCTGTTAGCCGGCCGGCCTGGTCAGTAGTAGTCTGCTGTCCATTTCTTAATGACCTGTCCAGCGTTCAGCTCTTCCTCAACGTTTTTGGTTGAAAACGCTGTTCATTTTTTTCTTCTTCTTCTTCTTTTCTGTACAGAAAACAACAACAAAGTAAAAACCAGTACAAAGAGCAATGAAAGAGCTTTGAAAAATACAATGAAAAACGAAAAGAAAAGAACAACAAGCCCCCCCCCCCCCCCCCCCCCAAAAGGATAAAAAAAACAACAACATAGAGGGACTACGAGTTCTTTTTCGTCGTCGTTCATCAAACGCTTAAACAGCAACTGTTGTTGTCAGTTGTATGAGCTAAAATGCGTTGCAATGCCTTTATGCGCCTGACAAGTCAGGCCCAGCGCGTCCGAATTCCCTATGGGAGAAAATTGCTTATATTTTAAATTTTGGGGGGGAAGAAAGGGAAGACCAAAAAGGCAGAAAATAGAGGTGGCAGGAAGAAAAGGAGCAAGGCAGAAACAAAGAGAGGGCTAGAACAGAGAAAATCTTAGTACAGAATTGCCAGAAGGTGGGGATGCTATTTAAACTGACAGGTCCCCCGGCATCCTCACAGGGGAGAGGGGGGAGGCGACTGGTTCAGCTAACATTATCTCGATGTGAAAAACTATCACTTGTATGAAACTGTGGGAGGTAAAGGTAATATATAACTATAATATATATATATATATATTATAGTTATATTTTACTTTTACATAACTATAATATATATATATATATAATATATATATATATATATATATATATATATATTATAGTTATATTTTACTTTTACCTTACACAGTTTCATCTCCTCTCCCTCGCTGCTTTACCTTCCCTGACCTTAAAGAGGCAGGTACCCATTTACAGCTGGATGAACTGGGGAACTGTACTGAAGCCAAGGCGCGCAAACGGTCACCCATCCAAGTGGTAACCGCGCTCGATGCTGCATAACCTTAGCTTGGGGAAAGCGAGTGCTCTGACTACTGAGCTATCCAGTCCCATGAAACTGAGTAGACAGTAGTTATGTTGCCTGAACGAATCTCACCAGGAAGTTGTCAGAGGAGTTGAGATGGACATTTTGTAAAAAAAATAAATAAAATAACTATGTGGTCTCCATCTCCATATAAGTCTCTCTCTCTCTCTCTCTCTCTCTCTCTCTCTGGCTTTAAGGAGGCCGGATCAAGGGTATCGGACACGGGTATTCCCTGGGGTGGACTGTATGGGAGTTTACTGGGTATTTCTGTCTTAGTTTACTGGGTACTTCTGTCTAAAGTCTGGAAATAGGATAGGTACATCAAGAAATGGTGTAGAGATTAGAGGGTAATCTCCATCTCCATTTTCTTGTCCGAGTCTCTGTGTCTGACTGATTCTTCTGTGTGGCTGTCTGTCTGCCTCTTCCAGTGTCTCTATCTATGTCTGCCTGTCTCTTTTTCCTAGCCATGCTTTGTTTTGTTTATCAGGTCATCATCTGTAGCTCTCTGTTTCTCTCTCTGTCTCTGTCTGTCTGTCTCTCTATCTGAGTCTACCTTCGGATGAGACTATAAACCGAGGCCCCGTGTGCGAACGCATGCAGAACATCTTGCGCACACGTTAAAACCTGTTCCGCTTTTCGTAAGAGTAGGCCATTGTGTGCCGGTGGGAATAGATGACAGAATTTACAAAACCGCATACACATGGGGACTGGATGTAAAAAAAGCACATGAGTGCTTATTCCATTATCCTCGATATAAAAAATAACATTTTTTTTTAAAAGTCTCTCTCCGTCGTATCTCTGTCTCTGTCTATCTCTGTCTCTCTCTGTCTCTCCGTCTGACTCGCACTCGCGCACGCACCACACACACACACACACACACACACACACACACACGCACGCACGCACGCACGCACGCACGCACGCACGCACACACACACACACACACACACACACACAGCAGTAACACACAGGCTCACACAGCGAAAAGCTCCAGGTTCGAATCCTGACTGACGCTGGTCTTTCTCCTCCATATATCGTCAGACCTTCACTTTCCCCGTGGGATGCCGGGGACTTGACAGTATAAATAGCATCCCTATCTTCTGGAAATTCTGTGCTTGGAATTTCCCTCTTTTCTATCTCTCTCTTTGTTTCTGCCTTGTTTCTTTTCTTCTTGTCACCTCCTTCTCGTCTATTTTTTGCCGTTGGTCCATTCTCCTATGGGTGTTTTTTTTTCCAGAAAGACTTTTCTCTCCCATGCCGAAATCGGATGTGCTGGGCCTGACTTGTCAGGCGCTTTACGGCAGCGCAACGCATTTTCGCTCATATGACAGACAACAATAGCTGCTGTCTGAGCGTTCGAAGAAGTAAGACAAACCGACTCTTCTTTGCTACAAGCAATCTCTTCGACTTGAAAGACATAGGCCTACATTTTATTCTTGATGCCAAATTCAATAATTAACAGCATTTGATGTATCTGATGTATGTTCTCCTAACATGTAATTTCTGAACGAGGATTTTTCGTCATTGCATGAATAATTTATAATGCGGCGGTTCGATCCCCGTTTGGGGCCAAAAACTGTTCCCATATCCAGAAGACCATGGGTGGTGGTCTGTGTGCTAGTCTTTCGGATGAGACGGTAAACCGAGGTCCTGTGTGTTACCAAAAAAATATTTAGCGCACGTACAAGAACTCTCGGCAACAAGAGATTTGTCCCTTGCAAAATTCTGTAGAAAAAAGTCACTCTGATAGGAATAAAAGTATAGTTGAAGACGAAAAGGGAAAAAAATGGGTGGCGCTGCTCTTGTGGCGACGCGCACTCCCGGAGGATGGTGGGGTGGTGGTGGGGGAGAGCAGCCCGAATTTCACGCAGAGAAGAAGTCTGCGTGAATGAGAGTGGTATGAATATTATGTTAGCTATGTTTCCTTTTGCCTGAGCACGAAATAAGCTGTAAGCTTGCTGATTCTCCATGTCATTATTACTTTGCTTTGTTCAAGCATAATATTTGTCTAGTGTGCGAATGAATTCAAGAAAAAAGGGGTATGTTAAATTCTCCTGAAGTTGGGCTGGCTCGACGCCACCTGCCTTCCCTCTTTTAGCGGGAAAATCTACATTTTCTGTTTCGATGACCAAAACAAACCCCAACCCCAACTTACATAATTGTTATATAAACTCTGCACTTTGGTTCTGGTTCCCTTTCTTGGTGGTCAGGGGAAAAAACCAACAATGTTGGCATTGCTAGGGACGTTCTACAAACCCTATTTTAGGAGGTGTTGAACATACTTTGGCTTAAAACAACGAGAAATTTCAGCGTAAACTTGTGCAGCCAAAAAAGATAAACAAATGGATAACTTTCATTACAAAAGATTTGTTTTCCCTCCTCAATTAGAGGTCCGAGATTCACCAACGGTGACGTTTTTGCGTATGCACCCGTTTTTCTCCCCATCCACCATTAATTAAGGTCACTGCATTCCGACTTCGGGGATCCAGCTTGGATTTGAATCTACTCTAATGTTACCAGAATAGTCAGGAAGTATCTCCCAGCTCTTTTCAACTTTCAACTGTCGTGGATTTTTTTTTAACGTGCACAAGTCCGTAAGCACACGGGTCAAACTGGTCTCAAGTCTTCTCCGAAAGACTTGACATTAGTTTAGTTTGATTTTCTCTACAACATGGGACCGAAAACAGAACCTCCCGGTTTACTTGTTATTAAGCTAGCAGGCAAACGTCTGAACCATCCTGCCACCTTCCGTCCTTGACTAATGGCGCGAAACAAGAAATTACGGGTTTTAACGTGCGCGCAAGATGGTCTGCGTGCGTACGCGTACGCGTTCGCATGCAGGATCTAGGTTTATATTCTCATCTTTTTAGGGGGAGTGGAGTCGGCACTGATGTTAATTCGAGAGGAAAAATCCTCTAGAACGAGATTCGAACCCGTGTCAGCAGATCATCAGCGCAATGCGCATCACTCTAACCTCCAGGCTATCCCGTCCCCCGAATCTTGTGCATAGAAGTTTCCCCCAACCATAGCTGCTTTAAAAACTGATTAGTGCTAAATGTATATATTCTAGTATTGATCCATAAGGCTTGGGTTAAAAAATGAAAAAAAGCATCGCCACCACCACCACCACCCCTCAACACACACAGACACACACACACACAAACACACGCGCACGCGCTCACACACACACACACACACACACACACACACACACCAATACCCTCTCCCCAACCCCTTCCCCTTCCCCCAAAAAAAAAAACCCCCAACCTCCCAAACCACAAAAAAGAAAAATAACATCCCCTCTACCCAGCTGAATGAAAACTCCCCCTAAAGCCAAAATTACAATATCGTGCTGATCCGTTTTATGGCGCATAATTCTCTTCATGCTGTCAGATATATTATCATTTATGACCCTATCTGACAGCCATACCTTCCCCTGCGGAGCAAAGTGCAGCCTTTTTAAAAAGCACCACCAGAAACTTAACCCCTCATCAGAGCCCCAAAGGTGCTGGCGAATCAAGCCCAATGAATAGCTATGGCTAACCGAAAGTGTCAAAACTGCTAATTTTCTCCTCCCCAGGTCACCGCGAAAAACGAAGCGGGAGAGACGATGATAAAAGAGCGGCGCTGATTGGATGACGGGGTAATGGTAGGGGAGGCAAGTGATGTACTGACAAGATGAGCAAGGGGAGACAATTTTCTGTCTGCTCACGTTTCCTCCCTTTTCTTTTCTTTCTCTCTCTCTTTTTTTTTTCTTCTCTTTTCCCCTTGGGGAAAAACCTCATTAAGCGAACTTTGTGTATCCGTTTCGCTTTCTTAACTTGACTGTCAAGAAGAAAAAAAAGTAATTTGTCAGCAATATGTGAAGTACTGTAAGATCTGAATGTAATCTACAATGTTGACAAAAGGGACACAGAACCAGTGACTGCTACAAAGTGTTGAAGAAAGAGAGTCAAAATGCTGAACTGCTTCGTTTGTCTCACTGCTTTTTCCTTCCTTCCTCTTGCTTAAACGTTTCTTCATCTGCTATAACTGATTTCTCTTATGCATTAACTGATTTTATCTCTTTGGCTTCTTCATTGCTGTTTAAACTGCTATTTTCATTGCCTTAATTGCTTACTTCACTGCTTAAATTTAAACTGCTAATTTCACTTGCTACAGCTCTCACTGCTTAACTGCTTCCTCATTGACTCTCAAGTTCCTTCACTGCTTAAAATGAGTTCAATCACATGCTTAACTGGCTTCTTCACTTGCCTTAACTGCTCCTTACTTTCCTTACTGCTTCCTTCACTTGCCTTAACTGCTGTACTTCGCTTTCTTTAGCTGCTTCTTCGCTTTCTTTACTGCTTCCTGCACTTCTTTAATGCTCCTTCCTTCTTTAGTGCTTCTTCAACTCTTTACGTCTTCACTTTGCCTTAATTGCTTCCTTCACTTCTTTAACTGCATTTAACTCCCTTTACTTTTTACTTGCCTTACTGCTTCCTTCACTTGCCTTAACTGCTTCATTCATTGCTTTCATTGCTTTTCTCACTTGCCTTGACTGCTTTCCTTCACTTGCCTTAACTGCTTCTTCACTTGCCTTAACTGCTTCCTTCACTTTCTTAACTGCTTCCTTCACTTGCCTTAACTGCTTCCTTCACTTGCCTTAACTGCTTTCTTCACTTGCCTTGACTGCTTCCTTCACTTGCCTTGACTGCTTCATTCATTTGCTTTCATTGCTTTCTTTACTTGCCTTAACTGCTTTCTTCACTTGCCTTGACTGCTTCCTTCACTTGCCTTAACTGCTTTCTTCACTTGCCTTGACTGCTTCCTTCACTTGCCTTACTGCTTCTTCACTTGCCTTAACTGCTTCCATTCCTTTCTTTAAAGCTCCTTCAATTGCCTTAATGCTTTCTTCACTTGCCTTGATGCTTTCTTCACTTGCCTTAACTGCTTCATTCATTTGCTTTCATTGCTTTCTTTACTTGCCTTGACTGCTTTCTTCACTTGCCTTGACTGCTTTCTTCACTTGCCTTGACTGCTTACTTCACTTGCCTTAACTGCTTCATTCATTTGCTTTCATTGCTTTCTTTACTTGCCTTGACTGCTTTCTTCACTTGCCTTGACTGCTTTCTTCACTTGCCTTGACTGCTTTCTTCACTTGCCTTAACTGCTTCATTCATTTGCTTTCATTGCTTTCTTTACTTGCCTTGACTGCTTTCTTCACTTGCCTTGACTGCTTTCTTCACTTGCCTTAAATACTTCTCTACTTGCATTAACTGCTTTCTTCACTAATCTTAACTGCCTCTTTCACTTGCCATAACTGCTTTCTTCATTTCCCTTGACTTCTTTCTTCACTTCTTCACTTCCCTTGACTGCTTTCTTCACTTGCCTTGACTGCTTTCTTCTTTTGCCTTGACTGCTTTCTTCACTTGCCTTGACTGCTTTCTTCATTTGACTTCTTCTTCAACTCCTTTGTCTGTCTGTCTGGCTGTCTGTCTGTCAATCTATCTGTCTGTCTTTCAAATCTGCTGTGACTGAAAGATATATACAATGCACATACCCACCCACCCATATACCTACCTTCCACACACACACACATTTTGCACGCATCAACCCCTTAGTAAAGTATGTATCTAAACACCAATCACACATTAACCACCTTTCTTTACAGCCATCCTCCATACATGTCTCAGTGACTGACTCCATTTCTTCAGCTATCAGAGGCCCAGGGGAGAGCATTATCAACACTGCATTGGCTGACTCTTCATGGCCCTGCCACCTGGATAATCAGTCACAATGGCATTTTTACTTTCGCCTTTGTAATAAACAAAATCTCTCTCTCTCTCTCTCTCTCTCTCTCTCTCTCTCTCTCTCTCTCTCTCTCTCTCTCTCTCTTTCTCTCAAATTTTGTACTGGGTAGGGACTGGATGTTAAAATAAAAGCACAGAAGTACTTAGATATTACACTGGGAATGACAGAATCTTGACTTGCCTTTGCCTTACCTTGTCTCTCTTCTTCTCTTTCTCTCTTTCTTTATTAGTGGATGTCTTCAAATAAATAGAAGAAAACACAATAACATCGAAGGAGAGTCAGGTATAAAGAAGCGAAAAAGGAAGAAAGTGCTACAAATAAAACGCTGGGAAAAAGAACGACTTAAGAATAGAGGAACACATTTTTCCTCCTTTGCTTTGACCAATAGCAAACGGCTTTACATCCTTATCTCTTTGGTCCTATCAAGTGAGCCAAACAGAAACACCTTTACATGTCTATCTCGGCATCTTCATGATCGATAGGAACAGGAGTTATAGTCAAATAAGAAGACCATTTCGGTAAATTTTCCATGACTGCTCAGAAAGCAGTGAAGAAAACGGACATAAGGCATTGGGTACCCAAGGGGGAGAATTTGGGCGTTTGAGCAGCACTCTTGAAACAGAGTCACTACATTGATGCTAACATGACTTGGCTAGGCCTATTACCAAGAGGGATGACCCCTTAGGGAGTCATAGCTATGGTACTGAAAGCTTCGGGCAGTGCCTGTTGCATTAGGAGAGCCTGGAGAAAACCATCTCCTTTCCAGGTAAAAGATTGCACGTCTGGTATAATATACACATACCCAGGAAGATGGAAAAGCACATCAATGTAGTTAATAAGACATTAATTTTTAGTTTAAAAAAGTAATGAAGATAGATTTACAGAATCCTTGTCCAAAGGTATATGACGTCTATCTCCACCCTTGCTAAAAATATATTTTAGAGTTCTGTTGCAGAATATACACATCCTATGTCCCACAAAAGCCCGAAATACTAGGAGAAACACCCAGTATCAAAATAAATGAACAAGTTTAACTCTAGGATATGAAGACTTCTCAAGATGATATTTTTGGGGATAAAATTGGACCTATAGACCTGCTGAAGAGTCAATTTAACTGCAGAGTATTTCACACAGCTCATTCTTTCATCTAGATAAGACGCCACCATTGCATCATGGTCGTTGCGATTTCTAGCCAGTTATTCTCATCATGTATAGTAAGGAATCAAAATCAGATTTGGACATGAACATGTGCTCATACACTCGCATAAGGTGTACCCACAACTCTGTTTTTTTCTGTTTGTCTTTCTTTCCCTCACTCCCTGGCTGCTTGTCTGTCTCTGTCTCTTTCTATGGCTTTGACACCTACACCCATATACATGCGCGCGCCGACGTTTCTCACTTCGTTGTTCTAACGCTTTCCTGACCAACAAAGGTGCCAGGTCCCTCAGTATTTTCAATATCTTTTTTATCTGATAATGACTCCGACACCTGCATATTCAGCTACAAGACTGTCTTCAATGAACCATGCACTTTGGCAAACAACTTTTCGGTATCTACTCAGTAAAAGTCATAGGCTTTGAGAAAAAGAAGAAGGACAAAAAACCGGTTAGGAAGTGGGAAAAAAGGGAACAGAAGGGTGAGAATACTCCGTAAAACCTGAATAATTCATTTGCATTCTTCCCTCTTAACCAAGAGCTGACCAGTAGCACGCACTTGTGGTTTTCCATCTTATCTGTGATCAGCTCAGCCAGTGGGACTCTGCTGTACAGGGCTGGCTATCTGACCATCTCCTCCGCCAGCAGTAGGAAAAGCTTTTAGTCAGATGAGAAGAAGAGTGCCGAAGGACCAGAAGTAAAGGTGTGATGCTGTCTTTGTCTCCTCAGTACAGGCAGGATTGTCAACACTCCTTGTATTGTACGCTCATGACCCCTGCCACCTGCATAACCAAGAGACACATGTTCCTCTCGTCTTCTTCTTCTTCTTCTTCTTCTTCTTTCTTTCTTTCTTTCTTTCTTTCTTTGCAGTTTTTCTTTCTTCACCTCTTCTTATTCATTCTTCTCATTTTTAAATTTCTTCTTCCTCTTCCTCCTCCTCCTCTTCTTCTCCTTCTCCATCCTCTTCCTTCTCCTTTTTTTCTCTTCCTACTCCTCCTCCTCCTCCTTCTTCTTCTTCTTCGCAATTCTTCTTCTTCTTCTTCTTCGCAATTCTTCTTCTTCTTCTTCGCAATTCTTCTTTCTCTACTTCGTTCTCTCATTGCAGGGTAGGATGCGTAGTTTCCGGTATTCTCCTGTGCTTGCAACTTTGCAAGAGGTCTCTTGAAACCTCAGTTGACACATTCTGACTTCAGTGCAGCTTATGACAAGCACGCATCCTTCAACCCCTCACGGGTGCTGAAGACGTTTTTCTTATAGGTCTAACAGTGCCGGTCGTCCACACCCGTCCTGCGTTCTCCACAGCTTGAGGCTGTGCCCATGCTGCCCCGTGTTCTCATCAAGAGAACACCCTCATTAACTTGGCGAAGAGTAGTGGTTATAAAGTCTGCCTCAGTCTCAAGAGAGTGGGATTTTTGCAGAGCGTCTCATTATTTTTAGTTTATGTTACTTGCGGTCTTGCTGACTGCAAATGGCATATCAGGGCTGTTCGCTTCTGCACTTTTCAAACACTTGCATGAAGAACGCTATAGCCGAATGGTTGAGACCGTTCGACTTCAGTATCCTGGGTCCATGAAGTCGAGAGTTTGAATCTCGGCGGCGTCTAGTGAATTAAGAGTGGGGTTTTTTTTTAACGATCTCCCAGGTCAACTTCAAGTACAGACATGCCAGTGCCTTAATTCACTTCGTGTATGATAGGCTTACAGAAGCTCAAATATTCACGTTAAAGATCACGTAATTCATATCAGGGTTCGGTTGGTTGCGGAAGCACGAACATACCATTATATATCCCCGAAGTCGGAAAGCGGCTACCTTCATGGCGGACAAAAATGGTCGCATACGCAAAATCTCACCACTCACTGGTGAACCTCAGAGCTCTGGCCCAGGAACAGAAAGGTAGGCTATTGTGTGCCAAAAGAAACAGATGACCCCTGCCCCCCAAAAAAAGAAAGAAAGAAGGAAAAACGCATGCTCACTGGTGTCGTGTTTAGACATCATCTCTGAAGCAGAAAATCCACTGCCTTAATGGTTATGCAAAAAGTGGTTACATAAGCAAACCCTAATCTTTGATGAATCTCAGGGATCTAGAAGAGGGATGACCTCCACTTTTTTTCTTTTTTTTTCTTTTTTTTTGGTGGCCTCAGTTGCACGCGGGTCAGGAGCACCATCTTTTTTTTTTTTTTTTTGGGGGGGGTCCTCTTTTTCCCCCTTCTTTTTTTTTAATTGAGTGCTTCACACGCCTCTTCATTGGCAAAAAAACACCCAAAAAGAAACAAACAATAAACAATAAACCCCTAGAACCCCAAATCTTTTTTTTTTTTGGGGGGAGGGGGTCTTTTTTTAAAAACATGAAGAACCTTTCTCTCTTATCTTACCTACTGTCTGGAGCAATAACTGCCCCAGTGTGAACTTCTGCCTGTGTTCTATTGATATTCAGCTGCAGCGGACAATCGCCTGGGTTTATAGTTGCTCTAGTCTAGTGTGTGCTTTTGTGTGCAGTTCTAAAGATGTGGAGGAGTGATTTACAACTGTCTGGGTTTAGTTTTTGCTCTAGTGTATGTGCGGTTGAAAAGAGTGGGTGAGAGTAGACAGCCCTGCCTTACTCCAACTGTTGTTCGAAACCATTCTCCAATGTTGTTGTTGTAGTACACTGCACTGGTGGCCTCGCTGTACAGCTGTTTGATGACTCTGATCAGGTTTGCATTGATGCTGTACAAATTCATGGTTGCCCACAAAGCTGCATGCCACACCCTGTCAAATGCCTTCTTAAAATCGATAAATACGTGGTAAAGGTCTTGTTGATGTTGAAGGTACCGCTCACATAGTATTCTGAGGTTGCATATCTGTTCTGTTGTGCTGCGCCCTGCTCTGAAACCTGCTTGTTCCTCAGCAATGATGGTCTCTGCTTGTGGCTTCAGTCTATTCAATATTATCTGCAGCATGACCTTGCTTGGGTGACATATGAGGCTGATTGTGCGGTAATTATGGCATTGTTGTAGATTTCCTTTCTTGGGGAGGGTGATGATGAGTGACTGCGTCCATGGTGTTGGCCATTTTCCTGTCTGCCAGATCTTGTTGCAGATTCTTAGTAGGGCGCTGATCATGGCTTCCCCTCCAGCTTGGACCAACTCAGCTGGAATGTTGTCAGCCCCTGCTGACTTCCCTTTTTCAGCGATCTGACTGCTGTTTCCACTTCTTCTCGGAGGATAGGGTGACTGTCTGTGTCTTTGCTTTCGGGTACATTAAGGACTTCTGGATCTCCTGCGGTTCTATAGTTATACAGGTCGGAGCAGTATTCTGTCCATCTGTTCAGAATATCCTGGTCGTCAGTGAGACACTTCCCATTTTTGTCTTGGATTGTTAAACCTTTTCTCTGTTTCGTGCTAGTCAGGTCTTTCACCAGCTGATATGCTTTCTTGCTATTGTTTTTCTTGATGTTCTCTTCAATGTCTTGGCACTGTTCACCGATCCATTTCTCTTTTGCCTCCGTCATGGACTTCCTGATTCTTTTGTTGACTGCCCTATATTGTTCTGCTCTTTCTTTTGTTTCATTTTTCTTTTTCTTCAACTCTCTACGCTTGTCGCATAGTTGTAGGATGTTAGGTGTGACCCATGGTTTTTTGACTGGTCGGCGTTTGCCAAGAAGCTCGTTTGCTGTTTCAGTCACCGCTGTATTGAAACTATTCGTCAGTGTATCTATGTCTGAGTCTATCACAGTGAGTGCTGCAAACTTTCCACCTATCCTTGCTTGAAAAATTTCTAATACCTCTGGGTCCTTCAGCTTCTCGAGGTCAAATTTGATCCTGATGTTGTTCCGCTTGTGGATTTTCTTTAGACGTAGTCGGAAAGTCATCATCACAAGATCATGATCACTCCCTATGTCTGCTCCTGGAAAACTTCGTGTCTGTGCGATGTTAACGCTAGACTGAAACCGTCTTTTCACCATGATGTAATCTATTTGGTTGTGGTGTTCTCCATTTGGGCTATGCCATGTCCATTTTCTGGAGAGATAAGAATATCTCACTTATCTCCAAGATCAGACTAATGCGCTCCCTTGTCATATCCATATTTCTGTATGCCTGTGAATCATGGACCCTGACTGCAGATTTGGAGAGAAGAGTACAGGCAGTGGAGATGAGATGCTTTCGGAGACTCCTTGGCATCTCCTACAAAGACCACATAAGCAACGAAAGCGTGCATAACAGAATCCAGCAAACCATTGGACCCTATGAGAACCTTCTAACGATCGTGAAAAAGCGTAAACTTAAGTGGTATGGGCATGTCACAAGATCCCAAGGAATTACAAAGACAGTTTTGCAAGGCACTGTCCAAGGAGGAAGAAAAAGAGGCAGACCAAGGAAGAGCTGGGAGGATAACATCAGTGAATGGACAGGCCTAGAACTCAACAAAACCCTGAGAAAGGCAGAACAGAGAGAGGAATGGAGGGAACTGGTTGCTGAGTCTTTGAGGGTGCCCCCACGGTCGTCAGACTACGGGACAGATAGATAGATAGATAGATAGATAGTATGTGCGGTAATGTTAACTTTCCATTCTTTCATCCATTTTCACACTCATTATAATAAGGATGACCTCCACCTCCCCCCATAAAACCCACTACCATGTACAGAAAGCATCAAGATGTTGTTCGACAGACACACACACATACAACAAACAGTTCTAGCGTACTTGATCGTAGATCGCCAGCTTAAGTAGTGCAGCAGAAAAGACCTAAAAAGTACAATTATCAGTCTTTTCATCTTAATGGCTGTCTCAACACCATCCCCTCAATTTTGTCTTTTTCCCCCTCTCGTTTCAAAAAGGCCGTCTTAGGGCCCATAACTCTGCTTAAACACTTCCTGTGAGAAGCTGTGGTTAAATATGGAAAAGACAAGCCAGGAGCAGGTGGTAGTGAGAGAGAGAGAGAGAGTTCTGAACACTGAACGAATTTATTCATAAAGTGGCCATTGGCGCTTACACGAATGGGGCTGCTTATCAACCCCAGAGAGAGAGAGAGACAGAGAGAGAGAGACAGACAGACAGACAGACAGAGACAAAGAGCAAGAGACAGTGAGACACAGAGAAAAGAGAGACAGTCTTTAATAATGTGTGTGTGTGTGTGTTCCGGCGCACGCAGGCGCACTGAAGCAAAAAGTAAATGATAAGTAAATGCTTTAAACTGGCACATAAAACTGTTGTGCATTAACACTACAGAGGTTTTTCAATCAAAAAGCAAAATGGTTATTAATTCATTGTCCTATAACATGCAGGGGACGGGATAGCTCAGTGGTCAGAACACTCGCTTTCCTCCAGCCAAGTTAAGCAGCGTCGAGCGTGGTTACCAGTTGGATGGGTGACCGTTTGCGCGCCTTGGCTTCAGTACAGTTCCCCCAGTTCACCCAGCTGTAAATGGGTACCTGCCCTCTTTAGGGTCAGGGAAGGTAAAGCAGCGAGGGAGAGGAGATGGGCGCCGCCCTCAATATGCTGGCCCTAGAGAAGTGAGGTCTCTGACGCCTCGCTCCCCTACGACCTTATAGGTTATGGGACTCCTTTACCTTTTTACCTCCTTTTACCTATAACAAAAGATACCAATCGCAGTGTTAGACTGGAGCAACGAAACATGTAAACATTATGTTACATATATGGGACATTTTGAAGCATAGGAAAGGCTACCTTTTATTAGTTTAAACTGTGTTCAATATTTGAATAGAATAGAATATGAATTTCATTGATAGTTGTCGTATTATACATGTTATGCCAATTTGATTTATGTCATAAAAAATGCATGTTATGCCAATTTGATTTATGTCATAAAATGCATGTGCGTGTTATTATTTTAGACTGTGTTCAATGTCTTGATAAAACAGAGTATTGATTTAATTGATATTTGTCTTATAGAACATGTTATAACAATTTTGGCTTATGTCATAAAAATGCGTGGGCATGTGTGCGAATGTTTCCAATATGTGTGTGTGTGTGTGTGTGTGTGTGTGTGTGTGTGTGTGTGTGTGTGCGCGCGAGCGCGGCTGTGTGTAAGTGTGCATGGGTTTACTGGTTCGCATATAAGTATTAGTGATTTTACTTGGCTGAGTTTATGACTGGCTGAGGTATTGCTGATTTGTGGGTGCTTTTTATTTTAGGATGGGTGCGTGCTGCTGTTTGGATAGTGTGTGGTGGGTTTTTGTGATATTATGTTTACATGTTTATTGTTTTTATGTATGGCTCGTGACCCGCCGGAATTTCTGTCTCTGAGATAAAGTTTTGATTTTGAATTTGAATTTGTTCCACAATCATCTTAACAGAAATGCATCTAAACGCGTGGGCACGCACTGTACACACATACACAGAGAAAAATATTTTGAAAAAAGACCCAAATCCCACATTTTCTCGAACACAAACAACACCCCCCCCCCCTCTCCCCACACACACACACCAAAAATTACCACCACTCAAACTCTACAGACATCAACCCAACCCAAACACAAGGCGTGATACAAATCGTAGTCGCACACAAAAGGGAAGTAAGTTTGGTAAAGTGTCAGGACCAGGACCCATCACTGTGTGTTGGTGACAGGCTGATTGCGGGCCCTGGCTTCTTTGTTGGCAGGGAAAACGGGTGTGAGGTTGCTTGCTAGCTGCCTCCAGGGAATAAAAGGGAGAGAAACCTGTTTGTCTTGGTCTCTATCTCTGCTCCAAGCCTAGGGGAGAGCAGCGTGTCAGTGAGGAGCCGGAATTAACTCATTAACCAAACAATTGAAAGGATGACAAACAGCCAACACAATGGACTGCAGAAAGACCCAAGCAGGCCTATTTTGTTGGTGGTGTATGTGTGTGTGTGGAAAGATTGGGAGAGAAATCTGTGCTTAGAAAGATGGTTTAGAGCAGTAAGTAGTAGTAGTAGTAGTAGTAGTAGTATGTGTGTGTGTGTGTGTGCTATTTGTGTGTGTGCATTATGTTCACAGAGGGGTATATGGGACAGATAAATAAGCACGTATGCACAAGGTAACTTCAATGCACAGAACCAGCTTGCACTGCCAAACCTTGACTTTCCCCCATTGAAAAATGTATCAGGTCTACAGATTCAGACAAAATACAATACAATACATGATTATATTGGTGGTATGAGGTGTCACACAGGGGTAAGCCTAGTGGTGTACTTTCTCTCAGACTGCAAGACGAAAGCTGATAGGTGAAAATTGGTCTCTGCTGTTTCAGAATCCAGCTGATTAAGGATATGCCCTTTTGGAGTGGGAAAAGGTAAACACTCATGTTCTCATCTGACCAGATTATTCTGTTACTTTGACATTCCTCATTTTGCACCATCCCCCACCCCCCAAAAATCATGTTTGCCTCACTTATCACGCCTGGTGATCAAATCACTGTGGGACAGACCAAAAGTACTCCATGGGTGAAAACTTTGTGCGCATGGCTACTTTCAAGTACATCACCATATAATAACTTTATCATAGGAAGCCATACTCTCTCTGACTTAGGAATCCTTTTCTCATTTTCTGAACCATCCAAGTTTTCACACTCTGACTTCGTCATGGATAAAAACAACCAAACTTCAAAGCATAACAGCATTTTGACACAGGTCTTGGCACTTTTGCTTCCATCAATACTGGGCGGGCCCAGAGGACAGATGAGGGCAGATGAGTGTAGCACTTGGTATTTTTACAGCCTACAGACATTACCTCAGGGTAAAATGTTGTTGTGATCTTATGAGGGAAACATACTGAGTGTAACACTGGGGTAAACTTGACAGATTAGAGCACATACCAATGGCGGTTGCTCAATGTGAGTTTTTATATACCTTTCTAACGTTGGATCCTGATCATTAAAACAGGGCCAAAAGCAAACAAGGACACCAGTTCGCACATATCTGTATGATAGAATCTGCGTGCACACGTGAAACATGTACGAGTGTAAACCTGTGTATAAGCATACATGCACGCGCGCGCGTGTGTGTGTGTGTATACTTGCATTTCTTAGTCTGTGACTGTCAGCTTCATAAAGATTAAATGCTGGAAAAAAAGAGGAATGAAAACAGTATTCCCCAACATATCAATACACACAGAAACACACACACACACACACACACACACACACACACACCCACACACCCCAACACACCACACATGCACAAGTATGCGTGGTTATCTTCTTTCCAAACACACACATAATGAATGAATCCAGTTAAAAGCTTAAAGCCAAGGATCCAGATCCCAACAAGATAATCCCTCCTCCATCCTGTCGCCCATGATCCAAAATGGCTGTAACCAGACTGTTTAGCAGGGCCAAAGAGACTTCCTATGCAAATGAGAAACATCCGGGTCAGCAGCTGCGTCATTCCCTATGCAAATCTGTTCAAAAGCTGGCTGCCTGTGGGCAGAGAATGATGGAGAAACTTGTCAAGCCAAAACAAGGAGCTAGCTGCACATCTGTTTCTTAGAGAAGTTTGCGGATTTTTTTTTACATTAACAGACCTGCTATAAGCTGTTGCCAAAAATATAAGAATGTAGTGATTTAAAACGCTATTAGACTTTGACTTGACTTTCTCCTTCACTCCTGAAAGTGTCCTGACATTGCCCTGAAAAGGTTCAGATAAAATTATTGTATTGTTGGCAAGTAAAACTTTGGTGGAATTCTTTCTTTTCTGCACGTAGCATGGCCCACTTTGGGCATATCTCTATCATTCAGTAGTGGCCACAGCAGCAATAGAAGCAGCAACAAGGCCTACATCAAAATTATCAACAAAGGACAAAAAGCAGGAAACAGCCTATCAACCAACCAACCAACCAACCACAAGTCCTTTCTACTGTTTCTGTCTTTTCTTGTCACACCAGACACACTCTCTCCATCCCTACCATCTGCCTCCTCAATTTGGTGCCAAGCCTCTTCCTGTGTTCCTAAGTTCCAGCCAAGCCTCTTTCTCGCTTCCTAAGTTCCCGCCAAGCCTCTTTCTCACGCGCTAATCCCTTCTCACAAGGATGCCAATCGCTGCACACTCTCCTTATAGAGAAGCTAAGTTTTCAACGTGGGCTTATTTGCATATTCATGAGAGTCAAGGGCTGGACCTAAGCGGATGGTGAGATGCTTTAACCGGGATGTGTTAATGTCTGGGACAGCTTGAAGCACCCTAGGACCCAGGGGAAACTGTCCCCTACATGCTATTTCCTTTCTTTCTTTTTATTTTGCTGCCAGCTCTGCCGCTTTACTGACTGCTATCAAGTTAAGAATAAGAGACAAAGTTGCTAAAACTTGAAGAATGATGTCCCTATGTCTGAGTCTGTTTACTCTTGTTATAGTTTGATTTTCAAAATGCTTATCATTTTTTGGTATTGTTTAAGCCCAGCAGTGAGCAGTTTCGTAAACATGCAAGTATATTTTAGTAAAACATGCAATTAAGAATGGATATTTTTTCCTTTTCAAGTCCAAGAAAGTTTTTACTTTTTCTTTACCCAACCAGCAGTCCCCCCATCCTACTGGAAAAAAATGAACATAATTTAAAGATCAGCAGTTGTAAAATAAAACTGTTCAAATCTGTTTAAAAAAAAAATATAAGCAAACGTATATAAAAATGCTAAGAGCGGGGAGAACATGACATGCAGCCTGCATCTTCTATTTTCAAACAAACAAGAATTGTGTATGCAAGTGTTAAAAGGTACCAGGAAGCATTACATCCTTTTATGTATGTATCGATGCTACTGGCATACAGTTGCCCACATCTGACGAGAGTACGTGTGTAACTGTGTAAATCTGCCAAATATGTATGCCACACAATTGCTTAAATCTGCTTCCAAAATAGCATCTACCCTGTCAAGAATATTCTCATTACCTATTGCGGTGGTAAGGCATTTTCCCATTCATGTTAGTGCTGAATAAATCATTAAAAAGGTAACAAGACAAAGCTACAACAAGCCAACAAAAAATTCCAAGCAAACAGGCAACTAAGTAAACAAACCCTCAAAACAAAAGAACGCCCCCCCCTCTCCCCCAGAAACAAACAAAACAAAGAAATGAACTAAAACATTTGCCTACTTCCGTAAATGAAACAGGTATGGTAAAGCTGTGTTTTTCAAACTCAGTTTGAATGACACCATTCTCTGAATGTCGTAAGTGCAGCTCAAGGCCGGCCCAGACCTTAATCTCTCGTCCTACCTCAAAAGAAAACATTAAAGGCTGGAGGAAACTTCTAAAAAGTCTGGCAGACTCTCAAAAAGAGATCATGAGTTTCCACAGCAACCAGACCGATTATTCCCCCTAGAAAATGACTAACAACACTTTGGAAACTTTGTTCAAATCGACCAAGAAGAGACACCCGCCCATCTTGAACCACAGCACCAACAGCTGTCTATAAAAGTTGGCCCCCCCCAAAAAAAAAGAAGACAAGACAAGCCAAGGAGACTATCAACAAAAGGAGATGACAACAACAACCTGACAAGGTCTGTGTGTCTGTGTCCACCCTCCATTAGCCTCGTAATCTTCATTAGCCTGCCAAAGCTCTCTTTTCTCTCTCTTTCTCTCCAGTCACAGGTATTCAGGGCTACAGACCTTGCTGCTCCATGCAACCCCTTCTCCTCTTCCCTCACGGCCTGTTAACCAGATTATACAGACCCTGGACACCAAACTTGCCCCTAGCACCTCAGAAGGCCTACCCTTGGCTGGGCAGGTGAGTGGCCTGAATAGGGGTGCTATGGCAAAGGTAAACACCCTTGGAAAAACATCCCACTGGGACAAGATACAGGGGTGAGATGAGCGTGGAAAGATTAACAGGATTTTCCCTACCTTTCTTTTCTCCCTTGGACCAGGCACACGAGGACTAGGGGCGACACGCATTAGTGTCAGTCAGTCAGTCAGGAGAGAGAGAGAGAGAGAGAGAGAGAGAGAGAGAGAGAGAGAATGACAATGAGAGAGAGAGAGAGACAGAGACAGAGAGACAGAGAGAGAGAGAGACAGACAGACAGACAGAGACAGAGACAGAGAGCCACAGAGAGAGAGAGAGGTATGGGGAGATAGGTGATAATAGCCCGGGAGGTTTCATTCATTCATTCATTCATTCATTCATCCATTTGTTCATTCATTCTTCACGGTGATCTACCAAATCGCAATGGTGTAGATTCAGCCATGTGGAAACATTCGTCGTGTGCTTGAACAAAGGTCTGGGGTTTGTTTGTCTATCCGCCTCTGTGTGTCTGTCTGTGTGTAGAACTGTCACTACACTGTACTACGTAATACGACACGACACAACATTTTCTACACTACACACGGCACAACACGATACGACTCAACACCGCATTGCACAGCACCCCTCACGACACTACACACGACAGGACACGATATGACGAGATACGGTACAAGAAAGCAACAGCACTAATAATAATAATGATAATATATGAAATTTATAGAGCGCTATATCTTGCAATTACAAATCAGAGCACTTCCATTCAATCCGCTCCCACACAAACAACCAACAATGATTAACAATATTCTAACAAATTCAAATGCACACACACACACACACACACACACACACACACACACAGGTTGTACATTTTAGCAGGGTGATGGAATTTTGGCTTTCAAAGGCAGGGACAGACATGAAATGAAACAAGAGGGAAAAATCTTAGGTTTGAAATAGGTATGTTTTGAGGCTGGATTTAAAGCTGTCGTAAGTAGGCTTTTCACGAAGGGAGAGAGGGAGGTCATTCCAGATTGATGGACCAGAAATAGAGAAAGAGCGACGGCCAACAGTGGATTGGTTGAATCTAGATTTTCACTACACTATACAACACTTCGTGAACAGCGCGCGCTCTAAATACAGTATGAAAACTGGATCCTTCAGACGCATAATGAATGAAAGCTGATTATATGTTCTCTTAATGAGACGCGGGGTGGTCAGAACACTCGCTTTCTCCACCTAAGGTTAGGCAGCATCGAGCGTGGTTATCACTTGGATGGGTGACCGTTTGCGTGCCTTGGCATCAGTGCAGTCCCCCAGTCTACCCAGCTGTAAATGGGTACCTGCCTCTTTAGGGTCAGGGAAGGTAAAGCAGCGAGGGAGAGGAGATGGGCGCCACCCTCAATATGCTGGCCCCTAGAGAAGTTGAGGTCTGTGATGCCTCACTCCTCTACAACGATAAACCAAGGACTCATGATTGTCACCGCCCGCGTCTATTCAGAGACACAACCAAACATCTCCAATACATTTCAAAGAATGGAGATGCATGGTTGTTGCTCTCAAGAGACGTACAGTGCGCGCACAAACCCACGTTAAAAACCCATCCATTCTTCTTCAAAGTGTAGGCTGGCTGGGGCTGCGGCTGGTGGTATGAATAACATGACTGTAGCCAGACCTGCTTGTAGTGGAACGGACTCGACCTGAGAATTTCTTGAGTGTGTCATTCCTCGGTTAGAGCTCCGAGGTTCACCAAATGGACGAGCACCATACCACCGGGCATCTGTCTGCAGGGCTGATATTGGGCAGAATGTGTAGTGCCAGGTCTTCTCCTGTGCTTGTAACTCTGCAGGAGGTCTGCCCGCTGGCTTCAGATGACACAGCCCGATATCAGGGAAGCTCATGAAAGAGTTTATAAGTAAACTTTTAGATTTGTTTTTTTTTAAAAAGCAGAAAAATGGGCAGCTTAGGCAAAAATTAAGCGAGAGAGAGAGGTTTTATTTATTTATTTATTTACTCATCCTTTTATTTCGATGGTAATTAAATAAGCATTCATTTGCTTTTTTCATCCAGTCACCGTGTGTATGCAGGTTTCTAAATTTTGAGAGAGAGAGAGCAACAAAATGTTATTTTCCAGAGGGTAGTAGATTAAGCATGACATGCTGTTTTTACATCCAGCCCCCAAAGAATTAAGATTTCAGGAAAAAATACATAAGCGTAACAATATGGGAATATATAGGAGAGAGAGAGAGAGAGAGAGAGAGAGAGAGAGAGAGAGAGAGAGAGAGAGAGAGAGAGAGAGACAAATGACAAATTCTTTTATTTCGAAGATAATGAATAAGCACTCATGTGCTTTTTTACATCCAGTCCCCGCCCGTAGGGATACATCTTAATAATAACCCAACACTTATACACTCTCACAGTAGAAACAAGGGGAAATAACCCTTTTCAAAACAGGCCCCCCCCCCCCCAACAAAAAAAAAACCCCAAAATCAAAGAAACAAATAAACGAAAACCCTAAAAAACACCCCCCAAAAAACAACAACAAAAACCCCCCAAAAAAACCCCAACCAAAACAAACAAACAAACAAAAGAGAAAGAAAAACCAAACCAACAAAAGAAGAAAAAAAGAGAAAAACAAACAACAACAACAACAACAACAACAAAGCCAAGAAAAATAACAAGAGAGAAAGAGAGAGAGAGAAAGAGAGAGAGAGAGAGAGAGAGAGAGAGAGAGAGAGAGAGAGAGAGAGAGAGAGAGAGAGAGAGAGAGAGAGAGGTAAGGAAAAGAGGAACAAAGAGAGAGATAGAATAGGGAAAATTTCTAGCACATATTTTTCAGAAAGCCAGGATCCTATAAATACTGAGAAGATCCCCAGGTATCCCCACAGGGCGGGGGGGGGGGGGGGGGGGGGGATATACAACCCGTGTCATGTGACAACAAGAAAACCCTTTGTTTTTATTTCTCCAGCCACACACCCTGCTGTTATTGCTAAAGCCTTGCTCTGGGAGTCATTGTAGTGATTTGACGTGAATAAGCTTCATAATCATCATTAGCCATTACACCCAGCGGTGTGTAGGGCAGCAACAAAGCGCTTCCACTCCTGCCTATCCTGGGCCAACCTAGTCACTGATCCCCAAGAGTGCTGCATGGCCTTCATCTCACTTTCGACAGTTCTCCTCCACGTTGCTTTTGGTCTTCCTTTCTTTCTCCTTCCTTCTGGGGTCCAGTGCAATGCTGTTCTTGTGATTGACTGTGGGTCTCTTCGGAGGATGTGCCCAGTCCACTTCCACCGTCGTCTGGTGATGATGGTTCCCATGTCTTCTTGCCTGCATCTCCGTAGTAGGTCTTCATTGGAGATCTTCTCTGGCCAAAAGATCCGGTGAATAAGCTTGACATGGCATAATTTGACTTAACGTATGAATTAACGTATGAATGTTAGAGGAGCATTTGCTTTCCCCCAGGCAATGTTCAGCAGCGTCGAGCGTGGTTACCAATTGGATGGGTGACCGCTTGCGCTCCTCGGCTTCAGTACAGATCCCCCAGTTTATCCAGCTATAAATGGGTACATGCCCTCTTTAGGGTCAGGTAAGGTAAAGCAGCGAGGGAGAGAAGATGGGCGCCGCCCTCAATATGCTGGCCCCTGGAGAAGCTAAGGTCTCTGATGCCTCGCTCCCCTTCGACCATGTAGGTTATTGGACACCTCCACCTTTTACCTTTACGCGAAGTGCTATGAAAGGCGTATGCTTATCACTCTTGTACGCGAATGGCTTGTAAATGAAAACAAGCAGGTACACTTTTGGGGGGCAACCCTTGAAAAAGAAATACTCTGATTAGCTGACTGGTCAATTAACTGACTGAATTATTGATGGATAGATTAATAATTATTAACTGACGCGTGTGCCCTGTGTGTACACACACCCAGAAACATGCCTACATGTATAATTCTTTCCCTGGCTAGAGCTCCCTGGTTCAGCAATGGTGAGATTGTGCAACCATTTTTGCCCACACTGAAGGTAACCGCGTTCAGAGTGCAGTCATGCATGCTAGGTATGTTCCTGTTTCCTAACCCGCCGCAGGCTAACATGAATTATTACGGGATGTTCAACGTGCATATTTGACCTTCTGTATGTGTATATATACACGAAAGGAATTAAGGTACTGGCAGGTCTGCTTTTCAATTTGACCGGGAAGGGGTGGGGGGGGGGGGGGGGGGCGGGTCGTCCCCGCCTTTAATTCATCCTACGCTACCGAAATTCGAACCCTCGTCATAATGGGCCCATGGGATTGAAGTCGAAAGGTCTTAACCACTCGGCTATAGCGTCCGTCCTGCAGTGATATGAAACAATGCAGGGGCTCGCCAAGTCATGACCAGAATGTAACAGCTGATGAGCTAGCCAAACTACTCATCCCAACTGTCAAATGACCCCCTTCACACACACATACACATTACTACCCACCAACTCCCACCCCATACCCACACCCCCGCCCCTCACCTACCCTCCCTCCTCCTCCCATCTCACTGACCAATAGTGACCACCAGCAGAGCTACTGATGGACAGTCCACATCCCCGCTGTCAACCTTCCTGCTCATCCCACCTCTCCATCTCTCACCTGCTCCTCTCCTCCCCCCTTCTCCGTCCCCGCCCCCCCCATCCCCCCTCGGTGATCATGGCAGCTGTCCAGTCTTTGTCATGACAGCAGGGTTCCCAGATCTGCCCTGGTATGGCCCAGGCCAAAAGCTGTGTCAGTTACTACTACTACTACTACTACTACTACTACTACTAATGTATGGAATTTATATAGCGCTGAATCTTGTAAAGCAACAAATCAAAGCGCTCAGATGACATTTTTTAAAATATATATCGAGGATAATGGAATAAGCACTCATGTGCTTTTTTACATCCAATCCCCGTGTGTATGCGGTTTTGTCAATTTTGTCATCTGTTCGCACCGGCACACAATGGCCTACACTTTCGAAAAGCGGAACAGAATTTAACGTGTGCGCAAGATGTTCTGCATGCGTTCGCACACGGGGCCTCGGTTTATAGTCTCATCCGAAGGACTGATTTGAGTAGCAAGCTAATCCCTACATTTAAATGATGTTATGCTTTGACATATTATGTTGAAATTGTCTTCCTCCATGACAAGCTCTTAGCATATCAACCTGTATTCTCCATTACAGGAGGGAAAATCCTATGTAGTCGGAGCATGGTTGCCGAAATAATATTATGAAGAGGAATTTGAACAGGCCTGTATGGCAAACGGCGTCATCCAGTGTGTACATAAGCATTTCCCCAGTGATTCTCGGATAGAATGAGTTATTGTTCCTCAGCTAGAGCTCCGAGATTTTGGAGCATGCGACCTTTTTTTTGTCCACCATGATGATAGCCGCCCGGGGACTGGATGTAAAAAGCACATAAGCGCTTATTCCA
This sequence comes from Rapana venosa, assembly GCA_028751875.1. Lineage (NCBI taxonomy): Eukaryota > Metazoa > Mollusca > Gastropoda > Neogastropoda > Muricidae > Rapana > Rapana venosa. The sequence continues at coordinate 73,698,123 of CM054138.1, forward strand.
TTATCCTTGAAATAAAATAACTTAAAAAAAAATAAGATAAACCTCTCTCTCTATCTCATGATGTTTATATGAGCAGTTGCGAATTGTTTTACTTATGGGTTAAATAAATAATACGTGTTTGTGCCCAGACCTCTTCCCACTGTCCCCTTGTGAACAGACTTGAAAGCTTACCACATATTAAACCATTGTCGTTGTGATTGTCATTCTGTCTGTCTGTCTTTCTCTCTGTCCTCTCATCGAACCCTCCTACCATTTGACCATTGACAGTGTGGCTGGTCCAGGGATGGGGCGGAGGGAGGGGGGGGGGGGGAGGTGGAACAGAAGAGCAAGAGGAGAGTAGAAAGTGGGAGGGTGAGGGGGCGGGGGAGGCAGCAAATGGATATCCTCCCCTTTCAGTAATGGAGAAGCCGGTGTTAGATGTCATGATGACCCTCGTGGATGAACCAATCAGAATAATAGATACTCGGGCAATTTTCCAGCGAGTGAAATCACAGCTGATTTTAACTCCGTAACTGTGTGTGTGCTGACTTTGTTTTGTGTGTTGTAAGCAATGCTGCTACTGCTGATACTACTGCCGCTGCTTCTACTGCTACAGCTGCTATTTCTACTGCTACTACTACTTTTTCTATTGCTGCTGCTGCTGCTGCCGCTACTACTACTACTACTTCTACTACTGCTGTAGCTGCTACTTCTGCTACTGCTACTACTACTACTGCTACTGCTACAAGTACTACTTCTACTACTGCTGCAGCTGCTACTTCTGCTGCTGCTGCTGCTGCTGCTGCTGCTGCTGCTGCTGCTGCTGCTGCTACTACTACTACTACTACTATTGCTGCTGCTGCTGCTACTACTACTGCTGCTGCTTTTACTGCTGCTGCAGCTTCTACTTCTATGGCTGCTGCTGCTACTGCTACTACTACTGCTGCTACTACTGCTGCTGCTGCTGCTGCTACTGCTACTACTGCTAATACTTCTACTACTGCTGCAGCTGCTACTTTTATTGCTGCCACTATTACTACTACTACTTCAACTACAGCTGCTACTTCTACTGCTGTTTCTGCTGCTGCTACTTCTGCTGCTGCTGCTGCTACTACTACTACTACTACTACTACTACTACTACTACTACTACTATACTACTACTATTACTATTACTATTACTACTATTACTACTCATACTACTACTTATACTACTACTACTACTACTACTACTACTCATTCCAATCTAACCACATTATTACAGCATCACACCAAACTCCGTAACTCTTGCATCCTCCTCCAGAGCCAAAAACCTCACATAACAAATTTAGGCCGCCATAAGGCCACCAATGAGAAGGGGGCCCGGCCCGGCCTGCACAGCTGCTGGTGATCAGTATAGTAGTACCGTGTTCTGAGCCAACATAACGCAAAGGACACCACTGCCCCCTACTAAGCCCTCCCCCCAACCCCCTCTCTTCCCACCTTTCTGGTGACAATAATAGCTCTAGATGTGGAGCCTCCATGACAGTATCGAAATAATTTCGTGTTGTCACTCTTATATCAGATTGAGAGTGGACACGGCCAAATCTACGCTAAACTCCACAGAGTAAGAGGATAGCGTTGAAATGACATTGATGACCAGCGTGGTTAAGTACAGGGGCTGTGATTATACTACACTGTCCAGCTCAAAATGATGTGGAACTAATATAGCCTAGCCAGTTGACTGGTCAGGGGTAAGGATGGAGGCATGGTGATTATTATTATCATAAATATTAGTGTTGGTCTGTACTAGATGACCGTTCACGTCCTTCAGTGTTTTGGACAATGCTTTTTTCCCTGTTCTCGGACATTTTGACAGACCGAGTAGCATCTGCCTGGTTGTAGATGGATTTGAGATGGCGTCAGTTTTGGTCGTGTGTGTGTGTGTGTGTGGGGGGGGGGGGGGGGGATGGGGGGGGGGGAGAAGAGAAAGGGCGTGTGTGGGGGTTGGGAGGTTGGGGTTGGGGGGGGGGGGGTGGAGGGCGGGGGATGTGTGTTTATCTTTGCGTGTGGAAGGGATGAGTGTGGGTATGTGTGCGTGTGGTTGTTGTTTTTTTAAAGCTATAATTATTTTCATTTTCTTTCTTTTATTTCGAGGATAATGAAATAAGCATCCATGTACATCTTTTTTTTTTTACATCCCGTCCCCGTGTGCGTACGGTTTTACAAATTTTGTCAGCCGTTCCCACTGGGCACAAAGGGCCTACTCGTCGGAAAGGCGGAATAGGCTTTGTTGCGTTTTCATGGCCATAGTATGCCTAGTGCCTGGTCTTTTCATGTAGTTGTGTGCGTGCGTGTGTGTATGTGTGTGTGTATGTGTGTGCGTGTGTGTGTGTGTGCGTGTGTGTGTGTGTGTGTGTGTGCGTGTGTGTGCATGTGTGTGTGCGTGCGGTGTGTGTGTTGTGTGTGTGTGTGCGTGGCGTGTGTGTGTGTGTGTGCATGTGTGTGTGTGTGTGCATGTGTGTGTGTGTGTGTGTGCATGTGTGTGTGTGTATGTGTGTGTGCGTGTGTGTGCATGTGTGTGTGCGGGGTGTTGTGTGTGTGTGTGTGTGTGTGTATGTGTGTGTGCGTGTGTGGCATGTGTGTGTATCTGTGTGTGCATGTGTGTGTGTGTGTACGTGCCTGTGTGTGTATGTGTGTGTGTGTGCGCGCAGGCGCGCGAGGGAGAGGGGGGGAGGGAGAAAGAGGGGGTAGACAGACAGACAAACAGACAGACAGACACACAGATACAGGCAGACAAACATACAGAATACAGAGAGAAACAAGAATACAGTCCATACTTTGGAAACACTATGACACACGTAACTTTTTTTTTAGTCTGTAATTTCCAGCATTATTTTGATTGCATTTTGCAAACTGTTCTGTAAGGTACAAGAAAACATAGTATTCTTATATTGTGCAACACTTTATGCATTACACACGAACAGATCCAAACGATCAGAATTGAACGGTCCTTCCGAGTCGTATGGTTGAACAGGCTCGTCTGTCGAGACCTTTATTTATTTATTTATTTATTTATTTCGAGGATAATGGAATAAGCGCTCATGAGCTTTTTTACATCTAGTCCCCGTGCGTGTGCAATTTTGTAAATTTGTCATCCTTTCCCACCGGTACATAATGGTCTACTCTTCCGAAAAGCGGAACGGATTTTAACGTGTACGCAAGATGTTCTGCGTGCGTTCACACACGGGATCTTGGTCTATAATCTCATCCAGAGGACTTTTGGGGGCAGTAGAGTCGGCACTGATGTTAACTCCAGGGGAAAATCCTCTTGAAGGAGAATCGAACCCAGGTCTGCTCTTGCAGAATACTACTGCCTTCCTGACAGCGTGATACTTGACTGTGACTTATGCGTGTTCTG
>CM054138.1:73701999-73764499 GCA_028751875.1 Rapana venosa
TTCTGTAGAATCCACTTACTACTGACAGAAAAGCTGAAAAGGGATTTTTTTAAATCTGAGACTAGGAAGTAAACTTGTTCCAAATGTTAGGTGTGAACAACATAGCAAACCATCTTCTTCTAACCAGTTCTTTTCGCCAAGAAATCAGCAACAGACAGTCATTTTTGTTCGCTTCTTCACAAGCCCAACATCTTATCAGCCATATTAACAGAGGCTTTGCTTTTCACCTGACTGAAATTCCACAGCTCGTCAGGGTGTCCTGAAATAGCTCCCCCTGTCCATTAAAGTGGTCATGTAGGGATGAACATAGACCTGACACTGAATAGAAAAGAAATTATGAAATATTGACTGGTTGGTGGTAGTGTTAGATTGATTCTGTGAAGGATTTCAAAGGGTTTTGACTGTTTGTTATATGTAGAATGGTTTGTGCTTTAAACGGATGAACTAAGAGTGAAGCTGATTTTTAAAGTATAATAGAAGTTTTCAATAATAGCAATGGTAATATTTATCATGTCATTATTTTGTTATCATTGGTCTTGTTTGGTTTTGATGATTTAGTTGGTATCATAATCATGATTACCATCTTCATCATTGTTATCCCTTGTACTGATGTTACATCAATTAAAGCATGAAAACATTTAGCACACTACATTACCTCAAAGTGTATACACACAAAAGTGTTCCCATATCTCCCTTTAGGACAAGAGGATAAAATGTCATAACATATAAAGGCAAAAGAACATCATTCTTCAACACTATAGCTGTATCAATAGTCCTGAAAACATCCATTTCTTCAGAACACCCACCATCATTATTTCTATAGAATCCACACATCACCAAAGAGAGAAAAGGCCAATGCTAAGTTCTGCAACTAGAGCAAAAGCATTCATCCACTCATTCACCCTGAAAAGCGAGAGGATACCATCTTCTTCACCCAACTCTTTCTACACAAGGAATCGGAAGCAGGTATTTACTTTCTTCTTCCTTCTTCCAAACCTAACAACTCATCAGCACTGTGAACCGGGACGCTTTTTTTTTATCTGAAGGAAAATCCGGAGCCTGTGAAGATTTCTGAAATACCTTTTCTGTCAGCTGAAGTGGCCACGCATGGCTAAAAATAGCTCAGCCGTTGATGGACAAAATGGCAGCGTTATTGACTTGTGGTGGCGCTTCGTTCATTTCTTTGAAAGACTCTTGATTGGTTCGGTTGAATGAAGTCAGGGTTTGGGCTCAAAAGCCTGGAGTGGAAGTAGTGGTTTTGCAATTATTTTTTGTTGCTAATGAATATGTGAATACCATAATGATTATCATTGTAACAATATTAATTACAAAGATATAGAAGTCATCAATTCATCTATACTCCGGCCATCTTGACAGGCCTGAGAGAACCCATTTCTACGAATCTATCCATCACAATTATTAATTATTTCTGTAGACACCATCCATTACTGAACAGAAAAGCTGAAATCGCTTTCTGAAACCAAATATAAAACTGTTTTATATATTGCATCTCAACCACAATGAAGAAAACCTACATCATTCAGCTCTGTATGTCAAAGTGTCCAGAACTATCCATTTTGTCTTCCTTTCCTTTCATCTGACACCTATTAACAGGAGGCATTAGTTTCTGCTGAATGAGGCTCTGGGGGTGTTGGAGATGTTCTTCATATAGCTGTTTTTATCAGTTAAATGGTCCGTAAATAAGCTAAACATAACCTGGCTATCAACAAAAATTGCTTGCATCTTTTATGTTTGTACTCTATTACAGATTTGATGATTTTTGGAGTGAAATAGGGCTTTTGTTTAAACACACAAGCAAGTGGTATGATCATTGATTTTTGTGACAATGACCTTGGCCTTAATACCAGTAGAGCATGTGAACTTACAAATGATAAAGGCAGCAAGGAGCAGCCATAGTGGTGGTGGTGGTGGTGGTGGTGGTGGTGGTGGTGGTGGTGGTGGTGGTGGTGGTGGTGGTGGTGGTGGTGGTGGTGGTGGTGGTGGTGGTCAAAGGAGGAGGAGAAGAAGGATGAGGAGCAGCAGCAGCAGTAGCAGCATAAGCAGTAAAAGCAAAAACACAGCAAATAGCAAGAGCAGAAGCAGTACTCGTAACTGTATACAACTGACAATAACGCCACACTTGTATAGCAAATGCACAGCACACATATACACACACACATCTCGGCACTTTTTTATACTAACCAATGAGACACAGGACAAAAATAGCATACATAACAACCAAACACTATATGCCTCAACACCCCAGCCATCATGGCAGACCCCCATTTCTACAGAACAGTTTATCAAGATAGATTCTGTAGAATCCACTTACTACTGGACAGAAAAGCTGAAAAGGGATTTTTTTTAAATCTGAGACTAGGAAGTAAACTTGTTCCAAATGTTAGGTGTGAACAACATAGCAAACCATCTTCTTCAAACTAGTTCTTTTCGCCAAGAAATCAGCAACAGACAGTCATTTTTGTTCGCTTCTTCACAAGCCCAACATCTTATCAGCCATATTAACAGAGGCTTTGCTTTTCACCTGACTGAAATTCCACAGCTCGTCAGGGTGTCCTGAAATAGCTCCCCCTGTCCATTAAAGTGGTCATGTAGGGATGAACATAGACCTGACACTGAATAGAAAAGAAATTATGAAATATTGACTGGTTGGTGGTAGTGTTAGATTGATTCTGTGAAGGATTTCAAAGGGTTTTGACTGTTTGTTATATGTAGAATGGTTTGTGCTTTAAACGGATGAACTAAGAGCGGAGCTAACTTTTAAAAGTATAATAGAAGTTTTCAATCATAGCAATGGTAATAGTTATCATGTCATTATTTTGTTATCATTGGTCTTGTTTGGTTTTGATGATTTAGTTGGTATCATAATCATGATTACCATCTTCATCATTGTTATCCCTTGTACTGATGTTACATCAATTAAAACATGAAAACATTAAGCACACTACATTACCTCAAAGTGTATACACATATAAGTGTTCCCATATCACCCTTCAGGACAAGAGGATAAAATGTCAGAACATATAAAGGCAAAAGAACATCCATTCTTCAACACTATAGCTGTATCAACAGTCCTGAAAACATCCATTTCTACAGAACACCCACCACCATTATTTCTATAGAACCCACACATCACCAAAGAAGAAAAAAACAACACTAAGCTCTACAACTAGGGCAAAATCATTCATCCACGCCTTCACCCTGAAAAGCACAAGGATACCATCTTCTTCACCCAACCCTTTCTACACAAGGAATCGGAGGCAGGTATTTACTTTCTTCTTCCTTCTTCTAAGCCTAACAACTCATTTGCACTGTGAACAGGGACACATTTTTTTTTATCTGAAGGAAAATCCGGAGCCTGTGAAGATTTCCTGAAATACCTTTTCTGTCAGCTGAAGTGGCCACGCAGGGCTAAAAATAGCTCAGCTGTTGAATGGACAAAAATGGCGGCGTTATTGACTTGTGGTGGCCTGCATTCATTTCTTTGAAAGACTCTTGATTGGTTTGGTTGAATGAAGTCAGGGTTTTTGTTTTGAAACCTGGTTTGGTAGTAGTGGTTTTGCAAATATTTTTGTTGTTAATGAATATGTGAATACCATAATGATTATCATTGTAACTATATTAATTACAACGATATAAAAGTTATCAATTCATCTATACTCCAGCCACCTTGACAGGCCTGAGAGCACCAACTTCTACGAATCTATCCATCAAAATTATTAATTATTTCTGTAGACACCATCCATTCTTGAAGAGAAAAGCTAAAATCGCTTTCTGAAACCGAAGATAAAATTGTTTTATCTATTGCATCTCAACCACAATGAAGAACACCTACATCGTTCAGCTCTTTGTATCAAAGTGTCCAGAACTATCCATTTTGCCTTATGTTATTTGTCTGACCACTCATCACCAGTGTTGACAGGAGACGTTAGTGTAAAGTGAATAAGGCTCTGGAGGTTTTGGTGGTATTCTTCATACAGCTGGGGCTTTTTATCAATTAAAGGGTCCGTAAATAAGCTATCAACAAAAAATGCTTGCATCCTTTATGTTTGTATTCTATTTCAAATTTTGATGATCTTTTGGAATCAGGTAGGGCTTTTGTTTAAACACACAAGCAAGTGGTATGATCATTGATCTTTGTAACAATGACCTGTGCCTTAATACCAGTAAAGTGTGTGAACTTAACAAATGATGAAAACAGCAAGTAGCACCCATAGTAGTGGTAGTGGCGGTGGCGGCGGTGGCGGTGGTGGCGGCGGCTGTGGTGGTGGTGGGAAGAGGAGGAAGAGCAGCAGCAGCAGTAGTAGTAGTGGAAATGGCAGCAATAGCAGTAGCAGCACTAGTAGTAGTAGTATACCAATGACAATAGCGCCCCACTTGTGTAGCAAATGCTCAAACACACACCCGGGTGCTTTCTGTTCCTCACTTACAAGATACAAAGACAAAGACAGCAAGAACATAACAACCAAACACTCCATGCCTCAACACCCCAGCCATCATGCCAGACCCCCATTTCTACAGAACAGTTTATCAAGACAGATTCTGTAGATTTCACTTAATACTGGACAGAAAAGATGAAAAGGCATTTTTTTATCTGAGACTAGGAAGTAAACTCTCTCCAAATGTTAGGGGTATGAACAACATGGAAAACCATCTTCTTCAAACCAGTTCTTTTCGCCAAGGAATCAGCAACAGACAGTCATTTTTGTCTCGCTTCTTCACAAGCCCAACACCTTATCAGCCATGTTGACAGGGGCTTTGCTTTCACCTGACTGAATTTCCACAATTCGTCAGGGTGTCTTGAAATAGCTCCCCCTGTCCATTAAAGTGGTCATGTAGGGATGAAAATAGACCGACACTGAATAGAAAAGAAATTATGAAATATTGACTGGTTGGTGGTAGTGTTAGATTGGTTCTGTGAAGGATTTCAAAGGGTTTTGACTTTTTGTTATATTGTAGGATGGTTTGTGCTTTAAACGGATGAAGTAAGAGTGGAGCTAACTTTTAAAAGTATAATAGAAGTTTTCAATAATAGCAATGGTAATAGTTATCATGTCATTATTGTATTATCATTGGTCTTGTTTGGTTTTGATGATTTAGTTGGTATCATAATCATGATTACCATCTTCATCATCGTTATCCCTTGTACTGATGTTACATCAATTAAAACATGAACACATTTAGCACACTACATTACCTCAAAGTGTATACACACATAAGTGTTCCCATATCACCCTTCAGGACAAGAGGATAAAATGTCAGAACATATAAAGGCAAAAGAACATCCATTCTTCAACACTATAGCTGTATCAACAGTCCTGAAAACATCCATTTCTACAGAACACCCACCACCATTATTTCTATAGAACCCACACATCACCAAAGAAGAAAAAAACAACACTAAGCTCTACAACTAGGGCAAAAACATTCATCCACGCCTTCACCCTGAAAAGCACAAGGATACCATCTTCTTCACCCAACCCTTTCTACACAAGGAATCGGAAGCAGGTATTTACTTTCTTCTTCCTTCTTCTAAGCCTAACAACTCATTTGCACTGTGAACAGGGACGCATTTATTTTTATCTGAAGGAAAATCTGGAGCCTGTGAAGATTTCCTGAAATACCTTTTCTGTCAGCTGAAGTGGCCACGCGGGGCTAAAAATAGCTCAGCTGTTGAATGGACAAAAATGGCCCCGTTATTGACTTGTGGTGGGGCTGCATTCATTTCTTTGAAAGACTCTTGATTGGCTGCTTGAATGAGGTCAGGGTTTTTGTTTTGAAACCTGGTGTTGTAGCTTTTGCAAATATTTTTGTTGTTAATGAATATGTGAAGACGATTAATGATCATTATTGTAATTTATTAATCATAACAACATAAAAGGGCATTGTTGTTAGTTGATCCTTTTTGGTGGTAGTGGTGGTGGTGGTGGTCATCCTCATCATCATTATCATCATCATCATCATCATCATCATCATATGCCAGTTAAAACATTTGCGCAGTTGCACACGTATATCAGGGTCAGATATACCTCTTTGCTGTTTCTACGCTGACCTATACAAAAAAGGTAACGGTAAAGGAGTCCCATAACCTATGAGGTCGTAGGGGAGCGAGGTGTCAGAGACCTCACTTCTCTAGGGCCAGCATATTGAGGGGAGCGCCCATCTCCTCTCCCTCGCTGCTTTACCTTCCCTGACCCTAAAGAGGGCAGGTACCCATTTACAGCTGGGTGAACTGGGGGAACTGTACTGAAGCCAAGGCGTGCAAACGGTCACCCATCCAACTGGTAACCACGCTCGATGCTGCTTAACTTGGCTGGGGGGAAAGCGAGTGCTCCTTAGCCTAAAAAACAAACTCATCTGTTCCTCCCACGCACGCACATACGCACGCTTGCACTCACACACACATACTCTAAATCACTTACACACTCACTTTACATCACAATAGCTGTGTGAAACCCATCAATTGCTAGAATAAAAGGCAAAGAATGTTTCCTGAGACATAGTGAAACCTCTTCTGTACATTAAACCTAAACGGCAATGAAAACTATCTCTCCTGCCTTTCTTTTCGCCAGACAGTCAGCAGCCTTTATTTTGCCTTTCTTCAATGAAAAATCCCAAACTAAAGTGGTTCGGGTACGTCACACGAACATCTGGACTGGCCAAGACTGTCCTACAGGGAACAGTACAAGGAGGGAGAGGAAGAGGCAGACAGAGAAAACGATGGGAAGACAACATCAGAGAGTGGACTGGCCTTGAGTGTAACGAATTGCTACGTAAAGCAGAGGACCGTGGGGAGTGGAGGAAGCTGGTTGTAAAATCTTCAGTGGTGCCCACGGGACAGGTGAGGTGATAAAGGTGAAGGAACCTAACAAATCCCCAAAGTCTTTTAAAGCTCTAACAGGGTGATTTAATGTTCAATCTAAAAAGCACCCTTTTTTCCCCTTTTTTCCCCTTAGTGTTCCCTTTTTTTGCCCTGCCCTGCATTTCCCCACCGGTTTTGTTTCAATTGATAAAGGGGCGGAAAATTTTTAGGGGAGGGGCCCCTTTTCCCTTTTTTAAGGGCTGCTATTTTTTCTTGTTTCCCAGGGGTGCATGTCAAAGCACGGATTTTTGCTTTTTTTTTTTAAGGAACTTTGGTGCAGACCTTCTTCTTTAAAAATCATAAATCATCATCATCATCATGCATCACCCCCCCATAATCAAAATAATTAAAAAATTCTTCCTACCTCGCCCTTTCCCTTTGACTCCCCAAGGGGGCCCCGGGGGGTGAAAAAACCAAAAAAACGTTTTTACAGATTCCCCCTTACTTTGCTTGCGTACCCAAAATTTAGCCCCTTTCCCAAATAATTCCTATCGCGCTAATGTTTGCCCTTTTTAAATTTTTTCCCGGTTCACCCCTTCCCCATCCCCTTCTCTCAGCATTTTCCCCTAGGTATTGTTCCCAAACAAAGTTAAGGAAAATATCCCTTTGGCTATATCGGGGTACGTTCTTTTTTAAGTGTTACAGAAATATTTTTGTATAACCATATGCACTGTTGGAGTAACGGGCACCGCACACTAAGTGGTGTGTCAAAGCACCCTGGCAGTTATGGGGTTTAACAACAGCGCAAAACTTTTTCACAATAAAAAGGTAAACTTATTTTTAAGAAAATGAAAAAAAACAAATACACCCTAAAAAAACCATCAAACAGCTTTATAAAATAATCAAACCCAGAAATGATAATACAACAAAAAATTGACATGCTACCTTTTTTCTTTTTTTTTCAAAAGCTCATTTTTTCCACCACCTTTGACACAATAAATGCCAAATTTTAAAACCCACAAAAAGGTTTTTCCTAATCCCAAACCTTTTTTTCTTAAAGCCCTTTTTTTAAACCCCAAACATGAAAAATTTCCCATTCCATTAAAAAGGCCTTTTCCCCCCCCCCCCAGGGGGGCCACTCCTAAACCTTTTAAAAAAACTATTTTACCCTTAGAGAAAAGAAAAAATAAACGCACGTAGACAAACCCCTTTTGGCGAAAAGGGTTTTGGTATGTAGAGGTCTCCCGCTTTTAAAGGCCCAAATACCCAAAAATGTTTTTCCCCAGTGTCTTTTGGCGGAAAATGGGTTCCCTCCCGGGAAATGATAAAGATGGACGGTCTTTGGAACTCCCTGTACGGCTTGTCGGGAAAAGGGGTTTTTTAAAAAATGAAAAAATTTGGATGTACTTATTTTTTATGCTCTTTCTTTTCTTGGTTTTTTCTTTTCTTTAGGTCGAAATACGGGAGGGGTAAGGGCATGTGTGTACTTTGTTGGGAAAACCCTTTTTTCCCCTTCTTCCTCTCGCCCGGAAATTATGTTTTTCCTATACAATTTTAAAAAATTATCTTTTTATTAAAATTTAAATTTTTTGTTTAGTTGTTTTTTTTGTGCTGCTGCTGTTTGCTGCTGTTGCGGTTGTTTGTTGCTACATTAAAAAAATAGCTTTTTTTATCATTGTTAAGGTTTGCCTGTTGCTTTGTTGTTTTTATTATCATATTGCAAATTACATAAACATCATCATCATCATTATAGGAGAAGGAGGAGGGGACAGCAGCACAGCAGAAAAGCAGCAGTAGTAATAATAATAAAATATGAAATTTTTATATAAGCGAATCTTGTAAAAAAAAAAACAAACCGAAGCGCTTGTAGTATATTTATAGAGAAATAGTAATAGTATAGTAGTTTTTATGTATTAGTAAAAGAAGTAGTAGTGGGTAAAATGGGAGTATAGTATAGCGCAGCAGCATAGCAGTAGCCGCACAGCAGAAACCCCAGCAAAAGAAAAAAAAGGCCAGTAGCATAGCAGCACACAGAAGCAGCAGCAGCAGTAGCAAAATAGTAAAGTAGCAGTAGCAGTAGCAGCAGCAGCACACAGCAGTAGTAGTAGTACAGTAGCAACAGCAGCAGCATAGTAGAAGTAGAAAGGGAGGAGGAGGGGGGAGGAGGAGGAGTGTTTTTTTGGGTTAAAAGCCAGCATTATAAATTAAACATTTTTGTTTTTTGTTTTTTGCGGGAGCTGCGTTTGCTTTTTTTAAATCAAAAAAACCCTCTAAATAAAATCAAAACAAAAAACGTATCACACAATCAACCCTGTTATTAGTCTCAGAAGTTTGGGAATGTAAAACCACCACGCACTCCAACAAACCAAAAAAAATTTTGGGAAACCGCCTACAGCCTCCTTTCCCACATCTCTGTCACCAACCCACTAACGGGGGCCCATGTTTGCTTTTTTTTTTTTTGGGGTGGGGGGGGGGGGGGGGGGGGGGGGGGGGGGGGGGGGGGTTATTCCCACCCCGAACGGTTTTGGCCTTTTTTAAAAGGCATCCAAAACCATTGCAGCCGACATCACAGCCATTTTGAAGAAAACCACAGAAAGCAAAAGAAGCAGCAGTTTAAAAACCTTAAAATCGGGAAAAAGCAACCCGCGTTATACTGCTGATGTCCCCTTTTTGGCTCAAAGACGAAAGACAATAAATGGGCCGCTGACTTTTTTTGGCAAAAAGATCCCTGGTCTGAAGCAAAAGTCTCCCTTCTGCGGGTCTAATAAAAGGGAAAACCCTTTTTTAACCTCTTTTCAAAAAAAAAACTTTTCAGCTTTTTTTCTTTTTTTCTTTCCTGTGAGGGAGGGGTTTCTACAAAATTGAATGTGACGCAAAGCTTTTTAAAGGGGATTCTTTTTTAAGGTCTGCCCCAGAAATCGCCTGGCGCATGTTGTGTCCATATGAAAGCTTTTTGTTTTTAAGTGACCAGGGGTTTCAATGGAATAAAAAATTTTTTCCCCCACCCGCAAGCTTCCATAGACTTTTAATTTTGGGGAAAAAAAGGAGAAGAAAAAAAAACACTTTCTGTGGAATACTGCTACTGTCCTGGGGGGGAGTACTCTTTTTTATTTTCAAAAGTTTCGCGGGATTTTTTTAATTTTCTATTTGTCTTTTGATTGCCGTTATTTTGATTTGTTTTTTTTCCTTCTTTCTTGACGGGGAGAGGGGACGCCAAGGGGTTTTAGAACATTTTTGCTCGCAATCTGAAAACCCCGGGGTTTTCAAACCCCCTTCAAGGGATATTTTCCCCGGGGGTTTAAACAACAGTGCAGCCCTCCACTCCCCCCAAAAATTCCTTTCGGTGAGATTTTAAAAAACCGGGGCCCCGTGCGCGAACGCAGGGCAAAACCATCTTGCCCCAACGAAATTTTTCCTTTTTCCGTTTTTGGGAAAAGAGTGGGCCAAATTGGGCCGGTGGGAAACAGATGACAGGATTTATAAAACCGCTTACACAGGGGGACTAATGAAAAAAAAGCACATAATGCTTTTTCCCCATCACCCCCGATATAAAAGAAAAAAAATCAAATTTTAAAAAAATTCAAAATTCTCTATTTTGTTTCGAGGACAAGGGAATAAGCCCCTTTTGCTTTTTATAATCGTCCCCTAGCAAGGGGTTTTTTGTAAATTTTCGCCACCCTTTTTCCCCCCGGGCCCCTAATGACCTCCACTTTCGAAAAGGGGAACGGGTTTTAACAGGGCGCAAAATGTTCTGCAATGCGTTCAAACAGGGCTTTTTTGCACACGTGATTTTCGGTTCAGAGTCCCATCCAAAGGCCCTTGTTTTTTCACCCTGTATTGATGCAAAGCGGTGGGAATAAGAATTTTTTGGAAAAAATGTTCATTTCATTTTGGACCAATTTTCCCGGCCCACTAAATGCCCTTAATCCAATAGGGACAAGTAATCCTTTTGGGGGAAACTCCACAGGCATGTTATGTACGGGAAAGTGCTTTTAGGCTTTTGTTTTTTGCGTTTTTGGGAGTGAGTGTAGTACCGCAGTTCAGAGTCCCCTAGAAGGTTTTTTCTTCACTTTGGGTCCCCTTTTCTTTTATCGTCATTTTCATTACATCACCCATTTTTTGTTGATTGTAGTAGTAATATAGTAAAAGAAAGTAAAGTAGTATATTAATATTTAAGTAGTAGTAGAAGTAGAAATTTATCATAAATCATCATCATCATCAGTAGTATTAGTAGAAATAGAATATAGAAGGTTATCATAAATCATCATCATCATCCCCTAAATCATCATTCATCTTAGTAGTAGTAGAAGTAGTAGTAGAAATTATATATATAGTAGTAGAGTAAGTAGTATAGTAGTAGTAGTATAGTTTTTTTAAATTTTTTGTTGTGGGGGTTGAAATTTTTTTTTACCCCTTCCCCGTCTGGGCCCGTCACATATCTTTTAATTTCGTTTTTTCTTCATCATCGTCATTCTGTTATTCTCATCTGTAAAGGGCCTCATACTTAAATAGGGCACAGCCCGGATCTACAAAAATTTGATCCACAAAAAGAACTTTGGGAAGGGGTTTAAGATTAAAACTCACTAAGGCATTCTGGAGATCTCAAAAAAAAAATTTTTCCCTTTAAAAAAACCTGATAGAACAAGAAAGCCCATTTTCCATTCAAAAAAAAAACCCTTTTTTAGCTCACACTGGCGCTTCAACTGTTTTTTGTTAGTTGCCCATTGCTGCAAGCTGCTGCGGGTTCCCTGCGCTGCTGCGCTGGGCTGTGAAGTTTGATATGATGACGACCCCCGTTACAAATAATGATAAATTTTTGAGGGATGAAAAAACACTAGGCTTCATCCCTGATAAACGAAATTTTCTAAAACACTGTCAATAAGTTGCCGAGAAAAAAAAGCAAAATACGGGGTTTTTAAAGCGACTCTGATGAAGGACCTTTCAGCAGAAATGATGTAGCTAGACTAAAACAACAGGAGCATGAGATAGACTGATCAATTTTTAAAAACATAGCAACCAGAAAAAACAATTTACAGACGGGTTTTCCATCCAACATTTTTTTCGACCCATCCTCACTAAACAGAATACTGAAGTTATTATCTGAGGGGGGGTTTGGGAAATTTTTTCCAAACGTAAGAGTTTTAACGGGAAGGGGGACAAATTTTTTTCGTACCCCTAAAATTATTTGCCAAGAAGTCGAAAAAGCAGCCCCCTTTTTATTTTCAGTCTTTTTTTTCTGGGAGGACAATTTAAACAGTAATTTTAAAGGAGGGGGCCCCTTAAATCTGAATGAAGGGAGCTTTTGGGATTTCCTGAAATAGCTTTTTTATTCAAATGAATTTTCCACAGGGGGGGCAAAAAAAGTTTTTTCTGTGGAAAAAAATTTTCATTATTTTAAGCTTCGATCTATGTGGAAAAAATTTTAGCGTCTCTCCGACTCAGTAGTCCCTTTTTTTTAAAACACAACATTGTGCCCGCGCTGAAATTTATTTGTGTGAAATGTACCTGTCTTGCTATAAAGTGTGGACTTCATACAGTGGGCCCATGATGAAAAAAAACGTATGGGCCCTTTTTTAGGTAACAATGATCACAACTGGTTTGTAGTTTGTATAGTAGTATTTGAGTATTTGTATAGTAGTAGTATAGTAGTAGTAATAGAAAAGTAGTATTGTATTTTTTTTGTGTTGTTGTTGGGTTTTTATTTTGGTTTTTAGCACAGCAGCACAGCAGTAGCATTATTATTATGATTATTATTATCATTAAAACATCATTTTTTTTTGGTAAATTTTTTTTTTTATTAAAATCATCACAATTTTTTTTTGTTGTTAATTTTTAATTTTTTATTAGAAAAACACGATTTAGGAGGAAAAAAAAAGGAGGAAAAAAGGAGAAAGGGTAAAAGGCTTTTTTTCCAAATTTCTCATTTCCCCAAGTCCACGCGTTTAAAAACCCTAAATTAAGACACATAAACAAACCCCCCAAAAGCATAAAAAGGGAAACAAAAAGCCCAAATTTTTTCACTCCCGCCATCTTTTCCCGCCTGTACAAATTCCCTTTTTTAAAAAAAAGTTCATTCCCCATTATTTTTAGAAAAACATCCACACTAAAGGAAAAGCTGGCCGTATTTTTTTTAGATGAGGAGGGAGGGGGGGGGGAGCGAAAGGGAGGGGGGGGGTGAAGGGGGGGAGACCCTCTTTTGATTTTAAAACCTTAGCGGAAAGGGGAAACCCCTTTCAACACTCAGCTTTTCCTCCCCCAAAAAAGTTTTGCCGCGTTTTAATTTTTCTTTTTTTCTTCTTTCCCAAAGGCCCAAAACTCCCAAAGCTGCTCTGAGCAAAGGTATATCATTTTTCGGTAAATGAAGATTTGGAGCTGGGCAAATTTCCCGAAATTGGTTTTTTTTTTACGATTAAAGGCCAGAAATGGCTGGGAAAAAGATTTAGCCGAAAAAAGAAAAAAATGTCTTTGGGGAAATTTAAAGGTCTTAAAAAGGGAAGAGAGGCGTGTGGGTGAAAAGAGTTTTGGGTTTTAAACATACAGATTTCGGGCCCGTGCTCCCTTTGTTTTCAATAAAGTGTGGGAAATTTTGTAGATGCTTCAACAGTAATAACAAAAAATCACCCTCATTTTCATTATTATCAATCTCATTATCCCTTTTCACATCGCCTTTCCCTTTTTTACATGCACTACAAAAAGTGCACAGAACTCTTCTATCACTTCTCATCATCAAACCCTCATCATCTTTTTTATCACCATCATCATCCCTTTTCCCTCATTGGCGTCGTCTTCGTCCTCAAACATGGGGTTTTAATCAAACATCATCCCTGCCTTACATTTCCACACTTTTTCCCACCAAGCACACGCCAAAATCTTGTGATCAATTTTCTTCATCATCATTACGATACAATCACACCATCCTATGGGTTGCTTTCCACACTCAAACAACAACCCCCACACAAAAACCCGCAGCGTTTTCCCTTTAGTAAACCCCACAGGGGGAAAGGGAGAAAGCCTACCCAACCAAAAACCCAAAAACATCCGGGTTTTTCTGCACCACCCACCATTACCATCAAAGCAAGCCGGGCAACAATTAATTTCTTGAAGAACATTTTAACACAATTAACTTTGTAGAACCCATCAATCACTAGCGTGAAAAGGTGAAAGTACTTTTTGAACCCTGGGGGGATTCATTCCACACGGGGGGTTGGGGGGGGGGGGGGGGGGGGGGAAAGCCCCTTGGGGGGTTGGGGAAAACCCGCGCTCCCTCAACTTACGGCCCCCCTTTTAAGCCACCACCCAGCACCTTTCTAAGGAACCCCTTTTCCCCCTGGTTTAAAATCAGAAATGACTCCAACTCCCCCCCAAAGTCCTTTGGATGAGACTAAAAAACCCCAAAATCCCTTTTGTTAAACGCTGCAGAAAACCTATCACACGTTAAAAAAACCCTTCTGCCCTTTTGGAAGAGGGAGGGGGCCCCGCTAAACCCGGGAAACCAATTACAAAAATTTTAATTTTTTAAAAAATGCATGCCCTACTGCGTGGTGTTTTAGAAACACCCAAGTCGGAAAGCGACCAAAACCCCAATGGTGAATAAAAAAAGGGGGGCAAACGCAAAAATCTCACCATTGGTGAACCTCGGAGCTCTAAATCGAGAAGCCCCCAAAAAAAAAGATTAAGAAAACCCCCCATCAAATTTGGGTGAAAACTGAAAAGGAAATTTTAGAACTCTTGGTCTTTCAAATTCATTTCCCCAAAGACAGACCCCTCTTCTTTAGACACCCCTTGCCACCCCCTTTATCCCGCGGCCATTTTGTTTTTTTTTCGCCCCGGTGTTTTTTTTAAGTCCGCCCAACCCCCCATCCCCGTGTGTGTTGTGTGTGTGGGCGGGGCTGCGTGCGGCTGGTGCGTGCGTGCGTTGTGTGTGTTGGGGGGTGTTTTTTTTGTGTCCAAGAGTCTGCTTGACCTACCCGACTTTTTTGGAGCTTTGGGGACTTCCCGAAATTGCTCTTTAAAGTCAACCAAGCAACACACAGCATTCAAAACAGTGTGGTTGGGGAAAGGGAAATGGCTGGGTTTTTGGGTGGGGGTCACGCTGTATCATTTTAAACCAGGGTTTTAACAGGTTGGGTGGGGTTTAAAAGGGTGGGGAGGGGAGTTTTGGGGGGGGGAGGGGGTCGTTTTCCCTTTGGGTGGGGCTTTGAGTTTCACCCTTTGTGGGATTTTGCCTCATGCTTAACTAAACGGTCACATTAGGGGCCCAAAAAACCCCTTTTTGGGTGTGAAAATGACATGCCCCCGGAGGGGGTAAGTGGTAAGGTTGTAAACTGTTTTTTATTGAAGGGTTTCAAAGGAAATTTTATGTTTGTTTTGTTTAAAACGTAAATGAGCGCATACAAGCAGCTGGGGAAAGGGTTTTTTTGGTTTGGGGGTTCGGTTGGGGGTTGGTTGGTTTTTTGGTTGGTTTGGTTTGGGGTTTTTGGCTGGGTGGTTGTTGGCTGGTTGGTTGGGTTTGGTTTGATGGGTTTTGGGTTTGATGGTTGGTTTGGTGGGTTTGGGCCCAGTTTGTAGGGGGGGGGGGGGGTTTTTTTTGTTTTTTCATTTTTCTCCAAAAAAACTATAAAAAAGTAAACAGTAATAAGCCCCCATTTATTCTTTATAATCACTCATCAACATCATCATTTTCATTTTTATCATTTTCACCCTCTTCACGCCCTTTACACTGTACACTAAGTAAACAGTGAAAGCATAAAAACAAATACAAATTTTTCTTTTCCCCCCCTTTAAACCATAAAAACCGGACAAGCCCAAAAAAAGCTAAATTGCCAAAACATTACCTATCATGAATTTAAATCTGTAAAAGCATCAAACAATTTGGGGAAAAAACATTGTATTTCTGTGGGGGAAGAGCATTTCTTTTATATAACTATATATTTGGGTAACAAGAAAGGGAAACTCTTTCCTTGGACATCTCTTTTTTGCCAAAGATCGCCAATGGCCTTTCCTCTTTTTTTTTTTTGAGGGGGGGGGGGGGGGGGGAGGAAGGGGATACCTCATGGTTTTGACTTTGTTTGCTTGCAATTTACGGCCCAGGGTCGAAACTCAGTTTCCCCACCAAACCCTACGAGAACGCCTGTCCCAAAGGGGCTTTTTTTCCCCTTGGGTCCAAAATCAAATACTGACTCCAGTCCCCCCGAAAAATCCTTAGAATGAGATTATAAACCGAAAACCCCTATGTGAACGGGACCAGAACAACTTTAGTACGCTTTAAAAAACCCGGTTTTGTATTTCGAAAAGGGGGCCGTACGGGAAGTAAAAAAGGATGACAAAAAACATAATTTAAAAGCCCAATGGTTCCCCCGTGCATAAAATTTTTCATCCCCCAAGTCGGGGTGCAGCTGGGCCCTTAAAAAAGGGGGGGCCCCCAAAAAGTTCCCACCCAAAAAAAACTCTCAACATTTTCGAACCCAAAACGCTAGCCGAAGAACCATAAAAATAGAAAATACATTCTTCCAAGCCTGAGAACACCCCCTCAATGGCGCCCCCTTTGAGGAAAATTTGATAAATGCAATTTTTTTCGCTTCTAAATTTTTCCAGAAAGAGCTCTTAAAAGTCAAGTACATTGGGCCCGGTAAAACGAATATGGGGCACTAAAAGGGGGAGCAATGAACAACCAGGGTTTTTTATTGTAGGGTTTTATTTTCTTTGGTTGCACGACTGTGTAAAACTGGTTTTATGCAAGCCCCTTTGATTTGTCTTTGGGGAATAAAAACCCAAAAAAAATTTTAATTTAGGAGTAGTAGGGTAGGAAAGAGGGGGAGGAGTAGTAGTTTGTTGTATATAGAGAAATAGTAGTAGTAGTATTTTTAGTAGTAGTAGTTTGTAGTAGTAGTAGGATGAGGAGGAGAAATGTAGTAGTAGTAGTATCCCTAACGTAGAAAAAATTTGTAGTATCGTAGAAAATCGTATTTGTCGTAGTATAGTAGAGTAGTAGTGTAGTAGTCCAAATCGTAGTAGTAGTATAGTAGTAGTAAATAGTACATAGCATAGCATAGCAGCAGCACAGCAGTACAGCAGCACAAAACAAGGGAGGGAGCAGTAAAAGACCAAAATTAGAAATAAAAGTAAAAAATTTTTAATAATGGTGGGAGTTTTTGCTGGGCTTGTTGTCTTTTTCGCTTTTTTTTTTTTTTTTTTTGTTAAAAAGCATACAAATCGTAGGGTGAAGATATGGATGGGGGGCTTTTTGAAGCATTTTCCCTCAGCAATAAAAAAGGGAAAACGCTTACCTAAGTCCCAAAAATCAATATCTTCCTAAAATTTAAAAACAAACAACACCAAACCCAAAAACCCTAATCCCCCGTTTGAAAACCAAAAACACCCCAAGCAAAACAAACCCACAAAAAATTCATTTCGACTTAAAATCCAAAAAAAAAAGGGAAAAAATTCTTTAAAAGAAAAATAAAATTAGATTTGAGGAAAGTTTGCACTTCCCGCGATAATTTTTTCGCACCCAAATTTTTAAAAAAATAACCCGGAAAAAGCGTAGCTATGTTTTTCGAAATTTAAAACTTTTTAAAAACGTAAAGACATGGGCCCCCAAGATTTTTTTTTAAAAAAATAAAAAAAAACCCCGGCCCACCCCAACTTTTTCTATCGCATCAAAAATCAAAACAGGGGATTGTCTTAATTTTTTTCTGCATCGGTTTTAATTTGAAAAAAAAAAAATCCCTTTTTATCAAGACTAACGCCCTTTTCTAGGTTTTTTTGCGTTTTAAAAACCCCGAAACATCACAAAATTATATCCCGAAACCACGGCTATTTCCAGGGAAAATTGGAAACAAAAGGTATTTTGGCCCGATTTTCTCTATACCACACACACACACAAAACCCCCACACACACACATATATAAAATTTTATATATAATAAATATTAATATATAAAATATAAAATATATAATATATATAATATAAATATAAATAATAAAAATATATATATAGATAATATATATATAAAACCTGCAAGTGCCTGATTAAAATAACACGTGTTTCTTTTTTTTTAAAGGGTTTTTTTGCCCCGCTTTTTATTATTACTTCATGTTAACCCAAAGCAAAGGGGTGTGGGTTTTTTTTTGGCCCGGGTGACAAAGGGCCAAAAAAAATCTTGCAGAGCTTATCAAAAAAACATGTTTTAAAATTTCCTCCTGGGTCACGAATTTTCTCAAAAATCTATCTCCCCGGGGCCCGGGGGTTAGTGTTACATTGTGCTGGCAATTTGGGTGGCCCAGGTTTGAACCGCTCCTGAGACGCCCTTTCAAGGGGGTTTTTTCCCCCAGAGTTTTAAAATCAGTGCCGACTCCATTAAAAAACCCAAAAACCCCTTTTATTGACGCTTATAAACCGAGGTCAAAATGTGCAAACGCACATTTTAAAATCTTGCTCTCACTTTAAAACCTGCTCCCCCCTTCAGAAAAGAAAGCTGCCCATAAGTCCAAATGTGGGCACGGCAAACCTTCCCCGCAAAAGTTTTCAAGCCAAATGGAAAACCAAGGGCCCCCCCCCCAAAAATGGGCCCTGCACATTAGCAAAAGAAAAAGAAGAAAAGAAAAGGCCATTTTTGGGCCCGGGGGGGAACAGATTTAACATTTACGAAAAGCATGCACAAGCGGACCCCAATGAATAAAAAAAAATTGAGTGAAAACCATTTCTTTAAAAAAATTTAAAAAAGCAAACTCCTAATCAAGAAAAAAAAAAAAAAAAGCAAACGCACAGCCAATAACATCAAACCCCCGGGGGAGGAAAACTTTTCCCCGGGCCCCCCTGACAACTTTCAACCCCCCCTCAATCAACAGTAAAAAAAAGAGTTCTTAAATGCCGACATTTTTTATTTCAAACCCCCTGTTTAAGGGGAACAAAAGAAAAGAAAAAACAAAAAGACAATGTTTTTTAGGTCCTTCTCCCCCTTTCCATTTTCTCCATCCCTTCCCCCTTTTCCCCCCCTTCCTCTTTTCCTAAAAAACCCGCCCCTCCCTAAAAAAGAGCGAGGGAAGGGAAACCCCCCCCCCCCCTTGCGGAGGAAAGGGCCAAAAAGACAATTTTATCCCCCTTTCCCTATTTCCCTTATTGTTTTACACCTCTTTCAGAAAGCCCCGGGGGGGAAACAAAGCACGAAAAAAACACCGGGGTCTAAAAGCCCGGCCCCCACAAAACCCCAGGCTTACGCATCAAACATACGGGTATTTTTAAAACAACATATTCCCAAGAAAGTTCAAGCAAGTCGCAGTAGCAAATACAGTTTCAGGGAACCCCATCTAACAGAAAAAGGGGGGCACAGAACAACAAAAAAAGAAAAACAAAAGAAACTCCAAAAGTTTTTCCGACCGTCAGAAATTTTAAAAAGACAAATAGTTTGGGAATAAATTTGGGCCAATCCCAGCGGGCAAAAAACAAATAAGAAAAATAGAAAAAATTCCGCTGGAAAAGTTTGACCAAAATAAAAGTTTGTTAAAGCAGACGGAACTAAAAGGCTAAAAAACAAAAAATAGAAAAAGAAAGCAAAAACAAAAGAAATAACCTGCCCAAATACAAAAAAATTAATTTTGAACGCGAAAGGCTAAGAAAAAAGAAAAAAAAAAAGAGGACTCCCCAAAAATGACAAAAAATTTCCCAAACAAAAACCTAAAAACCAACCTAGCGAAAAAAAAGGAAAAAGAAGCCGGCAAACGAAAAACCATAAAAAGCAGCAACCCCCCCAAAAAAATTTATTTAAAGTATCATAAGGGGGCCCAAAAACAAACCACCAAGGCCCCCCCTTTTACCCTTCAAAACGGGGGGCTCCCCCCCCCCAAAAAAAAATAAAAAAAAAATTTTTTTTTTTTTTTTTTTTTAAAAAAAAAAAAAAAAAAAAAGGGAATTTTTAAAACCTGAACAGGGAAAATTTTTTGGCTTTTAAATATTTTTGGTTTCAAACAACTTTTCAAAAAAAAACAAAGCAAAATATTTTCCTTTTGTTATTTAAAAAAAAATTTAAATTTTATTCAACATAAAATACAACTTGAGAAAATTGGAAAATTTTTGGAAATTTTTTTTGAAAATTTTAATTCTAAAAAAAAAAAAAAAATAAAAAGATTTTTGTTTTTAAAATTAAAAAAAAATTTAAAAAAAAATTTTAAAAAAATTTTTTAAAAAAAAAAATTTTTGGAAAAAAATAAAATTTAAAAAAATTAAAATTTTAAGAAAAATCCCCCTAATTTTTGCATAAATGAAAAGAAAAGTTTAAAAAAATTTTGGGGAACTTTTTTTTTGATTTGAAGTCCTTTTTTTCCGGGGGACGGGTCGGGGTGATGGGTAAAAAAGGAAAAAAGGGGGTTAAAATAAATTTCTAAAAATTTGGGATAATTTAAAATTTTTAATCCTTTGATTGAAATCTTAGGTTATTGGTAATTGGGGAATTGTTTTTAATTTTTTTTATCTTAGGTTATTATTTGTATTTTAAAAAAATTTACTTAAATAAGTAAAGGGTTTTCCTCTGAAACCTTAACCCCGTCACCGTCTCTTTAGTAACCCACCCAAAATCCCCACTAGGCAAAACAGCTTAAGAATGGGGCCCCAAGCAATCCCCCCACAAAATACCAAATACAAACCGAAAGACATCCGGATGGGTTGGGGCCCAATACCAAAAACCCGGGCCCTTCCTTTGGGACTTCCAATGGGGGTGGAAAATATGCACTGGGGCCAAACAACAGTATCAAAATCCAGGGTAAAGACCTCATTGGGACATGGAAATCCTACCTTGTTTCCCTTGGGGAAACTCCAAAGCAACCCACAACTTTGAAGATACAAGGGACATACGGGGCTGGGCCCAATCCGTTGGGCGGATTCGGCAAGCAACACAGAGGGGGATCACAAAATAGGATATGGCGACGACCCAAACACCAACACGGGGTAGATTTTTTGTAACAAGAAAGGACTAACAGGCATCAGCTTACCCAATTTCAAGCAACGACTCCATGCGTGCGCAAAAAAAACCACAAACACATCAACAAGCACACCCAAAACCACAGATGATGAAGAAATCAGTTTTAAAAATTTAAAACCCCTCAAAAACTCCCTTTTCGGGTCCAGGCGACTGGAAAGCCAAATCACCTACCTTTTAACCAGGGGAAAAAAGGGGGGTTTTTGGGGAAACTTTAAAATTGGGGGTCCAACAATTCCCCCAACAACCCCAACTTAAAACCGCCCCCTTTTCCCCCCCAAAAAAAACAAAAGAACACTGGCCCCCCCAAAGGAAAAAATAACCAGAGCACACTGGCCCCCAAAAAAGTCGGCTCAAAAACCCACAAAACCCCGGGAAGGGTGAAAAAAGGGATCTGCCCTACAACAACTAAACCAAGAAACCCAAAAAAAATCCCCTTTGCGGTTTAACATGGGAAAACTGAAACCCCCCAATCCCAAACAAAGGGAATGGGGCAATTTCCATAAAACCCCAAGAGACTCCCAAAACCCCAGGGAAACCCCAAAAACCTTGGGAAACCCCCGGGGGGGAAAAAAAAAAAAAGAACCAACCGGGACCAAAGATACCACCGGGCACCCCGAAAAAGGAGTAAACCCTAAAAAACAAAAAAGAAAGCCCCCAAAATGAACTCAACAGTAATAAAAAAAAGAAGGGGTAGCCCATGGAAAAAGCAAAAAACTCCAAGGGGGAAGGAAAGGCTAAGCAAAAAAGGGGGCCCCCACAAAAGACCCAATCCCCGCAGCCAAAAAATCCCGATGAAACAAAGAGGGGGGGCCAAAAAGAGAGCCACACAAAGAAGACAAGTTGGGAAAATAAAAAAGCGAAATCCCAAAAAACAGCAAAAGACCCCTCCCGTGAAAACCACAGGGCGAGGAAAAGGAGAAAAAAGGGATAAATCCCTAAAGACGGGCCCAGGGGTTTCAACACCCCCTTTTTGCCATCAAAAGGGGGGCCCAAGAATTTAAATTAAAAATCACGAACCATCCCACAAAAAGCCCCGAATGGACCAAACCACAATTTTCCCCTCCAAAAAGGAACCAAATCCAAAGACAGACCACCCCAAGCTCCAAGAAAGTTACACGCAGCCTTAACAACAAAAACAACAAAAAACCATCAAAAAGGAAATCCCAATCGAACACTCAAAAAGCCCCTTTAAACAAAAGCCTAAGAACACTCCAAAATCAACTCAGTTTCCCCAAAAATTCTTGACTTCAAGAGTTCGACAGGTTGGGGAACCTTCAATCAAAAAAACTGAGAGCCTGTTCAAGCACCCCCCAAAAAAGCCCCCCTGCAATCCCATTGGGGAGAAATGGGATTTTCCGATTAGGAAATCGACAACCCCCCTACCCCCCTCCCAACGGTTGGAGAACACAAAGGCCCTCGGCCCAAACCCAAACACTGGGGGGCCACCAATTTTATTGCAACATATGGGTAAACCCTAAAAAAACCAGGGGCCCCCACCCGATAAATCACCTCCCCTTAGACACCGAAAAGAGAAACCATAACACCCCAGCCCCCCACCACTCAAATATGGCGAACACTAAGGAGGGAAACTTTCAAATACTTGGGCATCACCCAAAAACCCATCGGTAAATCAAATCGCCCGCCCCCATGACTAAGCGGGAAGTGGAGAAACCCAAATAAAAAAAATAAAATAAAGACCGTAAATCCCTTCCAAAACTTTTAAGGCCACACCATTTAAAAGCGCAAAGCCCGGGAAAGAAGGCCCCGGGGCCGAAAACACCACAAAAACCGAAAACCAAAACAGTCGGGCCCCAACAAGCCTCTGAAACAAGAACCATTTCCCAAAATCAAACGGAGGAAAAAAGGGTTTTTCCCAAAAACCCAAAGGATAAAGGTAAAAATCTGAGAATTTAAAAGCAGGGGAAAGGGCGACCACCAAAAACTGTTCCCCATCAAAGTACCGGGAAAGGGTGAAAAGACAAAACCCTTTGGGGTTTAAAAAACCCCTTTTTACCCCCAAGGGTTTGACCAAGGGATAAAGGAATAAAAGGTAATATACTCATGAGTAAAATTAAAATTTATCATTAAAGTTGAAGATTCGACTGAATCTGATCATTTCCCTGGGGTTTTTTCTCTTCTGTCATCCTCAGTACTGTGGGGGGAAAACTGGGAAAATGAAAAGTATGTTTTAAAAAACATTATGGATAAAGAAAAAAAACAATTTTTTAAAAAAATTTGAATGACACAGATATAAAAGGCAAATTAAAAACGCTAAAAATTTTATAGAGCAAATTTAGATGTGCATTGGAAATTTTTGGGCATTGTTTGATAACTGCTAGTAGTTGAAATCTGACAAAATTTTATCCTAAAACACCTAAGAAACTTCCATTGGTTTGGATAATGAATCCCAACAAGCCAAAATTAAAAGTCGACAAACATTAAAAAATTTAGGAAGTCTGGTAAAACTGAAGAAGGTAATGTATGTTCAAGCAAAAAAGAGTTATAAGACAATACTTAATCAAGAAAAGAAAATTAGACAGGACAAGTAATAAATAGAATCAAATATTTCAGATTCTTCTAAATTTTGGAAACATTTAAGTAAATGATGTGGGCGCAAAGATCAATTAATACAGTAATATTTCTATAAAACGAGTGTATAAATCATTTTAGAAAGGTGTTTCTATAGAGGGATAGCAATTCAAGAAATGAGTTTAATATGGAGTGACTTGACAGAGCAAGAAGATCATATATTAAATTCTGAAATAACTAAGGGAAGTTTGTTAACGAATTAGCAAATTAAAACTGGTAAAGCTTGGGAATAGATGGCATTCTCTCAAAATGTTGAAAACGGGTAGTCAAATTACAGTTTCCTTTTCTACAGAGATTATTTAACTACATTTCAAAAGGCACTTACCCAAAAGAATGGCCAAAGCCATTGTTTATCCAATCTATAAGAAAGGTGACATTGAAAATGTTGATAATTACAGAGGGGTTTCTCTACTAAGTATAATGTTTAAAATGCTATAGCACAGTACTAAACAAGCGGCTTAAGCATGTTAAAGATAATTATATGATCTCTAAGGTCAAGCTGTTTTCGTAAAAAATTTTTCCCAATCGATCATATTTTTTGTCTATATTCGATTATTCAAAAATGCTTCTCTCAGATAATAAAAAAATATATGTACTTTTGTTGATTTTAAAAAAGCTTCGATTCATAAGACATGACAAGCTACTACAAATTTCTTAGAAAACAAGTATCAAAGAAAAATTTTCTGTTCCCATGTGCAATGTATATAGTTTGATATCACGTGTTAGATCAAATAATGAATATTCAATTTTTTTTTGACTCCCTCTAGGGGGTTCGTCAAGGGGGTTTTCTTTTTATCCCACCTTTTTGGAAATTTATCAATCAACAGCAAATCAAATTCGAAAAGGGGAAAACATGATACAAAGTTACCAGGGTGAAGACTTTTATTTTTGCTTTTTGCAATATTTTTTGTTTTCTTCGCTCCATAGGTTTGAAACAGTTAATAATCCAAACCTTTTTTGAATATGAAATTAAAAATCTAAAAAAAAACCAAATGATGGCTTAAAAAAAAGGGGGCTTGGGGGGGGAAGAAGGTTTTTAAAAAAAAAATTAGAAGTCTAAATAAAATTGTTATTTGGGATTTTTTTTCCAACAAAGCTACCTACGGGGACTGAAACATTTGATGTAAAAGGAAAAAAAGCACTAATAAGTCTAATTCGACTTTCAAAAACAAGGAATATCTTACCATTATTTTAAACTTAATTTAAAAAAAAACCCTATTACTATATCATCGGTTTTGGGTTAAACTTTTTAAAATTTAAAAAAAACCGATGGGTTGTAAGCGTTTTCTGGGGGTTCCTGGAAAACCCCAAAAAAAAGTATATGGGGGGTGCAAGATATCCTTTACATGTAAAATTTTTTTTTTTGCAATAAATATTGGTTAAAACACCAAAGCCCTCACGGTTGCCTCGACAGGGTTATAAATCAATTAACCTAGATCAAATGTAAAAATGTTGGGAACAGATAAAACTTTGTGTATTCAGGGTTTAAAAATTTTTTTGCTACAACAGATTTGGGAAAATTTAGGGATCTTTAAGTTTTTTAAGCAAAATAATTTATATTTTTTTCAGGGGTGGCTGGGGTTCATGGAAAAAATGATAGAACAAAAATCTTTAAACTATTTTTTAAAAAGAATTTACTTTAAAATAAAATTTTTTGTTTCAATTCGCTTCACAGCCAACGAATGTTTCCCTTAAAAAAATCTTAAAAATAACAACAACTTCAAAAAAAAACTTGTTTTTTTTTCAAAATTTTATTAAAGATATACCCTCTCAAAACATTTGGGCATTTTAACAACTCCAACAATTACCTGAAAATTTAAACACGCCATTTCTTTTCTTTTTCGCACAATAAAACCATCGGGGAATCACTACAAATTTTTTTTCCTCTTTAAAAAAGAAAAAGGGAAACTTATTTCATCTAGTATTAGAATCAATGCTTTCAGTTAAAGCAATTTGGTCTAAAAGTTTATTTTTGCTTTACTTTGAAATTTGTACAAATTTTTTGTATACACGACATACACTCCCCATCTCCCCTGCATTTTAATTGTGGCCCAAGCTGATGTTTAATAAAAACATTTCATTTCAATTTCAGTTTCAATTTCTTCTTTTCCCCTCTCTCTCTCCTCCTCTCTTTTCTCCTCTCTCCCCTCTCCTCTCTCTCTCTCTCTCTTCTCTTTTCTCTCTCTCTCTCCTCTCTCTTTTCTCTCTCTCTCTCTCTCTCACTCTCTCATACACACACACTAGCACACGCTTGCAATTGCACACACACACACAAACACACACACACCCCACGCACCACGCACGCGCACGCGCACGCCCCGCGCACACACACACACACACACACAAACACACACACACGCACGCACCACCACGCACGCGCGCGCGCGCACACACACACACACACCACACACACACACACACAAAACACACACATGCACATACATGACCTCAGTTTATAGTCTCATCCCAAGGACTTTTGGGGGGAGTGGAGTTGGTACTAATGTTAACTCCAGAGGAAAAATCTCCTCCAACAAATGCCCTGGCAAAGGCTTGAGCCTGGAGGTCAGGTAGCCAGCTCAATGTTCTAACCACTAGGCTCTCCCGCTCCCCCGCCCCACCTGCTCCCCTCATTATACCTAAAGCATGGAAAAGACAAACACAACAGACAGGAGAGAGAAGAGAGAGAGAAGGGGAAGAGAGGAGAAGAGAAGAGAGAGAGAGAGAGAGAGAGAGAGAGAGAGAGAGAGAGAGAGAGAGAGAGAGAGAAAGTAGACAGACTTCGTCTCTGGTTCCCTCTGTCAGATGTGTCTTGGAGAAATAGTGGCAAGTCCTTTCCAGCTCCTCTCCTGGGTCGTACAGTTTGCAGGGTTATCTCCGTAGAGTAACAAGCAGTAAGAACTTTCCAATTCCAATTCCAAATGCTTTACTATCTTAAAAAAGATGAAGTTAGTCAGGTTACAAGCAAATGATTACACATCTAAAGGACGAAAGAATGAATCATGTACATGTGATAACAACTTCATCATCGTGAAAAATATAATTATCATACAGTACGTCTACCTCTAACATTCTGCAATGGGGGGGAAATCTATTTTCATTAGTCACTGTAGACTGCCACAATGTATGGTTTCAATATCCTATTTTTAAACATTAGTCACAAGTACAACTACCTGTAAAAATAAAAATAAAGTCTCAAGACATTTAGCTGTTTCTTGCTTTTAATGGTTAGTCAGTGGTTCTCATTTACACGACTTTATGTTCTTCATTTTTTAAAACCCATAGCAGGGGAGACAAAAAGGGAAGTATGGTGTTTGTGTTTTTTTGTGTTTGTGTTGTGTTGGGTTTGTGTGTTGGGGGGGGGGGGTGTGCATGGGGTTTTTGTTGGTGCGTCTCTGCATTTCTGGCACGCACAAACTTCTCCTTTCAGGGTAAAAAAAACCACAATTTCAAAAACAGCAACAACAACAGCAACAACCCCATACCTTTTCATTTTCAGTCAGACTAGACAGACCCTGGGGGAACCCTGTACCTACACAGACGGGGCCCCAAATGCAGCCAGGGTGTCTTGCCACACGCTTTGTCACGCATCACCAGCACACATCACAACATCACATCGGCCTGTCTTTTCTGGCATACCCGGGGGGTTTTTTGTCCTTGCGGAACAAACCCTTTTTAACAATGTCTGCCAACCTCCCGATTATGAATGAGTGTTGTTTTGACACTGTACCAAGTTACCATCACCGGGTTTCAAATTTTTAAATCTTTTACCCCCTCATTATACACGTTGGGGCACCACGGATTTTGCATCCACTTCCCTGGGCTAGGACGTATCAGTGTGATCTTGCAGCTACGGGAAACTCTTGCGTTCCATTATTTGGTTTTCCAGCGTGTTTTTGGCTAAAACCCGGGGGAATTCGGGTGACTTTAAACAGGGAACTTTGTGGCAACTTAGTGCCAGCGGGAAAAGAGTTCCTCTAACGTCATATCACTGTACCCTTAAAATTTTTGGGGTTAAAAATTTTTTTACAAACGAAACATTTTTCTTCCCGAAGTTCAAAAGCTCGCTCACACCTTTGCTCAGTTAACTTTATTGTTTAATTGACACACCAAACACAAACTTTTTTGCATGATTCCAAAGGGGTTTTGTTTTTTAATCTTATCCATTTAAAAAAAAAAATATTTTAAAAAAAACAAAACCCAAAAAAGTTCAAACCGACACCTTAAATGGGGAACATTTGTATCTACTACATTTTTTTTTGTATTACACATAAAAACATGGGACATTTTACAAACCCCTCTCAAGTTAACACATGCCCACTCCACCCCCCCAAAACCCGGATGAAAGAAAAAACCCAGGGACCGTCCAAAGCACCAGAACCCTTTCACACGCGTAAAACCTGTCCGCTTTTCGAAAGAAACCCTGCGGCCATGGAACGGGTGACAAAATTTTCAAAACGCATACACAGGGACTGTCTGTAAAAAAAAACGCAGGTGTGCTTTTTCCCTTTCCCCCGATTAAATCTAAGTAAATAAATAAATAAATAAAAACTCTCTCACACACACACACACCAAAACACACACACACACCTTTTTTTTTTTTAAATTTCCCACACAATGTGAAATCCCGTTTTCCCCAATCAAATACCAAAATGTAGCAAGCTTGTTAAAATATTGATCACACCCGCAACCCGCAACGCTCCACCCTCCTTTTTTTTTCCTCCTTTTTTACCTTTCCTTCTACACAGCTACCTTTTCCCTACCATCCTACCTTTTCCTTTTATCCACCCTAACCCTTTTCTTTTATCTACCTGACTTTTCCCTCCGACCTTTTCCTTTTAACCTCCGACCTTTTTTCCTTTATCCATCCGACCTTTCCTTTTATCACCTGACCTTTTTCCTTATATCCATCCTGACCTTTTCCTTCTATCCTGTCTTTTTCCTCTTTCCTTCTATCATCCTGACCTTTTTCTTTTTCCTTCTACCCATCTAGCCTTCAATAATCTTATGCATTGTTTTTCCTTAAGGCCAAAAGAGCAAAGCCGTTTATCACTGGGCAGTGACGTCAGATGGCGAATTTATTATTTCCCTTGCACTGGAGCTGGCCTTCAGTCTCTTCCATTAAACGACCGGTAGATAAAACTGTCGTCTGATCCTTCAAGGGAGAGCAGTCGGTGGTATGATCAGGCTTACCGAACTTCGAAAAGAAAGATTTTTGTAGAAAAAATATTAGAAATTATATCACAAAATCGTATTTTTCTCGTTCTTTTATCTACTTTGTAAAAAGTGGATTTTTTGTTGGGAGGGTGGGGGTTCATAACTAATTGCAATCCAATATTAATCATATGTAATTGAAACAAGTTTTTTTATGATACAATATGTGTTGATTATGCTTTCCTGTTATGGTAGCTTGCCCAGAAAAATGCATGTAGCTCTTACTGACGTTCAAGACCGCAAAAAAATGCTTAATAATGTCAATATTTATCACTGACTGCGTAATAATATCAATATATATTACTGACAATGAAGAAAATATCATCCAGTGTAGGAGTTGTGTACTTTTGCAATGCTAGAACTACTTCAGAATCTCTATGGGGTGGTATTTTTCTTAAGGAAAACCTTTTTTTTTAACAAGCTGTCATTTCTAAGCACATTGTACTGGGGGGGGGGGTGTAATCAAAGTTCAGACAAATCTGAAAAAATTGACATGTTACTTACACTGAGACACTTGCATTTGCACAAGGAGAAAACAAATATTTAAGTTTATGCCATGAAACTACTCAGATTTGGAAAAAAAATCAAGAGTTTCAGTAAATTTTATTTTAAAAAATGGGTGTGTAATTCATTTCAACAAGAAATCTTATATTTTTGGGAACAAACACATTCAAATTTTTGGTAGAATAAAATTTATTCTACAAAAAAATGAGCAAACCACATAACCCACATCTGAAAACACATAAGTGTATAATTACATATTATCACCAGGATATGAAAGGTCAGTCATATCAAACCCTTTGTCTAGGACAAGAGGGGGGGGGGGGTTAGCCTATCTCTTACTGTCTTCACTGACCTCTGACATCAATTCAAAAATCAACGTAATTGCTTTTTTGGTAACTACAGGCGTAAACAGACGTCGGAAAGGAAGGCCAGTGTGCCTAGTCTTGCTGACCTCTTGCCTGACAGCACTGAGAGGCTGGGGGCCAGGCCTTAAAAAGAAAGGTCAAACACAGCCCCACAGCATCATCCATAAACTTGAGAAATTATCATATTCAAGGCATCAACTCAGTGATGACAATCTTTTGTCACTTTATTGTGGCTTTCTTTTTCGAAAGCAGGTCAGGGATAATGCTGATGAAGCTATGTGTCCTTTTTTGCCGCATGAAAGACTTATGGGGAGTGGCATTGCACCTGAGGTCAATTTTTAGTTATTGACATGTTATTAATCTGCAATATAAAAAAAACTTTTTAAAGCTATTCAATACCCAAAAACTTGAAAATCGGACAATTCTTTTAAAAAGTTATTACAAATTGAAATGATATACTGCAGGATTTGACACCACGAGAAATTGACAAGTTTAGCATCGTAATAGGTGGTCAGAATTGAGGGCTTGGGCATTTTTAAAATACTTTTAAAGCAAAAGGAAACAAAACTACACCTTGATATTTCATTACAAGGTATAATAATTGCTATAGTTTTATAATCATTCAAAATCTTAAAATCGAAATCCTGACCCCCACCTGCCTAAAATGGCTCCTATCCCAAAAGTTGCTCAGGTGCAAAGTAACTCATTTCGTGGTTATGGTATTGTGCTCGTGGTGTTCTTGCTGCAATCTCTGTTACTATTGTTACTGCTACAAATGCTGTTGCTGCTACTACTCTTGTTGCTTCTGCAAATGCTACTGTTGTTGTTGCTGCTGCTGCTGCTGCTGCTACAAATGCTCGCTGTTGTTGTTGTTGCTGCTGCTGTTTCTGTTGTTGTTGTTGTTTATTGTTGCTTCTCTTCCAAATGCTGCTGAATTCTTTTGGTATTTCTGCTGGTACTGCTGTTTCTGTTGTTGCTTTCTGTTGCTATTGTTGCTTTGTAGTTGCTGCTGCCACGTCTGCTGCTGCCTGTGCTAGTTTGGTATCCCTCTGTTGCTGCTTGTTCTTTTACTGCTGCTGCTGCTGTTGCTGCTGCTGCGTTTGCTAATGCTGTTATTTTTAGATTTTGTTGTTATTGAGTGAGGGGGTGGAGTGTTTTAAACTTCAACCTGGGCTTCTTGTTTTAATGTGTGAAACTTTGTGTGTGCTCTATTTCCTTCTTCCTTGGTTTGTTGTTGTTTTTGTCGTCCTTTTATACCTTGTTTTTCAACACGGTTTTTTTTATCCCAGTTTCTAACCTGCCCTCCTGTCCAAATCCCACGCTGCCAATAAAACTGCAGTCACGCGAGCGATAAAGGGACATCACTGTAACTCACCTGGCTATTTTGGGCACCGACACTGCACACTTCACTTGATGTGAAGGACCCTGCAGTGTGGTGTGAACCCTCCAGCCACACGCGCCAGGCCATTCACCAGGATGAGTCCTTCCTACCAGACAGCCCCCCCGGGGTATAAATACTCGGTGTTGGGGAGGGGAGAGGGGAGGGGAAAGGATGAGGGTAAGGTAGGTGAATAAACGAAAAGTGGGCAGGGTTGGAAATTGTTTCATGTGGAAATGGCCTGCCGTGTGAAGAGGACGGCTTTAGTGGATCTCCCAGTGGGTTTGTAAAATAAAGTGACATCGCTTTCTTTTCCCCTGTTGGTGGTGTTTGAAGGACAGAAATTTTAGATCTGTTACATCCTCAAATCGTAATGTGGCTACCTGAATGGAGGGCAAAAACGGTCCGCGTACGCAAAACGTTCATCATTGGTGAACATTGGAACTCTCACCCAGGAACCAAACAAAAAGAGAGATCTATTACTTTCCCTGGTAAAGGAGGCAAATGAATGTTTTCCTTCCCTCGGTCAGTGGTAGAAATGTAGGCTTTTCTCCAGTTGTGGGACAACTAGCTGTATCTTCATTAAGTAGGAACTCCAGGAGATCAGTTCCTTCCCATTTTTAACAAAATAATCCAGATAAGTGAAACAGCCAGATCTAAACTTGTTTATTCTTCTAATAAGAGATGTAAAGGTCACCTTCGTATATACCACCCCTGTCAGTTCTAGGGAAAAGATCTATTTCTTCAACGGATACCAATCTGTTTCTGCTTCCAATCAGTGAGATGAATGTTATCACCTAACAACAGGTACTCCTATCAATGACAAAAAAATAAATATGTATCCTCGACTGATATAAATAGATGATTGTGATTCTTTGTTGAACAAGGACATAAACCTTTCCGTCTTCTGGTCTATAGGCCTAATTAAAGCGTATCTATTTCTTTCTCCAGTTTATCACACAAAGGGATTCGTTTCTTTTCTCAGTACTGACAGGAACAAATCTATTCCTCAGTCAATGAAACACAAAGATTAGATCTATTTCCTGATAGTACTTAGTGACACAGAATGACAGTTTTTCCTTATAGATTAGATCTATTTCCTGATAGTACTTAGTGACACAGAATGGTCGTTTTTCCTTGCTGGGTAATGATCCAAACACGCCTATACTACTTCTTTCTTCTCAACGAGGAAAAGAAGACTTCTATCTTCTTGTCAATTACAATGGCATAGTTTAAAATTTTCTTGTCACCATTTGTGACAAAAATGATATGTTCACACCACATCAAGAAGATTGTGATTACCATTGCTATGTCCGATAGAATGCTTAGCGTCAGTCTTCTCCTGTCCTTAGAACTTTGTAGCAGGTCTGCCCGCTGGCCTCGAGGGGCATATTCTGACTTCAGGACAGCTTATGAAATAGTTCATTAAAAAAAATTCAGATTTCCTTGTTAAAAAAAGGAAGGAGAACGGGCTGGTTGGGTATACAACAAAGAAGAGAGATAAGGGATATATAAAGTAAGAAAAAGGCAGAAACAAAGGGAGGGATAGAACAGGAGCAATTTCTAGTACAAAAATATCATGCTATTTATGCTGAAAGAGCCCCCAGCATCCCCTGAATGCAGGGGATTCTGGGGGCTAGTGCAGGGGCATACGTATTAGAAAAAGAGAAACTGAAGGAACAAACAACAATTCTCAAATAAACAGAATATTGAAAAAGCAGAAGCAGCACTGCCAGAGGAGGACTATATCAGGCTTTTCATCTGCCAGAACATCACCTCACATCATCATTCTCATAAACTGCATGTCATTGCCATAAATATTCTGACTGATTTACTTAGAAGTCGTTGTTGAAACCTCAGTGGACCTAACCTAACCTTAAGCCTTCAACAAAATGTGTATTTCAGATTAAAAAAGGAGGTAAAGGTGTCCCATAACCTATGTGGTTTTAGGGGAGTGAGGCATCAGAGACCTCAGCTTCTCTAGGGGCTAGCATATTGAGGGCGGCGCCCATCTCCTCTCCCTCGCTGCTTTACCTTCCCTGATCCTAAAGAGGCAGGTATCCTTTTACTGCTGGGGTATTTCAGATAATGATGCGCAAATCAGGGTAAATCTTGCCAAGATAACCTATGCACATGTTGCATTCACATTTGATGAATGCAATAATCTAGCTTTTTTTCTCTTAAAACCTTGGCATTGCATTGTGCAAGAAAAGCAAGAAAAGCTAGCCTTGCGTGCAGCCTGTCCATAAATATACTACAGCCTGGCCGAGTGACACACATTTACAGCCCCCTCTTTAATTTACAGGTGAGAGAGAAGTGAGGTCAGGCTGAAAGTGCCGGACATTGCTTCCTTCACTTTCAACAGCCTGCCTGTGTGTGGAATGAAGTGGTCACTGCTGACTGGAGTCACAGAAAAGACAATGACGTTAGGGCTTGTTCCCTGATGCTTTTCTCACACTTCATTCAGCACAAGACTAAAGAAATAGACAGTTAGATTCTCATAATTCATTCAGAATGAAACCAAAGATGATGAAGAAATAAACTATGAGACAAAATTTTTGTGCAGCTTGTAGACACACAGGCATGCATTTATGGGCACATCTGTGCAGACACAGACACATACACACACACGTGCGCACTCGCATACAAACATACACTCACGAGCCAGAAGAGAAGGATAAAATATCATGAATAACAAACAAATCCTAAGCGAACTAAGCAATCTGTGGCGCCCTAAATACCAGCATGTATGTAATGATGATAGGAACAAAGATTAGGTAACGATGGTTTGTTTGCATTTTTCATGAACAATGCAATTTTGAATTCAACATTCTGCTGCTGCGTCCTCAAAATGTCTTCGTCGTCGTCGTCTTCTTTGACACCTGAATCAAAATTATATTCGACAGACATCTACAGCCAAGGCTACCATAATAGGGGAATGAATAGAGGACAGGATAGCTCAGTGGATAGAACACTCCCTTTTCCCCATCTAAGGTTAAGCAGCATCGCGCGTGGTTACCAAGTGGACGGGTGACCGTTTGCACACCTTGGCTTCAGTACACTTCCCCAGTTCACCCAGCTGTAAATGGGTACCTGCCTCTTTAGGGTCAGGGAAGGTAAAGCAGCGAGGGAGAGGAGGTGGGTGCTGCCCTCAATATGCTGGCCCCTAGAGAAGTGAGGTCTCTGATGCCTAGCTCCTCTACGACTTTAAAGGTTATGAGCCACCTTTACCTTTACCTTTTTATCCCTGAAAAGGCAGGAAATTTTATTTTTTCAGCTGGTGAACTGGGCGAACTGTGCTGAAGCAAGGTAACACAAACTTCACCCATCCGAACAACGCTCCCTAAACTTTTAGCTTCGGAGAACAGTGCTCTAAACCACTGAGCTTTCCCTCCTGCCATGGCGTATGTCCATATGTTTAACTCTGGTTAAAATCTGTTTCACAAGTCACACCTTAATTTACCCCTAAAAATCGGAATGTGGCTACCTGCATGGTGGGCGAAAACGGTCGCATGCGCAAAATCTCACCTTTGGTAAACCTTGAAGTTCTAACCAACGAACGAAGAAAAACAACTAAATCTGATTCCTGCAAGTTAATAGAAAAATATACAAAGTAATATTTTCTGATTTCTTCTTCTTCGTCGTCATCAAACACTCAGACAGCAAGCTTTCTTATCTGTCATATGAGCAAACCTGCATTGTTCTGCCGTTAAGCGCCTGACAAGTCAGGCCCAGCACATCCGCCTTCGGCATGGGAGAGAAGTGTTGTCTTTTTAAGTCTTTCTGGGAAAAGGCAGGAGAATGGACCAAGATTGCAGAAAGTAGACAAGGAGGCGACAAGAAGGAAAGGGAGGAAGGCAGAAACAAAGAGAGGGATAGAAAAGAGGAACTTCCTAGCACAAAATTTCCAGAAGATGGGGGTGTTATTTATGCTGACAAGCCCTCGGGATTCCCACGGGTAACTTCTCTGAATTAACTCCTTCAGAACCTTTGATACCAGTTTCCCCTCTCTAGGCGACGTAAAGCAAGGAAACGTGAGTCCCAGTCAGCTGGAGAATACGTCATCGCTATTTGTCGTCACCATCTGATACTAGAACTGGATGTTTATTTGCCATGAAGACAGGGACTGGGGATGATGAAAGAACAGCGTGGACAGAGAGGAAGGGGAAGGGGGGGGAGTAAAAGTTGGAAAAAGTCTGAGCTGGGGGTCAGTTGGGTCAAAACATTAATGGTGGGAACATGTTCACTTCATTTTGTGGTAGATTACTGTTTCAGTAATAGGCATGTGTAGGTTTGTACTTGTACACACGTGTGCGCTCGCGCAACCACACACACACACATACACAGACACACACACGACGCATAGTTATTATCAGGTGTGTGGGTGTGTCCAAACCTGTGTGCCTGCACAAACATATGTGAATATATAGATTGTGTACAAGAGATGTTAAATGCATTTCATTTTTTTAAAAACGATACTGTAGCTTGTCAACATGGAGTGAGGACACAATGATGGTATAAGCAAGAAAAACAAAAAATAGTCATGGTTTTGGGTGTTTTTTAAACTACATGATCATAACTTGGTCACTACCGGATCGGTGGTCTAGAGGTAACGCGCCTGTCTAGAAAGCGAAAAGTCCGGGTCTGAAGTGTGCGGCGGTTCGTACCCCGTTTGGACCGGAAATTTTTCCCCCATCCATTAGACCATGAGTGGTGGTCTGGGCGCTAGTTTTTCGGATGAGACGATAAACCGAGGTCCCGTGTGTTACACGTAATTATTTAGCGCACGTAAAAAAACCCACGGCAAAAAAAGAGTTTTTCCCTGGCAAAATTCTTAGAAAAAAGCCACTCTATAGGGAAACAAATACAGCTGCAGAAAAAAAAAAAGGGTGAAAGGGGGGCGCAGCGCTAATGGAATTGCGACGCGTTCTCCCGCTCATCTCCCCGGGGATAGCATCCCGAATTTCACGGAGAGAAATCTGCCATGACTTAAAGTAAAATCTGAGCCTTATTGTTGCTTTAACAAGATTCACGCTATATAAATTCCATACATTTATTATTATTATTAATAATTATTTATCTATTACTAACCGCTCCAAAACTCTGTATCAACGCCTTGACGGTTCCTGCCACCTTCCTTCTTATTCATGGTCATAACCTGGTCACTTCCAAACAAAACTCTGTATCAAATCTTCAATCACGAGCCATCCTTATCAACTACGAGGGATCCGGGCCCCGTCATGTCGATACATCCCCACCTTCTAAAATTATGTGCGGGAATCCCTCTTCTATCCCTCTCTCTGTTTCTGCCTGGTTCCTTTTTTCTTTCTACCTTCTTGTCTTTTTTCTGCCTATCTTAATCTCTTCTCCTTCTTTCTTATTCGAAAAGTCAAAAAGAACATTTCCTCCCACACCCCAAATTCGATGTATCTAGAATTTGTAGCCTAGTCCGAGATAGCTCTATTCGCGAGGTAACTCTATCTTAAAAGCGCAGACGTCAACACATTTTTCCCTTATATAGACAACAATCCGTATTCTGTCGTTCGACAAAGAGAAACACATAGGAGAATTGTAGGAAATATCATTGATAGTAGGAAACTATCTTTGTTAATATACCAACAAAGGCGGTACGAATCTACTTTGTCAATATTACCCAAAATAGCAGAAGTAATCTTTCTGGATCTCAGTACAAGCGTGAAGCAGTAATATGGACACAAGCCAGGTGATTGGATCTGGGTCACTGTGTCACGAAATATTATGTCCAACGTAAATCAAACGCTTACTTAGGCGGGGAAATCTGGAGGGATTTCTACTCTGCAATCGAAGCAACCCCCTAAAGAGACTCGAAATAGAGAGCCGAGAAAAAAGCACCCCCCCCCTCCTCTACCCCCCCAACACCTCAGGTCAGCCGGCTGCTTTCTGGAGGTATTGTCATTCCAAGTGTGTCTTAGTGAGGGGCTGTGTGGGAATGGGTTTGTAAAATGGGTTGTCTTTTGGTTTTTAGGGGTGGAATGATCATCACAAGGACGTGGTGAAATTTCTCCCACAGTTTTCTTTTTTCTCTTGTCGACTTATCTCTTTCATGTGCACTCTCACGCACACAAACATGCAGGCGTGTGCACGCGTGCACACGCACAAATTTTTCTATCTACCTAGGTAGCTCTCAATCTAGGTATCTATATATATACCTATGAATCTACTACTAACTAAGCTATCTCTCTCTCTCTCTCTCTCCTCTCCTCTCTCCTATATATATATATAATATATATATTATATATATATAGATATATACTATTATAATAAATATATAATTGTATCGATATCTAACTAACCTGTGCTCTCTGTCTATATAGGCTATCTGTCCTCTCCCACTCTGTCTGGCTGTAGTCTGCCTGTACTCTATATACAAGTCCCTTTGGATGATACTTAAACTGGGTTCTCCTATCGAACTCGCGCAAAGATCTTGGCACAAGTTAAAACTGTTCCGCCTTTGAAAGAAACCCGTTTGTGATGACAAAATTTGCAAACTGTAATAATGTATATTATAATATAAATAATATATATATATATATAATATATATATATATATATAAATATATAAATATATATATATAATATTTAATTGGTCCTGTACTTTTGCTGTAATCTGTCTTCCCCTCTGTCTGCTCTCTGAACACATGCCCGTGCAAGTAACGCGTACAGAACATCCATCATTCAATCTTCTCTCTCTCAAAGTTGCATATCCTCCCTTACCTATCTGGCCCTTTCCATCTTACCTATCCTGCCCCTGCCATTTCCCTCACCGGCTTTCTGTCAACCTTGTCCACCCCCCCCCCCCTCTCCTCTCTCTCTCTCCTCTCACCTCTCCTCTCTCTCTCTCTCTCTCTCTCCTCCGCCCACCCTTTTTCAAATTTTCATTGTTGTTGAATAAGTGAGTTTACCAAAGCGAAACTTTTTTCTCTTCTTTTTTTTCTTTCTTTTCTTTCTTCTTCTTCTTCTTTTTTTTAAAAATTTTTTTATTACACTATTAGTTATAGAAAATAACTATCATAACAATAATATGTGGTAATCCTTACGAGTAATAATGAAAAAGAGTGTTGACAAGTGATGATGTGCTGTTGAAATCATATTCAGTATTTTTTTTCTATGTCGTTTCCTTGTTTGTTTGTTTGTTTACAACAAAAGCATTATCTTTCACACAACACACACGACACACAACACACACACACACACGCCATCCTCCCTCCCTCTCCCACTCTCTCTCATTTCTTTCCTCCCACCCTATCTCTCTCTCTCTTACTGTACCAATGTATAGATGTTCATTATATGACTTAAGTGATTTTTCTCCTTATTGTAGAGTGTATTGTGTATTGGTTTATTTCTTTTCATGACATTCATTTTGTACGAGTATATTCGAAAACATTTTGATGGGATCCTGTGCTGTCTTGAGAATTATATATTTAGTATTATCCTTAAAACACACACACCAACACACACACACACACACTCTCTCTCTCTCTCTCTCTCTCATCTCTCGTCTGACTCCGATAGTCTCTCTCTCTCTCTCTCTCTCCTCTCCCTGACCTTATATATTTGGTTTTTATCCCCCTTTCTCTTCTTCCTTGTTTTAATTGTGTAGTACAACGGGTATTGGAGTTTATTTTCATTATCATGAATTATAAACCTGCATAGTAAAAACAAAAATAAGGGATGACGGTGATCGTGCACTGTTTTTGAGAATTATATAATAATTTAAGTGTTATCCCTGAAACACACACACACACACACACATCTCTCTCTCCTCCCTCTCTTTCTCTCTCTCTCTCTCTCCGCGTCTCTCTCTCTCTCTCTCCCAGCATCTTTATTTTTTTTTCTCTCCCATGGACCTATAGATTTTGGCCTGGGTTTTGTTTTTTCCTTCTTTCTTTCCCTCCTTGTTTTTATTGTGTGAGAGTATGGTATTGAAATTTATTTGATTATCATGACCATAAATTTGTATAGTATTATCAAACTAAGTGTTGAAGGTGATCGTGTACTGTTTTGAGAATTCATAAATTTATGTACCATCTCTGAAACACACAACACACACACAAACACACACACACACACACTCTCTCTCTCTCTCTCTCTCACTAAACTCTCTTCCTCTCTCTCTCCTCTCTTCAATATCATCTCTCTCTCTCTCTCACTCTCTCCTCTCTCTCTCTCTCCTCTCCTTTCTGTAGGTGGGGGGCCTTAGCCGATATGCAATTAAATCATGTCTCTCAGCTCTCTCTCCTCTCTCTCTCTCTATATCAAATCTATCTCCTCTCTCTTCTCTCTCTCGACATCCTCGTTCTCCTCGTCTCATACTCTCTCTCTCCTCTCCTCTCCTCTATAGTTTTTGGTCTTTCTAATAAAGGGCTTTTTCATACGTTCTATTTTCAATATTTATTTTGGCTTTTTGACTAGTACTTGACTCCAGTAAGTGGGTCCTATTTTCAATATCTTATATTTATTACGTGTAACAACTTTGTGTACTATTCTGCAATATGAAGGTGTTCAATTTTATGATCTTAACGTTTGGCTTACTATCTGCTTCTCATCTCTCTCTCGCTCTATCTCTCTCTCTCTCTCATCCTCTCTCTCTCTTCTCAATTCATCTCTCCTCTCTCAGATCTCTTCTCTCTCCTCTCTCTCTCTCTCTCTCTCTTGCTGAGTTTGTTACTTTGGCTTGTTGGTAATTTTGTTTGGGTTTTCGATTGTTTTGTTTTTTTGTTTTGGTGTGTGTGGTGTTGTGTGTGTGGTGTGTTTGTGTGTGTGTGTGTATGTAAGGGGGGAACGTTCTATTTTTTTTTTTATTGTTTTTTGTTTGTGTTTGTTTGGGGGGGTTTTATGGGTTTTTTTCATTTGTTTGTTGCTGTTGTTTTTTTCTGTTGTTTGTTGTTTGTTTGTATGTTTGTTTTTTTTTTCTTCTTCTCCTCTTTTTCTTTTAAAAAAAGGTTTGTTTTTTTCTTGCTTCTTCTGCCTTGAAAGTAATGAGTTCTGAGTGCATTTTTAAATGTGACCCCTATGGCGGGGACTGGATTAAAAAAGCACATGAATACTTATTCCATTATCCTGGAAAAAAGATTTGTTTCTATTACTTACATGTGTAGATGTTCTTTTTATGACTTTATTGGCTTTTTCCCCTCTTTATTATGTGAGTGTATGGGTATTGCCTATTTTATTACCATGACATTCAAGTTCATGAGCATAATTAAAAGAGTGTTTGTTGTTGATCGTGTGCTATGTGAGTATTACATATTTAGTATTTTCCCTGAAACACCTCCCCCCCCCCCACCCCCCACCCCAACACACACCTCAGCCCCCACAAACACAAACACACACACACACACTTCACACACACACTCACTCACTCACGCACTCACCCACTCTTATTCTTCTCCCTCAACGACTGTATTGTTTTAAATTCATTCTTGGTTTGTTTCTTGTTTTTAATGTTTGTGGATGTATGGTTATTAGATTTATATTCATTATCATGACTATAATTTGAAACGAGTTAAAATTCCTAAAATGAGTGTTGATGGATCGCTACTGTTTTGGTGAAATTATATCTTGGAATATTATCTCTGAAAATACACACACATCACACCATCGTCTCTCTGGTCTCTGTCTCTCTCTCTCTCAC
This sequence comes from Rapana venosa, assembly GCA_028751875.1. Classification (NCBI taxonomy): domain Eukaryota; kingdom Metazoa; phylum Mollusca; class Gastropoda; order Neogastropoda; family Muricidae; genus Rapana; species Rapana venosa. The sequence continues at coordinate 73,742,512 of CM054138.1, forward strand.
CTTTTATCGTCCTGCTTATGGTCCATAGATATCCTGATGAATGGAATACATATTTTTATATTTATCAAATACTTTATTGGACTTGCTCTGACTTAAGTTTTTTAATGAGTGCCCTATTTCAATATACTTATAATTAAGTGTAAGCCAGTATTGTACCATTTGACAATGTGTAGGTGTTTATCTTTAGACTTATAAGTTTGGTTTGTGTATTTTTCCCTTGCTTTGTTGTTGTTCTTGTTTGTTGTTTGTCTGTTTTCTCTTTCTCTTTTTATCATCTTTTTGTGTTTGGTTTTTCTTCTCTTTTGTTTGTTTGTTTGTTTTGTAGGGTTTTTTTGGGGGGTGGGGGGTAGGGGTGGGGTATTTTTAGGATTTTCTTTTAATACTTGCTTTGGGGGGGGGGGGGGGGGGGTTGTTGGGGAGCTGTTTTTAAAGGGTTATTTTCCCTTGTTTTTATTGTGAGGAACAGTATAAGATTTGATATTATTATTAAGATAGTATCCCTAACGGGCGGGACTGGATGTAAAAAAGCACAGTGTGCTTATTCCATTATCCTCGAAATAAAAGAATTTGATCATTGTCATTGTCTCTCTCTCTCTCTCTCTCCTCTCCTCCATCTCTCTCTCGTCTCATCTCTTCTCTCTCTCTCTCATCATCTCTCTCCTCTCCTCTCTCTCTCTCTGCGGTTTTGAAAAGGTTATTTCCCCTGTTTTTATTGGAGACTGTATAAGTATTGGGTTATTATTATTAAGTATGTATCCTAAACGGGCGGGGGACTGGATGTAAAAAAGGCACATGTGTGCTTATTCATTTATCCTTTCGAAATAAAAGAATTTGTCATTGTCTCTCTCTCTCTCTCTCTCATCATCTCTCTCTCTCTCTCTCATCTCTCTTCTCATCCCTCTCTCTCTCTCTCTCTCTTTCTCTCTCACTCTCTCTCTCTCTCTCTCTCTCCTCTGGCGCCATTTCATTAAACTGTAGTCAGAAGAAACCGAGCAGTCCATAAAATTCCATGAAACAGCCCCCTATCCTGACACCATTTACTGGTGCTGTGCCGTGACCATGACAAAAAAAAATGACCTCAGGTCTAGGACCGCCCTTGGCAGCAATACACACCCAGAATAACCACCAGAGTGTGCGGTAGTTTCATCTTAATTGTAATTGAAAGAGATAAGTTGTACAATAAATCAACTCATTTGAACATGCCCTTGTAAACATATGGACGCAAGCAGGATTTCATGTAGATCTAACGCATACAACAAGCCATTCAATCTCCAACATTCATATTCATAGGTATACGGAGTATGAATGCATGTGGTCATAGCTCTTGCCAGAGTAGAGATCCTGAGAGTATTCTGGATACAGGTAAAAACTCATCTGTTTCGTTTGAATATATCAGTTGTTATTTGTTGGGGGGAGGGGGGGGTTTGTTGGTTTTGGGTTTTTTAGGGGGGAGGGGGTACACCTCTCCGTGTCTTCTTCTTTCCTCGGCTAGAGTTCCCAGGGTCACCAATGTCTAATTTTGGGTATCGACCGTTTTTTCCCGCCATTTTAAGGTAGCTGTTACTCCAACGTCAGGGATACTGTCAGTATAAAAATGTCACTGTTTGCTGGTACAATGTCTGGTATAATGACTGGTGCATAATTGCCCTTCATGGGATGATTAAAGTGTTTTTGACTTGACTTGACTTGACTAGGTCATTTACTCAACACATACGTACACGTATGCATCGCACATACACACATACGCCCGGCGCGGCGCAACGCACACACACACACAACACACACACACACACAACAACACACACACACACACACACGCAACCACGCACGAAACACACACACACACACACACACACACACACACACACACACACACACGCGGTAATCCGTGGTTAACATCTAGCACTGGCACCCAAACAAGAGAGTTTTGTGGCAGGAAAGCTAACTGTCATAGAGGAAGTAACAACACTTGCAGACAGAAAACACTTTCTTTCCAATTGGTGGAGCTGCATATTGAGGCGACGTGCTCTTCCTTGGGAGAGCAGCCCGAAATTGTCGATGAGAAATCCGCAGTGGTTTTAAAAGGTATGCTTCTTCTTCTTCTCCTTCCGCGTTTCCTAAAGGGTGTACAATACAATACAATAAATACAGTACCATACAATTCCACACCATTCAATACAACACCATTCGCATTCGACATCTAGGGATACGAAAACCATTTAATACAAGATAAATAGTACTAAACATCAAGACATGGATTCTTGACTCTGACGAGAAAATTTTTTGGGAGGCCTTTGACATAATAATAATAATAATAATGTATGGAATTTATATAGCGCTGAACTTGTAAAGCACAACAAATCAAAGCGCTCAGATGACTATTTTTTATATCGAGGATAATGGAATAAGCACTCATGTGCTTTTTCACATCCCAGTCCCCCGTTGGTATGCCGGTTTGTTGTAAATTTTGTCCATCTGTTTCCCACGCGGCACACATGGCCTATCTCTTTCGAAAGCGAACAGTTTAACGTTTTTTGTGCACAAGATTTCTGCATGCGTTCGCACACGGGCCCCGGGCTTATAGTCTCATCCTAAGGACGTAGACATTCTGTTCGATTTTTTGTCAAACTGAGAAAAAGGGCGAGGCTTGGAATCGAACCCAGAACCTCACGGTTTACTTGTTGGCAGGCAAACGTCTTAACCATCCTGCCACCTTCCTTCCTAGACATGTCTAGATGCAGACAAAACCTATCCATCCTCGTTGTACTTTCAGAGAATTCAAAGAATACTCCATGTACTATTTTTGCTGGAGACGTCATAAAGGATTGACCGTTTTTTTAACTGAACAAGAAAAATGCTCATTTTTCAGCAATCACACAGCCTGAGAAGCATGACGTCTTTCTCATGGAATTAAGTCTCCCCGTCAAAACTTGCAGAGATTGTCATCCTTTTATAAAAGAACTCTTGTGCACTGGTGTGACATGGCTGTCCCTGAAGAGAACTGCGTTCTGGAATGTCCACAAGTGTTAGTAAAGTTAGAATTTTTTCAAGTGTAGGCCAAAAAAGAAGGCAACAACAACGACGAAGAAGAAGAAGACCAAGAATAAAGACGATGAAGGAGGTGTTCAGCAGAAATACTGTGTGTTGAAGTTGGTGAACAAAGAAGAGAATGAATAAAATGTTGATTGATAGTGTGTTCTGATTCTCCTCTGACCTCTCAGTTACTTTTGCCATAGCTGTTGTGTAGCTTTTAGTTTTTTGTGTAAGTGTTGTGTGGTGGTGTGTGTGTGTGTGTGTGTGTGTGTGTGTGTGTGTGTGTGTGGGTGTGGTGTGGTGTTGTTGTGTGTTTGAAGTCAAATTTTTATTTCCACATGGTAACAATTAATAAGCATTGCATTTACTTTATTTTCATCAAACCTATCTGTCTCAGGAACAAAAAATATTGATCAATATTATCTAACTACATTATTTCATAACCAATAATAATAAAACTAACTCCCAAAAGAAAAAAAAAAGACGAGAAGGAAAAAAAGAAAGAAAACACATACACTCACATACGCGACCAAAAACAAAAAAACTCTTACACCCTCACCCTTCACCAAACAAAAAAATACACTGCATTACTCATACACTACTTACGCGCGCGCGCTCGCACCTCACACACGCAATTTAACACAACACTCACACACACTACATTCATTACACATACTCACGTACATACACGCGAACATTAGTACTCACTTACATATGGATTTAAGGAAAATATAGAAAAAAGTAAAATATAAAACAAAATATAAATCAGGTTTACAATTATTACCCGATTCATTGTCATACTAACTTAATCAATAACAACAACAACAAAAAGCATGAAAAAAAACAAAAACAAACCAAAAATCAAACAAGAAACAAACACAACAGAAACAATAGCATCCCCCCCCAAAAAAAGCAGAAAACAATAAACAAAGCATCAACAAAAACAAAAAAAAACAAAAATTCTTTCCCCCAAACAAACAAACTAAAAAAAAAAACAAAGAAGAAAATACTATGCATCCATACCTTATTGCATCGACAATACTACTGTGTGTGTTGGTGTGTGTGTGTGTTGTTTTGGTTTGTGTGTGTGTGAGTGTGTGTGTGTAAGTGTGTGCGCGCCTGCGCAAACACATACCCATATTTTCGAGTAGAAAATCTGCCGTAACACAGTGGTATACAATACAACTGCCCCGACGCCTTGCTGCCTTAAAAACAAAAGAATACGAGCATCAAGATGGCAAAACTTTTTGAAGACAGATTTGCACGCGAGAGAGTGAACTTCACAAACACAAATAAATAAGTAGCAAAATCGAAAGTCGCATCCCAATAAACGCACGCGTAGAACGAAGATTGCAAATCAGGTGCAGCAACACCAAGAGACAACACAGGTATTACGTTTTTTTTTCTGTGTTTTTTAGGGGTTTCCATACCTTACTGACTACTGGCCAGATATGATGAATGGTTGGAGAGCTAGAACACGAACATAAAACCAAGCTGGTCCCAGCAAATCCATGAACACAAACCGATTAAATCTGTGGTGCTGACTGACAATGATGTGCCAATCTATTAGGGGCTTTTTTTTCTTTCCTGGGACAGGCATACCGAGAGCAATGCATCTTTAAATATAAAATAATCACATTGTTTTTTGTGCTTATTATAGTGGGAAGGTCGGTTTATGGGATAAAAAAAAAATTAGATTTTTTGTTTGGGGGTGTTTTCCTTGTGGAGGGGCAGGGGTAATCAACCACAAAAACGGGTCTTGCTGTCATTTGGTTTTTCTGCTGCTGCAGTGCTGCAGTCACTACTCAAGCTGTTGTTGCCTTTGTTGGTTTTTGCTGAATATAGGGTATGATGAACTGTTGCTGTTGTTGTTTTTTGTTTGTTTTCGACTACATTGTCACAAGTTTTGTAAATGCATCTTCCTACCTACTTTCTTGCTTGTGGTGTGCCTATTATCTCACTTGCGTTTTAATATCACTGCAAGCCGGCTTCTGGTTGACTGCCATCCTTCATTCCTTCCTTTCTTCCAACCTTCCTTTCTATCCTTCTTTCCTTTCCTTTCTTAACTTTCTTCTTTCTTTATTTTCTTCCTTCGTTCGTTCTTTCTTTCTTCCGGCCTTTCTTCCTGTTTTCCTTTCCTTCCATTTCTTCCTTCCTTTTTCTTCCGTTTCTTCAATCCTGCCTTTCTTCTTGCCCTACTTCCTTCTTACTTTCAACATTCTCTCTCTCTCTCCTCGCTCTCCCTTTCATCTTCTCTCTCTCTTCTCATCTCACCTCATACATCTCTCTCTACCCTCTCTCACTCCTCTCTCTCCCCTCTTCTCTCAATCCCTCTCTCTCTCTCCCTCTCTCTTCTCCTCTCGTCCCCTCTCTCCCTCTCTCTCTCCATCTCTCTCTCTCTCTCCTCTCTCTCTCCTCTCGTCTCTCTCCCCTCCCCTCTCTCTCTCTCTCCCCTCTCTCCTCTCATCTCTCTCCTCTCTCCCTCCTACTCCTCTCCACCTTCACTCTCTCCCTCTCTCTCTCTCTCTCTCTCTCCCCCTCCATCCTCTCCTCTCCCTCATCTCTCTCTCTCCCCTCTCTCTCTCTCTCCCTCTCTCTCTCTTCCCTCTCTTCTCTCTCTCCCTCGTCTCCCTCTCTCTCTCTCTCTCCCTCTCGTCTCTCTCATTCTCTCTCTCAAATCCTCTCTCTCCTCTCTCCTTTCCTCAGCCTCTCTCATCTCCTCTCTCTCTCTCCCTCTCACTCCTCTCTCCCCCTCTTCCTCTCTCTCTCCCCTCTCTCTCTCTCTCTCTCCGTCTCTCCCTCTCTCTCTCTCACTCTCTCTAGACTGCGGACACCCTTATTAATTTCGTGAAAAATACGTTTTTTTTTGCTATCTTTGTGTATTGATAGTTTATGTGAATATTACTTGATGAATATGGTGCTTGTGTTTATCTTTCCCCTCAAATGGGCAAGCCTTTGTGAATAAACCATTCGCATTCGCATTCTCTCCCTCATCTCCCCTCTCTCTCTCTCTCTCAGTCTCTCGTCCTCCTCTCTCTCTCCTCTCGCTCCTCTCCTCTCTCTCTCTCGCTGTGTCAGTAACCGGCACCCCTCCCAAAACTCCCTCATCGATATAAACCACGGCAGTCCTGTGTCGGTCCCGTCAAATCCGTTGGTATCATCTGCACATAACCGCTATTTCGCCCCACCTCTGGCACATATCCATTGAACCTAAGGAACCCTAGCCTGGGCACTCGTCCTGAACACACACACACACACACAACACACACACACGCACGCACGCACCACGCACGCACGCACACACACACAACACACACACACGCAGCACAGCGCACACACACGCACGCACACACGAGAGGGCCAAATCCATTCGGCAATGAGGTTGGAGGCATTTCCTTCAGACAGGCCCCTAGGAGTTTTAGATTCTCCAATGTTGGAGGGGAGAGAGAGAAGCAGCAGGTATAGTAGAAGAGGGGGGGGGGAGGAGAGACAGACAAAGAGGGGGGGGAAAGAGATAGAGAAAGAGGGGTAGAGAAAATGCAATAAAAATTTTTTTTATTTCGGGGATAATAAATAAGCGCCTGCCTTTTTTCAATCAGTCCCCCCCGTAGAGATACCTCTTAATAAAACCCCCCAATACCCAAAAATTTAACTAAAAAAAATTTTTTTTAATTTTTTTTTTTTCAAAAAAAAAAAACCAAAAAAACAACAAAAAACAAAAAAAAGAAAACCTAAAAAAACCCCCACCCTCACCCTCCCCCCAAAAAAACACAACTAAAAAAAACAAACAAACAAAAAAAAAGAAAAAAACAACCAAAAAAAAGAAGAAAAAAAAAAAAAAAACAACAAAATAACAACAAAACCAAGAAAAAAAAACAAAAACTAATTTAATAAGTCAAAAAAATAAACATCTCACATTGCCCCGGGTACACACACTTGTTCAAAAAAAATAAGTTTTAAAAAGGGGCATTCATTAATACTTATAACCCCGAAAAAACCCAATAAGTATTGAAAATAATAAATAGAATCCTTCATCGGTACACTATAAATATAAACAAAACGATAAAAGGGGAGAGAAGAAGAGACACAAGAGGAGAAGAGAGAGAGGGAGAGAGAGAACAGGGGGGTATGGGTAGAATAAAAAAAGGCGTTCGGGAGATCTTTGGTTTTTTTTGGGTTTTTTTTTGGGCCCTTTTCCCGATAGAACTCTGAAAACCCCAAACTGTCAGAATTTTTTGTTTTCAATGTTCTTTGCCCCCCATTAAGTAACCGTACTGCGATGGTGGTAGGAGTTGCTTTATCTTTTTTAAATTGTAAGGGCCCCAACGTTGGGATTGATTTTCGGGGGGCCCACGGGGGCCCAATTGGGGAACTTGCGGGCACCACGGGCCCCAAATTGGTTAGCTCCCCTTTTGGGCTTAATATAAACCAAAACAAATCAAAAAACGATTGCTTTTCATGGCCCTCTCCTATATATTGGCGGCCATATTGGGTTGTTCCCTAGCAAAAATACATATTACTTACTTACTTAGGCCCATCACTACCCCAGCAAGGGGCCCCCGACAACTCGCCGAGTCCTCTGTCCCGGGGATTCTCTCCAGCTGCTCCCGGTAAACCACTTCCGGTTTTTTTGCCCAAGGCACGTCGCCAGGTGTTTCTTTGGCCCTTTCCCCTTTTGTTTTCCCTGGGGTTCCATAATGCCGCCCTTTTGATGTTTTCGGTGGGTTTTCTGGGTGGCCCACCCCTCCCCCATCCCTGCCCGGATTCATTCTCGGTGCAGTGGTTGGTACGTGCCCCCAAAGGGCGCGTTGCGGGTGTCGGGCCAGGGATCGGGGGATTCGTCCAGCACGTTGATGAAGGGCTGCGTAGAGTATTTGTGGATTTTTAAAACTTTTACAAAGGTGCCCTTTTATTAAGTATGGGAACTTCTGACCTGACTTGTAAAAATAAAAAATAAAAAAGGTTTTTTACCCCCATGTCCAACCTTCACAAAACATAGTCTTTTTTTTATTCCCCCCATAAATAACATAAAACGGAACCCCTTCCAACAAAAAAGAAAAGGGGTTTTTTTCCTTCATAAAAACAAAACAAACATTTTTTTTTTAATAAAAAACCCTGGGGAAAGGGGTTTTCTAATAAAAAAATAATAAAAAATAAGGAAAAAATGGAGTTTTTGTTTTTAAAATTTTAAATTGAAAAACCGGGAGTTTTGAGTTCACAAAAGTAACACGGAGGAAAAAAACCAAAAGGTTTTTACCCAACTGATTTAAAAATAAAAAAATTAAAATTCACAAAAAAAAAAATATTACACCCCCCGGGTTTTTCTGTTCAAAGGTTTTTTCCCTCGTTAAAATTTCCCCTCTTTTAAAAATTTTCCGGGAAGCTTTTCCCAGGTTGTTCGAAGAACAAAAGGCCCAAAAAGCCCCCGTTTTCGGAAAGAAGGCCAATGAAAACCGGTCGGTTGGAAAACCAAAAATGATACCGGGGCAATGAAAAAAAAAAATAAAAAAAAAAAAAAAAAAAAAAAATAAAAAAAACTAAAAAGCCACGGGACCAAAAAACCAAGAGTGCTTTTTTCCCGGGGGGAAAATAAAAATTTAAAAACCCAACCAGGGAAAAGGGGGGGGGGGGGGGGGGGGGGGGGGGGGAAAAAAACAAAAATGCTTACCCTTAAAAAACCTCATATAAAAAATTAAAAAAAATTTAAAAATAAAATAATTTTTTTTTAATTGAATTTTGTTAGGGGCCCAAAGGGGCCCTACTCTTCCAAAAGCGGGAACGGGTTTTTAAACGTGTGGACACAACACCAGACGCGCGCGCGAACGCGCAACAAATCTTGATTTTTTGCGTGAATGAGGAGAGTAAAACACATTTCCGAAAGGCCACAAATCGGAAATTTAATTTTTAGAAAAAGGTAAAAAATGGAATAGTGAGGAAAGGGAGAGAAGGGAAAAAAGAGACATAAAAATTAACAAATACAAAAATACATACACTAATACATACAACATTAACATGCCTTTCATCATACTACATACAAAAAACATACTTTTTACATCATCATACATCACCAGCAAAACATACATAATACATACAAACATACATAAAATTTTCTGCTACATACATCAGCATACATACAAATACATACATACATACATACATAATCATAATAAGCAACATTTATAATACATACAGATGCATGCTACTACCATACATAACATACATACATACAAATACATAAACATACATACATACATACATACAAACGTCCCTTTTAAAACACCCATAATATCCATAAAAATAAAAATACATACATACCCTTAAAGCACCAAATTCATTTTACATGCAACAGAATATACATAAACCCCCTTTAAAAAACATCCTTAAAAACCAAAATACTGCATAACCTTTAAAACATCCATAATGCATCCATAAAAAATACAAACTACAACATACACCACCTTAAAAACCACCCTTTCTTTAAAAAAAACTATGCTTTCAGCCAATAAAAAAATTTCTTACCTACAAACACTGAATATTGTTTTTTTAAAAACAACTACCTCCCTTACCCTCACCCACCCCCCACATTGCCCTCTTTTGTCTCTTTTCTCACTGCCCCCCCCCCCACCCCCCCACCAGCCACCCCCTCCCGTTAAAAAAAGAAGAAGAAAAAGAACCAAAGAAAAAAAAAAAAACTACCATCTCGCCCCTTTTATTTCCACAGTCTCACCCCACAGAGGGAAAAGAAAAAAAATTAAAAAAATTTAAAGCAAACTACGATGTACGTTCCCACACCCCAGAACTACTCATATCAAAATTGACGTCAAAGGGCCAACTAATTCACGACCATTTCTCCCTCCTCCCGCCAAAAGGAATCTCTTCTGTCTCCCCCTTTAAGCCTAAAGGGTTAACAGGGACCGCTGTCTAAAATTCGCAGGAGAGTAGCCCTGGCTTTTACTTTCTTTTCCTTTTGGGTTTTTTTTTTTTTCTGTTTTTTTTTAAGTTTTGATTTGACAGGAAAGGAGGGGTGTACTTTTGAAGAGTTTTTTGATTCATCAAAAATCTCTTTGTGTGTGTCTCCTCTCTCTCTCTCTCTCCTCTCCTCTCTCTCTCTCTCTCTCTCTCTCTCTCTCCTCTTCTTCTCTCTTTCCTCTCTCCTTTTCTCGCCCTTCCCCCCCCCCCTCCTACTCCTTCTTTGCATTTTTTTTCTTCTTTTTCTTCTTCTTTCTTCTTTTAAAAATAAAAAATAATAATAATAAAATAATTATGGAAAATTTTTTTGGGGTTTTTTTCTTCTTCTTCTTCTTCTTCTTTTTTTCTTCTTTTTCTTCTTCTTCTTCACTTTTTTCTTTGCTTCCCTTTATCTTTCGTTGGTTTTTCTTCTTCTTCTTCTTCTTTTCTTTTCTTCTTCTTTTTTTCTTCTTCTTTGCATTCATCTTCTTTTTCTTTCTTCTCTTCTTCTTCTTTTTCTTCTTCTTCTTGCATTATCTTCTTTTTTCTTCTTCAAAATTTTTCTTCAAATTCTTCTTTAAAATTTTTTTCTTCAAATTTTCTTAAATTTTTCTTCGCTTTTTTCAAATTCTTTTTCGCGTTCTTATTTCTTTTGTTGGTTCTTCTTCGCACCTTTTTCTTTGCATTTTCTTCTTCTTTTTTTTCTTTTTTTTTCGCATTCTTTTTCGTTTCTTTTTTTCTTGCAAATTTTTAGCAAAAATTTTTCTTCCTCTCCTCCTCCTCTCCCCCCTTTCTTTTTCTTTTCCTCTTTTTTTTCTACTTCTTCTTTATTGATTTCCCTACCCCTTGGATCCTTTGGCCATCAGTTTTCAAATAGGGATCATGACAACTCGTTCACGACAGATCCCATTGCCTAGAGCACCCGAACCCCCTGCTGCAGCAAAATGATTACTGGATATCACAACTCGGATTTTTTTTTTTTTTTATTTTGAGGATAAAGAATAAGCACTATGTCTTTTTTACCCCCCCAGGGTTTTGTTTTTTTCACCCCACCGAAAAACACCAAAAAAAGCAACAGGTTTAAACTTGGAAAAATTTTTACCCCTTTTAACCCCTTTTTGTAAAAAAGATTGTTTTTTTCTTTTTAAAAACCCCCTTTTTTCCCCCCAAAAACCACCCCTTTTTTCCCAAATTTCCCCCCCCCCCTTTTTCCCCCCCCCCCCCCCCCCCCCCCAAATTTTTAAAATTCCCCCCCCCCCCCCTCCCAAATTTTTTTTTTTCCCCCCCCCCCCTTTTTTTCCCCCCCCCCCCCCCCCCCCCCCCTTTTAAAAAAAACCCCCCCCCCTCCCCCCCCCACCCCCCAACTTTTTCTTTTTTTTCCCCAATTTCCCCCCCCCCTTCCCACCCCCCCCCCCAAAAACCCACCCCCCCCCCCCCCCCCCCCCCCAAAAAAAAAAAACAAAATCCGGGGGAACCCCTTCTTTTTTCCCCCCCCCCTTTCCCCTTTAAAAAAAGGCCCCCCCCCACCCCCCCCCCCCCCCCCCCAAAAAACAAAAAACCCCCCCCCCCAACCCATCCAAAAAAAAAAAACCTCCCCAAAAAAAAAAAAAAACCCCCCCCCCTCCCCAAAAACCCGGGCCCCCCCCCCCCCCCCCCCCCCCCCCAACCCCCCCAAAACACCCCAAAAAAAAAACCCCCCCCCCTTCCTCAAAAATCCCCCCCCCCCCCCGGCCCCCCCCCCCACCCCCCCCCCCCCCCCCCCAACCCCCCCCCTTTCCCCCCCAACCCCCCCCCCCCCCCCCCCCCCCCCCCTTTTTCCCCTTTTCTTTTTAATCTTTACCCCCTTTCCAAAACATTCTCACATCGGTTTAATCAAATCTTTTTTTTTTTAGGAAGCTTCCCTCTCTCCTTTAAATCCCGCAATGGCGTTTTTAAAACCTTAAAATTTCCCCGGGGCAAAAATAGTGGGGAAAAATTAGGGGAAAGGGGGGGGGGCCCCAATTTTAAAAAGAGGGAAGGGGGGGGGTTCTTTAAAAAAGATTTTTGGCCCCTTGTTTTTGTTTTTTCCCCGTCCTCGCAAAAACCTTCCCTTCTCTTTTTTTTCTTTTAAACCCAAAACTTTTTTCTTACTTTAAATCCTTTTTTAAAAATTTCACCGTTTTAAAGTTAAAATTTTTCGAATTGAAATTTCTTTTTTACTGATTTAATGTTTTTTAAAATTCCCTGATTGGGGCCGAAAAAAAAACCTCAAAAATTTTGAAAAAAATTTTAAAAAATTTAAAAAATTTTTCGAACATACTAATTTTAAAAAGGATGGATTTAATCTTTTCCAAAATAACGCTGAGTTAAATTTCCTTTTTGAATTTATTGAATTCATTTAGCAAAAACCTTTCCTCTTTGCGGCAGTAAACCCAACAAGTCACATAGAAAAAATAGCTTGCAAAATATATGGTACAATACAACATGTACAAACAAATGATCTACAGGGAAAGACAAAAGTAAAAGGGGGGGCCGAAAGTAGTTCACACCATCTACTTTAGTTACCAATACCTGTGGAAACCGAAACCCTCTCCCTTTTTTTCCCATGCCTTGCATGCAAAGAACAAACCTCCTACTAAAGCACTATTTTTTAACCAGGAACAGGAACAAACCACCATCTACAAAGCCTATTCTTGTAACCAGGGAAGGGGGAAAAAAACCCCCATCTACTAAACACTTCTTGAACCATTAAATAGCCGAACAAAAAACCCTCACTACAATGCACATTCTTTTTAACCAGGTAAAATAAACCAAACCACCAGTTAAATTTCCGTATTCTTGTAAAACCCGGTAACTAGGGAACAAAACCATCACTACTAATCACAATTTTTGTAACTAGGAACAAACCATCATCTATAATCACTATTTTTGTAACCGATAACTAGGAACAAACCATCATCTACTAATGCAATTTTTGTAACCGGTAATAGGAACAAACCACCACTATAAAGCACATTTTTGTAACCGGCAAATAGGAAAAACCAAATCACTAACACTATTCTTGTAAAACCGGTAATAGGAAAAACCAAAATTTCTAATCACAAATTCTTGTCTGAAACTAGGAAAAAACCCTCATTACTAAAGCCATTCTTGTAACTAGGAAAAAAAAAACCCCTCTACAACACTATTCTTGTAACTAGAAAAGGGAAAAAACCACCACTACTAATGATATTTTTGTAACCAATAACTAGGAAAAAAAACCCCATTCTAATGCACTATTCTTGTAACCCGGGAAAAAGGAACAAACCATCATCTACAATGCACAATTCTTGTAACCCGAAACAGGAACAACCATCTCTACTAAAAACACTATTCTTTTTAACCCGGGGAACAAGGAACAAACCCTCATCTACTAAAGCACTATTTTTTTGTAAAAAGGTAACAAGGAACAAAAAACCATTACTAATGCACATTCTTGTAACTAGGGAACAAAGAAAAACCACCATCTATAATGCACTTTCTGTAACTAGGGAACAAAGGAAAAAACCCCATCTCTAATGCACTTTTTGTAATGGAAAAACCACCATCTACTAATGCACCCTTTGTAACCAATAACAAGGGGAAAAAACCACTTACTAAGCACAAATTCTTTAACCAGATAACAAACCCCGGGAAAAAACCATCTCTACTAAACACAATTTTTGTAAACCCGTAAATAGGGAACCAACATCATTACTAATGCACTTTCTTGTAACTGGAACAACCATATCTACTAATGCACTTTTCTTGTAAAAAGGTAACTAGGGAAAAAACCATCCTACTAAAGCCAATTTTGTAACCGTAAAAGGAACAAACCATCATTACTAGTGCCTATTCTTTTAAACCGTAATGGAACAAACCTCATCTACTAAGCACATTCTTGTAACCGTTAACTAGAAAAACCATCATCTACAATGCATATTCTTTTTAAATAGGGAACAAGGAAAAAACCCCATCACTAAAGCACTATTCTTGTAACTAGGTAACAAGGGAAAAAACCACCATCTACTAATCATTTTTTTGTACCGGTAAAATAGAAACAAAAAATCATTACTCAAAGATTTTTGTCCAGGGAAAAATTTTAAAAACAACAAAAAAAGGAAAAAAGGGCAGAAAGATATGTTCGTTGCAATCTCTGAATTAAGATCTATCAAAAACAGATTATTTTTTTCTTTTCTTAACAGGAGTAAAAGAAAATAAAAATAAACACAAACAATGCAACACAATGAAAACAATCAAATTTAAAACCCTTAACTTTACTACAGCACAATACAATGTAAAACAATACAAAATTTTTTAAAGTTTTTCTTTTACTTCAGCACAATACAAAGAAAGCAATACAAATCAAAAACAACTTCAAAAGCACAATTAATTAAAAAAAATTTTAATGTAAAACCTTGCTTTACACGTGCAATACTATGTAAAATAACACAATTGATTCAAAACGTTAATTACATCAGTCAAGTATTCATCCAAACCCCAATCTCATCCTCCACCCTATTTCCCTCCCTCCTCCTCCCCATCCCTACCCTCTGCCACTCCGAAAATCCTGCCTTTAATCTCTTTCCGTCCCTATCTTCGGGATAGAAAAAAAAAGTTAAATAAAATCGAGCTTTCGTCTGGAATTGACGTAAGACGGCTAATTTACGATTTCTCCTGCACCGGAACTTGCGTCCCCTCTGCTCCATTAAATCATCGTTAGATGGCGCTGCCGTTTGAACTTTCAGGGGAGAGCAGTCAGTGGCATTATTAAATGTTGTCGTCAATTCTGATTTAACTCAAAGACGATAGCATGGCTGCAAAGATGTCAGATTAATCAAGGTGTAACGCCCTTAAACCTTGCTTCCGTTCACATTATGCTAACAGGAACAGCTTTTCCGATCCTTGTTTTTATAGGATTGATTACATTTTGAAACGTGTGGACATCTTGAATCAGTTTAATTCCGCAGAAACTGTAGTTTTATATTAGTTTTATTTCAGAACGTAATTATGTGGATATACTACGTCTCCCCTGTCAGAATGCCAGGGATTTGTCAGCACAAACAACATCCCCACCTTCTGGAAATTCTGTGCTATAAATTCCCTGTTTTCTGCTCCTCTCTTTGTGTCTGCCTTGTTCCTTTTCTTCCAGCCACCTTCTTCCTGTCTATTTTCTGCCATCTTGGTCCATCATCCTTTTTTCCAGAAAGACTGAAAAGATAACAGTTCTCTCCCATGCCGAAGGTGGATGCACTGGGTCTGGCTTGTCAGGCGCTTAACGGCAGCGCAACGCATTTTGGCTCATTCGACAGAAATAATTGCTGGCTGAGCGTTCGACAACGACGCAGAAGAAGAAGAAGATACACTACGTGGCCCCACAGCAGTGCAGGGCCTGTTCTTGCCAGTGGTCTCACGATGGTTTAATAATGATTGCTTCCTGCAAACTTATGACACTCAGAGTACGACAGAGGTGAGCCTGGGGTGTGAGGTCGTGACGAGCGGCGTGGGGACAGTACTGTAGCATGGGAACATCACAGGAGATGAGAAAGAACATTCTTTTTATGGAAAAACTTAGCAAAAACAGTTGCAAAGTGGACGAAAATTCTTATTCTCAGAAATTACACATAGTGTTTGAAGATTTATTACAAGAAGAGAAGAAGAAGAAGAAGAAAGGCGGTCTATTTTGGAGAATGAAGAAGAATGTCGCGTTAATGAAGGGTCGTGTAGGTGGGCCCTGACACTTTGATCCCCTGCCGTTCACACAGAAACACACACACACACACACACACACACACACACACACACACACACACACACACACTTGTTTGTTTGTATTATGGTGTATATATTTTCAAGATTTTTGAATTATTTGAATTGTATGGTTTAATATTTTTCAGGGATGTTTGTTTTGTTTTTAATTCTATGTATGCATATGTTATTGCCTTTTCTTGTTTGATTTGTATGGTTTACCGTTGATTAGGCTTTTTTATTCTATGTCTGCATATATATTATCTTTTTTCTCACTTTTTTTCTTTAGATAGAAGGCTTGATGAAAACAAGCAAATGCACTGCTTATTCATTGTACCATCTGAAAATAAAAGTTTGACTTTGACTTTGACTTTGACTTGACTTGACTTTCACACACACACACACACAAACCACACACACACACACACCACACACACACCCACACACGCTCACTCACTCACTCACACAGAACTGGTATTTTCATCTAGTTGATTTTCCCTTTCCTTTAAGGATGGAACCTGTTGTAAAGTTCATTAACTTTATTATCTCACATCGATTTTCCGATGACTGTTTTCAGCATGAATAGCATCACTACTGACTTGTGCAGGACATTTTGTGCAAGAAATTCCAGCTTTGCTTGTTGAAATTCTGTACCCCCACCCCCCACCTCCCCCAAGTTCTTCGGTTGAGACTATAAACCGAGGCCCCGTGTGCGAACACATGCAGAACATCTTGCGCACACGTTAAATCCTGTTCCGCTTTTCGAAAGAGTAGGCCATTGTGTGCCGGTGGGAACAGATGACAAAATTTACAAAACCGCATACACACGGGGACTGGATGTTAAAAAAATGCACCTGAGTGCTTATTCCATTATCCTCGATATTTTAAAAAAAAAATCATGTCATCTGAGCGCTTTGATTTGTTGCTTTATAAGATTCAGCGCTATATAAATTCCATACATTATTATTATTATTATTATTATTAAATCAACTTTTCTATCACTTTCTTTGTATCCTTTTCTGTTCTCTCTCTCTGCTATTCTTTTACAACACATCTTTAATGTCTCTTTCTTTTTTCTGGAGCGAAAATTTTTTTTCTATCAAAATCTCAACGTCCATGGAAGTCAGTCCTCAGGGACACGTACATAGAACTGACTTCCCCCTTAACTCCTTAAGGAGTCTTCAGGTACCGCACCGATTTTTTTTATTTATCTAGCAGTGTGTTGTGAACAATGTCAACGTGGTGGAGTCCATTCCTCTTCAGGTATCAAAGTGCATGCTGGGTATGTTCGTGTCATCCCTCCCACGGGCCCTAGCTGGTCTACGCTTCCCTGAAGAGGATGAGGCTTTAAAATGTGTGCAAGGTGTTCTGAATGTGTTCACACTCGGGTCTTGAATCTACAGTCGGATACAGAGTACATGATAAAGATGGTGTAGTAATGCAATATGTTTTTTGCATGCATTTTCACGCGGGATTTGAGCATACAGTTGCAAACTGAACACTTTAACCAACGTAGTGGGCAAGGTGTTCTGCATGTGTTCACGTGAACTTGGTACCTGAATTTTCAGTTGCATATGGAGGGCTTTATTTTGTTTTGTTTTGTTTCGTTTTTGTTCCTCGGCTAGAGCTCCGAGGTTCACCAATGTCCAGATGTTGCCCACCATGAAGATAGCCGCATTCCGACTTCAGAGATGATTGCTCTGTGTGTTCGTGATTCTGTAACCAACCCAACGGCTGTGAAGGCAGAGGAGGATAGCCTCGAGGGCAGATTAGACTCTGCAGCTCAGTGAAAGCAAGCAGTCCAGGAGAACAACAGACCACACTGATGAAAAACTACGCCGAAGTCGGATGCGCCGGTCCTGACTTGTCAGGTGCTTAACGGCCGCGCAACGTTATTTTCGCTCATACGACAGACAAAGACACGACAACACGAGACGCAATTTAACACAATCTAAGACAATGCATGGTAACACCATATAGTGCAATGCAAGGCAATGTAATTTAATATACAATTTGACTCAATACGACGCAAGACAACACACAACTAATACACCAGAATGCAGCACAATACACTACAACACAATACACTACATTACAATACACTACAACACGATACAGTGCAATACAATACAACACTATACAATACGAAACAATATATGTAAAAGTTTTGGCCTCAAAGACATCAGCCTGTAAGATTTTTTTAAGGGGATGGTGCTGCCTGAAATTACCCTTTTTAAAAGTTTCAGACCTCTGCCAACTTTAAAGTGAATGCCACTTCTCTCTCTCTCTTCTCTCTCATCTCTCTCCTCTCTCTCTCTCTCTCTCTCTCCTCTCTCTCCTCTCTCTCTCTTCTCTTCTCTCTCTCCCTCTCTCTCTCCTCTCTCTCTCTCTCCTCTCTCTCTCTCTCTCTCTTCCTTCTCTCTCTCTCTATCCTCTCCCCCTCTCTCTCTCTCCTCTCTCTCTCTCTCTCTCTCTCTCTCTCTCTCTCTCGCTCTCTCTCCCCACTCTCACTCTTCTCTCTCTCTCTTCATCCCTCTCCTTCAGATGAGACTATAAACCGAGGCCCCGTGTGCGAACGCATGCAGAACATCTTGCGCACATGTTAAATCCTGTTCCGCTTTTCGAAAGAGTAGGCCATTGTGTGCCGGTGGGAACAGATGACAAAATTTACAAAACCGCATACACATGGGGACTGGATGTAAAAAAAAAAGCACATGAGTGCTTATTCCATTATCCTCGAGATAAAAAATTGTCATCCAAAAAGAAAATGTCAATTGCCTGCAGAGCATCTTGCGTACATGTTAACCCGTTCCGCTTTTCGGAAGAGTAGGCCATTGTGTGCCGGTGGGAACGGATGACAAAATTAACAAAACTGCATACACACGGGGACTGGGTGAAAAAGCACATGAGCGCTTATTCCATTAGCCTCGAAATAAAAGAATAAGATAAATCTCTTGAGGTAAGAGAGAAAGAGAGAGAGTGTGTGTGTGTGTGTGTGTACATGAGTGTGTGTGGTGTGTGTATGTGTGTGTGTGTACATGAGTGTGTGTGTGTTTGTGTGTGTACATGTGAGTGTACATGAGTCTGTCTGTCTGTCTGTCTGTGAAGAATCACAGTGTGTGTCTGTCTCTGTGTGTGTACATGTGTTGTGTGTGTGTGTGTGTGTGTGTGTGTGTGTGTGTGTGTGTGTGTGTGTGTGTGTGTGTGTGTGTGTGTGTGTGTGTGTACACGTGTGTGTGTGTACACGTGGTGTGTGTGTGTGTACGTGTGTGTGTGTGTCTGTGTACATGAGTCTGTCTGTCTGTCTGTCTGTGAAGAATCACAGTGTGTGTCTGTTTCTCTGTGTGTGTACATGTGGTGTGTGTGTGTGTTGTGTGTACGTGTGGTGTGTGTGTGTGTGTGTGTGTGTGTGTGTGTGTGTGTGTGTGTGTGTGTGTACACGTGTGTGTGTGTGTTGTGTGTGTGTGTGTGTGTGTGTGTGTGTGTGTGTGTGTTCATGTGTGTACATGTGTGTGTGTGTACATGTGTGTGTGCAGGTGATCTTTTCCCCCTCCATACTCCGCATCAATTTTTCAATAATTTCTTTATACTGCAGCTCTCGGCTGGCCAATTTACTTCAGGGTTTTTTCAGTCTCCACTCGCATAGTCACTGCCAGTGAACATTCACAGATGCCTTTCTTCAAGCTTAGGTAACAGACTGTGCACGTAAACATCAGACTCTAGATAGACGTATACAGAGATGGGGGCTGGGGGGCGGGATAGCCTGGTGGTTAGAGTGTTGTGCTCGTGGTTTGACGGCCCGGGTTCGAGCCACCCCCAGAGACACCCGTTCAAGGGGATTAACTTTTCCTCTGGAGTTAACATCACTACCGACTCCACTCTCCCCAAAAGTTCCTCGGATGAGACTATAAACCGAGTACCCGTGTGCTAACGCAAGCAAATCTTATGCACACATTAAAACCTGCTCTGTATTTATTTATTTATTTATTTATTCTTTTATATCGAGGATAATGGAATAAGCACTCGTGTTATTTTTTTACATCCAGTCCCCGTGTGTTGCGGTTTTGTAAATGTTGTCATCTGTTCCCACCGGCACACAATGGCCTACTCTTTCGAACAGCGGAACAGGATTTAACGCGTGCGCAAGATGTTCTACGTGCGTTCGCACACCGGGGCCTCGGTTTATAGTCTCACCCGAAAGACTTTGACATTCAGTTCGATTTTTTTGTCAAACTGGGAAGAAAGGGAGAGGCTAGGAATCGAACCCACAACCTCACGGTTTACTTGTTGGCAGGCGAACGTCTTAACCATCCTGCCACCTTCCTTCCTCTGCTTCCTCCTCTTCGTCTATTTCAGAATAGTAGGCCATTTGTGCCAGTAAGAACGGATGACAAAAAGTGTATATAAAAAAACCCAAACACGTGCATACTGGTGTCGTGTTAACACACCATCCCCGAAGTCGGAACACGGCTACCTAATGACTGGGATGGGGGGGGGGGGGGGGGAAACGGTCGCGTACGCAAGAAAAAAACACACACAAAACCCTCACCATTGCCGAACTTCACAGCTCAAGATCTAGCTGAGGAACGAAAAATAAGAAAATGAAAAAAAATATATAATTATATAGATATCACTACAGAAGGGAGAAATGACAGACCAAGCCTGAAAACTCTACAGAAATTTAGTGGTAAAGGTAAAGGTGTCCCATAACCTATATGGTCGTAGGGGAGCGAGGCGTCAGAGACCTCAACTTCTCCAGGGGCCAGCATATTGAGGGCGGCGCCCATCTCCTCCTCTCCCTCGCTGCTTTACCTTCCCTGACCCTAAAGAGGGCAGGTATCCATCCACAGCTGGGGGAACTGGGAGAACTGTACTGAAGTCAAGGCGCGCAAACGGTCACCCATCCAAGTGGTAACCACGCTCGATGCTGCTTAACCTTAGCTTGGGGAAAGCGAGTGCTCTGACCACTGAGCTATCCCGTCCCCTCTTGAAAACTCTCCAGAGCTGCAGTCAGCAAGGCGGCATTTTGTTCTGTGCTTAGAAGCTGCAAACAAGCTCCTCACTTTCTGAACTTTGGGTTTCCTTGGAAGAACAAAACTTTTCTTTTTTTTCTGGCCGTCATCAGTGACGTAACTGGTAGCGTAAGTGACGTCATTTTAGGCCTGAGTGACATCAGACAGGGTGATGCACTTTCTGTTGATGATGGTGTCGTCGATAAATTATCGCCATTAAAACTTTTGTGGGGAGTTGCTTCAACTTGTTAAACTTTTGGCCTCCTCTCTGTTTTCTTGTCCTCTTTTTTTAATGAAAACTTGTTAAAAGGGAAGATGGACGAGATGTGTTAGTTCGTAAGTGTGTGTTAGGGCGGGGAAGGGAGGAGAGAAGGTGTGTGTGTGTGTGTGTGTGTGTGTGTGTGTGTGGTGTGTGTGTGTGTGTAGTGTTGTTGTGAAGAGAGAGAGAGAGAGAGAGAGAGAGAGGAGAGAGAGAGAGAGAGAATAGAGAGAGAGAGTTTTATATCCAAATCCCTTTCCCGATTATTGGAACCAACTGTGACCAGAAAGTTTCTTTTTCTTTAGGTCTTGTTTTGTTTATAGGTTTGTTGGGGGGGGTTGTTGGGGGGGGTCATTTTTTTATTTGTTTGTATGTTTTTGATTAGTTTCCTTTGAGTTTTTGCTCTCGGTCCAAATGTTCTACAGCATGTAGATCTATCGAATTGCACTAGTTTTCCAGTCTTAACACACAGATAAAATGAACAGACCTGCAGGAAAAGGAACAAAAACCCAACAACAATACTCGTCTTGTCCTTGGCTTGGTTGTTATGGTTCTTGTCGTTGAGTTAAGGACAATTTTTGGAACAAAAATTATGAATATCGATTCACTTTTAGCAGTCTGTGTTCTGAATATAATTGCTTGTTTATTGCTTTTTTTATGTGTGTGTGCGCGCGTGTGCGAACGCATGCAGAACATCTGGCGCACACGTTAAATCCTGTTCCGCTTTTCGAAAGAGTAGGCCATTGTGTGCCGGTGGGAACAGATGACAAAATTTACAAAACCGCATACACACGGGGAGTGGATGTAAAAAAGCACATGACTGCTTATTCCATTATCCTCGATATTAAAAAAAAAAGTCATCTGAGCGCTTTGATTTGTTGCTTTACAAGATTCAGCGCTATATAAATTCCATACATTTTTATTATTATTATTATTATTTATTTGTCAAGTGTACGTGAAGTTGGTTCTCAATTATTGAAAAAACATGTAT
>CM054138.1:73769499-73771999 GCA_028751875.1 Rapana venosa
TATTTGACTTGACTTGACTAGACTCTTGAGCAAATTCAATCTGGCAGAGCCGGTCCACCCCAATGTACAAAGTGCATGCTGGGTGTGCTCTTTTTTTTTTTTACGTAACGCATGGCACGCTGACTTAAAAAATACAGGATCTTTAAAGTCATATTTTACTTTCTTTATGCGTGTTTACATAAACAGATTTAAGGTTGTGGCAGGCATGCAATTTAAGATAACCCGGGAGATCTAACAAAAAATTTTAAACCCTAGCTTTAATTCAGCAAACAGTGCTGCCTAGGGACGGAATAGCTCAGTGGTCAGAGCACTCACGTTCCCAAAGCAGCATTGAGTGTGGTTACCAAATGGATGGGTGTCCGTTCGTGCGCCTTGGCTTCAGTGCAGTCCCCCAGTTCACCCAGCTGTAAATGGGTACCTGCCCTCTTTAGGGTCAGGGAAGGTAAAGCAGCGAGGAAGAGGGGATGGGCGCCGCCCTCAATATGCTGGCCCCTGGAGAAGATGAGGTCTCTGATACCTTCCTCCTCAATGACAGCATCTCACTCACTCACTCATCCCTTGGTCGGGACGACCGTTGGGGTACCCGCACGGACGCTGCAAGTGGACCGCCAAATGGTTCTGTCCTGGGCTGTTTTCAGGAGGTTTGGTACAGTGAGGCCGGTCCACTCCTTGATGTTGGATATCCAGCTTTTGCGTGGTCGTCCCTGCCTCCTTGCTCCTTCCACCATTCCCTGCAGGACTGTCTTTGACAGGCTGTTATGCCTTGTTGTGTGGCCAAACCACTTCAGTTCCTCCGTTTGACTGTATCTAGCAATGGTTCTTGTTTGCCAGCCAGTGCCTCGATCTGCTGCCAGACGTAGTCATTGGTTTTGCGGTCTCTGTAGGTGATGTTCAGGATCCGCCTGAGGCACTTCATCTCAAAGGCTTGAATGCGACGTTCTAAATCGGCAGTAAGTGTCCATGCTTCACAGCTGTACAAGGCAATGGATGTGACGAGTGCCTTGTAGAGTCTGACCTTAGTGTGGGTTCTGATGTTGTGGTTTTTTCCACACTTTCGCCAGCTTGGTCATGGAGGAGAGTGCCACAGCAAGTCTGATCTTCACCTCTTGTGTGCTCGTGCCTTCTTTGGTGATGACTGCTCCAAGGTACTTGAAAGTTTCCACCTCCTCTAGTGTCTCGCCACTCATCTTGATGCTGGTGGGAGTGGTCGGTGTGGTACTGTTCACTAGGATCTTGCTCTTTTCCGTGCTGATCTCCATACCGTGGGCATTGGCTGATGTTTCCAGTCTGGTGGTGAGATCCTGGAGTTCTTCTTCACTGCGGCCCATGAGATCAATATCGTCTGCGAATCGAAGATTGCAGACTGGCCTTCCTCCTATTGTGATTGTGGCTTGAAGTCAAGGAGGGCCTCCTGCATGATGTTCTCCAGGAACACGTTGAAAAGAACGGGGGATAGCGGGCAGCCTTGTCGAACTCCAACTGAAGTCCGGAAGAACTCCCCGATTTCTCCACCCATGAGACTGCACTGTGGGAGCTGTCATACAGCGCCTGGATGACTTGAATCAGGTCCTCGTCGAAGCTATAGTCTCTCATGACTTGCCACAGAGCTTCTTGCCACACTCGGTCGAAGGCCTTCTTGAAGTCAATGAAGTTGTTGTAGAGCTGTAGCTGATGTTGGAGATGCTTCTCAATGAGCATTCTGATGTTGAAGATCTGCTCGACAATGCTTCGACCTGGTCTGAATCCTGCCTGTTCTTCTGATAGGATTTCTTCTGCTTGTGGTTTCAGTCTGTTCAAGGCAATGCGTAGCATAACTTTGCTTGGATGGCTTATCAGACTGATTGTTCTGTAATTTTGGCACTTCTTCAGGTCTCCCTTCTTTGGAAGTGGAACTATGATGGATTGGGTCCACTGTTCAGGCCACTCTTTGCTGGTCCAGATGCGTTGGCAGATGATTGTTAATGCCTTGATCATCTCTGGGCCTCCGTTCTTGATGAGCTCAGCCGGGATGTTGTCAAACCCTGGTGACTTGCCTCCTTTCAGGGATCTTACTGCTTCTTCTACCTCTTCCTCCAGCACCTGTGTGCTTTCAGGATCTGATGGTCTGGGATCTTGCTCGTGAAGTTTGTTCGGATCAGCCTTCAGCTTGTAGTTGTACAGGTCTCTGCAATATTCTGTCCATCTCTTCACGATAGTGGCGCTCTCTGTAAGGACTGACCCCTCTTTGTCTTCAATAACGGAGGTCTTTGGCTGCTGGGACTTGGTTAGTACCTTGATGGTCTGGTACGCCTCTTGGCTGTCTCCTTTCGCCATTGCTTTCTCAACCTTGGAGCATTGTTCTGACATCCAGTTCCCCATGGCCTCAGTCATCTTCTTCTTGATTGACCTGTTGACTGTTCTATACTCTTCGGCCGTTTCTGGGTTTTTGTTCTTCACTGGCTTTAGCTCCCTACGTTGGTCGCACAGGTCCAGGATATCGTTGGTAACCCACGGTTGGTTC
>CM054138.1:73776999-73784499 GCA_028751875.1 Rapana venosa
GATGATGATGATGATGATCATCATCATCATCATCATCATCATCATCATTATCATAATCATAATAATAATAATAATAATAATAATGTATAGAATTTATATAGCGCTGAATCTTGTAAAGCAACAAATCAAAGCGCTCAACACACACACACACACACAGAGATGTGAATGACTACTGGCTAGACCAGACTAGGCTCAGCAAGCAGCTGGGGATGCTCTCATGCTCCCACCTTCTCAAAGCGAGCCTGGATGAGGTTGGCCTTGTCGATGAGGCGCTGCTTGAGGTCAGCCAGGCAGTCTTCCTTCAGCTTGTAGGCCTGCTGCCTGGAGATCTTCTCAGGGTCCGACATCTGGGCCAGGAAGGGAGCCAGGTAGTCGATCTCCATCTCCTGCTTCCGCAGCTTCTCCTCCAACAAGCGTTGTTCCTGCAACAAGGGAAAGATAGGGTGTGTGGGTTTTTTGGGTTGGTGGTGGTGGTGGTGGTGGTGTGGTGGTGGTGGTGGTGGTGGTGGTGGTGGTGGTGGTGGTGGTGGTGGTGCTGCTGCTGCTGCTGCTGCTGCTGCTGCTGCTGCTGATGATGATGATGATGATGATGATGATGTTTCTCCGCTGGAGCTCTGAGATTCACCACTAGTGAGGTTTTTATGTATGTGACCGCCCCCCCCCCCCCCACACACACACACACACACCATAAAGGTAGCCGCATTCCGACTTCGGGGATGTATTTTTAGCTATGCTTGCTGTCTGAAACTCACATGAATTTCTCGTGCTTTTGAAATATTAAAGAGTTCATATTCGATATTGATATTATCATCTTATTTTATTACTGATACTTCAGAGAGGAGGCAATTAACTTCCACAACATTTCAGTTCACTGGCACTAAATAGTGAGGTCTCTTTTTAACAAATCTTATGGGCAGCCCGGACGGGATAGCTCAGTGGTCAGAGCACTCGCTTTTCCCCAAAGCCCATGTTAAGCAGCATCGAGCGGGGTTACCATGTGGATGGGTGACCGTTTGCGTGTCTTGGCTTCAGTACAGTCCCCCAGTTCACCCAGCTGTAAATGGGTACCTGCCTCTTTAGGGTCAGGGAAGGTAAATCAGTGAGGGAGAGGAGATGGGCGCCGCCCTCAATATGCTGACCCCTAGAGAAGATGAGGTCTCTGATGCCTCGCTCCCATACGACCACCTTGGTTATGTGACAGCATTACCATTGTTACCATTAAGATATTCTGCGTGTCTGGGTTGGCACACGAGGCCTCCATTTATCCTCTCATCCGAAGGACTTCGACATTCAGTCCGATCTTTTCGTCACACTAGGAAGAAAGGGCGACGCTGGGAATCGAACCCTGAACCTCACAGTTTATATGCTGCCAGATGAACGTCTTAACCATCCTGCCACCTTCCTCATATCATCATTTTATTTCATCACTGATACTTCACAAAACTGAACAAAAATTAATGTCCACAACATTGCAGCACACTATATTGAGGTTTCTTTTTAACAAATCTTATGAGCAGAAGAAACCGACGCGTGGTGGTACTTTTCTTTGATGTTTTCTAAGGCACGCATAGTCTCATTGTACTGACCAGTTCTTTGCGGTTCTTCTTGGCCTTCTCGTTGCGTTCCGTGTCGTAGACAGAGATCTCCAGGTCGGAGGCCACTTCTTCCTTCTCTCTGTCCGCCAGCACCTCCCGTACCTGTACACGAGTCACTCAGTCAGGGAGGTCAGAGTTGTGGCTGATGTTGTGTGTGTGTGTGTGTGTGTGTGTGTGTGTGTGTGTGTGTGTGTGTGTGTGTGTGTGTGTGTGTGTGTGTGTGTGTGTGTGTGCGTGTAAGTGTGTGTGTGTGTGTTGTGTGTGTGTGTTGTGTGTGTGTGTGGGTTTTTTTTGTGTGTGTGTGTGTTGTATGTGTATGTAAGTGTGTGTGTGTGTGTGTGCATAGCTAGAAAATATGGGCTTCTTAATACTTCTAGTGTAGATCTATTATGTTCACATCTTGAAGAAATGGGGGAAAAACAGACAAAGAGAGAGAGGGGGGGGGATAAGAGAAACAGAGAAACAGACAGACACAGACAGAGACCTAGAGAGAGACACACAGAAGAGAAAGAGAGACAGACAGACAGACAGGCAAACAGGCAGGCAGACAGACAAAGAGAGAGAGAGAGAGAGAAAGAAAGAGAGAGAGAGAGAGAATTACAAAGACAAAGAGATACAGACAGACTGAAACACAAAGACAGAGAAGCACAGGGACAAACAAACAAACAAAAACGACACATCACTCAACACCCCCCACAAAACAGACACACCAAAACAGACAGACCAAAACAAACACACCAAAACAGACACACCAAAACAAGACAAGACAAAACAGACACACCAAAACAGACACACCAAAACAGACACACCAAAACAGACACACCAAAACAGACACACCAAAACAGACACACCAAAACAGACACACCAAAACAAGACAAGACAAAACAGACACACCAAAACAAACACACCAAAACAGACACACCAAAACAGACACACCAAAACAAGACAAGACAAAACAGACACACCAAAACAAGACAAGACAAAACAGACACACCAAAACAGACACACCAAAACAGACACACCAAAACAGACACACCAAAACAGACACACCAAAACAGACACACCAAAACAGACAAAACAAAGAGCCACTGTACGGCCCCCAACAAGGGAGACGACCCAGCTGACCTCCTCCTCGGACTCGCGCACCCTCTCCCTGGCCCTCTCCTCCTCCTTCAGCAGGTCCAGCAGCAGCTGGTACAGCTTCACCTGCTTGTCCGACTTCACCGAGGGGTCCACCTGCCCACACCACGCCACATCACCACATTACACCACATTACACCACATCACATCACAACCACATCATAACCACCACCACGCCACGCCACATAATACCACATCGCCACATTACACCACATCACATCACAACCACATCACACCACCCCCACGCCATACCATACCTCATCATAACCACCACACCATACCGCATCATACCATCACCACGCCACACCACGCCACATCACCATACCACACTACACCACAACGCACCACATCACATCACCATCACATCACACACACACAACCACCACACCACACCACACCTCAAACCACACCATACCGCACCATACCATGACCACACCACATCACACTACACCCACACCACATCACCATACCACACTACACCACAACGCACCACATCACATCACCATCACATCACACCACACACCACCACACCACACCACCCCACCACAACCATACCGCCCATACCATACCACACACATCACACTCACCACCACTCACCACCACACACACACAACACCACATCACACACCACCATCCATCACACCACACCAACACACCACATCACACACCACACCACACATACACCACATACCATACCACACACATCACCACACCAACCACCACACCACACAACACCACACACATACCACCACCAAATACACCACACCCACACACATCCACACTACACAACACACATCACACCACACCACACCACACTCACATCCACAACCACACACATCACACTAACCTACACCATCACATCACACCACACCACATCCACCAACACACCATTACACCACACCACACCACACACACACACACACACACACATCACACCACACCACACATACACCACACCACATCACACCACATACACACACCACACACATCACCACACCACACCACACACACCACATCACACCACACCACACCACACACACCACATTACACCACACCACATCACACCACATCACACCACACACACACCCCAATCACACCACACCACATCACACCATCACCACACCACACCACACCACACCACATCCACATCACACACCACACACCACATACACCACACCACACCACATCACACCACACCACATCACACCACATTACACCACACCACATCACACCACACCACATTACACCACACCACACCCTGTCTTGACTCACACTGCTCTCTGTACAAAGTTCACTGGTACAAATGGATGATATTTACAGGTGGTGGGGGTGTTTCTTTATGTTTGTTTGTTTGGGGTATTTTTTGTCCTGGGCTATCTGAGGTTCACCAATGGTGACACTTCTGCGTATGCAACTGTTTTAGCCCACCACTGAGGTAGCCACATTCCGTGGTAAGAGATTTTTTTGTTTTTTGTTGGTTTGGTGGAGGGGTTTTTTTAGGGGGGGGGGGGTGAGTGTTGGGGGGTTTTGTTGTCTTTTTTGTTTCTTGGGAGGTTTGAAACGACACAAGGAATGACAATTACGAAAATGTCGCTAGAACAACATTGATTTATCAAAATCAGAGTGAGTCTTCACACACACACACACATGCACACACACACACACACACACACACACACACACACACACACACACACAACCCTCCCCTCACCCTCCCCTTCCATCCTCCCCCCCACCTCCCCCCTCCCCCCTCCACACCCACCCCTCCCCCTCCAACCCCCTCCACCTCACCCTCCCCCTCCAACCCCCACACATCCACCCACCCCCCACAACACACACATACAAGTCCTTCAGATGAGACTATCTACCAAGGCCCCGTGTGCGAACGCACGCAGAACATCTTGCGCACACGTTAAATCCTGTTCCGCATTTCGTAAGAGTAGTCCACTGTGTGCCGGTGGGAACAGATGACAGAATTTACAAAACGGCATACACACGGGGACTGGATGTAAAAAAAAAAAAAAGCACATGAGTGCTTATTCCATTATCCTCGATATAAAAAAAAGTTTAATAAATAAATAAATAAATAAAAACCAAACAAGACAAGCTCACCTGGAAGGTGGCGTGCATCTCCGTGGCCCAGCTGAGGGTGGCCCCCTTCTCATCCCAGTTGGCGGGCTTGACGAAGTCCCGGGTGGAGGCGGCGATGTTGGACTGCTCGGTGTGGTAGCTCAGCTGAATCTTGTCCTCCGCCACCAGGAACACCATCTCGCTGATGTCCTCGTTGGCGTCTTTGGCCGAGTTCCGCTTGAACTTCATCACCATTTTCTGCAAACATACAGCCACCAACAGAGAGGTTTTATTGAGAGGTTAATCCCAGTAGCTTCCCCGTGGCGATGCCGGGGGCCTGTCGGTATAAAAAGCATCCCCACCTTCTGGAAATTCTGTGCTAGGAATTCCCTTTTTTCTATCCCTCTCTTTGTTTTTGCCTTGTGCCTTCTTGGTCCATTCTCCTGCCTTTTTCCTCCCCTGGAAAGACTTTTTAAAAAATAGCAATTCAGTCACACGCTGAAGTCGGTTGCGCCGGGACTGACTTGTCAGGCGCTTAACGGCAGCGCAACGCATTTTCGTTCATATGACAGACAACAGTTGCTGCCTGAGCGTTCAACGACGAAGGAGAACAGGCAAGGCAAAGCATTCCCCTTAACTGACATCGTTTCGAACCAAAAAAACACTGCTTTGGTGTTGGCCGCGTTACAAGATCCAATGGCCTCAATAGAAGTGTTCTTTGGGGAATCGTAACAAAGGGATAGACAATAAAATGATGGACAAAAGAACATCGCAGAATGGACATGGAAAAAAATTACCGAGACCCAGGCTTGGACACACAACTGTCATAAACTGAGGAATTTGGAGAACAACGCTCCAGTGCGGTGCCCCCAAAGGAGTTATGGGAGAAGAAGAAGATTCCCCGAGGATGGAAAAAGGCTACCTTAATGGTGGATTTTCTTTTAATTGCGACATTCAAAAAAGTCACCACTGGTGAGCTTCTGAGTTCCCCCTACAGAACAGAGAGGAAGAAGAAGTGAGATTCCCCATAATACCAATCCACCCAGCTACTCCTACCCCACTCCCACCCCCATCCCCCATCTTACCCAACCAACCTTCAGTGCTTTTCTTTCGGTGATTTTTTGTCGTCTTTGTCTCTGTCTTTGTGTCTGTCTGTTTGTTTGATTGTCTGTTTGACTGTCTGTCTGACTGAACGTCTGTCTGTCAGTTGGTCTGTTAGTCCTCTCTCTCTCTCTCTCTCTCTCTCTCTCTCCTCCTCTCTCTCTCTCTCTCTCTCTCTCTCTCTCTCTCTCTCTCTCTCTCTCATTCTCTCTCTCTCTACACACACACACACACACACACACACACACACACACACACACACACACACACACACAACTATCAACACACACACACGCACACACACGCCGCCGCCACCACCACCACCACCACCTGTCTGTCAGTCTGTCACCACTACTACCACCACCAACACCTCCACCACCTCCAAAACCACCACCACCACCACAGATTATCAGACAAACCAAAACACATAGATACCTAAGCGGACTTGCGAGTGGAGATAAATCAATAAGAGGAGAAGAAGAAAGGGAGCTAATGAGAGCCTCCTTTGTACTTGGTTTCCAATCGATTTAAACGACAGAAAAAAGAAATCAGAAAATCACTTGCTCCAGGAAAACTTGCACGCGATCCTATCAACTCTGTAAAACCGTGGCCCACTTTCTACAGAACCATAGTATTTTTTAATTGTTTTGGGGGGAGTTTTAATGTCACAAGATTTTGCAAATGTTGCATTGGGTAAACTTTTTGTTTCAGATTATTGTGAAATTCTTTCAGTTATTATGGTTGGAGTTTGTTGTATCGTTTGTTTTTTATTCCTTGTTTTGTTAAAATATTAGACTGTACTAAACGTAGATTTTTGTATATACCTTTATCTTTGTCGCATTGGGGAAAGTGTTTGTTTCAGATTATTGTGAAACTCTTTCAGTTATTATGGTTGGAGGGTTTTTTGCATCATTGTTTGTTTTTCTCTCCGTATTTGTTTTTTTTTATTACTATACTTAAAGTAGATTTTTTATCCCTTTATATTACTGTGGCATTGGGGAAAGTGTTTTCTTCCTTTATTCTGGTTTCGTGTTTTGTTGTTTGCTTGTTTTTTATTCCTTGTTTTTATAAAAAAAATTTGACTGTTCTAAAAGTAGGATTTTATACCTTTACATTAATGTCGACTTGGGTAAGTATTTGTTGCAGATTACTGTGGGATACTTTCTGTTATTATGGTTTGGTGTTTTGTTGTTTGCTTGTTTTTCATTCCTTGTTTTGTTAAAAATATTTAATGTACTCACAGGAATGTTTTTTAATACCTTTATATTTCACTACTTTACAACAACAACAAAAACTCGAAAACGTGCATGGCTTATTGTAACTTGAAGAATGGTCATTCTTGTTGTCTAATGAATCGTGTGTGTTTGTGTGTGTGTGCGTGTGTGCGTGTGTGTGCATGCGTGCGAGCAAGCGTGTGTGTGTGTGTGTGTGTGTGTGTGTGTGTGTGTGTGTGTGTGTGTGTGTGTGTGTGTGTGTGTGTGTGTGTGTGTGTGTGTGTGTGTGTGTGTGTGATAGGCATATATGTAAGTGTGTATTAATGCATGTACATGCATGCATTCTTCCCCACACGTTAAAACCTGCTCCACTTTTTAGA
>CM054138.1:73786999-73929499 GCA_028751875.1 Rapana venosa
AAAACATGTTTGGGACTTGGCGATTTGTGCATGTTGTATGTGTGTGAGGATAAAGACATGTCTGTACGGGAGAGAGAAATGCGAAAAGGGGGAGGGGGTGGAGAGAGAGAGAGAGGGGGGGGGGGGGGAGAGAGAGGATGAATGATCTTTTATTTGTAAGGATAAAGATTTTAGGTCAGGCTTTGTCTTACAATCTGCTCTTGTGAACAAAGAGAGAGACAGGAAGCAAGACAGACAGACAGAAAGACAGACAGACAGACAGGAGACGAAGAAAGAGACAAAGTGAGCAAGAAAAGTGTGTGTGCGTGTATGTGCGCGCGCGCGCATGTGTGTGTGCGTGAGTGCGTATGCAGATAGTGCGTGCGTGCGTACGTGTGTGCATACATGTGTATGCATGAGTGTGCCTGCCTGCCTGCTTGCATGTGTCTGCCTGCCTGCCTGTCTGTCTGTCTGACTGTCTATACCTGCCTGCATGCCAGCTTGCTTGCCTGTCTGTCTGCCTGTCTCCCTGCCTGTCTGTCTGTCTGCCTGTCTGTCTGCCCGTCTCCCTGCCTGTCTGCCTGTCTGCCTGTCTGTCTGCCTGTCTCCCTGCCTGTCTGCCTGTCTGTCTGTCTATGTCTGTCTGTATGTCTGTCAGCCTCAGCCAATCCCCCTACATGAACCCAATATGCCAGCTAGGGAAAGGACAGCACAGAAGATATATATATATATATATATATATCCTTTTTCTTCCTTCTTTTTCCCCTCCACAATTTTTTTCTTATTGTTGAGTGTGTGTGCATGTGAGTGCGTGCGTGCATGCGTGTCTTGTGTGTGTGTGTGTGTGTGTGTGTGTGTGTGTGTGTGTGTGTGTGTGTGTGTGTGTGTGTGTGTGTGTGTGTGTGTGTGTGTGTGTGTGTGTGTGTGTGTATGTGCGTGAGTGTGTGTGCGTGTGTGTGCGTATGCGCGCGAGTGTGTGTGTGTATGTGTGCTGCTGCTGCTATTACTATTTCTACTGCCATTATCATTATCAGAAAATCTTTGCCTCTATTATTTTTTGGTTTTGTTTTGTTTTGTTTTGGGGTTGTTGTTTTTTTCCTAAACCCTGATCTCTAATCCTCTTAACCATTGCCTCCTGGAGAAGATGCCACCCCCTCCCCTCCCCTCAACTTGACCTCCATCCTCCATCCACTCACTCATACCCCCCCCCCCCCCCCCCAACCTCGACCCCCTCTCACCTCTCCCCCAACTCCCTATCTTACTCTTTGTCTCTCCCTTCTTCTCCTTCTCCTTCTTCTTCTTCTTGTTCTTCTTCTTCTCCTCCTCCTCCTCCTCCTCCTCCTCCTCCTCCTTCTTCTTCTTCTTCTTCTTCTCCTCCTCCTCCTCCTCCTCCTTCTCCTCCTCCTCCTCCTTCTTCTTCTTCTTCTTCTTCTTCTTCTTCTTCTTCTTCCTCTCAAGGCAAATGAGGGTTGCCCTGCTGCTGTTGTCATGGTTCATCTTCCTGATGAGCGAAACGTGGACATGAAAATGTGGGGAGAAAAAGAGAGAGGGGAGGGGGGAAAGAGACAGGGAGAAGGAGGGAGAGACGGGGAGGGAGGGAGACAAGGGATGAGAGAGGGGGAGCAAGAGGAGGGAGGGAGGGAGGGAGAGAGAGAGAGAGATAGAGACACACACCACACACACACACACACACACACACACACACACACACACACACACACACACACACACAGAGCATCTTTCACAATACTTCGTGGAATGGACACAACTTTTTCCCCACGATGATAGTTACATGAATTTTTTGTTGTTGTTTCTTGGCTAGAGCACTTAGGCTCACCAATGATGAGATTTTGCGCACGCGACCATTGTTGCCCGCTATGAAGGCAGCCACAGTCCGACTTCAGGGATGTTTGCTGGGTATGTTCGTGTTTCCATAACATAACCCATCGACCGCTGACATGAAGAACGGTTTCTCAAAAGTTCATATTTCGATCTTCTGCATGTGGATGTACACAAAAGGATTTAAGACACTGGCAGGGGGGTCTGCTCTTGAAGTTGATCTGGGAGATCGTTTAAAAAAAATTTGTTAATCCCCACCCTTCATTCATCAGACGTCGTCGGGATTCGAACCCCAGACTTCAAGGACCCATGGGCTTGAAATCGAAGAACAGTGTTAACCATTCGGCCATGGCATCTGTCCAGTATATAATTATGAGTGGGAGAAGAAGAGGAAGAGCGGCAGAAGGGGAGAGATAGAGATTGGGGTGTGTGTTTCAGCACCCAAACACATCTTTAAAGAAAATAATAATAGTAGAAATAAAAATTAATATTTTCTTCTTTTTTTTTAAAACACCCTGAAGGACAAGGTATGGCTGAAACCAAAGAGTGGATGATGGGTGGCGAAGATGAGAGAAATGTCATTATAAATAAGCTTCCAGGTGACGTCAATGTCAAACAGTGCATGGGGGGTTTGTGGTTTGTTTAGGTTGGGTTTTTTTCATTGTTATTAAATGTGGACAGCAAATAGAATTACAGCTTCATTTCGAAATCATTACCTTAACAGAGAGGGGTTGGGGTGGGGGTGGGGGATTGTGACGTGAAGAGGAGGGAGGGACAGAAGAACCTGCTTCTGTATTACATGCATTTGGCATTTGCACTCCAAAAAATAATGTCATCAAAACCCATTTCCATGGCTCATACCAGGTTATTAAAGATAGAAAGACAAGAGAAATTGCAAATGTAAATATAAAAGAACAATTTTATAGCATGAGAAAAATACCACATCCCTCTATCCTTTGCTGTGATTTGTTTGCTTTACAAGCAAGATTCAGCGCTATATAACCTAGATTTTGTATATTATCATTATTATTATTTTCCTAGTTTAAAAGAATAACAGAATTTTTTTTAATCAAAGATCCTTTTTAACACAATATCCCCCTTATTTAAGCTTTCATTTTTCTCCAGCAACATAACTCTCCATTTTATGACTTCTTTCACCTAAAAAGCATTCTTCCTTTACTTCTTACTCTGCACCCTCACATCCTGAAGTTTCCCCTTTCCTTTTTTTTCTTCTTCTTCTTCTTCTTCTTCTTCTTCTCCCTTCTTCTTCTTCTCCTTCTTCTTCTTCTTCTTCTCCTTCTCCTTCTTCTTCTCCTTCTCCTTCTTCTTCTCCTTTTTCTTCGAACGCTGATACAGCAACAACTGTTGTCTGTCACATGAGCGAAAATGCATTGCGCTGCCGTTAAGCGCCTGACAAATCAGGCCCAGTGCTTCTGACTTCGGCATTGAAGAGAATTGTTATATTTTATGTCTTTCTGGAAAAAAGGCAGGAGAATGGACCAAGAAGGCAGAAAATAGGACAAAGAAGGGGGTAACAATAAGAAAAGGAACAAGGCAGAAGCAAAGAGAGCGATAGAAAAGAGGGAATTCGTAGCACAGAGTTCCCAGAAGGTGGAGATGCTATTTATACTGACAGACCCCCCCTCCCCCCCCCCCACCCCCACCCAGGCATCCCCAGGGGGGCAGGGGGGGGGGGTATTTTCCCTTTTTAAACCATACATCTATCCCCAAAGTCAGAATGTGGCTACCTTAACGGTGGGTAAAAACGGTCGCACACACAAAATC
This sequence comes from Rapana venosa, assembly GCA_028751875.1. Taxonomy (NCBI): domain Eukaryota; kingdom Metazoa; phylum Mollusca; class Gastropoda; order Neogastropoda; family Muricidae; genus Rapana; species Rapana venosa. The sequence continues at coordinate 73,790,603 of CM054138.1, forward strand.
CCACCATTGGTGAACCTTGGAGCTCTAGCCAAGGAATGAAAGAAAAACCAACAACAACAACAACAAAAGCTTACCTCTAACAAAATGTCATCGATCTAATCCATCTATGGGAGACAGTGGGTTTGTTTTGAACAACGCCTGAAGCTAGGGCAGGGCAGTGCAGTGCAGTGCAGTGCAGTGCAGTGTGTGTGTGTGTGTGTGTGTGTGTGTGTGTGTGTGTGTGTGTGTGTGTGTGTGTGTGTGTGTGTGTGTGTGTGTGTGTGTGTGTGTGTGTGTGTGTGTGTGTGTATGTAGAGATAAAGAGATTTAAAGAGAATGAACGCATGCATGCTCTGTGTGTATGTGTGTGTGTGTGTTTGTGTGTGTGTGTGTGTGTGTGAGCGCTGCTTGTTGGTGGGTATGGATGAAGTTGAGAAAGACTGTGGGTGGGGATGGGGAGGAGGATTGGGGGAAATGGGAGGGGCTAGAAAGAAAAGAAATACATAAATACTGGCAGAGGAAGAGGGAGGGGGCGTCGAGAGAATGGGAGAAGGGAGAGAGAAGAAAGGAGGAAAGAGGAGAACAGATGAGAGTAAGAGAAGACACACAGAGAGAGAACAGACGACAGACAGACAGAGAACACAGAGATAGATAAAGCCTAAAGAAAGACATACAAGAAAACAGAAACAGACACAGAGAAACACTGAAAGAGACAGATAGAGAAACAAAACAAACACAAGACAGAGAGGAGATACCTACACTCAAAGACATAAGAAAACACAGAGAGACACAGACAAGATAGAGAAAGAAAAAGACAAGAGAACACAAAGACAGAGACAGGCAGACAGACAGAGAGAGACTGAAAGAGACACACAGACAGACAAATAAACAAAAACAAACAGAGAGAAAGAAAAACACTGAAAGACACTCACAAACAGAACGAAGCTGAATTGGAAATAGAAGATACAGTGGTTACTGAAAGAGAGTATGAAGACCTACAGCTGAGGAACTCACGTAAAGAATGAGATGCAAAAGTACAGCGTCAAAGAGAGACAGACAGAAGAAGACAGACGAGAGAACAGAGAGGAGACAGAGAGAGACACGAAGAGGGAGACAGAGATTCGAATCGGATCGAAGGGAACAGAGAGAGACCACGAGAGAGGAGGAGCAGAGAGAAAAAGATAGCGAGAGCAAATTCAGATTCGGATTGTTTATTCATTTATAGGCCAAGGCCCCTTATGAAGGCCAGAGAGAGAAAGAGAGAGGAACTCATACTGATCAAAGGGAGAGAACTGACAGAAAAGAATTATGAAGATACTGTATAGGGAAAAAGAAGGACAGATTTTTAAAATTGTTCGTTCCCTAACTACAGCTCTGACATTCGCCAATGGCAGAATTGTTGTACATTCATCCATTTTTGTCCACCATTTTGGTAAGGTAGCTGCACTCTGACTTCGGGGATGGTGTCTAAACCTGACATCAGTGTGCATGCAGTTTCTTTTTGCTGGGTTGGTTGTTTTTTTGTCTTGTCATTCGTTCTCATTGGCTCGAAAGGCCTACTCTATACCTCTGAACAAAACTGCCTTTTCTATAGGAGGCCTCTCAGATTTGCCAAGAATATTCTGTGTCATTGGTTCACACTGACTAAGAAAGTGAGTGACAATATCATGTTTGTGTGTGTGTGTTCCTTGGCTCATCAAAGGTGAGATTTTGCGTATGCAATTGTTTCTATTCACAACTAAGGTAGCCACATTCTGACTTTGGGGACACGGTATTCTTTGTACACATCCAAAGTAAGATTTCAAAAGAGAAGCATGTAAGCATTGTCTAAAGATATAGTTTATCAAATTTATAAATAAATGCACTCCTCAATCAACATCTCCCATTTACAACTGGCCATCTGAATGTAAGAGTCAAATATGATCTTTTTCTATGACATCTGATTAAATGATTAGAACAGATAAATTTACACTAATAAATTCTGTCTGTGGGCTGTGATGAATACATGAAAATAAAACTAAAACCAAAAAAAAATTCAGTTTTGCTTTATAAATATGGTCCAAGGGGAATAACTCTTTCTGATTTGTACAGCCTGTACACTAGTTCTTCTTAATTAATTACCTTGCTTTTGAATTGTTTCAAGTTTTGATGGCAATGAAATTCTGTAATTTATGTTGTTCAATGCTAGGACTCAATTTATTTTGTCTGTTCTGTTTATATCTGTTTGCCTGTCTGTGTTGTTATTGTTGTTGTGATTGTATTTACATCCCAGCGGTGATTTTTGATTTAGGGGCTGCTGTCTGTTTATTTGAATTTTCAATTTATTTGTGCCATCTCTCTCTCTCTCTCTCTCTCTCTCTCTCTCTCTCTCTCTCTCTCTCTCTCTCTCTCTCTCTCTCACCCACCCACCCATACACACACACACTCACCCAGTGCAGACTCTACTCTCCCCAGAAGTCCTTCGGATGAGACTATAAACCAAGGCCCTGCGTGCAAACGCACACAGAACATCTTGCTCACACATTAAATCCTGTTCCGCTTTTCATAAAAGTAGGCCGTTGTGTGCTGGTGGGAACAGATGACAAAAATTTACAAAACCACACACACACAGGGACTGAATGTAAAAAATAAAAAAAAAGCACATAAGTGCTTATTCCATTATCCTCGATATAAAAGAAAGAAAGAAAGAAAGAAAGAAACACACACACACAACTCAACCCACCATCACCACAACCCAACACAACACAACCCAACACAACACAACACAACACAACCCACACACTCCACACACACCACACCCAGCTCACCACAATAGGCCGAGGGTTGACGACATTTTCGCCGTCTTGAGGCCCAAACTTTTTGGGGCGGCGGCCAAAGATGATGTGCTTGTAGTAGAGGAAGTCGTCGCGGTCGCAGTAGTGCTCGGTCATCTCGGTGGGGGTCTCCACCCTCTTGACCAGTCCGTCCACCCGCGCCACGTTGAAGAACACCATCGTCCGTTCATTCTCCACCCCGGGGGCGCTGGCTCTGTACTGGTGCTCTGTGGGACGCAGGGAATTGTACCGTTGTTTACCGTCATTGTTATCGTCATCATTATCATCATTTCTGTCATTATCATCATCATCATTATTATTGTTATTATTATTATTATCATTACTATCATCATCAATGTTATTGTTGTTGTTGTCATTATATTATTATTATCATTATTATTATTATTATTATTACTATATTATTATTATTGTTGTTGTTGTTGTTGCTGCTGCTGCTGCTGAGCTGCTGCTGCTGCTGTGTTGTTGTTGTTGTCGTCATCGTTGTTGTTGTTGGTAGTTGGTAGTAGTAGTAGTAGTAGTAGTAGTACCATTAATATTATTATTATCATTATTATTATCATCATCATTGTCATCATGATTATTATTATTATTATTATTATTATTGTCATCATCATCATTGTCATTACTATTGCTATCATCATCATCATCATCCTTATTGTAGTTCTTGTTGTTTTAGTAGTGGTGGGGGTAGTGGTGGTGGTGGTTATTGATATTTTTTAAATTGTCTATGTTGTCATTGTTGTTGTTATTAGTATTATTGCTACTCTGGCTATTGTAATAGTCAGTAGTAGTAGAATGTTGTTATTATCATCATACCTAGTAGCATCAGAGTAGTATCATAGGTAAATATGGAATCTGTATTTTCAGAGAGAGTGAATAAGCAACAAATGGATTTGTCCCTTTTTTTGTTTTGTCTCTGCCTTTTGGTCCATATAGATGGTCACTCACTCACTTCACACACACACACACACACACACACACACACACAAACCACACACTCACACAGACTCATACACACACTCACACACACACACACACACACACACACACACACAAATACACACAAACACACACACAACACACACACACAAACACACACACACAAACACACACACACACACACACACACACACACACACACAAAACACACACACACACACACACACAACACACACACACACACACACAACACACACTCACACGCACACACTCATACACACCACACTCTACACACTCACACACAACACACAACACACACACACACTCTCTCTCAACACACACTCACACACACACACAACACACACACACACACACACAAACACACACACTCACACACACACACACAAACACACACACCCCCCCCCCCCACACACACACACACAAACACACCCCCCCCCCCCCACACACACACACACACTCACACCCCCCCCCACACACACACACACACTCACACACAAACATACACACACACACAACACACACACACTCACACCCCCCCCACCCTCACCCACCCCCACACACACACACAAACACACATACACCCCCCCCCACACACACACACACACACACCTCACACCCACCCACCCACCCACACACACACACACACACTCACACAACATACACAATCACACACATCACCATCAACACACACTCACACACCCCCCCCCCCTTCCCCCCCCCCCCCACCACACACAACACACAACCACAGCATTCTCACACGTCACATCTACACCAATGCAGCTAGCACAAGTGCCCCTGCTGCTACCTTTCAGGCAGTGGGAGCGGCCCTCGTAGAAGTGCTCGGTGACCCAGCCCGTGCGGTGATTGTGAACGCGGCTGTACAGCTTGTCCTCTCGGTGGCGGTAAAACTCCTTCACCATCACCAGGTCCGTCACTGTAACAACAACAACAACAACATTAACAAAGAAGACTGTTTCATAACGCCATCATCATATCACAACAACAAATCACATTATAATTGCATTTTATTAGATCTCATCGTTTTCTGAAGACTGCTTCATGACATCATCATATAATAATAATAATAATAATAATAATAATAAATGGAACTTATATAGCGCTATATCTTGCAAAGACAAATCAAAGCGCATGCATTCGACCTAATCTTACACAGTCATACAACCAATGACAAATAATCAATAGTTCAAACAGATATTACAAACATGGTACTGCACACCAAATCTATGAAATAAAATTGCAATAGTCAAATGTTTTTCAAAAGCACACACACACACACACACACACACACACACACAGGTCATATACTTTAGCAAGGTGATAGGACATGGGTTAGTGATATCACTTGACATTGCATTTTATAGCCCATAGGGGCCACTACTGTTGGACTTGACAAGCAGCCGGCCCTCATTATATGTGATTTGTTTCCCCTTTGTGACGAATGCTATAGCCAAGTGGTTAAGACTGTTTGACTTCAACCCCATGGGTCCATGAAGTCTTGGGTTCAGGGGATGCTACCTATACTGACAGGTCCCCAGCATCTCCACAGAGGTAGTGGGGGGGGGGGGGGGGGGGGGGGGGGGGGGGAGGGGGGGGAAAGGAGAAGCATGAACTTAAGTCTCACATCGACTCCCAGCTGTGATGAGTAAGACAGCCCACATACATATTCTGGGTGACCCTCAACTACAGAAAGCGTAACAACAACAATACCAGCCCCAACAACAACAATAACAACATATCAACAACACAACCGACGTGAAAAGTAGTGATTCTCGAAGGTCTCACGTCACTCACGCTCTCTGTTCTCGAAGACGGAGAGGCGGGAGACCAGGCCGTCTTTCATGAGGTAGTGGGCAAACTTTTCCAGCTTGGCTCGCTTGTACAGCTTCACCTTCTTTCCCTGGGGACACCGCATCTCAAAGTCTGCAAGCACAAACACCGGCGGCTTTATTCATTTCATTCCATACCACTTTAAGCCACGCCAGATTTCTCTGCGTGAAATTCAGGGCTGCTCTTCACGGGGAGAGCATGTCGCCAAAAGAGCAGCGCCACCCTTTTTTTTTTCTTTTCCTATCTGCAGCTGTATTTGTTTTCTCCATCAGAGTGGCTTTTTTTTTTTACATAAATTTTGCCAGGGACAACTCTCCTGTTGCCATGGGTTCTTTTATGTGCACTTAATAATTATGATTAACATGCAGGACCTCGGTTTATCATCTCATCTGAATGACTAGCGCCCAGACCACCACTCATGGTCAAATGGATGTAGGAAAATTTTGGGCCCAAACGGGAATCAAACCACCGCACACTTCCGACCCAGACTTTTTGCTTTCAAGGCAGGTGCATGTTACCTCTAGACCACCGATCCACCAGATTGTCAGGAAGTACAACTAATGTTAACTCCATGGGGGGGAGGGGGGGGGGGGGTGGAATCCCCTTGAATATCTCAACAGAGATTCAAACCCATGCCATAGCTACCATCAAATTGCAAGAACTCTTCTCTAACCACTAGGCTATCCCTCTCACTGTAACCATAGTAAGCTGTCATGTTCTGAAACTATGCATACCTCACTGTCACAATCAGATACTATCATGCTCTCAAGGTTTCCCCCTCACTGTCACAATCAGATACTCTCCTGTTCAGACGGTACATACCTCGCTGTGACAGGTGCAGAGGATCTACCCAGGATGGAGGCATGTCCAAGTGCTTCTCCACGTCTTGGTCCTTGTCCTGAACATGGTCAATGATACATCAGTGTTGTCAGAGGGGCAGAATAACAGGTCCGTGTGTATTTGTGTGTGTGTTGCGTGTGCTGTGTTGTGCATGTGTGCATGCGCGCGCATGTGTGTGTGTGTGTGAGAGAGAGAGGGTGTGTCTGTACATGTTTCTCCACACCACAGCCATGCAACCAAACTCATTATCATCTTAACTGACATCATAATAATCATCATCATTGTAACCATCATCACATATTACCCCATCATCATCATCATCAATGTTATTGTAGACATCACAACTGTAACTATAATCATCATCATCATCATCATCGTCATCATCAATATCATCATCACAACCAACCACATCACCATCACCATCATCATCACCACTACAATCATCATCATCACCATCATCACCATCATCATCACCACTGGCATCATCATCATCATCATCACCACCACTACAATCATCATCATCACCATCATCACCATCATCATCGTCACCATCATCACCACTAACCTCATCATCGTCGTCCAGCATGAGGTCATCCTCAGCCTCGGGGATCTGCAGGATGGGCTTGTCCAGGCCGGGGAACATGAACTCCCACTTGGTGCAGTCTCCCAGGTCATAGCTGATCACCTGCACACAGCAAAAACAACATGACACACACATGCACTCCTGACTCTATGAGATTTTCATTCATTTTTTTTCTCCTATTCATTTAGATTCTATCATTTCTTTATTCGTGGTTTTGTTTACGTCTATTATTCAGTCAAGGAAAATTTGTTCACTAATTTATTTATTCCTACACATGTTTTTGTTTTTTTTATTCATTTTAAAAAAGTCCATCTTTCCTTCATTCTTTCAGCATTCACCTCCTTTTTTTTTTCATTCCTCAGCTAAAGCTCCAAGGTTCACCGATGGTGAGATTTTGCAACCATTTTTGCTCACCATGTAGCTAAATTCTGACTTAAGGGATGATCATCCATTCCTACTGGCACAATATGGCCTACTCTTCCAAAAAGCAGAGTGAGTTTTAATGTATGCGCAAGATATTCTGCGTGCGTTTGCACATAGGACCTTGGTTTATAGTCTCATCCAAAGAACTCACCATGCATTTGATGAATCATTCACTGTCATGTGCAAACACAAAGGACAGTTTCTGAACACCCATCTCCACCCTCTTCTCAAAGACAGAATATGGCTGGCTTCAAAGTCAAATTTGCAACAACACCAACAACAAGACAAAAAGACAAAAAATTGAATGTTCATGTGTCAAGATCTGAGTCTCTTTATAGAGTCGAAAACAGAGTACAAAGAAGAAGTCAAGTCATGTCAAAAACACTGTAATCATCCCATGAAGGTCAATTACAAGAAGAAGAAGAAGAAGAAGAAGAAGAAGAAGAAGAAGAAGAAGAAGAAGAAGAAGAAGAAAACAACAACAACAACAACAACAACAACAACAACAACAACAACAACAGGAAAAAGAATGAGAAGAATAAGAACAAGAAGAAATACGAGGAGGAAGAGGAGGAGGATATAATAATAATAATAAAATAATAAAATAAAGAAGAAAAATAACATCTTTTAAACAACAAGAACAAAACAACAACAAAAACACCAACAAGAACACAACAAACAAAACAACACCAACAACCCCACTATCAACAAACGACAACATCCCCCACCTACCCCAACGCCCTCGGAGCAGTCCTGCATGTTGACCCAGTAGTTGACGTTGTTCCAGACGGACTCGATGCCCAGGTAGTAGGGGCTGGTCACGGGGTGGGACAGGCCGGTGAAGGGCTCGATGAAGAAGCTCTCCGGCACCTCACGCTTCCCAGACAACACTAGCACCCAGGCATGCACACGCAGACCGTGGAGCGGATCAGGAGGGGGCTTCTCCAGTTCCTGTGGTGGGATTGAAAAAAACAGATGACACTTTGTGATGAAATGAGTTGCACAAATACTCACACACACACACCACCACCACCACCAACACCAACATCAACACAACACAATGCCACACAACACAAACACACACACAAACACACACACCACACCACAACACACCACACCACACCACAACACAACACAACAACACCCCACACACCACACAACACACACACAAACACACACACACACACAAAACAACACAACACAACACAACACAACACACACACAAAACACACACACACACACACACACACACACACACACACACACACACCACACCACAAAACAACACAACACACACACAAACACACACATACTCACACACACACACACACACACACACACACACACACACACACACACACACACACACCACACCACCACCAACACCAATACAACACAACACAATGCCATACAACACAAACACACACACAAACAAACACACACACACCACACCACAACACAAACAACACAACACAACACAACACAACACAACACAACACACACAACACACACACCACACACACACACACACACACACACACAACACACACACACCACACCACAAAACAACACAACACACACACAAACACGCACACACATACACACACACACACACACACCACACCACACCACACCACACCACACCACCACTACAACCACCACATCACAACACAACACAACACAACACATACTTAACATCACCTTTTCCATATCATAAATACAAAACAAAACAAAAAAACCTACTCACCAGCAATCTCTGCTCCTCTTCAGCCTTTCTCTTGTCTTCTGCAGTCTTCTCCTCGGCCACCTTGCGAGCCTCCATCTTCAGGATGAACTTGCTGCGCAGATCTTTGGGCGGCTTCACCGTGTACTTCTTCATCTCCTTCTTCTTCTGCTCCTCTATCGCCTGCCACAAACACACAACAATACTTTGAATCAAAACTGAACACACAAAAATCGATTCAAAAGGACAAGCAGGAAACAGAATTTCAATTTTCATGTATGTGTCTCCAAAATTTGAATGCGGCAACCTGATTAGTAGGGGGGGGGGAATTGGTCACGTATGCAAAATCTTACTTGCAGTGAATCTTGGAGCTCTAGATGAAGCACAAAAAACAAAACAGTCTCATGTATTTGAATGGTTGTTGACATGAAATCTTTTATCTTGTCGTTAGTTCAGTGAGTGAGTTCAGCACAAGGATGAAAGATGTGAAGAGTTGGTTCTCATCTCTCAGTAAATCATATCCAGACAGGACACTGGCTAACTTGAAAATCACAAGTACTGATGTCAACATTTCTAGTAGAAATCTAAAAAAAATAAATAAATAATCAATATAGCAGTAGTAAAAAAAAAAAAAGCACCCAAACAAAGATAAACAAAAAAACATGCATTCAACAGCACATTAATTTCAAATACCCATGCACTTCAGAACAAACAAAACAGAAACCCCCCAAAATGGCTTTTTTATAATTCTTATAAACTTCATGTCAAACAAGACACTGAAAACTTTAACCACAATTTGTTCGTTCTTCTTTGTCCCTAATCACACCTCTGTCATGCTCTTTGTACTTTTATGATGGTCAAGAATGAATGCATCTGTCCAGAAAAAAGTCCATCCATATTTCAAACAAGATCAAAGCACAGATTATATCCCCCATCCATTAGGGCATGAGTGGCAGTCTATGTTCCCTACTCTGTAGAATGTAAGAGAAACCAAGGGCTTACAAACAACAGGCAGTGAGAATAATTTTTTTTAAACAACATGAAAATAAAAAAATCATTACTGGCAAAGTTCTTATGGAAAAATAAAACTTAGACAGGCAATCAAATATACACACATTTGTGATAAAACAACCCTCCCCCCCAAAAAAAAGAAAAGAAAAGGTGATGCTGTATGATTCGAACAACATGTTTTCCAAAGAGTAGCTCAAAGACAAAACAGAAGATACCTGCAACTAAAAAAAATGCTTTGCATACCACCCTACCTCCTCTTTCTTCCTCAGGAGAGGGCAAACTTCTCTCGTTTCATCGGCCAGGCACGTTTCCCTGGTGGCATAGCCATTGACGACATAGGCATCGTAGCCAGAGGCAATGAGAAGAGAGCATAGCAGGGTGCTGTACTCAAAGCAGTTTCCTTTCTGGCGCTTCAGCACGGTGGAAGGGGACAGCATACGAGTGGGCTGAAAGCAAAAACATCAGGTTAGAACTGTGTGACGGGGCGGTAACACAATTACCTGCAATGCAAACAAAGACCTGTCACAATTCTGTGTTTCTAAATCAAGAGACACCAATGAATTCTGAGAGGTTCCATTTCCTGGGTGATGGTTGTGCCTTCTTTGTTACATACACTTTGCCTATGCTGTGAGATGTAGAATTTAGGCAGCCTCTTTTTAGAAGCCCCATTCTCAATGTCTGGTCATGCTTTGTACCAGAGTGGTGTACAGAGAAGTGGGAGATTAAATTTCTTCATTACATCTGATTGTACTTTTTCCTGTTTAATTCTGCTTTGATTCATGTCCCACATCAAATTTCTTTTTTCTTATCACGCTTTGTATCCTGGAAGGTATTGCAGAGACTCTGTTACACATACAATAATACACACATCATCTATTCACTCTAAAACCACACACACACATATCTCTTGCATTCACATACACACACACACATATATATACAAACTAACCACTTCATAGGGTGGATCCAGTGTGTCAAAATCCAGGTAGTCTGCAACAAACTCAGCAGCTCCATCCCAGTTGTACAGCTCTTTGTATGGCAGTTGTGTAGGACGGATGGTAGTGCAGACAAATTTCTGCACACAGGACCCAGCTGTCAGTACCATCCAGTTTCCCCCACTTTCAGGTACTCTCAGCTACCATCCCTTCCCTCCCATCCTAGCCCAGCTGGGGCCACCTAGTGCTAATTATAGCACAAACTGCCCACTCTTGTAAAAGGAAGGAGTACACTAATTTTTGCACTGGGCTCTGGACCCTCAACTGAGTTATGCTAGATTTTATTTACTCACTGTGCAAAATAATAGCTGGATGCCAAAGAAGGGGGTTTTTGATGATCATAGAGACAGTAAAGCTCTGAGCTGTGTCAATCAATGCAACTTACAACTTTACAGGACAACACACACATAATAAATGCATGCACACACACACATGCATACATGCATGCATGCATACTCATCCTTCAGATGAGACTATAAACCGAGGCCCCGTGTGCGAATGCATGCAGAACATCTTGTGCACGCATTAAATCCTGTTCTGCTTTTCGGGACTGGATGTAAAAAAGCACATGTGTGCTTATTCCATTATCCTTGATATAAAATAATAAATAAATAAATGCCTACATGCATGTGTGTGTATTTGCTTGCATGCACATATGTCTGCTGCCTTGTTAAGTTGTATTAATAATTATACACAGCGCATATATGCACACAAGTGCATACATACACCCATGCACCTGTGCACACATGTATGTACACACACATTACACACGCACACACATATGCACATAAACACACGCACTACACCACACCATACCACATAGCAGAACATCTTTCACACATGTTAAAACCTGCTCTGCTTTTCAGAAGAGTAGGCCATTGTGTGCCAGTGGGAACAGATGACAAAATGTACAAAACTGCATACACACAGGGACTGGATGTAGAAAAGCACATGAGTGCTTATTCTATTATCCTTGAAATAAATAAATAAATAAATGAATAGATAAATATCACAGACACACACCACACATGCATGCATGTGCACACACACATAGACACACACAAGTGCATACGCATGCAGACAAACAGACAGACACATACACACACACTTTCATTTTTGTATCCAAAATTGGTTTCTTTGTTTTGTTTAGATGCATGTAAACAAATTAGATGAAAGTTACACACAAAAAATCTCACAATAACACACAAAATACAGAGACTGAGAACAGATCAGTACCTCCACTAGACATTCATTGACTGGGTTGAGGAAGAGAGGCTTGCGGTCACGATACAGATGAACATACTGACGCCGGAAGTTGTCTGCATATTGCAACACTAGCTGCTCTTTGGGAAGATTGTCCTTGTAAGATGGAGGAAATTCTGCTGGATCAAACACCTCCTCTCTGTAACAGTACACACACACATAAATCTGTGTATTAGGAAGCAAGGTAATTTTCATGAACAGTCATGTATGCACACACATGCAGATGCTATACATGAAAACATGCATGCACACAAACACACACACACACACACACACACACACACACACACACATATCACATCACATCACACCACATCACATCATATTTTATTTGTCTAATATAAATACAAAATGGGTTCTACATCAATCGAAATGGAACACACACACACACACACACACACACACACACACACACACACACACACACACACACACACAGACACACACACACACACCACATTACATTTCATTTCATTTCATTTGTTTTGTAAAATATTCTGAATATAATCCAGCATCCACAAATATACCCAACAGCACGTCATAATGATCTAAGTGGAAGACAGGGAGCTATGAGGTAAAACAAAGATACAAAACTGTGTACCCCCCATCAGGATGAAGATGGCTGTGTTTACCTGGTGTGCACAAGTGACACCAGCAAGCTGAAAACCCCCTCAATAAATTCTGTTATGCCTCATTTCCTGCTAGCATAGAATCAAATGAAATTCGAAAACAAACATGCATGCAGCAGAAATACGAGCGTCACTTACTCTTTCACTGGTTCGGGTGGACTGACAACGATTTTGTCGAGCTCTTCTTTCAACGCTTCGGCATCTTCGGTCAAAACTTCCTCTTCACCTTCCCCCTTTTCGCCTTCTTCTCCTTCTTCGCCTTCAGCTTTCTCTTCATCAGTCTTTTCAACATCAGCAGCAGAATCCACTGGATCTGTTTTGATCTCAGGCTCGGGGATTTTGTTTGAGTCTGTTTCCGTCTCCATTTTCAACACTTGGACCGCCTAACAGCCCTTCAAAACAGTGTACGTCTGCTTAGCAACTTAAAGCAAATAGTTCCAAATTTTCAAGTCGACCATAAATGACTCTTTTCCTTTCCCCAAGAATTAATTCTATTAGTATGTATTGTTACTTTATTTGTTGAATGTTTTGCTTGATATTTATTAGCTTTTTCTTTCTTTCTTTACAGAGAACTTTTTTTCTTGCGCGTATCGATTTTGTTTGGTATGTCAAAGTGCTTTCCCCTAGGCTAGCATAGAGGAGTGGTCTACCCTTTTGCAACGTGTTTCTGCTATTTCAAAAGCTTGGTCAAGTGTGCGTGTGTGTATACATATATATACATTCCATATATTATTATTTCAAAAAGACAAATCCTCTTGCCACAGCGTATTGTGTTGATCGTGTGTTCCGTTTAATTAAGCTCTCTTCACAATTTGTGATATTAGATGGGGGAAAAGTAGTAGTGATAAAGGGTGGGGGTGGTGATATTCTTCTCTTATTAATAAATGTGTGAACAATTAAAGGAGATTTAGATTGCTATACCAAAATGCATCGTATGAAAAGTGCATCTGAAAGAAAACCTAATGACCGTGAAAACAAAATTCCAAGAAAAACAACGGTATTGCTGACAATAAATAACAAGAAAAACGCCCCCAGAAAACAAAACAGATAGAATGTGCAGCATCACAATATCCATAGTCATAAAACCGAGCCAAACAGGATTTGTAGCAATGTTGTGAAAATATCATATCTGAGTAAAAATTTTATCCAAAAAAAAAAAAAATCATGTGTGCTGTTCTTAATGCGTAAGTGCTTGCGCTTGTGAGTGCGTGCGCACGCAAGCTGACGATCTTTTTTCTTTTTCTTCAGCAGAAAAATTGTTGTTTTACTAAACGTATTCTGAACTTAACACAAGCAAAGCAAAATAGGAATAATAAGAAGAATCTCCACAGAATTTGATACTGCATATTTGCTTTTGCAAGTTAGATTGTCCAAAAGTACGTGACTTGGAATGCATTAGTAGTAAAGTTCATTAAAAATATATATTCTGATTCAATTTGTACAGTATGTTTTAACATCTAATTCTTTTTTATGGTAAAGTTCATATATGTTTGTCTGCTTGCGATAGAAAAAGAAAAGGGAAGATGTAGGCTGATATCTTCTTTTTCTTCTTCTTCTTCCTTTTTGTCATGTTTCTCCCAGGGAGATTTGACATTGATGAGCTTTCTCCATCTCTCTCTGTTTTGAGCTTCCTCCTTATTAAAAATGCCCCTTTCTCGAAGATCATCTGCAATACAGGTAGCCCAGGTCTTCCTAGATCTTCCCTTTGGTCTCTTTCCATCCACTACGAAGTTCATTGCTCTTTTTATGATGTGGTGGTCTGCTTTCCATTGAACGTGCCCAAACCAGTGCAGTCTATTGGTACTAGCTACAGACTTCAGATCATCAACTTTGCACATACTCCATAGTTCTTCATTCGTGATCCTGTCTTTCCATTTCATCTTTGTCATGTAGTGTGGCATTCGCTTTTCACAGCTCTTCAACAAAAGATGTAGGCTAATATCATAAACTAAAATTTCATGAAGCAGACTAGAGGGAAAAGGTACACACGACAGTTAAGAAAAAAGTCCTAACTTTGAAATGACTTGGTTGTCAGCTCCTAAGGCCTCAGAAACGATCGAGACTTTCAATTTTGTAGAGTGTAGAATGCCGCTGCAATTCAGATTATTGGAGTTTATGGGGAATAAATGGAGTTGCCTACCAACCCCCCCCCCCCCCCCCCCCCCCCCCCCTTTTTTTTTTTTTTCTTTTTTCCAAAATTGATCCTGACTTTTCTGAATGAGCTTATCATTTCATTTGCTAGGTAATAGTACAACTACAACCCAAATATACTGAATATTTAGAGCAGTATTTCTTTTCCTGCAGTGTGTGTGTGTGTGTGTGTTTATATTTGGATTGTAAAAGAAATCAAAATCTAAGATTTCCTGAACAAAATGTTTTCTTAAAACAAATAATGTTTTGGGTTTGTTTGGACTGGATTTTTCAAAAGTTTTATTTTGATGAAGGGGAGGGGGGTGGGGGGGGCTTTCTTTTTAAGATTCCTCATTTTCTAATATATCTGCCCTCCATTTCCAGGCCCTCATTCTGAACTCACCACCACAGACATACCAAGGCTCATCAGTTTTGTTACCTTAGACCTCAGAGCCTGAAGTTCACAAAGAGCGTTTCACTGTTAGGGCACCATGATGCCACTAACCAGAAAAGCCCTGCACACCAGCCGCCATGGCGCAGTGGTTAGCGCCTTGGGTTACGGACTGGAAGGTCGCGGGTTCGATTCCCATAAGTGTCATAGGGATTTTTCGGACTCCGGCCGGCTCCTACCCAGAGTGCTGTGGGCTCAGTGGGAAAACTGGGACCACACAGTCGAGCTTCATCCACTTAACGGATGCGAGTTTGAGAGTGTTGCTCAAATTACCTGACCAACACTGCAGGTGTCTGTATCTCTCGGGCCCGGTTGACGCCGGGATATATTATGATAGTAAGCGTAGAGTACAACCCTGTCAAGTAGTCTCAAAGCATATGCACTTCCACAGCAGCATCATTACGTCATCCTCATTGTAATTGATTGATCATCATGCATTAAAAAAAAAAGGTCTCTGATTCCGTGGTCCGGTTTCTCTGGTCTCATGGTGACCTCAGATTCGGTTTGCCCATACACTTCTGTGCCTGTGGTGAGCTTGTGTCAAAGCCTTTGGGGTTGGAGGTTCGCGGGGGACGGTCGTTGGAGGGACGTTGTGGTGGTTGCCACCTGGGGTGGGCAACTCACTCAGTCTGGCTCCGCGACTGAGCTAATACTGTCGTTAGTAGGGGGCTTAGTAGGTGGTGTCCTGCGTATGTTAGCTCAGAACAGGCACCACTGAACACCACCAAAGTGACCCAGCAGCAGTGCAGGGCCCCTCTGGCTGGTGGCCCCACGGCGGCCTGATAGTGATGGGCTCCCTGTGGACCTCTGACTCTGAGGATGAGACATAACGAATCTGGGTATGGCTGTGGCGGGGAGATTGGAATGAGCGGTGTGGGAACAGTAGGACGGGGGTCGTCAGAAGATGAGGCAGCAAAAAAAAAAAAAAAAAAAAGCCCTGCACTGCATGCTCCTGGGTCACTTTGGTGGAGTTCAATGGAATCTGCCTGTTCTGATCCATTATGCACAGAACATTCCTAAGCCCTTTACTGACAGCAGTACTACGTTAGTCCAAAAGCCAGATTAATTAAGACATTCAGCTGGAGTGGTGACCACCACAATGTTCCTTTAACTGTTGAATCTCAAGACTCAAAGGCTTTGATAAGAATTTACCACAGGTGTCAAAATGTAGGAGGAACCAAAACTAGAGGTCACCATGAGACCACAGCAGCATGAGCCACTGGATCCATGACAAATCTCTTTTACTGCATGAAAGTCAATGGTGATGAAGGTGATATGATAATGTTATAGAAGTGCATCAGCTTTGAACCTTCCTGACAGGGGTTTTACTATGCTAGCAGTTCAGTTATAATATTATTATATCCTGGCATCAACTGGGCGAGGGAGATGAAGACATTTGCTCTGTTTGCCAAGTATAAGAATTCATGAAAGAAGAAACTTTGTGCAGATGGCAGTTCTTCTTCCTCTTTGAATACAAAGACAACGGACACTATAGCTGAGTGGTTAAGACCATTCAACTTTAATCCCTTGGGTCCATGGAAGTCATGGGTTCAAATCTCAGCATCTGGTGAATTATTGGTGGGTATATTACGATTTCCCAGGTCAACTTCAAGTGCAGTCTTGCCAGTGCCTTTATACATGTGCTAAAGATCAAATATGCATATTAAAAGATCCTGAATTCATGTCAGCATTCTGTAGGTAATGGAAACAAGAACATACCCAGCATACATCCCCAAAATCAGAATCCAGCTACCCTCATGGTGGACAAAAACGGTCGCATACACAAAATTTCATCATTGGTGAACCTCAAAGCTGTAGACAAGGTAGGAAAAAAACAACAACCCAAAATCGACGTATAAAGAGTTATCCTTAATTGCCATGGAGAAGTGGTACATATCAGCACTCACTGCACATGTGTATGATTGCATGTTGGCAGGATTGTCTTCATACTTTTTTAAAATAATGTTTCTGTAGAAAAATGTATGTACAGCCTTACAAATTGCCATGAGGGTAAAGAGCCCCCAAAGAAAATGAAGACAAGAAGGTGCCCCGCATGCAACAAATTGAAGGTTATCAGAGGAGTTTATACATGCCAGACTTCTTCACACACACATACAGAGTATTTGCAACACACGTTCTTTTTCTTTCTTTTTATTGAACTCACAAAATAAAATATTTAGCTGAACTAAACACCATTCATGTTTTCTTGATAACCTTTCAGAATTATGTATGGTTCACAGCTCGACGTCAGTAGCACATCTATCCAACAGATAGTCATAGTTTGTTCTCGTATCAATCAAAATAAGAATAACTGTTGTTTGAATGTTTCCAACAGGTGTAAATTTCATGCGTCTTTTTCCCATTCAATATCACATCCATCCGTTTCCATTCCAATGTCATTCCACTTTGTTTCCTTTTCAGTACATGAACTGATCAGAATGTCTGCTTTTCACCATCATTATCATCCCCATCTCTATATTTCTGACAACTTCACCAACACCACAAGCCTGCAAGTGATTTATCAAAACATTTTTCTAAAACATTATCGTCCTATACCCATCCTGTGGTTGAAGTTGATATCATTTTCCTGCTTTATTAAGAACCATGTTATACTGTTATTTTTAAAGAAAAAAACCTCTTTTTGATGAAATAAAGGGTATTTCTTTCACATTTGCTGTTTCAAGTAAGACGAATGCTGCATGCACACACACACACACACACACACACACACACACACACCAGTTCAAAAGTCCCATTCTCCCTTTGCAATAAAACACTTACTTCAAAAGGTAAATTTCCGCAGTTTATTAAATTGACAAATACAACATCTAAAAACAAAATATATTAATTGTAAAAAGGAAACAAGTTTTTAACCATACAAAAATCTCTCATTGTAATGCGCACTCACAATAACTCAACAATGAATGATCTATGGTAATGAGGGAAGAGAAAATGCTGCCGTTTTGAACTAGTCTCACCCAAGGTGGTATCAGTTATGACAAAAGCTGATACCGATAAGCAAGTCTCTTCCCCTGCTACAATACTTCCATGAAATCTTGTCTTCCATGTTGAGATATCTACACACTGTCATCAATGCATACTTGCAGAGGTGAATGCAATTTCCCTGTAACAATACACGTGTAAAATCTCATCTTCCTTGGTGAGATATCTCCACACTATCATCAAAACCCATCATATACTTGTAAAGGTGAAGGCCATTCCCCTTGTGCACTGGGTCCAATACAGGATGAACTGTCCTACTTCTTTAATATCTGTGTTCATTAAAATAGAAGAAAGGAAAGTAAGTAAGTGTGTGTGTGTGCATGTGCGCATGTGTGTGTGTGTGTGTGTATGGATGGGTGGAAGGGAAGGATTGAAAAATAATGGGAGAACAAAGATGATGGAGGAAAGTGGGAGAGTGTGCTGGAGTCGGGATGAATGACTCTGGAGAATCAGAAAAATGAAAGATGACGACAAAGCAAAAGGAAACGAAAAAATGTGTATGCACTGTCACTTCAATAACAGTTTCCAATCATGCACAGTCAACTGAACCCTGAACAATGAACTGTCCACTGACACACTGAGGAAACTCTTTCTCAGGCTGTTACAGTTTTCCCTATTCTTTCGTCTGTGCTGTGCTGTGTTGCTTCAATGAGTCCACTCTAGATCAAGTCCGCAACTGCAAAATAAGAAAAAATTCATGTAATAATCTGCAAAATACACATGGCATACATGCATGCACGCATGCATGTACATACACACACATATACACATGAACACACACACACACAACACACACACACACACACACACATATATATATACATCACATACAAATAATGAACCAGTTATTCACAGACCGACAGAAAAGCATATACAGGCAGTTTCCACTACAATAGTGCAAACAGCTGCCATGCAGAGGAAAAGCCAACAAAATACTGACACAACCTCACTCACACAGTGGCCAACCAACCTCATGAACTGGACACTGACAAAAATGACTCTCCCTCTCTCTCATTTAACAAAACAGATAGACTTTTTAAATCAAGTTCTCTGTTTTTGTCTGTTTCTCTTTTTGCTTCTTCTCTCTCTTCCTCTACCCTCCCCCCCCCCCCCCCTCTCTCTCTCTCTCTGTGTTTCTCTAATGGCCAGAGAAAGCCTTCCAATCACTTTGTCAGTGGCAACAAATGATTTTCAGATATGAGAAAAGCAGGCAACCACACAGACCAATATACAAAAGAGGAGGGAATACACAAAGGGGTGAAGATGGAGCAGATTAAAGAGAAACACAAAGGCAGAGAGAGAGAGCGAGAGAGAGAAATGCATGAGAAAAACGAAGGCAGAGAGAGAGAGAAACGAATGCTATATCTATTTCCATGATGAAATACAGTTAACTCTGAAGAACATGATTCCCAACCATATCAATCCTAACGCTAAAACAACCCTCCAAACTTATAACAAAAACTTCTTTTTTTTTTAAATCAAAACAGATAGATCTCAAATCAAACATCAGGAAAACATGAGCAGGAGGGAGACCACCAACAGGTAGGAATAATAAATTAAAAAACAAACAATTTTTTTTTAGAAAAAAAATAATAAAAAGGGCAGGAATCAACCAAAAACAAAGCAGAAATTTACCCTATAATTCTAGGAGCAAAAAAAAAAAAAAAGTAGACACCAAATGCAGAAACCCAAATGGAAACCATCTCTACATACCATTCATGGGCATCTCATCAATCTGCGTGGAGTAGTACTGTTCAATGTCACGCAGGATCCTGATGTCATCGTTCTTCACAAAGTTGATGGCTACACCCTTTCGACCAAAACGACCGGAACGACCAATCCTGTTGACAGAAACAAAACACGTTTGTGACTTTACAACAAATGTGCACTTGCTCATCAGCTAAGAAACTTCTTCATTGAACGATCATACAGCAACTATTGTTATCTTCATATGAACAAAACATGCGTTGTGCTACCTTT
This sequence comes from Rapana venosa, assembly GCA_028751875.1. Classification (NCBI taxonomy): domain Eukaryota; kingdom Metazoa; phylum Mollusca; class Gastropoda; order Neogastropoda; family Muricidae; genus Rapana; species Rapana venosa. The sequence continues at coordinate 73,811,255 of CM054138.1, forward strand.
AAGCGCCTGACAAGTCAGGCCCAGCACATCCAACTTCAGCATGGGAGAGAAAATCTTTAAAATCTTTCTGGAAAAAAAGCAGGAGAATTGACCAAGAAGGCAGAAAATAGATGAGGAAGAGACAAGAAGGAAAGGAACAAGGCAGAAACAAAGAGAGGGATAGAAAAGGGGGAATTCCAAGCACAGAATTTCCAGAATGTGGGGATGCCATTTAAACTGACAGGCCCCTAGCATCCCCACAGGGAGAGCTGAGATACCAACAGGGCAGTTTTCCTTCTAAGTTTGTTTTTCATCAGTATATTTATCATGTCTTTCACAAAACATTCTTCTTACAGGGTTGTTTATATCACCATTCAAACTACAAAGGTTTACTTACCAAAACAATTTCATACTCTTACCTTTTTTAATTATTTTACAAAACACAACAATTTTTTAAAATATGCAATAATCAGAGTAAAACATTTAAGTCAATAATCATATCAATACATAATGATTTTCTAAGCGAAGTTACAACTTCTTAACTCAGTGGTATTGTACCTTATTAACATCAAAAAAGGGGGAAAACTGTATCTGGTCAACTTAAAAATAATGAAAAAAAATAGTATTTTGTGGAAGTTCATCATGTGTTTTTAAAAAAAAGTTCATGCTAAGGCAGTAAATAAGGGGAAAACATGCCTTTAGAACATTTTTTCTCACATTTTTCACACAGTTCTTTCCCTTTGATCAGAAGACTTGATTATGAAGTTAGGCATGGATTTATGGCAACAAATACATAATTGTCAAGTTGTCATTGAAAAACGAGAAGCAAGTGTACTGTAATTTGTGGATTTAAACTGATTTACAGTGCTCTACAAATGTGAATGATGCAAAGAAAAATAACTGTCACCAGTAGATCAAATGATGATATTTTATGAGCAAGATTCCCCCACCCAACCACCCCCAAGGATAACGGAATAAGCATGAATGGCGACTTGTGTTTCTCTTTTTTTAACTGCCAGTGGTAAGTACCTTTGTTTACTATTAACTTTTTCTGAAAAATGGAAGCATCCATATTTTTTTTTTTTAATTTAAACCACAAAAAACAGTTTTCATTTGAGAAATGCCCTGATAAAATCTTACATCATACATAATTCACATGTTCCATTTTATTGTGTTAGTCAGCTGAATATTGTTAATATGGCCAGAACACTCATCATCAAAGAGGCACTTTACCTACTTTTCTGGGCTGCTTTGCATTAAAAGCTTGTACATTTAAACATACAACAATTCACATCTGATTTTTAAAAACAACAACATAAATAACTAAAAGTGGCATGAAAATGAACATGGAACGAAAGTGGTCTGACCTGTGGATGTACAATTCACGGTTGTTGGGCAGGTCATAGTTGATGACCAGGGACACCTGCTGGACGTCTATGCCACGTGCCCACACATCGGTTGTGATCAGAACTCGGCTGAAATCAAACCAAAAGAATCTTTACATAACTTGATATTCCGACTCAGATATCATTATATACAACAGCATCAGCTGAAGTTAAACCAAAATAACCTTCACATAAGTTGGTGATCTAAAACAGTCATTGAAGTCGGAATGCAGCTACCTTCATGGAGGGCAAAAGTGGTTGCATATGCAAAATCTCACCATTGGTGAACCTTGGACCTGTAGCCAAGGAGTGAAAAAGAAATACACAGGTACTCTAGCCTACTTTCACTCTTACTGCCTGCCTTGCTGACTTTAAGAATATCTTATGAAATCCCTGATCAAGTCAATCCAGACCACACATTTCATTTGCAGAACTTTTAGAATACTGCCTTTCTCACCCACAGTCATAATTTTACTTGTATGATGTTCTAGATCAATGAGTCTTAACCCTAGTAGCGCGGTTCCCGGAATATTCCGGTAAAGGCGGGTCTAAGCTGTGTGGCGGATCCCGGAATATTCCGGGATGACATGGGTGATCATAGTTGAAAGCTTACTTTCGCTTTCAAAGGTCAGCCAATGAATGTTAAGGCCGTTGTAGGACCACAGAAAGGGGTGAAGGTCGTTTGACACACACAAGCAACGAAGAATCTGATTGGTTAAGAGTGTATTTTAAATTTTTTTCCGACCAGCCGAGATCGTCTTCAACAAAAATGGCGGCCAGCGTTTGCACCAGAATTTCTTCAAGCGTTTTTCGAGCTTTTTTACAAAATTGACAGTGAGGAGGAGTTTTAGAGGCTGGATTTGGTTGAAATAAACAATGAGAGAGACGATGAGGTAAGGATTGTGGAATATTTTTTGAAAAACTTGGTAAAAATCGATTGCGATCGGACTGAATCGAGCAGTGCTAGTTTTGCTGGATGGACTTCTTTGCTACTTGGCGATTTCGACGTCACAGATTGTTTTACTTTATTTTGACGCAACGAGGCTTCGAAATAACTGTTGTTGAGTCAAATCGCTATGCTGCTGAGTACTTTGCATCACATGAAATCAAGCGATCTTTGTATTTTTGTCATAGAAAGCCACCACTTCGCACATTCCACCATGACGGTCACGATGGCGTCGATCCTGTCACTGAACTTTTCCGAGTATTTGGTGACCGATAAAGCGATACAAACTCCTTATTTTTTCAAAACTAATGTCAAGAAATAGTGTTTACCTAATCATGACATTTATGCACCGCAAGAACTTTGCTTATCGTGTTAAAAGCAATCCGGGGTCCTGACGGTGAAACAGTGATCGGTAGTGCGCACACGATTTTGTTGTTGATTTTTTTTTACATAATCATAAACACTACACACTATTACAAAATTACACTCATTTAAAAGCATATCTGTTCTTTCCAGTGATTTATAGCTTAACACATTTAATTCAGTTTTATATATCAATATCAAGGGCTGTTTGAGCCCACCCTGCTCCAAAACAATGCTAGCCAATGTTAATTCAGCCAATAGAAGTGAGGCTTGTTGCTGTCTATTTAGCGCTACTAGGGTTAATGTCTTAACCCGTACAGCGCGATGGGCCACGATCGTGGCTTCCCGTGGCTTCCCGGTAGACTGCGATGGGCCACGATCGTGGCCTTGCATAAGTCAGGTTCAACATCAGGTTCATATTATTGTAACTTTAGGGAAAAGTGCCTCCTTTTCACTTGGTAGGGTTCCTCAAGTGTCTAACTTCCAGTCCTTTGTGTGATTAGGGTTACTAGGAGTGATGATGATCTGGAAAGGAATGTTGTTGACACCACCCTAAAGGAGTCAGTTGTGGAAGTGATAGGCTAGTGACCAACATAAGACGCTGAATGAAGTGGAGTCTTATCTCACACTTCTAATGCCTTTAACACATGTTGCTTGGCCTTGTTGTTCATTCTGTTCTGTGTCTCTGCCATGAAAGGGGTGTAGTTGATGAAAAGTAGAGGGTGAGGTGGCTTACCTGTCAGGGAGTTTTTTCAATACAATTTGTGGGATATCTCCTGCTACATACTAGGTAATGTCTTTTTTGTTTTTTTGTATCACATTCTACATTGTCTCTACTTTCCAAAAATGTATAGGTTTACCTATCTAGTGTTAATCATAAGCGTGTAAAAACCCTAAAACAGAACAAGGTAGCCACTGCTAAACATTCTTGGTTTTAAGTGCAATTCCTGTGAGCGTCAATAATTATATCCAGCAGTGGAAGGGTTAATGATGGCCTGTATCAACCGATATATAAGAACAATTCTTTCATGAATGAAATATACTGTAACTTTTGATACGATGATACAAAAAAGTACTTTTATGACAATGATGTAGCCATTGACTAGTTATACTATCACATTAAAATCTACACACACAAAAAGACACCAAAACTGACAGTCTGCCCCCGCACCCCAATTTTTCTTCAAATGTAAGAATACAGAACTCTATGTAATAATCAACATCACTGCACAGCATGTGCAAGCATACCAGTGAATTCTATACCTGTGTGTCTCTGCATTTCTTCAAGACTTTAAATATTTAAAAAATTTGCTGCACACAGAAATTACTTAAGCCCTTATCTTTTAGGGGGCTTTTTGAGGTTGTTGGTTTTTTCTTCTTCTAGAGATCCGAGGTTCACAAGTGTTCAGATTTTGTGTATCCAACCGTTTTTACCCAACATTAAGGTAGCCACATTCCAAATTTGGGGATATTATTGGATTTGTATCAGTAAATAATCCAAAATGCATCCCTTTCCCATTCATGAATTTGCATTTAAAGCATGCTGAACAATTATTAAAAAGCAAAGTTTTTTTACCCACTTTACTCCATGGACACAGAAATAAAACAAAAAATGGCTGGTGGCCATACCTGTCTCCAGCTCGAAACACTTTCATGATGGCTTCTCTCTCCTTCTGTGGCATGTCTCCGTGCATGGAAGACACAGTGAAGTTGGCTTCCCTCATCTTTTCTGTCAGCCAGTCCACCTGCCCCACATAGGTCACAGGACCGTAAGTTATTGTATCAACCACAAGTTATTATATCACAGCTTGCTGATATGGGGTGTTGAATACCTCCTAGTGTTGGGTTATGTTGTGTTGTATTGTGTTGCGTTGTGTCAAGTTGAGCTGTGGTGTATAACGCAGAATAGTGTTAAGATTAGCTGCGCCGAGGTGCAAAACATCAGGATTTCACACAAATAGTTCATATACATAATGCATTTTTAAATGTAATAACAATGATAATGATATATGGAATTTTTATAGCCCTGAATCTTGTAAAGCAAACAAATCACAGCCTTGCATTCAAATCAATCACACACACCTACAATATAGAACAAACAGGGGGGGGAAGGAAAAAATAATGCACAGTCAGTGACATTACATACACAGAAAAAGGAAAAAAAAAATTCCACAGAAAAGCATAATACCTGCCTGATAACATGAGCATATTATGACATATATACAAGACAGGTTTACCCAGCGTCACAGGAGTATCTTTGTTTAGTTTGCTGTATCTCAATCCCTGACTGACAATGCAAGCTGTCAACAGCATGTAGATCTCAGATTTAAGAACTGAAGTGACTTGTACCCCTGTCAAGGGAGAATAATTTCAGAAAAACATCCACTTCTTTGTTACTGATAAAAACAATATTGTTTGTGCCGAAGCCCACAACTAATGTTTATGGCTATAGGTTTAGAAAATGGTTTCTGATATATATATATTTATTTCTCTCTCTCTCTCTCTCTCTCTCTCTCTCTCTCTTCTCTCTCTCTCTCTCTCTCTCTCTCTCACTCACTCACACACACACACACACACAACACACACACACACACACACACACACACACTGGAATGCAACAATACATGACTATAACATCCAAGCACAAAATAAAGCAATATTGATAAGCTGACCAACCTTTCTCTTGGTGTTGCAGAATATGACCGCTTGGGTGATGGTCAGTGTGTCATACAAGTCACACAGCGTGTCAAACTTCCACTCCTCTCTCTCCACTGCCACGAAAAACTGCTTGATTCCCTCCAGGGTCAACTCATCACTGGAAATAACACAGTGGCACACCACTTTTAGTAACCAAACAAAATGTGCACTACACAAACTTGGAGAGGACATAAAATAAAAACAAATTTTATAATAAAAACCTAAACAAATAATCAAACAAAAAAGTTAAGCAATTTGGGAACCAAAAATTTTTGCTTAATTTACATTGAACAGACTATATTATAAAGGATACCCAACAAAAATTTTAAAATAGAAGTCACACACCACTCTCAGTACCAAAAAAAAAAATACAGGTTAGAGAGGAAATCAATACAAAAGGAAGTTTTGACAATAAAAACCTAAATAAAATAAACAAAACAAACATTGTACACAATACACTGCCAACATCACTGAGATCAATGGTCTGGGAGGACTACAGAAGGAGATCGTAGAACTCAGCAGAGACAGGGAAAGATGGTGAACCCTGGTGGCATTGTGTGGAGCTCCTACCAATGACAGAGGCAATGGATACAGCTGAGTTGAGACATTATACAGGACATCCATAAAGACTGAAATTCACAAAAATACAGATCTGAAAAATAAACAAAAACAAAAAAGCGCAGAAATCAAACACACACAAAAAACCAAATGAAATACACCTGTCAGACAAACACCAAAACAGATCAATCTTCAGACACTAAATAATCTTTCTTTTTTTTTAAATAGCCTTTTCTCCCACAAAATTGAAAGTCAAATCAAGTAAAAATTGCACCCAAAAAACCCAAACCCAAACCAAACCAAAAAAGTTTAAAGGTGGCCAAAGTCCAGTTGTGCTCTTTCAGTTTGACTCACCGTTTGACCAGGATGCGAATGGGATCTGTCATGAACTTGTTGGTCATCTCCAGTATTTCGTGGGGCAGTGTGGCAGAGATGAGGATGACTTGTGTGGCAGGGGGCAGGTAGCGGTACACATCGTAGATCTGTTCTTTGAAACCTGCAGCCGCAAAAACAACCCGTTGTTCAGGTTTTTGGGGTGGTGGGTTGTTGTTTTTTAATAATCTGGTGGTTTTTGTACAAGTTTCTTAAATATTCAAATTGCTTTGATCAACACAATCTGATATCATTACATTAAAAAAATGATTTAAAAACTACAGAAATGCAAAGGTACATAAAAAATTTAATTTTTTAAATTTCAAACATACACAAAGCTGTTTTTTTTCTTTTCTCTTTTTTTTTTTTAAAAGCATTATCATTTCTGAAATACGATGAATTGCATGTTTCCAACAATGTTGCTCTACTCTATGATACACCTGCTTCTGCTCTCAAGCCTACTCACACACAAAGTTTGGTTGGGCTAATATGCTGTGTAAAAGGATCATACCACAATAAAAATAGAAGGAAAAATCATGTAAGACCAGTTATCCCCAACCCAGGATGTGGTGACCAGTCCACAACTCTTACCTTTGTTCAGCATCTCGTCTGCTTCATCCAGGATCATCATCTTGATTGACCTGGTTCGCAGGTTCCGCCTCTTGATCATGTCTGAAGCAACACAGTGACACACACAATGACAAGGAATTTTGTACAAATTAATGAAAGTGTTGCATGTGCAACACACAGTAACTCTGTGAGTGTGTATGTGTGTGTGTGTGTGTGTGCGTGTGTGTGTGTGTGTGTGCGCACACACACGCATGTTAAGGGTTTCTTTTTCCATACAATTTTCATAATATACAGTTATTGGTGATTTGCTCTTCCACTTACAATTTTTTAAAAGCCCTCATCTAAGAAAATGACTTAATCAAAAGAAAAATACAGATCAATTTTAGTTCTGTGATATTGGTGATGTGGGGCTTTTTTGGTTGTTGCTTTTTTAATGGGAGGCCGTTATCATGTCATAAGTTAAATACTTCATCTTTTTCTTTTTTTTAAACTTCTAGCAATAGACCTAGTAACCTGACAAGCTTCACTGCAAATGACATAGGCCTACCTTCTCCCTCACTGCTGAACTTCTCACTGTGTAATAAAACTCTTTTGATACAGGTCTCTTTTAGTTGTTGTTGTGATTTTTAGGCCCTTGCCTACTGTGCTAGCCTGTTTATCTAAAACTATTTCAACTAGGCCTATGGTTGGCTCAGAATCAGGGTTCAAAATATGCTATCATCATTATTCAAGCATAGATAGAATCATCATAGCCAACATCCCTAACAGTGACAAGCAAGTACCTGTATTCCCTAAAGATTTAAAATATGGTGGTGTTATATTACTACTACTCAAACTCACTACACTATCTAGAAATTTAAGTTTTGTTCTTTGAATTATGTCTTACACTGTTACATACATCTTTATTTTGCATTATTGTAAATCAAAATAACGTTTATTCCATAATTATAAATAAATATTCACAAGTTTTTGTGTTAGGTGTTCATGTATTATCTCCCTTCCATAGATACTAATAACCTCCCTTCTGTTTTCCACAGTGAGTATGAGAGGGGGAGAAATCAAATATTTTATCTTGATCATCTCTTCATGAACCTTACAAGATTTTTTTTTTTTTAATCTAATTTGTGTTTTTAGATAATAATAAAAAAAAATTTAAAAACAAACACCAGATACAGACAGGAGACAGGCAAAGATTCTCAATCTATAAAAACACACAGAAAACAAAACTAAACCCTAAAGGTACAAGCATTTTACAACACTTTTCTTAATTTCTATTAACATAACAGACTTCACAAGCATAAAATTCTTTTGAGGATACATTTTTAAATCCATTACTGAAAAGATGTAACAAAAACACTTATTTTTAAAACAAGGCCACCAACAAAAACTTTTTCGGGGGTGGGGTGGGAGAAGGGGGTTTCCTATATATTTTTATGCAAAACAAAACTGGAAAAAGAACATACCAAAGACTCTGCCAGGTGTTCCAGACACAACGTGTTGTCCATAATCCAGTTTCCTGATGTCCTCCCCAATGTTGGTCCCCCCAATGCAAGCATGGCACTGAACGTTCATGTAGTCTCCCAATGCCAGCAGCACCTGTGAGAGATCAAAGGAACTACCTATGGCATCAAGTATGACTAAAAAAACACAAAGTTCCTAAAGAGAAAAGTGAAAAACCATACAAGCAATGAAAGAAAAGAAATTTCACCCAAATATGATACAGTTCTTCATTAAATGACCGACACGGAATATGCTAGCAAATGAACGTATTGCAAAAAAAGTAACACAAATCTCTGTCTCTCTCCCCTGTGGATTTGCTTACATTTGTTTATCACCACTGTACTTCACCATGTATCCCTATTATTATATCCAGTAACCCCCTTAGTGTATTGGCAAACAGCCTTTTATCAATAAATTATTTCAGACTTCAGAGCGCTCTCTCTCTCTCTCTCTCTCTCTCTCTCTCTCTCTCTCTCTCTCTCTCTCTCACCTTCTGAATCTGTGTGGCGAGTTCTCTGGTGGGGGACAAAACAAGGGCCTGGGTCTCTCGCACCTGGATATCCAAGCTCTGCAGAATGGATATGGAGAAGGTGGCCGTCTTGCCTGTTCCTGACTGTGCCCTGAAAACAAAGTATTTACCAATACAGATTCATCAAGTAGCAGTAGAAGCATAGCAGTAGATTTAGTAGTAATAGTTATACAGTAGAAGTTGTAGCAGTAGTAGTAATGATACTGATAATGACAATGACAACAGTAACAAGAATGATGTTAATAACAACAATACTGATAATATTTACTAAATAGCTTCTCTAACAATTTTTTTTTTCTCTCTAACAAAATCTATTAAACCCAGGCCCAATTGCTTTTAAACAGCCATAGATTATTTCATACACTATATATAATACAGCTTGAATAAAAGGGCCAAAAAATGTTAAAGATTAACCTCTTTACTGCCAAGTGCAGATGCACCCTATATGCCCGGGAATAAAATCCTATGTACCACTTGCTATGTTCATGTCCCTCTTACTCAGAAATTACTAAAGGAATAATCCTGATAGTTTGCCCAATAACAGTATATATATCGTAGATTGCTTTGAGGTAAGCTCAAATTAGTTTGCATGATATTTCACTACGAAAACATTTTTAAAATGTAAAATATTGACAAAAAATACACTTTCTTCATCACCACTGTCATTCTGAGTACCCCCCATCTCAATAACGTCAAACATAAGTCCAGGCAAAATCCCAGTCTTTTTTTTTTTAATGCACTAGCTCCTGAATCATACACAATCGTTTTCATCACTGTCAGGTATATCTTAAGTTTTATTTGCCACTTTTTCTGCTGTGTAAAGTTATTGATACCTTCAACGAGAAGTGTCAGCCATTTTGAACAAGAACTGCCCAAGCAGTTATGCATAATAACACAAAATACGAGCTAAAAAAACGATTGTTTTTGTCACGATTTTTGCAGCTGGATGTTGCCAAGCAACAGGAGAGTGATCTCCCCTAGTTTTGGAGTTCTTTCCCTTTAACTGTAGTCAAGGAAGCTGGCTTGTTTACTTCGGTTCCTAACCCCGGAAATGTTCCGGGTTGTAGGCGTATAGAGTGCACATTTAGCCCCGGAAAATTTCCAGGGTGGGGCAGTCTAGTGGTTAAACAAAAGAGAAATATAATGAAAAGTAATGATATATACAATAAATACTCTCTGACTGGAAATGACAGGAGATATAGGTTACTGGGGATTTTTTGTATCCAATCAAATTGTGCTGGGGTTTTGTTTTGGGCTTGGATTTTTTTTTTTGGGGGGGAGGGGGTGTTGGTTTTGGTTGGGGGTTTTGTTTGTTTTGATTTGTTGTTTTGTTTTGCTTTGTTGTTGTTGGTTTTGTGTTTTGTTTGTTTTTGTTTTGTTTGTTGTTGTTGGGGTGGGTTTTTTTGGGGGGGAGGTTGGTGCTATTTCTTAGTGCTGATTCTAGGATTTCAAAAAAACTCTCAATATTTTATCCTTCTCTTCCAAGCCCACCCACTATCCATCTTTAACCCTTAAAAACAATTTTTTAAAGCCACAAAAAGGATAATGCTAACCACAAGAAATTTCCGAAGAAACAAAATCACTGGTCAGGAAATGATTCAAGAAATGCATGTTTTGAAAAAGGAAAATCTGCATCTTCTGGAGTTTCTCAGCACAATACAATAACCTGCACAAGGCACTTGGCTGACAGCAAATGTAAAAACAATATTGGAAGGTCAAAGAATAAAGGAGAAGAAGCAGAACTAATTCAATGTACACTAAAAATCCATTAGCAAAAAACAAAACATCAGCTAGAATAAAGTAATTGTTTTCTCTTTACTGTCTGTCAACTGTTGGAAAATCAGAATCCTGATTATATCACTATCAGTTCATGATACAAGTCACAGTGTTTACTTGTAAACAAGATCCAGTGGTTACAGTATACATATATATGTGTTATTTTCCACTTACTGTGCAATAACATCTCTTCCTTTCACGATTGGCTTGACGGCACGCTGTTGAATAGCTGAAGGCTTCTCAAAACCTGGGAAACAAAAGTTATGATACTATGGTTATTGTCAGTAAATAAACAATGTGCAATTTCATAACAGTTGACACTGAAATATGATTAATACTTAAAAGTATAAATCACGTGGAATAATGTAGCTGGTAATGTCCAGTTATTATGACTTTATGTACATACATGTATACCCACATTCTATCATCAAAATAATTCCTTTCAGTTTCATTATCTTTGTTTTTCCTCCATCACAGTCTTTGCAGCCAGGACTTAAAAAAAACAAAAAAACAAGGGCTAAAATGATTATGCCTCAACTGATGTTACATTCAGAGAAAGAGTGAGAAAGACAAAGAAGGAGAGAAAGAGAAAGACTCAGAGAGACAGAGAGAGAGAAAGACTCAGAGAGAGAGAGAAAGACTCAGAGAGAGAGAGAGAGAGAGAGAGAGAGAGAGAGAGAGAGAGAGAGAGAGAGAGAGAGAGAGACGACAGACAGGCAGACAGACAGACAGACAGACAGAGGCAGAGACAGAGACTCAGAGAGAGAGACTCAGAGAGAGAGACTGACAGACAGACAGAAACTGAGATAGAAAAGACTTACAGACAGACAGACAGAGAGACAGACGGACAGACTGACAGACCGGAGACAGACTGAGAAAGAGATTTATACTTTTTATATATTTTTTTTCTTTTATTCTTTTATATCGAGGATAATGGAATAAGCACTTATGTGCTTTTTTACGTCCAGTCCCAATGTGTATGCGGTTTTGTAAATTGTCATCTATTCCCACCAGCACACAATAGCCTACTCTTACGAAAAGCGGAATAGGATTTTAACGTGTGCGAGTGCGTTCACACACGGGGCCTCAGTTTATAGTCTCATCCGAAGGACTTTTGGGGAGAGTGGAGTCTGCATTGATGTTAACTCCAGGGGAAAATATCCCCTTGAACGGGAATTGATCCCGAGTTGTCAGATTCAGAGATTGCGAGCGCAATGTTCTAACCACTAGGTTGTCCCATCCCCCCAGAGAGAGAGAGAGAGAGAGAGAGAGAGAGAGAGAGAGAGAGAGAGAGAGAGAGAGAGAGGGTGTGTGTGTGTGTGTGTGTGTGGTGTGTGTGTGTGTGTGTGTTGTGTTGTGTGTGTGTTCACTAACACTACTAACAGTTTTGACAAGAGCTCAAAAGTTTTACATCAAAAACTAGTCACACTCACAGGCATAAATGTACAGCAAGTCAAACAGTTTCCTAGTGAAATACTTTAAAGTAAAAAATACCATTTCACCCTGAATGAGGTCATCAGATTTGTGTCTAGTTAATACAACAGAAAAAAAAGGCAACTTTCCACATGCAAATTTAGGGCCAAGAGTGTACTATGTATGTAATTCATATACTTCCTTCGGATGAGACTATAAACCGAGGCCCCGTGTGCAAACGCATACAGAACATCTTGCGCACACGTTAAATCCTGTTCCGCTGTTCGAAAGAGTAGGCCATTGTGTGCCGTGGGAACAGATGACAAAATTTAATAAACCGCATACACATGCACACAAAAAAAAAATCTACTGAGCGCTTTGATTAGTTGCTTTACAAGATTCAGCGCTATATAAATTCCATACATTATTATTATATACTACACCCACTGTAGGGCACTAATTCACAGATCATGATTGATCATCACTTGATTTAATTGCAGTAAAAAGAAGTTTTTGTCACACCCTCTTGCTTGCTTGCCTGGTGTAAGAACATGAGCACAGCCTATGGTGGTGGTTGGCTGATACAGACAGAACTTTCCTAAATCAGCTAACTCCATTGGGACTCTACATAATCAAGAAACAAAAGTTTTGGTCTGCTTTTTAGTATTTTGGCACCCACGACACTGAAGTCTGAGTCTCGTGTCTCTGTCCATAATACTAAAAGTGAATGTTCATTGGTCACTGACAAAGTGACACAGATCTGAGATCTGATACACTGAGATACAGAGTACAGTGCATTCATACTTTTGAGTGTGGAGGTTTATATGCTTTGTAACTAATATTGTAATGTCATAGATGTATTTACTCAGGATATCAAATTATGATCTATTTGACAACTTTTTTGTGGCCCAGCTTCTCCTTCCTTCCCCCCCCCCCCTTTTCCTCCACTCACTGGACCTTTGGTGGTGGTCTGGGTACTACTACTACTACTACCACCATCACCACCACCACTACTACTGTACTAGTCTTTTGCCAGTTTCTGGATCTCAGGAACCAGGGTCAGTCCCCTGTGCAACATGTAATGATGCATTCTGTGCATGTTAAACTAAAGAACCAATGGCAACAAGAGAGTTGCTACTGGCAAAATTATGTAGAAAAGCCACTCTAATTACTAAATTACAAACAAATTCACATGAAGACATTTTTTTAATATGCTCATAGTGAATGGGCGGTGCTGCTGCTCCCATGCTGAGTGACTTGTTATTTAATATTTATCACTGGACTCACTTCCACTGCAACCCATTTTCTCAGGGAAGAGCAATCTAAATTAGAATTTCAAACACAGAAATCTGCCCCGACTGAAAGTAGTAGACAATACAACACAGTACAGTACAGTGTAAACACTTGAGAAAGGTTTGTTTGTTTGACGTCAGATTGAGTTGATAGATAGACAGATAGATGGTATCGAGTTTTTACACTCGATTTCTACACATCACGCCATCTATCCGTAATATCAACGAAACTCACTGGTTTCTCAGTCTGGGATGAAACGGAAAAACACAAGTTTTATTCAGATGGAAACAAAACGGTATTGAACCACACGTGGATTGCGTTAGTGACAAGGAAAATCGAAACGACGAAAGCAGAATGAATGTAGAGCCTTCTATGCCCAGAATGAGTGACCCACCCTGTACTCACCATAGGCGTATATGCCCCTCAGAAGCTCTTCACGCAATCCCATGTTATCAAAAGTTGGTGTAACGTCGACATCTTCGCTTGTTTCAAACTCCACTGCCCTTAAATCTTCTTGCATTACACGCCGCGCCGCTGCTTTAGCCGCCATCTTGATTCCAGAAGAAAATGGCGTCCGCAACGCAGAAACTTATTTGGCCATACTCCACAGATAAGTTGGAAGTCTTCGAAGAACAATAATCTTAGTCGTCAAACGCTCAGACAGCAACTGCTGTTGCCCGTCATATGAGCGGAAATGCGTTGCATTGCCTTCTAAGCATCTGGGCTTTATCACAGTTCTTGATTAAACCATTGACGCTGGGGGCAACAGCAAAGTGAGAGGCTGTATGACCAGTGGCTTTCCCACTCATGGAATTCCACTTTACTGCTTAGTCTTTAGTGATTGACTATGATATGACTCTGACTAGGAGGCTTGACTCGCACAGTCCTTATGTGCTGCAAGCCCTGGGGGCTGGTTGGCCTTTGGAGAACATCTCCAAGCTGACTGTCCTTATGCCCACTTGGCCGAGAGAGTGGGGATGTACTGTGGGCAAGGCATCTCCACTATAATCAAATTTCTGCCCAGTTTCCAAAACAGCAGCTGCCTCCTCTGCTGTTTTGGAGGTCATCGACGGACACGACGTACAAAACATACATACATACATAAGCATCTGATAAGTCACACTTCGGCGTGGGAGAAAATCGTTACCTTTTAAGTCTCTCTGGGAAAAAAGCAGGAGAGTGGTCAAAGAAGGCAGAAAACAGACAAGAAGGAGGTTGGTGTTGTGCGTTCCCCAGCTTTACACCCTGGGGGTCACTCAGAACATGCACTCTGACTCACTCACTCATCCCACCTGGGAAGAATGACTGTGAGATAGGAAGTACACACTGGATGAGAAGTTTGCATGTATGGCTCTTTTTAAGTACCTTGCCATAATTATAGGCAGCCATACTCCGACTTCAGAGGAAAAGAAGGAGGTGATAGGAAGAAAAGGAACAAGGCAGAAATAAAGAGAGGGATAGAAAATAGGTTATTCCTAGCAAATAATTTCCAGAAGTGGGGATGCTATTTATACTGACAGGTCCCCGCATCGCGACGGGGAACTTTATATCAGGCTACATAATTTTAAAGAAGATCCCCCCCCCCCCCCCCTCCCTTCTTTTACATTATTTGTAACTTAACAGAAAATAAGTTTTGTGCTTGATTTAGATGATGAGGAAAGAAACTAACAAACGGTACCTGGAAAAGTTGTTTTTGAAAGATCATCATAATGGAAATAGATATTTTTAGCCTGCAGGACGGCTTTTGACCCTACACTGTGGCATAGATATTGAGTATACACATATATTTAGCATAGGTTTGTCATTAGATAGATAGATAGATAGATAGATATATAGATAGATATATAGATAGATAGATAGATACAACATTATTTTTGCCTATATCCTTTTTTAATAACTATTATTTTAATATATATTTCTTTTCTTTCTATTTTCATCTTTTGCCGGCAGCAGCGTAGGCCACGGGAATATCTATTTATTCTTGGGGCGCAATGGACACTTCTAAATTATGGAGGATGTCTTGCTGTTAGGTACCAGATAGGAGGAGTGAGGTTTCAATCACTGCCAGAACCTCTAAAGAATGCTCAACCAGGAGCTCGAGTCAGGTCAGGTTAAAGGCATGGTCCTTACTCAATCATTCCCCAAATGCTGCCTTCAAAATTTTATCTTGTAATGAATTTTTTTTTTAAATCTTGGACAAAAATCATTTTTATGATGAATGAAATTGTAACTGGTTACCTGCACTTGTTTTTCCCCACTATATTTTCTCAATTATATATATATATATATATATATATATATATATATATATAGAGAGAGAGAGAGAGAGAGAGAGAGAGAGAGAGAGAGAGAGAGAGAGAGAGAGAGTCGCCTACAAACTAGAATGCTTGACCATGAAAATCTTTTTTTAAGTTTTCTGTCATAAGGCTTTCTTTAAAATAACAGGAGTTCTGATTTAATAGCTAATCTATCCTATTGAGAAGCTCTATCTAGCTCAAGAATGGCGTCCTTTTCATTTTCTAGCCCAATGTCCAGGCGCTATGCTTTCCTAAAGATGTTTCTCAGGAATGTCCTTGCTTTTTCAAAATGTATTTTACTTCCATTATTCTGTTTTTGTTATACCGGGCAAAGCCAGGTCAGGGGAAAATGTTAGCAGATTATCTTAGGAGCTAATCAAAGCAGCATGCCAATATTTGAAGCATACCAACTAGTGCGCGTGTTCATTCAGAAATTACTCATGCAACACATACATTTCAGCAATACAACAAAAGTTATGAGTAAAAGCTATGTATAGTGTATTCGAGAGAATAAATTTATAAAACTGGTTGGCTGCAGCTAAACCACATTTCACAACGGCCTGGCCTAAATCAGAAACTAAGATTAGGCCGGCCATGCCTCAGATCAAAATCAGCTCAGAGAATCTACGGTAAGGGAGGGTGTGCTTGTGGGGCTAGAAGAAGATCCCCAATTTTACACACACATACACACACACAGGCGCGCGCGCACACACACACACACACACACTAAAAACAAGGATCAACGGATATCCTACTTTTTTTTCTTTCTTTTTTTAAATACGTGTTCCGGTTGCACAGGGGTCCACATACATTTAGCGACAGGTTTGTCATTATGTTTACAATTCACTCAACCGAATACATAGGAGTTTCACGGTTCCTGAGCACAGAAAGAATCCTGTGTGTCTTGAGGTCTCGCTGCCTGAGCCACTTGAATTGCTCTGTTACGTCACACTTACTACCTGCATGAATTGCAAAACATACATGGCCGGACAACTTACAGCATCGGTTTGTGTGCGACCACAATCTTACATGTCGGCTAATGATTAGGACCAAAGCGTGGAAAATACTTATTTTATTAGTATTTTTCATTGCAGGGTGAAATTACTCAGTAGATTTGTCTACTAATACTTTTCTCTATGTGAGTCGAAATTAGTACGTAACAGTGGTGATTTGAGTTTTCATATTTTTTCTTCTGAGTTGGTCTGAGTGTTCCCCGCGGTCGGGCAGGCTTGCAGGCTAACAGACCTTTCGAGCATTTATAATCTAAGCCTAAATAAATTAAAAACATAGGTATCCACCCTATAGATAGATTTTTTAATGCTTATTGTTGTTTCCACTTTTTCTTATCTTAGCTTCGTTTTTTCTCCTGTTTTGTTTACTGCCTCATCCTCTGTGATGTTCCTCCTGTCCTGCTGTTGCTGTTCCCACACCACTCATTTCAACCTCTCAGCTTCAGCGGTACACAGATTCGTCATGTCGCATCCTTATGGTCAAAATCCCACAGGGAACTCATCAACGTCAGTTTGCTGGGGGGGTGGGAGGGGGGGGTCACCATCTAGAGAGGCCCTGTACTGCTGCTGTAACAATATACTAGAACACAAACATAACTAGACCTAAGCAATGCACAACTGAATCAACTGACTGGATACAATACTTTAAAAAATATGATTGAACACTAATACATCCAAATAATACCTATTGCCCACACTAGCAACTATAATATATCCGGATATAAACTTATAATGTCCTACCTGGCCAGACTTTCTATGAAACACGATCAAGCACCATCACTTCTCCCTGAAATGTAGGTTGCTAGGGGAGTCATGGTTCCAGCCTCTTCAACACCCCACTGCACTGGATAGTCTGGATCGTAGCTCTGCTTTCAGAGCTGTGGTCATGTCTTCGTGGACTGTCTTCACCTCTGCTCTGTGTCTGATCTCCTGAACTCCCAGGGCTTTCCCTGACTCATGTGTGAGAGAGAGCTCTCTTTTCAAAGTCTCAGGCCGTTCTTTGTAAAATTTCAGAGGATTGTCCTTTGCTTAGTCTCCAAGTGTTCTCCACTCTCCCCCGTCTCCGAGTGTTCTCCACTCTCCCCTGTCTCCGAGTGTTCTCCACTCTCCCCCTGTCTCCGAGTGTTCTCCACTCTCCCCTGTCTCCGAGTGTTCTCCACTCTCCCCCTGTCTCCGAGTGTTCTCCACTCTCCCCCTGTCTCCGAGTGTTCTCCACTCTCCCCCTGTCTCCGAATGTTCTCCACTCTCCCCCGTCTCCGAATGTTCTCCACTCTCCCCCTGTCTCCGAGTGTTCTCCACTCTCCCCCTGTCTCCGAGTGTTCTCCACTCTCCCCCTGTCTTCGAATGTTCTCCACTCTCCCCTGTCTCCGAATGTTCTCCACTCTCCCCTGTCTCCGAATGTTCTCCACTCTCCCCTGTCTCCGAGTGTTCTCCACTCTCCCCTGTCTCCGAGTGTTCTCCACTCTCCCCCTGTCTCCGAGTGTTCTCCACTCTCCCCTGTCTCCGAGTGTTCTCCACTCTCCCCCTGTCTCCGAGTGTTCTCCACTCTCCCCTGTCTCCGAGTGTTCTCCACTCTCCCCCTGTCTCCGAGTGTTCTCCACTCTCCCCCTGTCTCCGAATGTTCTCCACTCTCCCCTGTCTCCAAGTGTTCTCCACTCTCCCCCCTCTCCGAGTGTTCTCCACTCTCCCCCTGTCTCCAAGTGTTCTCCACTCTCCCCCCTCTCCGAGTGTTCTCCACTCTCCCCCTGTCTTCGAATGTTCTCCACTCTCCCCTGTCTCCGAGTGTTCTCCACTCTCCCCCTGTCTCCGAATGTTCTCCACTCTCCCCCTGTCTCCGAATGTTCTCCACTCTCCCCTGTCTCCAAGTGTTCTCCACTCTCCCATGTCTCACAGTATTCTGAATGTCCTCCAGACTGTTCATTTTTACACCATCACTCTCCTCCCCAGCATTCCTGGGCACATGTGACATTTACGGGAGACGGGATAGCCTAGTGGTTAGAACATTGCGCTTGCAATCTGACGACCCCGGTTGATTCCCGTTCTAGGGGGATATTTCCCCCTGAAGTTAACATCAGTGCAGACTCCACTCTCCCCAAAAGTCCTTCGGATGAAACTATAAACCAAGGTCCCGTGTGCGAACGCACGCAGAACATCTTGCGTACACGTTAAATCCTGTTCCGCTTTTCGTAAGAGTAGGCTATTGTGTGCCGGTGGGAACAGATGACAGAATTTACAAAACCGCATACACACGGGGACTGGATGTAAAAAGCACCTAAGTGCTTATTCCATTATTCTCGATGTAAAAGAATACAATTTTTAAAAAACACAGTGACAGCATACTCTATTACGCAGCACTATTAGAAACATTAACTTATTCATAATCATAATGAGAACAACCTGACATTACACTACTGTCATCTCTAAATCACACTTTTCCTGATATAGCTGTATCGATAATAATCTATATAACATGCACGTTTTTCTAATAATTATTCACTCCATATTCTCCCACTAATCAGTTATTTGTATGTCTGCGCGAGAGAGCGTGTACGCGAGCATGCTCATGTAATTGCTATGCTTCACCTGCCGGGGGCAAAACGTTCTTAAGCTCATAGTCCACTCTGTCAAACATTTAATTGGCCTGACTCTAAGTGGGCTATTCATCCACTTTATCCCAGAACTCTCCACAAGCTCTCCAGCCAGCTATTACATAACCTCTCCTGGCCTACTGGGATGAGAAACCTCATAATATTCATGATGTGGAGAACCTCACTGCTCATTTTATCCCCTGACAATGACACTAGCTTAAATGATCACCAAGCTGACTTTTTGGGGTTTGTTTTTTATGTTGTTTGTTTGTTCTTTTGTTTTCCCTGCAAGTCCTTTGTGGTATTCCTGTCCTATTGTTCCCAAGTCGTCCATTCCCATCTTTCTACCCAAGCTATACCTAGGCTCGTCTTGTTGTATCCTCAAGGTGAGAAGTGACCACTGGAAAGTTATCATAGCTAGGCCACAGGTAGGCCACCAGCCAGATGGCCCTGCACTATTACTGGGTCACTTCAGTGGTGTTCAGTAGTGCTTATTGAGCTTGTTTTATGAAACATATGTACTACATACTAAGTCCTCTACTAAAGACAACACTAGCTTTGTTGCAGAGCCCGCCAGAGCATCCACCTGAGGTGGCGACCACCACAATGTCACTCAAGCAAGCAGCCTTTTCCGGACCCTAGAAGTTTTGATATTAACTCATCAGTGTATGGGAAATCAAAACTTCAGAGAACACCATGAGACCACAGCAACAGGGGCCACTGAATCAGAGACACTTTTCTTTTCTGTTATTGTATGATGGTCAGTGGAGATGAGGTGATGTAATGGAAGTACGCCAGTTTTGAGACTGCTTGATGGGGCTGTACTCTATGCTTCCCGTGATCATTAATAATGTACATCCTGGCGTCATCTGTGCCCAAGAGATAAAAACACCAGCAGAGCTGATCAAGCAGTTTGAGCAACAATCTCTAATTAGCTTTGTAAAGTGGTGGAGTGGCTGTGCGGTGAGGGTCTTTCCAATGAGTCCCTAGCAAACTCATTCTGGGCAGAAGCCAGCCAGAGAGTTTTGTTTTAATGGTATTGAACCAGTGACCTGCCAAGAATCCAACACTGCCTCGCTAACCACTGCGCCATGGGAGCTAGTGAACTGAAAATTTCATTGTGATTTCTCAGTAATTCCTTGTGGGATGTAAAACAGAAGTCAAACCACACATCGCTGATGCAGGAATTTAAATCCACGTGAACGAAGCAGGCTGAGACTACTTTTGTCAGTTATTTTACAGAGTCTTTAGTTTTTCCAACACCCAACCACGGGCCCATTTTTATTGAGGTTTTTAGTTGTTTTTCTTTGGGGCAGTCAAGCCCTGATGTCTCTGATGACTTCGTCAATGATCAACTGTAGGGGGTTATGAATAGGATTGATTTGAAACCAATGAAATGCTACGCCAGTAATGTCATGCCGAACAGGACTACACTGGTAGAAAACAAACCTCCATAGATCATGAAGCCTCACTTTCAATGTTTAGGCTACAATCATTGTCTCTTGATCTCAGTTGACAGCTGACAGCGGGCAATGAAAGTCACGTTACAGAAATTAATAGTAGGGGCGTACAGTGGTGGAGTCGGATGGTATTTCAAGCACTTTCCAGAAATTGAAGAATCTTCTTAACGAAAGAGCACTCAAGCTTCAGCATCCCCAGTTACAAAAAGACAACATAGTTGAAATAAGGCAATATTACATTCTATAATGATAGCTACGCACAGAAACTACAGTAATTCTTTATCAGTTCTTAATAAAATATTTTTTTCACCAAAATCATAGACCTAAAATGGGATTAGACTCAATAGAATGTCATTGACATAGAGTATGGCTTTGTATTAAAATCTCATCATGTATCACACACACACACACACACAAGAGCTGCTTGGTAATGGTTGTTGGTTGATAAAATCCTAAAATCGTATATCTCCCTGGGCAGTTATAACACACACACACACAAACACACACCACCCGCACGCGTACACACACGCGCGCACACACACACCGGTCAGTTTGATACACATTGCGCATGATAAAGAAGTGACGTTCAGCAAAGACTTGCAATCTGAATTCAGAAGGGGTCAATACACCAGATCCTCTCTGCTCCCCAAAAGTGACTTCTGCTAGGCCTAAACCCTGACTTGACTTTGTACCAAGCCCTTATCGCCTCTTCTGAGTCATCATTCCAGTCCTCTCACCCAACGAGCAGACGAAAATAACTGAGGTTGGTTTAGATTTTTTTCTTCTCCGTTTTGGCTTGCATCCGCCCTACTAAGTGTGTATTTGTGCGTTATTGAAAAATACAGACACAAACACAAACTGTGCTAACAAGTTTATTAATGTGTGATCCTGATGAGAGTCCACAGAAAAAAAAAATTGTCGTGGATTCCGTTCCACCGATTAACATAATATAATAGATGACGTCATCCTTGTATCGTCTGCGTTGCGGATCCCACAATTCCATGGTGCAAGTCGCCATGTTAAATGGCTGAAGCAAGTGAAAAAAAACTTAGCAGCCACTGTCAACACCAAAATAATCATGCTGTGGTTTAGATTTCACGAAAATTAGACGACATGTAACATGTGCACTAGTAGAATAGACAGCGGATAACCGAAATATGATAAGATTTCTTGGAAGATGCCCGACGTGTTTAGATATTTCAGCTGTTTGTGTGAAGGAAGTACCAAACCGAGTGAGACGTCTGCTTATGTCGATAGTTGATGTAACTGTTTGGTGCTGATCTTGAACAATCTGTTTTTCTGGATGATGCATCGTTTGTCATGCGGTTTTAATTGATTATCTTTTTTGCATTTGACGTGGTAGCTCATGCGACAGACTGAATCAGAAGTGGACATGGTAATAAAGCCCAAAGTAGGGTTCTTTCAGCGCCGATCATTGGCCCTATGGACTGTATCAGTGAGGAGCTCGAGGTGCCAGCAAAGATACTCATGCTCAGTGGAAGATCTCATTCAAGTATAGGCCTAGTATTTAGTCACCAACAGCATCAGTAATAGCCATGTCTTCAGCTGAAGAAAGACTGAGGAAACTGGAAAAACTCTTTGTTGGTGGGGTTGCAAACAGTAAAGGATTGTCTTTGAGTGTTGAAACTCTTCTGGATGTGTTCCTTGTTCTTTACGATGAGTGCAGCAGCTCCACCCTGAGAAGAGAAAAGAACATCTCAGAGTTTGTAGATTTTGGTGAGTAACAGTTGTATTATAATAAGTTGTTTTTGCTAAATCACACTGTGAAATGCAAGAAATATACCTGGATTGATGGCCTCGAGTACATTATCATGATTATGATACACCTAATTGGTGTCTAGGAAGTGAAAGGTCTGGTCTGTGGTTTGTAGACAGTGTTGAGACCATGAGGGTAGGTTTGGGTGAAGGCCTTGCAGGCTTTCAAATTTGCAAGACAGTTAAGGGGCCCCTTTAAGCACATGTTAACTCAATCTTTTTACCAGCAAAGAATGTTTTTGTCTTTTTAAAAATCTTTGTTATTGAAACAAAGTGTTTGGGAGTTTTCAGAGACACATTGACATAGCTGTGAGCAATTTGATTTTATAAAATGATAAATTCATATGATTTGACCTACTTAAAAAACCAGCTTGCCAACATTTACTATGTGTGTGTGTGTTTATTTTTTATTCTTTTATATTGAAGATAATGAAATAAGCACTCATGTGCTTTTTTACATCTAGGCCCTGTGTGTATGCAGTTTTGTAAATTTTGTCATCTGTTCCCACCTGCACACAATGGCCTACTCTTTAGAAAAGCAGAACAGGATTAAACATGTGCGCTATACAGGGCCTCAGTTAGTAGTCTCATCGGAAGGACTTTTGGGGAGAGTGGAATCTGCACTGATTATAACTCCAGAGGAATAAATCCCCTTGAATGGGTTGTCAGATTGCAAGCAGAATGTTCTAACCACTAGGGTATGTGTGTGTGTGTGTGTGTGTGTGTGTGTGTGTGTGTGTGTGTGTACCTGTAGACAGGTATGTGTCTAGATCTAGATTAGTAGATGTGTGTGTGTGTACTATGTACTTTTATATTCAAGAGCATGTTTGTGGGTAGCTCTGTGTTGACGTTATTGTTGTGTGTGGTGTGTGTGTATGCACACACACATACACACACACACACACACACACACACACACACACACACACACACACACACTCATATATTATATATATTATGCATATGTGTATGTGTGTGCATGCGTACATCACTACATGTGTGTGTACACGTGGTGTCTGAGAGAGATTGATCTTGACTCAAAAGAGAGAGAGAAGGGGGGGACGGGAGAGAGGGGTGTGTGTGTGTGTGTGTTTACATGTATACACTATACAGTGTGTATGTGTGTGATTACTGTGTGTGTATGTGTGTGATTACTGTGTGTATGTGTGTGTGACTGTGTGTTTGTGTGTGTGCGTGTGTGCGTGTGTGTCAGTTGTCACTATGTGTGTGTCTGTGTGTGTGTGTGTGTGCATGTGTGTGCGTATGCATATATATATGTATGCAGACAAACATTTGTGTGACTGCACCATTAGTATGGTAATGTGGATCCATACTGAACTCATATTATGTAGACCTGTCTGTAGATTTGCAAAAGCCCACTCAGATAAGTTTATCAGTTCTAGTGGCATACCTACAAGCTCTTCAGTTCAAACAGGAAAGGGTTTTATCTGGGATATATTGATCCGGTCTCCATGAAAAATAAAGTTAGTTTGTTTCTGTGGACCCTTGGAAACAGTCACTACTTTCTTTTCATTATCATTGCCATCTCGGACATTATCCTGGCATTGAGCACTGAACATTACAAGTTAACTGTAGAGATGACCTTGACCTTAACGTAGGAAAAAGAATCCAACCCAACAATGAACAAAACACAAGTTCAGGAAAAAATTAATGTTTTCTGATATTAGGGGTTCAGGATGTGTAACTTGCACTTAATTACAGAATCATAATACTTAATAGTGATAATCATTAATAATCACAAATGATCATCATTTAATGACATTATCTTTATCCTCCTCCTCCTCCTTTAATTTGAAAGTTCTTGCTTTGTTTAGAATTTATTTCCCTAGTTGATGATTAATTATCAATAAGAAATTCATAGGAAATGTTAATAATTACTTTAAAATAATACCAGTGTAATATTACTTCTCCACAGTCACATTCACAGCTTTAGCCTCTAGTTTGAGTCTTTCTTTACAGAGGGCAGCTCTAGAGCTATAAATCCTCTTCACATTGTATTTCACTAGTTTCAGTCTTTAAAGTTTAAGTTGGAAGTGGAAACAAAGCAAAATAAAACACAAAAAAATGCTACTCAAATCCGTGTATGTTATTGAGTGAACATTCATTGTTTGTTTTGTGTGTTTTCTGATGGAACTTCGTGATAATAGTGACATATTAGTTCTTTCCTTTTTATTCCTTGGCTGGAGAGTGGAGCTCAGGACTATGTTCACCATGGTGTTTTTTGGCTTATTTATTAAATGTGACTGTTTTTGCTTACCATGAACTGATGAAGGTAGAGCTCTTCCTTCTAACATCTGCCAGTTGTGGATACTTAACTTTAAACAAAAGTAACATTAGTAATGACTGCAAAGTCTACATTTCAATATGGCAGCAGAATAGTTTGTAACTCTTTAGTTTTACACAAAATATTATGTCCTGTGTATGCAACTGCAAGCCTGCCAATTTGAATGTATAGATATCTATATGATGCACAGTTGTGTGCATGAATGTACACATGTATACATATAAAATTATTACTATTATAGTATTAATACAGACTCTGAGTTTTGCACAGACACTGAGACAGGCTCTCACTCTGTCTCAGACAGACAGATACTGTGACAGACAGATTGACAGACAGACACTCATACACAAATGCATGCACACACACATGCATGCATGCACACACGCACACACACACATGCATGCACATACGCTTTGACACATGCACGCACACACACACACACATCACACACACACCTTCTTGTGCACACCTAAAACCTGTTCCACTTTTCAGAAGAGTAGGCCATTGTGTGCTGGTGGGAATGGATGGTAAAATTTACAAAACTTCATACACATGGGGACTGGGGACTTGTAAAAAACTTAAAAGCACTGAGTGCATTTTCCAGTATTTAAATAAAAGAATTTAATTATAAATAAAATCACACACACGCACACATGCACACACCAGAGTATATAAAAATAACAAAATTAAAATCTTTGTTTGCAGCTCGTCCCATTGCCACAAACGTCAAGAATTTACGGCTAAAGCGAGATGACTTTGAAACACTCAAAGTCATTGGTAGAGGTGCTTTTGGAGAGGTAAGTTTGAAATGATTGAGTATTTCATTGTTCAATGTAGAACATTGTGTACTATTTATTTCATTTGTATTGTAATTTGTGGTTGCGCAAGACTTTGTTGATACAATTATACTTGATAGTGGGCTTTTGTGTGTGTTTGATTTTATTGTGAATTTTGCTCAATAATTGAAGTTGAATTCACCAGTCAGGTTGATATTATGAGGCACAAGTGACAAAATATAAAGTGGAGGTGACTATATCTGAACTTTTAATAGTTTTATTTGGTGTCATACTTATTTTATAACATAAGTACGTCATGAATCAGGTAGATTTAGAGAAACTGAAAGTTTATTTGTTTCCACTCTGTGACAGGACAGGAAATTTGAACTGAATATTTGTGGGGAATCCCCCTCCCCCCTCCCCATCCCCCAAAACAGCAAACATAAAGAACCTTTGGCTTCCAAGTCTGTTATTTCTATTATTACTAATATGTTACTGTTAGTGTTAATTGTGGTCTATGTTCAAAATATTAATTGTCATAGAGCTGTATTCCTTCTGGAATAGCAGAGCAGTCAGGGTTACTGTTAAGTGTTGTTTTTGTTGTATAAATTTATATGTTTGTATCTCTGGACTGTCAGTGCTTTCATTTCCCCCTTTTTTTCTTCTGCTGCTGATTTTCTTGACTAAAAATAAAAGCTTAAGTGAGACTGAAGAGTAGCTAATGCTTTTACATGATTGAAAAAAGAATAATAATAATTTAAAAAAAGACACCCCCCCTCCCCCACCAAATGACTGACAAAGTGACATATGCACATTACACAGTTACAAACCTACAGTACTCTCTCTCCTCACTCACCTCCCACACACACACACACACACACACACACACACACACACACACACACACACACACACACACACACACACACACACACATGTGATGCCAATTTTAGGTTACAAGCAAGATTGTTTTGGGTTTAAAAAAAAAAAGATTCTAAAACTCAAGGTCTTTGAAAAATTTGTTTTAAAAAGCCTGTGGAATTTGGAAACAAGTCTGAAAGAGAGAGAGAGAGAGAGAGAGAGAGAGAGAGAGAGAGAGAGAGAGAGAGAGAGAGAGAGAGAGAGAGAGAGAGAGAAGAAAAAGAAGTTTTTAGGATTGTAGGATGTAAAATAGCTTCTTCTTTTTATTTCAAAATCAAGTTATCTGTAGAAGGTGTGAAGTAGTGTGTTTTAAATCTGTAGAGAGGGAGTGTTTTGGGGGGATGGAAGAGGGGGAGTGTTAAGAGTGAATAGGGGAAGTGGGATAGGAGTGGGGTTGGGGGAGTGGTGGAGGGGCGGAAGGCAGCAAATCAAGTGTGAGTAACTTGACTGAGGGTGCAGCAAATAGATCTGTATGGCTATAGATGAAAACATTTTACAAAGCGCTTTTGAAGTAGAGAGTCAGATTTCAAAAAGGAATGTGTGTGTCAGTGTGTGTGTGTGTCTGTGTCACAGTGTGTGTGACTGTGTGTGTCTGTGTTAGGGAGATTTATTTTATTTATTTATTTATTTATTCTTTTATATCAAGGATAATGGAATAAGCACTCATGTGCTTTTTTACATCCAGTCCCCGTGTGTATGTGGTTTTGAAAATTTTGTCATCTGTTCCCACTGGCACACAATGGCCTACTCTTTCAAAAAGCGGAACAGGATTTAACGTGAGCAAGATGTTCTGCATTCGTTCGCACACGGGGCCTCGGTTTATAGTTTCATCCAAAGGGAGAGAGGGAGGGAGGGGGGAGAGAGCGAGGGGAGAGAAAGCAGGTGAGAGGAGAGGTTGGGGGGGGGGGGGGGGGGGGGGGGGGGGGGTACAAAGTACAATAATTATTTATTGCTTTTTTCTTCTTTTTTTTTTTATAGATAAGATTTTCAGTTTTTACATTGTGCAACTACAGATTGATAGAATCACATCTGATCTGTAGGCTAAGGGGTACTGAAGTGGGAATCTTTGCTTTCCTATTGCTGTTGACAATTTATTGCTTGCAGTACGCTTTTTTTTTGGTTTTGATATTTCATTCTCTCACTCTCAGTCATTACTCATTAAAATGATATGTTGCAGAACAGAATATTACCCAATGTCATAGCTTGCTTTAGGCATAATTTTTGTTGTTGTAGATCATATATCAGTATATGTTATGAATACATTCAGATTTTTCATACATGTATATTATTATAATATATGCAATACATGTAGAAGTCATTCATAATATTACTAAGGAGAATATTTATAATCAAAATATTGTTGTGCAACAGCAGTAGGAGTTTTGGTGAAAAAGCATTCAAATAAAGAAACAAAATAAACTTTGAATAATTTACAAATGGCTGTAGAGATGTGTCATCTTCAACCTTTTGCATTTTTAGACTGTGTCTTGCTAGATGGTCTTTGATATGCTATGGGATCTTGAAACATAATCACATCAAACTTAGACAACAGGAAAAAGGTGGATTAGATTTAAATTCTGTCTTTGCTAACATGGGAGACAAAGATTTGACGGAGTAAGAACTTGTACTAAAAAAGGAAAAAAAAAAGTCACTCCCATTGGGAAACATATGCAGACAGGAAAAAGCTTTTTAAAAGAAAAGAAAAAAAAGGTGGCGCTTCTTGTGGTGATGCACTTTTTCCGGGTAGAGCAGCTCAAATTTCACCCAGAGAAATCTGTTGTGACTGAAAGTAGTATACAATAAACTACAATGCAAATCACATAATACAAATGACATTGATATATAATACAATGCAGTACATCTACATTGCAGTTTTTGTTATGAAACTTAGTTTAACAGTTGTTTTGAATAGTCACAGCTGCTATGTAATAATGTATATTATGTTGATGCTGTCAAACGCAATGCAATATTGTATAATGATGTATGTTCAGGAATACTAGCATTGTTTATGGGTTTTTAACATTGTTGAGATTACTTTTGATGTTGTGGCTAAAACACAAGCTTGTGTGTGTGTGCGTGTGTGTGTTTTAAACAGGTGGCTGTTGTTAAGGAGAAGACAACAGGAAATGTCTATGCCATGAAAATTCTGAACAAATGGGAAATGCTGAAAAGAGCAGAGGTAAACTGTTATTCTGTTCTTTGTCTTCTCATTTTTCTCAGAAGCTACCAAACCTGGCTTGCTATTATTTAAATATATTTTCATTTTTTGCCCTTAGGCAAAATGGAGAATAAGTTTTGTATTGAAGTTTTGAAAAAAATATATATGCGTAGTGTGTGAGGCATGCACGCGTGGTGTGTGTTGTGTGTGTGTGTGTGTGTGGCTGTGTGTGTGTTATGGATGCATTCATTGAGTATGTGCTTGCCTTTTTTTCTTTTCTTAAGTAGAAAGAGTGAAATAGATTTCACATTATACTGTTGATTGTTGTGACTGCATTGTTTTTTTGTTTTTTTTTAATATTATTTTTTAAAATATATAAGGTTACAAGTTGACATGAAGAAGAAATTTTTCTAAATTTTGGATAACATGATATTGTAAAAGATACAAGTATTGATTTTGTTGATCAGTATTGTTTTCTGTTGGCTCAGACTAAAGGTGGTTGTATTTTGTCCTGCCCTATAGACGGCCTGTTTCAAAGAAGAACGAGATGTGCTGGTTTTTGGAGATCGGAGATGGATCACCAATCTGCATTATGCATTTCAAGATGACACTTACCTGGTAAGTTGTGAGGAAATAGAAACAGATGTATATTAGGCAATAATGTGTGTGTGTGTATATGTGTAGAGGAGGAGGGAGGGAGGAGAGAGAGAAAGAGAGAGAGAGAGAGAGAGAGAGAGAGAGAGAGAGAGAGAGAGAGAGAGAGAGAGAGAAGCACTTATGAACTTTAGGAAGTGAAAGTGTGAATGCAGTTGACATTTTTTGATTAAGTCATAAAAAATCCTGGGGTGTCAGATTGTAAAATATGTTAAGTGATATTTCAAATGGCTTTTTCAACAACAAAAATGTTAGCGACAAGAATGCTGATCAGTAGAAGTTCAGGTTTATAGTACTTATGACAGACAAGAGGCAGTAGATGGTCAAGTTTGCTACTGACAGCATTTACAACAACAACAAAAAAGTGACTGGGTTGTGCAAAAGAAAGTGTGAACAATAATCTTGAAAGATATTAAAGATAAGGTAACAGTGATATGACTAGCAAAAAAAAAGTGTACGTGTGTGTGTGCATGTGTGCGTGAGTAAAATGATATCCTTTCTAAAACTGTCCAACGTACAGCAGCACAATAGCTGTTCAATCATGAAGAGCATAATTTTCCCCACACATCTATAGACGTATAACGATTAAACACGTGGTGACTGCTGTGATGTCCCAGTACCTGGTCATGGACTACTACTGTGGTGGAGATCTCCTCACCCTGCTCAGCAAGTTTGAGGACCGACTGCCGGAGGACATGGCCAAGTTCTACATCGCAGAAATGGTGCTGGCCATCAACTCGCTGCACCGGCTGGACTACGTGCACAGAGACATCAAGCCAGACAACGTGCTCTTGGACAGGAGCGGTCACATCGTGCTGGCCGACTTCGGCTCCTGTCTGAAGCTGATGCCGGATGGGACTGTGAGTCTTTTGCTCTCTGTGTTTTGAAATAAGGACTTCCTTGGTTTTAGTTCTGAACTTAGTAGCGTGGGTATCATTTTGAAGAGGAAATGACATTCATGAACAGAAAGAAGAATGAAAAGAGACCCAAAAGTGCTAGTATGAAAATAAACTAAGTAGACAAACTAGCAAGATTCTGCCATAGTGATAGTTAAATTTTTTATTTTTTTTAAAAAGAAGTGTTTGAAAACCTGAACTTGTGCACTAATCAATCATCATCTGAGCAGTGTCAGACCTGGATAGAGTTCCATTAATTTTACTGATATGATTTATGCTACCTATGCTTACAACATATCATGGGATAAAATGATTTTTTTTAAGTAGATTTTTTTTAAACTCCAAGGGCAAAAATGTAAAAAGTTACATAGGGTATATATCTATGAAGTTGTTAAATCTAAACATTTACATTCTTTTCTGATCTGCTGTTTGGATACAGTAACTACATCACATTTCTGGAAACTCTAGCCTCTTGTTTGAATATGTATATTCAAATTAAATTGATACTTCTGATGGGGAAAAATATTTGAATTTTTCAGGTGCAATCGTCTGTGGCTGTGGGAACACCTGACTACATATCTCCAGAAATTTTGAGAGTAAGTACCACATGCTTTCTTTTTATCATGTATTAAATATTGAGTTGACTCCACTGAATATCTAGTAACAATGAATGAAGCAGCAGTTTGTTATGATACTTGACTCCTGTCCTGTTGTGTTTCACATGCGTTGAACCGATTCTTCTCTCTGTTACCAGGCAATGGAAGATGGTCATGGGAAAGTACGGTCCTGAGTGTGACTGGTGGTCTCTGGGAGTGTGCATGTACGAGATGCTTTACGGAGAAACCCCTTCTATGCTGAGTCACTGGTGGAGACCTATGGCAAGATCATGAACCATCAGGTAAAGGTTTTTAAGTGGTGCTTATTGGGTTGAAGGGTCTTTGAAGTGGTCTTTGTTATGTTCAAATGCTAAGTGTAATAAAGATATAAAACAACAAAAAAAACCCAACCAAAACAACCAAACAAACAAACCAACCACAACAAAACCAAAACAACAACAAACAACAAAAACCAACAACCCCCAAACCAAAAAAACACCTCAAACCAAGCCTCCGTCCCCCCCCCTCCAAAAAAACTTAAAAAAAACAACCCAAAAGAAAAGAAAAAACAACCCAAGAAGCCAAAAGGCCCCACCACCCAAACCAAAAACAAAAAAAAAGCCCAAATAACACCCACCCACCCCAACAAAACCTTCAGACAAATGAAAAGCTGTGCTGATGGGTGATTTAGAATATTCAGATGTTAAAAGATGATGAAAGGATACAATTTTATGTAAAGTACAGTGGCTTGATCTTCAGCTGCTCATTTGACTTCCCCTTTATTCACTTAAAAAAAAAGTGTCATAGATTCATGTTTTATTGCGTGTTTGTGCATGCATACTTGCGTCATTACATACTGCACCACATTGCAGGAAGTAGTGTTGCCCCAAGTGTTTGGTTCTTCACCAGAGTGGATCACACTTAACCAGACATCATGTGGTCATATAACAGACTTCCACAACATGCTGTATGCTGCAAAGTTTTGCAGTACACAGGTTTTTCCTCATCTGCCATATGATAGCGTGAGCTTCCTGCTATCTTTGGTCCTAAATTATTAATTACTTCAAAAGCTTAGTTATTCTAAAATTTGTTAATTTTTCTTATGCAGACGGATAAGAATTTATGTTGTGTTTGTTAATTCTCTAAGTCCATGTTGATTCTGTTGCTGTGCAGACCCGGTTTGAGTTTCCGACAGATGTAGATGACATCTCTACAGAGGCCAAAGACTTGATGCAGCGCTTGATATGCAGTGCTGAGAAACGGTTTGGCAAAAATGGTCTGGATGATTTCAAGAACCACACTTGGTTTGGCGGCATTGACTGGGACAACATTCGAGATAGTGAGTTTACTTTGAAATATACTGGGCAGTTCTCTGTGTTTGGTGTGTGTGTGTGTGTGTGTGTGTGAGAGTGATTTTTTTTTTTTTTCCTCAGGAATTCGTGATAAAAGTGATTGAATTAGTAGTTATTTTTCTGATTTTATTGTCTAGAACCATCTGTTTTAATTTTTTAGTTTAAAAAATGGATACTGTTGTACACTGTGGAAAGAAGTTGACAATCTGTGGACTGGCAAACAGGATGTGATCTACTCAGCCTTTGAAATGAATTGATAGTGATATTAGAAGGATCTTTTTGTGAATGACTATATTTTAAATTTCAATCCCATGAAAAGTATGGAAAGTGCAAAAATGACCAGGATCTTTTACAGAGGCTTGTGAGAAGCTGTATGCAGACAGTTTTGGAATCTGGAAGTTGTATCAGTTTCCTGCTGTCACAGTTTTAATAAATAAGATTGCTGAAATCAGGGGGGAGGGGGTATGAGAAAAAGATGACAAAATGGCCAGTATTTACAACAGTCACTTTTTTTGGTCTTGAATTTTGTCTTTGCGGACTGGCTGTGTGATTTTTGTCTTTTCTCAGTTAAGTCCTGGATGTAGTTTAACCCCTGTGGTGAACTCAAATATATTTAATGAATATTTATTGTTGATTTATGTTACTGAAGAATAAACACATATGTCTGAAATATGTGTGTAGGTATTGACTTTTGTTCAGAAAGGTGTAAATATCTCTTATGTTACAGTGAATGCCCCATACAAGCCTGAAGTAACTGGTGCAACAGACACATCCAACTTTGATGTGGATGACTCAGAAGTCAAGCACACCGTAAGTTCCTGCTTTGCAGTTGGGATGATTACATTCACTACATGTTTCCAGTGATTCCTCCACTCATGCCCTTACCTTCTTGTCTTGTTGACGGCTTTCATTTTTATTGTGTCTTGTAAATACAGAAAGTCAATACAAAGAAGAATGTCATAGGATTTCGTCTGTGTATTATTACTGGTTAAGTGTCTTAGTAAAAAGTAGAAAGTGTTAGCATGATTGTCATTAGTGGCGGATATCTGTAAATTTTAGATGAGAGTAAAAGCTTCCAGTGTAATTTACATTTTCTTTCTAATGTAGTTGTAAGAAGTTTTTGAGCATTTTAGTTGGACTTCAGAAGTGTCAGTGGTAGTGTGTTTTTCAACCACTGTGTTTTTCAATTTTTCTAAAGAGATGTGTGTGTGTGTTGTGTGTGTTGTGTGTATGTTGTGTGTGTGCGTGCATGTGTGGTGTGTGTGTGTGCATGTGTGGTGTGTGTGTATATGTGTGTGTGTGAGAGTGTGGGTGTGTCTGTGTATGTGTGTGAGAGAGAGAAAGCGAATTTATCAAGCTCAGTTTTGCTCATCTTGTGGTTCTTAATTTGTCCCCCAAAATTTCAGAAGTTGTTATGATGAGTTTTTTTTCAGTAATTTATTTATTTGTAATGTTTATGTTCTTTTTAGGACACAGTTCCTCCATCTACGCATTCAGCTTTTAAAGGTCATCATCTGCCGTTCCTTGGTTTCACTTTTACCAAAGATTGGTGAGTTGGTACTTTGTGTTTATGATATTGCAAAGATAATTTCAGTCCTGTTAAAATTTTAGATTGAGTTGTAATGTTGAAGAAAGTGTGGTTGACAATTGCATTAGAATACAAAGCTTTTGTCTTTTTTGTAGTGTGGTAAGGTTACACTGGTCAGTTATTTTGCATGTTTGTCTTCAGATTTGCATTGTAAATGCTGCGCATGCCCTTAGATTTGTGGTCTATGGCTTCCAACACATCAAAAGTAGTGGGAAAAAAGTATACATTTTATTGGAAAGATGTCATGTTTGTTGTCATACTCTTTGTCATATCAGACAACTGCAAACATGGTTTTGTGTATTGCATTGTATGCCAAATACTTCAAAACTTGTGGAATAGATTACCTTGGCTTGGTCTGCATTGCACATGCCTCTTCACCAATAACTGCCAGCAACTCTTCAATTTTCTTTTATAATTTTTGCTCATTGCTTTGAAGACGTCAATCTTCAACTGTCATGTTGTGTCACTTTCTGTATTCTTTTTTTTCTTTTCTTTTTATATGAATTTAACCATTCATCCTGGCTTTATCTTAAGCTCATGGTGAAGCTTATGCTTATTGGCTGTTTGTTTTTGTAATGAACCCAGAAACTGTGTTTATTATGTGGTTGTCTTTTGATATATAATACCAGAGAAGGTTGAATTATCTTTTTTGGATGGCTTGCCTTTGCTGTAGTTATTGCATTTGACTAAATTTTTCAGTCAGCTGTGTGTATTGATTTTTTTGAGCAGTTAAGTTTTTATGCACACTTCTGACTGAAGATGAAGTGTTGCTTGGTTTGTCTGGTTTGACTCTAATAGAACAGTGTTTCTTTTCCAGCAAACTGTCAGATGCAGAGTGCTTACAAGAGCCCATCGACTTTGACAGCGACAAAATTGAAAACCTGTCCACTGAAGTTTTGGAACGCAAAGTGAAATCATTAGAAAAGGAGAACAAGGAACTGCTGAAAAAACTGCATGGTATGAACACTTCAGATTTGCCACTTCTATATTAGTATAGGTTATTTTGTGTATGGTTAAATTCTTGATCATTTATGTACTATGTATGGCTGGCCTGTTACATAACAATATCTATTTTGATGGTATGTTTAGTGGTATTTTGTTCAGAGTAGAGGGTAAAACTATAATGTACCCATTTTTGTCATGTTTGTTTTGGGCCTTTTTTGGGGGGAGGGGGGGTGGTTGGGTGTGGGTGGGTGGATGGCAATTGATAACTAGGAAGAGAGAGAGAGAGTACTCTTGTGATAATAACACCACCCCCCTCCACCAGACCCTAAACAACTAAATGTAGCTTGAAAACTGTTAAAATTGTATTTCATAACAAATAAGTTGGAAGGGGAACATCAGGTGGTAATTCAGAAATGTGCAGTTGATTTTGACCTTGAAAAACTAAACACATGTTAGTGTTTACAATGTGCTGCGATTTTTATGTGCTCACAGTAAACTAGCAGTTTTCACCTTACCAAAAATTGAAGCACGTTCGGTATACGTTTACAGTTAAAGTATAACATTGAAAGAACATCCATGTGTCAAGAGATTTTTTGTGGTTTTTTTGGGTAATTTTTGTTGTTGAATAAATGGTGGTAGTATTTGCAAAAGCTGAGGTCTTAGCTGCGCTGGGCTGTTAGGTTTATAGTCTTTCACATCTGGTGATATTAGACTTGAGAATTCTTGTCAAGTTGTTTTTTTTATAAAAAAGAACAATGAAGTCTTTGTCTGCAGAAGTGAAGTGTGTTGTTGCAGATGCTCAAGAAGCCCTCACCCAGGTGCAGAGTACCCACAATGGCATTGACCCATCTGCTGCAGCCGCTGCTGCCAGTGATGACACTGAAATCCGGCAGCTGAGGGATGAAGTGGCTGTTCTGCATCGTGTTGTTGCTGGTGAGCAATGCCTCATGTGTCAGAAATGAGTATTTAATGCAAAATTCACTGTTAGAGAATGTCAGACTATGTATTTTCAAGCTGTAGTCCTTAGTGACCAATGTAAGCATACTTTGCAAGTAATTCTTTAGTCCACATGGGAAGTGAATATTTTATGTGTGTATATACTTACTGTCAACTGGATCGTAGCATGTTTAATGATTATGTTTATTTATTGCAGATTCCCAGTCAGAGATGAGCGCACTTGAACTGGAACTGAAGAGAGTGGGTGATCTGAAACAAGAACTGGAGAGGAAACTGCGCATTGGGGAAGACGACAAAGTTTCTTTTGAGAAGGTATGGAGGCGCTGAAAAAGTTGATACTATTCATAGCGTAAATGTCAGTTTTTTAATGTATTTTCTCTTTGCCTTTGGTCAGGGTTGTGAGATACTAGAATAAAAAAAATTTGACTTTTGCGATAAGTTGTGTTTAGAATGCTGTTTGTAGAATAACCTGATGAGAAGTGAGATGGGGGTGGGCATAGAGATAAGAGCCACTTTTTTTTTTTCCATCTGTGCATGTATTTTCTAGAAATGATAACAGATTGGAGGAAAAGTGGCTAGACTTGCTTTACAAACAAAAAAGTATGTTGACTTGCATGAAAAAGGGAACAATGTTAGACTAGGGAGGAAGGACATAGGCAAAAGAAATGTAACAGAAAAGGAAGAAACAAAGTGATAGCCGAGATTGAGTTTTTAGCACAGCATTTTGTGGTAGGGGATACTGTGTATACTGAAAGCCCTCTGCCATTCCCTCCAGGGGTGTGCAGGATTAGTTTATCACAGACTTTTTTTTCTGTTTAAAAAATTGTGTGTATGTTTTTTTAAAAATTGTGCTTTTGTTGTTGAATTTTTTGGGGGTGATTTCAGCCAGGGGACCTCTTGTATAATAGCATGTATTTGTATATTTTGTTTATTTCAGTGTGCTGGTGTTTGCAAGACAGGTGTGTAGCTCTGAAGTGTCAGAGAAAGGGGGATGTAGAATATAGAGTAATGCAACAACCTGTTACTAGGTGAGGAATGTGGAGCACATAGTAAGATAATCAATCGTTATTAGGTGGGAAAGATTGTATGTCATTTGGCTTTTCTGATCAGGTCTGTGGGTGTGGTTTATCAGCCATACATTCATTTATTGTAGGAACTGGGTGACTGGAGGGAAAAGTACAAGAACCAGGCCAGAGAGCTGAAGGAAACCCTTAACAAACTGAAAGTCACCACAGAGCAGTACAATGAAGCCAATGATGCGTAAGTATTCCAGTGTATGGCGGAAAGTAGGACAGATTTAAAACAACAAAATACAAGAGAGGGTTTTTATTCCCTCACTGCTCTTCAAACTGAAGTTCAATGAGAGTCCATTGCCTTGTTTTTAATGTATGATTTTTAAAATATGTTTGTATGGTCTGTGTACAAAAGGGTGCATGTATGTTTGGGGTAAATTCATCGTGTAAATGTATGTGTGTGTCTCTGTGTGTGTCTGTGTGTGAGAGGGAGAGTGCGAGTGTGCATGCATGAACACATGGAAGCACCTCTATGTAGTGTGGTAGGCAAGGCATGATTACAAGAGTGAAATGATGATATAGGCATGAGAGGGCTAGATAAATAAAAAATGACTGAATGCAGAGTGGAAAAGAAAGGAGGAAGAAAAAAAACCAAACTCACAGCCATGGATCTCTTGTGTTTCTTCAGGAAACTGAAGGTGCAGTCCAAAGTAAAGGAACTGACCAGGGAGATTCGCAACAAGGATGAAGAACTGGAAGAGTACAGGCATAAACAGGACACCCTCAAGATGGAGAAACGAAAAGCAGACAAAGCCGTCAATGAGGTAAGGCAAACTTTAAGCTTCTTGATGATATTGATTCCCGTCTCTCTGATTTTCTGCAAGGACTTTGAAATTGTAACATAGTTGATTAGGAATAGCTTGTGTTGTATTTTCCTTGATGAACTATTAGTTTTGGTATTGTAGATACTGTTCATAGAATTTTATACTCTGTGATGTTAGCTTAGTAGCTTTACTTTTCTGTTACAGAAGATAAAACCAATATTGTATCAAATTTGGAGGTTTTTGTGTGTGTACAAGTAAAGATAAGAGGGGGAAAATGCAGTAGAAATACATTTGATGAACACAACAAAGTTAGTACAAGAATAAGTGGAGCTAGGGAGATTGATCTGAATGTTGAAATGAGTTTGTTTACCAGATTTTGCTTAGCTTTATTTAGACCCTTATCATTTCTGATTCCATCTTTTTATGTGCATAATAAGAGCTGTGTGAAAATTTGATATTCTATTTATTCTCTAATTTTTTCTCAATTTTTTGAAATAATAGATGAACCTAATAAAAAAAGATGTCATTTTTTTAAGAATGTGTTCCAACATGACCATTAGAATGAAAGTTGAGGGTAGAGGTTGTGGGAGCTGCACAGTATTTGAATGATGTTACAGCTCCAAAATCAGCTTGATGAGGCCAAGTCCAATGTCAGCAAGGAGACGCGTGTACGTGAACGTGCGGAGCAGTATGCCAAAGACCTGGAGTCTGAAATGGAAAGGATAAACGCAAGCACATGGGGCGCTCTGAAGCTTCAGCCAATGCAGAACTCACAGAGGAGATTTCCAGGTATGTTTTGCTTTTGGTTTGTAATAAGTGTAGAAGCCAAGTAAGATAGGGTGCGTGTCATTGTGGGTGTGTATTTATTAACACTGTGCTGAATCTGCATTTTGAATAAGGTTTTTGAAACTGTTTTAGAGACCAGTGTTATTACATTGAATCATGAAACCTATACTTATGTATTACTGGGTTAACTGAAAAACCCCAACTTTTGTTTTTTTTGTTTTGTTTTTTGCATTATTGGCTTGAAGTCAGTTAGCTGTGTCTGTTTCTCCCTTAAACAAAGATGTCCCATTCTTTGCTTGCCATGTTTTGTCAGGTTAAAGAAAGAGCTGGAAAAGAAGGACTGCAGAAGCGGACGAAACCATCGACAAGCTGACCTCCAAACACTCCCAGGAGGTGGGGGAGCTGAAGTACAAGGCCCAGGAGGCTGAGAACAAGCGAGCGGAGAGCCTGGCAGAACTGGAGCGACTCCGCACACAGCTGTCCTCCCAGACCGCCGTCAATGATCTCAAAGACCAGCTGTCTCACACAGAAACCCAGCTGAGCAACACCTCTCGGCGCAACAGAGACTTGCAGGAAGACAACGAGAGGCTGCAAGAGGAGAACCAGTCGGTGAGGATGCAGTGTTTGAAATGTAAAAAACCCCCAACCCATCTATGTTTGTGGGGGTCAGTGGTTACTCTTAACAGTTTTATCTACACATATTGAACTGTGACTAACTGAAAATCCTGTCTGCTTTTTCATTTGGTATCATATCATCATGCTTACAGTTATTACTGTTTTACTTAGGAGGTCAAATAAAAAAAACAGTTATGAAAGAGTTATGAGACTGATCGAAGAAAGAAAAAATCATATGCAGAACTTTAAGACGATCCATACTAGCCAGCCTACCCCTTTGTGTTGGAGTCATTTTCGGCAGCTCTGTTCGAGGGGGGAAGGTGAAATATTTGCACATAAGAAGTTTCTGGTTTTGTGTATTTGAAGTTAAGGAAAAGAGAGGGACTTTGATTTGTTTTTTTTTTGAAAAACTAAAAGTTATTGGGAAAACCTGTAAGATGCAGTTGCAAACTTTTCATGTAAACTTCATATGTAGGATATGTTGTTGATATTTCAACAGCTTGCAGGAGATAGCCCTGTCTCTTCGAAATACGAGTGGGATTTAAAAAAAAAAAAATTTGTTCACGTAGATAATTGTACAAGTATCTCTCGGTTCAAAAGGTTGAACCAGTCTGTTGTACAATTCTTATGAGGCAGTAAAAAGCTTACAAAATCATATTTTTAATTGCAGCAAATGAACCGGATTGAAAGCTTGTTGAACGAAAGAACGCAGATGGAAGACGAGATCCGGGACATCTACGACAAGAGGGAGTCAGTTGCCCAGTGGGAGGCTCAGATCTCTGAAATCATCAAGTGGTATGTACAGCTCTTGCTTTTTTCCCAACTGAGAACTCGTGGAGTGTAGTTGGCTTTGATTAATCATCTTAGCAGTACATCTGCTGTCAGAAAGAAAGCTGTTTGTACATTTTGGGCTCATATTTTAATTTTCAATGTAAATAGTAAATTGGCTGTAGCACAGGCTGCTATTACCATTTCATGGCTGTTAACTCTAGTCACAAGTTTTTTCTGCCTGTGCTGAGGAGTCAGAACTCATGAATTACAAAATTTCTTTGGAAACAAGGTAAGCCTAACCAAACATTTTCCAGTTAAAAAAAGGTTATTTGATTTTAGGTCAGGTGGACAAAGTCCAAGACAGATTTACAGGTGGTTTTGATGGCCACAGGAAACTGGGTTTTTTTAGTATATGGATAGTCAGATAACTTCTTTTTTTTTTTTTTAGTGTTCTTTATATTTGGATGACATATTTTGGTGTGCAGGGTCAGCGATGAAAAAGATGCACGTGGGTACTTACAAGCGCTAGCCACAAAGATGACAGAGGAGCTGGAGAATCTCAAGATCATGAATGTGTCTGGGGATGACGGGGTAAGTGTAGCTTCTGGCAGAGACACGTGCACTTTTTTCTATTCTTTAAATAATTGGGAAGATGGATAAAAAAGGGGAGAGAGAAGGAAACTGAAATCATGAAATATTTGCAGACAGAGTGCATACTTTCTTAAAGTCTAGAATGCGATATTCACATATGCATTTTGGTATAACATTACTGAGTTATAACCCCCCCCCCCCCCCCCCTCCCCCCCCCCAGCCCAGTTTGAGAGAAATATGTTGAATTTTTCTCTGCTTTGTTTAGTCGATCCTATATATTGAGTGTTTGTATATCTCTTTTTTTAAGTGTATGTTTTCAACATCTTCCTTGAGAGAATCATGGCTGATGCACTGGAACATCATGAAGGATCAGTCAGCATTGGTGGCAGAACGATCACAAACCTCCGCTT
Source organism: Rapana venosa (assembly GCA_028751875.1). NCBI lineage: Eukaryota > Metazoa > Mollusca > Gastropoda > Neogastropoda > Muricidae > Rapana > Rapana venosa. The sequence continues at coordinate 73,851,925 of CM054138.1, forward strand.
CGCAGATGACATTGATGGAATAGCAGGATCAGAAAAAGAGCTTGCCAGCCTAACAGAACACTTGGATAAGGCCTCCAAAACATACGGCATGGAAATCAGTGCAGAGAAGACCAAACTGATGACTAATAACACCAACGGCATTAGCACTGATATCAGGGTTAATGACCAGAAGCTGGAAACAGTTCAAAGCTTCAAGTACCTGGGAGCCATTGTATCCGACCAGGGATCCAAGCCAGAAGTAGTATGCAGGACTGCACAGACAATAACAGCTTTGTCAAAACTAAACACCATCTGAGAGATAAGAATATCTCACTTATCTCCAAGATCAGACTAATGCGCTCCCTTGTCATATCCATATTTCTGTATGCCTGTGAATCATGGACCCTGACTGCAGATTTGGAGAGAAGAGTACAGGCAGTGGAGATGAGATGCTTTCGGAGACTCCTTGGCATCTCCTACAAAGACCACATAAGCAACGAAAGCGTGCATAACAGAATCCAGCAAACCATTGGACCCTATGAGAACCTTCTAACGATCGTGAAAAAGCGTAAACTTAAATGGTATGGGCATGTCACAAGATCCCAAGGAATTACAAAGACAGTTTTGCAAGGCACTGTCCAAGGAGGAAGAAGAAGAGGCAGACCAAGGAAGAGCTGGGAGGATAACATCAGCGAATGGACAGGCCTAGAACTCAACAAAACCCTGAGAAAGGCAGAACAGAGAGAGGAATGGAGGGAACTGGTGGTTGAGTCTTTGAGGGTGCCCCCACGGTCGTCAGACTACGGGACAGATAGATAGATAGATAGATGTTTTTAAACTTAGGGAATGTCCATGATGATCATAGTGGTAGCTTGTATCAGTGCTGTGTGTTGATGGTCATAGCTGTTTACCTGGAACTTTGCGCCGTGTGTTACTCAGAACCGACCCAGGTGGCGCAACAGGAGGTCTCAGCGTCTGGACAAGATGGAGCTGTTGAACCTGCAGTCCAGTCTGCAGAGCGAGATCCTGGCCAAGCAGCAAGTCAGCAACGAGCTCTCCAAAGTCAAACAAGAATGCGTGGCCCTCGAATCGTAAGTTGCAGTCACATTTCTGTGATAGTTGATATTTCTTCAGGAGTCAGTGACATGCGTATATTTGTATGTATATATATGACCTAGTTTGGGCTTATATGTTTAGAAACAAAGTAGGGCTGTGTATTATACTGTTGAGTTTGTTATGCCATATCAAAATGAAAGGTTTTTTTTTTTTTTTTTAAATGGAAGGTAAGGTATTAAACTTGTAAAGGGTTTTCTTTGTGGGGATAGGGGGGGTGGTGGTGGGGGGTGGTGGTGCCTTCCCTTTCTCTGATTTCTGGTCAAGAAGCTGCGAGTTTTTGTCGACAGTGCTCTCTCTCTGTCATGTGACAACACCCATAGCAGTGTGTTTGTGGATTGTCCCAGTCTTTTACTTTGTTGTAGACGGGGCTGTTGCCTCCCACTCTGCAGTCAGCTGGACTAACTGATAACCAGTGTTTGAACACTGACCACTCTTTACACAATGAATGATTTATGCAAAAGCATTGCGCAGAATAAGCAAAATTGTCAGCAGCAGAAAGGAATTTTGCTTGATTTCTCACACATTGAGAAGCTGACCTGCAAATAAGGATGAAGGTGCAGATAATGCAAAGGATTATTTTAGGCAATCGTTACGTGTATCATTTTGGCTGTGTTTGCTTTGTGTTGGTGCCCTCTCTTGATTTGTACTGATTTGTACTGCGTTTTGATTTTTTGAAGTTTTGTCCAGACGGTGAAGTTTGGTGGGATTTTTTTAATTGGATAGTTTCATGTTACTCATCCAAATACAGAGAGAGAAATAAGTTACTATTTAGGGTCAGTAGTAAGCCAAACAAAAAAGGTGAGAGGAAAAAGTTGTAATGTAGTCAGTGTGGCATGAAAAACATGACAGATAGGTAACAGATTGTATTGTCAACAAGTGTCACAGCTGGTCATGCATTTGGCTAATGCATTCTAGAATGAAGGCTGTCAAAAAGAAATTGTTGCATATTGTAGACTATCTAAAGGTCTGTTTGGGTTTTTCTTTTTTTCCCTTTTTCTTTTCTTTTCAGTGTTTTAATTGAAAATGTCCACTTTTTTTATGAGCAAGATCCCATGCCTGACTATGACAATTTATATATGGAAAGGTGTGTGTGGGGGAGGGGGGGGGGGGGAGTGAGAGAAACAGAATGAGATAAAGAGAGATAGTTTTGATTCATTATTATTGTTGTTGTTTTGTTGTTTGTAACCAGGAAAGTTCAAGAAAAAGATGCAGAGATCCAGAGGGTGCATGGCGAGCTGGCAGAACTGAAAGACCGATACAGCCAGATGCAAGGACAGAGCAAACCAGATGATTGTGAGTAGACAGGGGACTGATGGAACACAACAGACACGTGTTTTATATACATACATTCCCATATGGACACAACACACAGAGTGCACTTACTGACCTGTATCAAACATGAGAATTTTTGGTTTTTGGGGACAGTTTGGCTTTTCAGAAAGCTTAAAAAAAATTTTTTTTTTTTTTTTTTAGATCAGTGTCAATTTGTTAACATTTGACAGGCTTATGACTTAGGGATAAGTAGATAACAAAGTATGATAAAGTTTAAATGTATTTTTTAAAAAATCCCTGAAGTTGGCTGTTCAAATTGGTCGAATATGCAAAATTTCGCCATTGGTTAACCTTGTAGCTGTAGCTGAGGAACACACACACACCACAAAAAAAAGGAAGGAAATGTTATAAATAGGGTTGAGTATCTGTGTTATGTGTTATTTATGTGCATTTAAAAAAACCCAACAACTTTAGAATCTCTTTAAATGTGTTGTTTTTATTTCAGGGTCAAATCAGTGTGGAGAGAACGCTTCCATTTTGAAATACCTCAACGACAGATACTCATTACTACCAGATGTGAGTAGATGATGGCTCAGTGATGGCAGCATCTTTTTCTTCATTCTTCAGCTGTCTTTCCAGATATAGTTTATATGTGCACCTCTTGCACTTGATAACTGGAGAAGGGTGTAGGATATGAGCTGTGACAGCTTGCCAAAGTACCTCTGCAAATCCTGTAGTTTTCTTCTTTTGTTTTAATGCGTGGTGTGTAACATACTTTTGATCATTTATGGAAATTACGTCAAAGAGTATCGGGGTTGATTTTTTTAACAGAGGGAAGTGTTTGGTATAGGATCAGCCAAACGATGACATTCATTTCACAAAATTAATCCAGCCTGAATACAGATTTTGTTTTGGTTCTTTGAAGAGTCCTTTTGTTTTTCATTTTTGTTTCCCTCATATTCTGTCATGGTTTGGTAAGGTATAAGTCTTCAGTACTGGAAATGGACGAAGATCAGCTGTCAGGTTCTGTTTCTGTGGTTTTCATATTGCAAAAGATTAAAATCTGTTTTTCAGTACGGTACTGTGTAGTGAACAGTTTGCAGCAGTTTGTCTTGATATTTGAATTGATTATGCTAATTAATCAATCCATGAATTCATATGTATATCTCTACACAGCATGTTTTTGTTTTTTGTTCTTTTAAATACGGGGTTGTTTGACCAGTTTTCTATATTCAGCATTATTGTATTGTATTACTTTTTTCTAACGCAGCAGCAGAGAGATGCTGTTTCTTCGTTGCTTTCTTGGTTTGAATTGAATATTAATTCAGAAAGGTGAGCATATGATTAAGGTCCACATTCAGAGCAACAAGCAGTTTCTTTGTTTTGATAAATTGCTGTTTTTTTATTATTTTTAGGACATACTCTCTTTCCTTTTCATTTGACAATTTGATAACCAGTGATTACGGATGTTACAGTGAAAACAATTTTCCATTCCTCAGCAACTTTCCATGGGTAGTGAACTGGGAGAAGAGAGCGACGACACCGTCTCAGTGACAGACTCCCTCCGCCACTCCAGCACGGACCTGTGTCCCACAGAGACCCGGGAAACCTCGCAGCCCAGCGAGCCTGTGCTGGACAGAGTGGCGATGGCTGGCAGCGCAAGCCCTAGTCCCCCGCGGCAGGTGGCTCCTCATTCACCTCACTCTTCGCGCATGCCTCCGCAGTCCCACCAGTTCAACGTCAAGTCTTTCGTGACGCCCTACAAGTGCAATGTGTGCAGCTCCCTGCTGGTTGGTCTCAAGCGGCAGGGCATCACCTGTGAAAGTGAGGAGGATCTCTTCTTTTTGTGTTTGTTTCGTTTTTGATTTGTGTTTTGCTTTTGATTTGTGTTTTGTTTTGTTTTGAGCAGCGTGTTTCTTATAGAAATATAGTGCAGATTGAGTGGAAAGTGTGTGTGTGTGTGTGTGTTTGTGTGTGTGTGTGTGTGTGTGTGTGGTGTGTGTGTGTGGTCAGATCACAAGCTCGTTGCTCTAATCATAAGACTATTCTGCCCCAGTCTGTGCTTTTAATTCCATTTTGGAATTTGCAGGTTTATTATGTGATTTGCTAAGAAATGTTTTTTATGTTCCATTTTTCCCAGTGTCATTGCTATCCACATCAAAGTTAATTTAATTTGGTATTCGACTTTTGTCTGTATATTTCAGTTTCATTGAATCTGGCGCTGGTATTGTCATTATTTGTGAATGTGGTTCTGTGTTGTGTTTCAGACTGTGGCTTTGTCTGCCATATCTACTGCAAAGAGAATGTGCCCCAGCAGTGCCCTGTGCCCCCAGACCACAGTAAGTTAAGTGTCTGCTTGTGCTTGTCTGCCTGACTGTCGCTCAGGTCTTAGAGCAGCATGGTCTTAGACCACTGGTAATCACTAAAGGGATTAAGAAGTAGTCTTTGAGTGTCAGTCAGTCTAAAAGTTGGTCATTTTTTTTGATGATTCATTTTCTTGTGAGGATTAGCAGCATGCAAAAATTTGTAGTTACCTTTGTTGAGATTCAATTTCATAACTTCAGCTGCAGTCTTAAATAGACACTTTGATATGTTGTTGCATTCCGTTATACCTTTCTATGAAGATTTTGGTTCAGAATTGTAAGATGTCAAAAACCCCAGTCCATTCATTGGGCTGTTAATTTGTGAAATCTATTCAAAAGTAATGGGATCAGAATAAGTAATGTGAAGATGAATGGTATTTAGCCACAGAAGTTATTATGCAACAGTGAATGTGTTTTGTTTTAGGTCATACATTTTGTGAACATGGTGGTCCTGGTGATCTTCTGACACTTTGCAGTTGGTCACTGTTTTGCTTCCTTTCATTATGACTTAATTCTATTCTGAAAATAATGAGATGGCCTCATGATGAAAAAGTTTTACTTGGATCAGTAGTGCTTTATGTTTTGTGGTAAAGAGAATGAGATGGCCTCATTATAAAAGAAAACCCCCCACCTTTACCTGAAATAACAGTGCTTCATGTTCTCTTTTTAACTTCATGTTACATTGATGTGTGTTTCAGACAAACGACATCTGATCGGGTCAGATGTGAACAAAAATGGTGGCACAATGTACGAAGGGTGGTCAAGGTAAGAGACTGGCTGCACATTTTTCTTCTTGTAGCTGATTTAGACAGAGCATTATCATTCAGGTGATGATGCCTCACGGATTATGTATCCATCATGCATGCTGCTACCTGGAGAGCAGCAGGATATGCCAGGTTTAACTTGCCCATGACACGCTGCCTCAGAAACTCAATGCTGGACCCAACAACTTCTGAAGGTGTTTAGAGGGGAAAGCAAAGGCCTTTTTGCATATGTGAAAGAATAATGTTTACCCTCATTCTGTTGTTGGAAGTATCAGAAACATGTTGTGGGTACCCTGGAAGAATTGAGTGGCTCTGTTGTTGGAATAGAATCAGAAACATGGTGTGGGTACCCTGGAAGAATTGAGTGGCTTCATTGCAATCTGAATCTACTAGTACAGCGTTCTGTTACCAGCAGTGGTTTGTCTCCATATAAAATCATGGTATTGTTTACTGACTTGATTCAGTGTGACCTGTTTTCATCATTGGAGGGCCTGACTTGATTTCAGGGGTATTCAGTTGTTTGTGATACTGGAAAGCTGAATTGTTTGTGATACTGGAAAGCTGAATTATTTGTGATACTGGAAAGCTGGAGAAAAGGTCTCGTCGACGCTACTACAGTTAGCTTTCACTCTGAAATAATACATACCATTTTGTACAGTCCAGGTGATAGTTCTCAAGTTGACATTAATCTCTCAGTTTTTATGGCCATTCAGTTGTGTCTGTATTGGGTGGAAAACATGGCTTTTGTGTAGAGACATTAGTTGCTGCTGCAGGTGGTGATAATAGTAATAAGAGTGATGATGATGTGATTTTGTGCACTTTGTTTTACAAAAAGCCAAAGTACTTTCACATACAATAAACAGCTTTTCCACTCACCCCCCCTTCCCCCTCCTCATCTCTCTCTCGCTCTTTCTCTCTCATTGTTTATCTTGTACAACACATCAGTTGTTAGTCTTTAATGTACAGCATATAATGATGTGAATGTTTTATCTTGCTGTTTTCAGGTGCCCAGAAACGGGGGCATCAAGAAAGGTTGGGTGAAAGAATACATGGTCGTCTGTGATTTCAAGTTGTTTTTCTACGAAATTCCTGTTGACAAGCCCTGCCCTAGTCAAGTTGTACAACAAGTGATTGACATGGGGTAGGTCTGAGTTGCCCTGGCACGATAATGGCTCTTATTTGTCATAGATACTCTCTTGTCCTTTTTATACAGCTGTCAATTGCTTATCTGCATGTATTTGGACAGTCAAACACTGCTGTTTTCAGCATAGTGAATCCGTTTATGAATGTCTCTTTATTCTAGAGTTCAGTCAAGAGATTGTGATCATAATGCTGCCAGCAATTCCGTTTTGGTGGTTATTGATTATATTTGACTTCATTATGTTTGACTGTATCCAGATAATAAGAGTTAGCACTTTTTGATGTAGTCCTGTTTTTTAAAAAGCGCTTTGCCTAAAGATGATTTGAAAGTATCTAGGGTAGTGAAGTTTCTACTTTCATAGTTTGCAGTGAATTATGACATTGCTGATATTTACACTAACCTCACTCATTGATAGTGTAATAACTATCAAAGCAGCATCGAAGAAAATATCTGTTTGAAATTACATCAATAGAATTCAGCCTCAAAGAACTCTGTTCATTTCAAAGAGGATATTGATCTCTCTCCATCTCTCTATGTGTCTCTGGTAAAAGTACCTTTTTTTTGAAAGAAAAAAAAGGACTAGAAATGGAAGAAAAACAAGTTCCACATGTTGTGAAAGAATACTGTTGTTACATGCTGTGCCTCTGTTTTGTTTGTGTTCATAGGTGAATGTTACATAAATACTTACTTTTATTCCTTTCAGGGATCCAGACTTCTCCGCAACTGCTGTGACCCCTAGCGATGTTATCCATGCCAACAAGAAGGATATACCATGTATATTCAGGGTGAGGAGGGCAGCAACATGTTGGGATTCACACTGTCTTCTGTTGATGTGTGTTTTGTCTGTCTCTTTTCTCAACAAACTGTCAGATTCAGACTGTCTTCTGTTGATGTGTGCTGAGCCTCTTGTCTTTTTTTTGATATTCTAACATTCTTGTCAAAGTTGATGGAGGTCAGGTGAATTAAAGTACAAGTGTTATTGTGAAAATTTGCATTTGTTAATGCCTTCTATGATGACTGTCCTAGAGCTTTTTTGAAGAGTAGGAACAAAAAGATGACTGGAGATGGTCATGAGGAATGGTGATCATTACATCTTAAAAAGGCATTGTTCTCCCCCTCCCCCCAAAAAAAAATAAAAAGAAAACTAAGAAAGACAGTGCTATTCTGTGATTTCTGGAGGAAGAAAGATTGAATCATGTTGTTTTTACTGAAAGTAAGTAGTGTTAATGTTGAGTGTAATTGGAAAACGTTTAAAGAAGTTGAGAAGATTGTGTTGATGGATTGAGGAATTGGAGTGGTGTTTTAGAAAAAGAGACTATAGCTGGCCTAGAAGTGTAAGGTTTCAGAATGAGAGATTGTTTTCACTTTTCACACATCTCCATCTGACAGTTTTTAGTGTTATTTTATTAGCTTCTACCCTAGCCTGTTTATCAGGAATGAGATTTTGCTTTCACTTTTGCACACCTCTCTCTGCCCTGTGCTATGTTCCAGGTAAGAGATTGTTTTCACTTTTACACAAGCCTCCACCCTAGTCTGTGTTTGCCTTTACCCAACCCTCCATGCTACATTGTGTTAGATTGTATTTAGCTTCCTCTCTGTGTTGTGTTTTAGAAATGAGAGACTGATATTACTCTAACCTAATCCTCCACCCCTCACGTGTTTCAGGTAACATCCTCAGAGCTGAACCCACCAGGTACCAAGCATGTCATCCTGCTGCTCACAGAAAACGAGAGGGAGAAAGACAAGTGGCTGCGTATCCTGAATGAGCTTCACAAGTTGTTGCTCAGCAGGAATCTCCCCAGCAAAGCAGTGAGTGCCTTCTTTCTTTCCTCCATATCAGCCTTCAGCTTATAGGCACGGTCTAGGCGAACTACAGAACTGCTTAGACACTCAGATACACACATGCTCCTACATACACATTCTTCCCTCCCTTTTTCCCCTTTCCAACAAATCCCCTTGGTCCTATCGTTAATAATGGAAAGATATTCAAGTGAAAAACTACAGTCCTACTAAAAGTTTTCTTGTTTGAGCAGCTCTGATATTTTGAGCCATATTTTGAGCTCAGTTTTTGGTCTGCTTCATCCCTTGTGTATTTGACTCTGTGTTTACAGTGGGTTGCTGAAGTTTCTGTTTTTCTTTGCCTGTTTCCAGTCTTTCTTTTACATATCACTCAACACACACAAAGAAAATCACACACAGCATGCTTCCATGCTCTTCAGCCTTACCACCCTCATTAATGAAAGCATGCTTTCACTCAGGGTCAGAAATCAGATGAAAAACTTTGTGGTTATTTTGCTTTGTATATATTGATAAACATTGTCTATGTCAGAGTCAGTGCAGTATGTGATTTCATAAATCTGAGTAGTGAATCTATTTATTCATGAAACAGCTGTTCAGAATCTTTGAATTAATTCATAGATCATCATGATAGACACTGACAGCTAAATTTAAAGCTTTAACCAGAACACTACATGAATGTACTAAATCAGTTGCTGATCATAATTTTTCATAATGTATTAATTCTGGAAATTGGTTAGACACAATAATAGATGTATGTGGAAGCATACCTCTAGTTTTAATTTGTTCCCTTTTTTGTCCACTTTTCAGGTGTACAGTGCCCAAGAAGTATGTGATAATTCCCTTCCAATTGTGAAGAACACCCATTCTGCAGTGATATTGGGTGAGATGTTTTACTTTCATCAGCAGTTTTGATAATGTTTTGAATGAAAGTTTGTGGAATGAAACTTTCTGTGTTGGGGGAGCTAAGAGGCGTTTTGATAGATCTCTCAAGTGGAAACGGTCTGTTAGATTGGTTGAGAAAATATGGTTGTGATTTGATTTTTTAAACACGTGTATGCATATTTAGTTCTTTCTCAGTTCAGTCATACAGTGACACTCCCAGGGTTTGGCCCAGGATAACAGATTCATAAGTTATTGATCTAAGCAAAATGCCAAGGCCTGTTGAAATTTTGTTATGCTTTAAAACGTATTAAGATTGTTCATGATAAGCTTTTTTCAAAAGAATAAAAAAATTTTATTTTATTTTTTTATATTGAGGATAATGGAATAAGCACTTATGTGCTTTTTTTACATCGAGTCCCCGTGTGTATGCGGTTTTGTAAATTCTGTCATCTGTTCCCACTGGCACACAATGGCCTACTCTTACGAAAAGTGAACAGGATTTAACGTGATAACATGTAACATGATAACATGTAAAAATCCACAGAAGCCAGAGTAATGCTGCCATTATGGCAAGGTTTGACAACCAAAAAAAATCAAGCTCCCTCTTGTCCCACTTCAAAAGCTTTATTGTTGTTGTTGTTGTTTGTAAGACTTGCAAGTTGTTATGTTTGTGTGATGTAACAGTTTGTTGGAGGTTGAAATGCTGAAGAGATAATTGAAATGTGCAGATTCCTCAAGAGTAGTTCTTGGCGCAGAAGAAGGTCTCCACGTTGTTGATCTCAGCAAAGACCGTGAGTGCAAACGTTAGGATGACTGTTTGTGAATGTGATATTGATTCACAGGAAAGGGTAACACACATGCATAGACTGCACACAAGCATACATGTGCGCATGTGCACACACACACACATACAAACACATTAATTCTCTTATAGATATTCAGAAACAGTCTCTTATCATATGTAATTTATCATTTTAGGTCTTTTTCTCCATGGAATGCCTTTTGAATCTGTGTTCGCTATTTTGACTTGGTATTTTCTTTAGTAGTCTCTTCCTGAAAAAGCAGGTCATTCCTGCCCATCACCATCTATTCAGTTACCATCACAGCACTGCCTCTCGTGATTATAGCACTGTGATCATGCCTTAGTTCTTGAGGTTTTATGACTGATACATCATAGAATCAGTCAGCCAGTCAGTATCATGCTTGTTTGGTCACTGTGTGTGTGTTTGTGTGTGTTTATTTATTATTTATTCTTTTATACCGAGGATAATGGAATAAGCACTCATGTGCTTTTTTTCCATCCAGTCCCCATGTTTTGTAACTTTTGTCATCCATGTTTGGGCATGCGTTTATATGTGTTTGTGTGTGTGTGTGTGTGTGTGTGTGTGTGTGTGTGATGTGTATCTTGCACATGTGTTTGTGTGTGTGAGTGAGTAACAGTGCACATTGTGTGTGTGTGTACAAGTGCCTGCTGTGCACGCACATTATGTATGTATATGTACATACTTGTGCTATTTCTGCATAAGTTTATTTCTTGAAGGGAATAAAAGTTAATGGTTTGGTGCATGCTGTTTCTTATATCAATTGTAAGCACCTAGTACTTTGGTATTTTGTGGTCAGAGGTATCACATAGTGTTGAACATTGTTGTGATTGCAGAGTTTATACGTGTTGGTGACAGAGGAGAGAGGAAGCCTGTGTACATGTTGGATTTGGTGCTAGAACAACAGCTGCTGGTCTATGTCTTCAGTAAGTTGCCCGTCTCCCTAGCTCTCTCTCTTTCTGGGCTTTGGTTTTTTTCTTTAATGTCTGGTCCTGTTTCCCTTTGATATGTAGTGTAAAATCATGGTATCAGTTCTGGAGTGTTATGTTCCTTTGGTGTCCGTTTTTTTTGTTGTTGTTGTCCCTATGGTGTCTGTTCTGATGTTTTATGTCCCTAAATTGCGCTTTGTGATCTTATTTTTCTATTAAGTATTTATAAAAAAAGTTTTCCCTGTGTGTGAGAGAGAAGAGAGAGAAAAAGAGAGAGAGAGAGAGAGAGAGAGAGAAGAGAGAGAGAGATTTGATGATGGTGATAAGTCAAGCTGAAGAAATCAATTACATATGTTGTGAATGTATTTGTTTAGATAGGGGACCCTCAAAGAAGTTGTAAGTTTGCCTGTGCAGAAGAATTGTTCATACAACAACAGTAACATGACTCTGTGATATATTACAGCATGTGTCTCATCTCATATGTTATCATTTTTATGGTACCTTTATTCCCAGTATTATTCGCTTAAAAAAAAAAAATGTTGCTCCAAAGTTTAAAAACAAAACAAAACAAGAAGCTTTCACAAACGCTGCCCCATTGTCTGTTTCCCTCTGCTCCGAACGGGGGCAAACAGCGTTACATCAAACGCTCACTGTTTTCGGCCCTGGACCGGCAGCGACTCGAAGCCAGTGAAAATCAACGATCGAAGGGTGACGCACTTTTCTGCGTGCGGGTCCTCTCCAGCAGCAGGGGGACGCCAAGGCCAGCGTGGTGACGTGTGGGCGGGTGGGCAACGGGGATCTGTGCACTGCTGGGGTGTGTGGCCATCAAGCGCACGTGCAGGTCTACGAATTTCAAAACCAGGCAGCGCTATCGCAAGGTGACGCCCTCCCCTCCCTGCCTGCCTGCCTGCCTGTCAGATTGCTTCTGTGTGTGTGCGTGTGTGACTTATACACCCAATGTGGTGTGCCTTATTTGTGGTTAAGATCTGCACAAAGTCTTATCATGAATGGCATTTGTATTAAAGTTAACTTTTCAAATAGACTGACAGAGAGTGATGTTGAAGTTCTATGGCTTTATGATGTCAGAGAAAGTGTTGTCATAATATTTCACTTTTTAAAAAGAATTAAAGAAGGTAGACCGTAAAATAATAATTATTTATTTGATTACAAATTATGGCAATTGCATCTTTTACATGTAATATTAAAATATAATTTTCCATGATAGTGGTTGTGAGGATTGATTTAGGGGTTTTTCGGTCAGATGCTTTGAATTTACTTAATGTATTAGATGTGTGAAAATTTCAAATGATGATTCAGAACCAGGAGACAGTGATGGTCTATTGATTCAGTTCACAGCAAGATCACATTCAAACTAAGTTCATCTACCTAGTCACCTGAAGATTTCTGTTGAGTCTTTATCTTTTTCTTCTGTGTGTGTTTATGGTGGTGGTGTATAGTTTACCACATGCTCTGTCCTTTCTGTGGTTGAATTCAAAGTATGTAATATTTGGAGGTTGAATGTGATGGATCAGAAATGCCTTGTAACCTGTAAAATATAGAGGATGTTGGTTTTTCTGTTGATGATGTTTCTTGACTAGAGCTCCAAGGTTCACCAATGGTGAGATTTTTTAGTATGCAACTGTTTTTTTCCCCACCACCATTTAGGTAGTGGCATTCTGACTTCCAGCATGGTGTCCAGCCATGACACCTGTGTACAGTGTTTAAAAAAAATAATTTGGACGTCTGTTCCTACAGGCATGAAATGGCCTACTCCTCTGAAAGGCGGAACAGGTTTTTAGTGTGTGTGCAAAATGCTCTGCATGCATTCGCTCACAGGGCCTCATTTCATAGTCTCATCTGAAGGATTTTTTTACATTCAGTTCAATATTTGTTGTCAAAGATGGGAAGAAAGGGCAAGGCTAAGAGTCAAACCCAGAACCTCTCGGTTTACTTGTTAGGCAGTTGAGCGTCTTAACCATCCTGCTACCTTCTTTCTTGTATGAAGGTTTGACAAGTGTGTCGTTGATGTAAGCATGATGAGTTTTTGCTGTGGACAGATCAAAGACATCCAGGTGCCTGGCACTGTGCAGTGCATGGAGATGATGAAGGACCGGCTGTGTGTGGGCTACCCCTCAGCCTTCGCCATCTACAGCGTGCAGGGCGACGCAGCTCCCATGAGTAAGTGCCGGCTCCCAAGTGCTCCTCAAACTCCTTGTGCTAGAGACATTGCTGGTCCAGCCAGAGATAAATCACATGCCTAGAATGTGGAAAGCGTGGGGTTGATCCCCCGTTTGAGCCTAAACTTTTCCTCTCCATCCACTAGACCTTGTGTAGGAAAAAAAAAAGTAGTGTTGTGGCAGTACGCTTTCCTTAGGAGAGCAGCTTAAAGTTCTCACCAAGAAGTTTCCTGTGACTGAAAGGGGTATACAATACAGTACAATGCAATACAATATAACACAAATCATCACAATACAATACAATGCCATACAATATAACACAATACATCACAATACAATACAACAATACATCACAATACAATGCAATACAATATAACACAATACATCACAATACAGTACAATGCAATACCATATAACAATACATCACAATACAATACAATGCAATACCATATAACACAATACATCACAATACAATACAATGCAATACGGTGCAATACAAAGACGTGGAAAAATAGTACTTGTTTTGTATATCTGAACATGAATGTATTATTGCTGAACAAAGTTGAACGTTTCCGTTTTCACACCTGTTTCATGGCATTGTAATAGTGTGGACATTTTCACTGCACTTCCACAGTGTAAATAGAACAATACAAAAAAACCCTATGTTTGAAAATGGAGAAAAGGCCTCAAAGTAAGTACACGTAGCATGACACAAAATGTGATGTTCTCCCATTTGTGTATTTTTTTCTTCATTATTGGTTGGGGAAGCAATTATCTCTCTACTTTTTAAATGTTTGATGGCTTAAAATCTTCACACAAAATGAGGGAGGGAGTTTTTTTTTGTGCAAGTATTCTATACCAGTTGTCTGCTGCCATATTTAGCCTTGGGATGTTTTTCTTGGGATTATTTTTTTATGGTAGAAATTTTTGTTTTGTTTTCTACAGTTTTGATAGTTGAAGCCTCTATGGACGAATGTTGTCATAATTTTCATCAAAGATTAACTGTTTTGAAACAGAACTGAGAAATTTATTGACAGTGTGTGTGCGTATAAACATATATATACATGAGTGTGCATGTGTGTGTCTCTCCAGCGCTGGTCAATACAGATGACCTGAGCTTGAAGTTCCTGACCCAGAAACCAGTGGACGCCATGCTCGCCATTGAGCTGTCTTCAGAGGAGTTTTTGTTGCTCTTCAGTGGTGAGGATCCTGCTTTCCTTCCTTCCTCCCTCCCTCCTGCCCCTGCCTGCATCCCCTATTCTCTTTGGGTTTTTTCTATCGCAGTTTCTTTCTGTCTTTTTTTTCTCTTTTTATTTCTCTCTATGTCACTCACACACACACACATGCGCGCACGCACACACACAGACACACACACACACATATGCATACACTCGAGGACTGGATGTAAAAAAGCACATAAGTGCTTATTCCATTATTCTTGATATAAAAGAATTTAAAAAACAAAAAAAAACCAAACACACGCAGACATATGAATTTGTTACTAAGACTATGACGTGAAGAAAGTGAGTTGTTTTTATTCAGTATATTCAGCATTGCTGAGTACATAATGGATGAAGTTTGGTCTGGATAAGTTGTCTCTAGTTGTTGCTTGTTACTTGTTGCAACTTTTTGGAACTAAATGATGAGCATACCTAGCTGCTACTATATGTCTTTACTGGGTAAAAGATGGAGGGAATTTTCTGCTGCTAAGATCTATATTTATTGTGTCTTGATGTTATGCTGGAGGTTGGCTGATACATGATTATGAAGATGTGGAAATCATCTCAAATAAAATGAATTCAGATATTTTTAGATCATGAAAAGGTTGTGGGGGAGGGGTGGGTGGTGGTGCTAAGGAGAAAAGAGAACCCTCAAAGAATGCAAAAGAACCCCCCCCCCCCCTCCCCCCACTCTCCCTCTCCTTATTTGGAAGGGTTTCCAGGACTTGCACACTCTGGATGTGCAAGGTCACTTTGATACAGAAAATGGACATGAAATGGTTTTAAACAGGGTTGGCTTTTTCAGCAGTAGCTTTGTCAGTGCTTTTGAGAATATACCTGTCGTTTAATGCTGGTGTTGTTTTCTTTTTCATTGCAGAGATTGGAGTTTTTGTCAACAAATCTGGTGAGCGCAGCAGAACACAGGAAATCGTGTGGCCCTCTCAACCTATCGCACTTAGTAAGTGGGCCTTTCAGGTACATTATTGTGATTTAGCTTGAAGTAGCAGTACAGCCAGGAGAATGTAACCTAATCTATATGTGGTTCTTTGGGATGCGTCAGGTTGATTTTAAGTTCGAAAAATAACAGTGAATATGATTCAGTGTTCATTGTCATCTCTTGTTTTTGTAATTGTCTGTTTCATTTGTTGCCTGGTTGTTGTTTTTTTGGTGTGTACCTCATATGGCAGGTCCAGGCATTCAAAACACTTTATAATAATCAGCAGAGATGAAATGATATCACTTTGAAGTGATTTTCAGATTAAGCCTAAAGCATTGCAATCTGTCCTTTGTTTCATGATTTATCCTGCTTAGCCATGAACTGAAGAGAAGCGATAGATTTGCAAGTGCATGCAGTTGTATGCTCTGTAGGTTATAGGTCCCGCTTTTCGAAAGAGTAGGCCATTGTGTGCCGGTGGGAACAGATGACAAAATTTACAAAACCGCATACACACAGGGACTGGATGTAAAAAGCACGAGTGCTTAATCCATTTTCCTCGATATAAAAGAATAAAAGAATAAATAAATACATAAATGAATGCTCTGTCCGGACTCCATGTGTTGTTGCCTCTCTGCCCCATGTGTCTTGTCACAGAGAATGCTTTCCTGTCTGCCTTCTGTGTTTTGCTATGTAAAATGGATCCCAGCATTATTAGAAAACTGGTTCTTATATCTGTGTTTCGTTATCGAATCGGGGGTTAGGACTATTAGATTTGCCCCCCCAAAAAAGTGTATTAGAAAATATTCATAAAAAGATAATGAAAGATTGGATTTGAAGTGTGGCAGTTTTCTGACAGACCATGGAAAGTGAATCACTGAAGTATAGGCCCATTGGCTTTTCTGTTGTTAGTGTTGTTTGAACTTGTGTGTGGTTGTATATATACACACACATGCCTCTGGTTTGTGTATGTGTGTGTGTGTTGTATTTATTGTATCTATTTATTTATTCTTTTATTTTGAGGATAATGGAATAAGCACTCGTGTGTGTGTGTGTGTGTGTGTGTGTGTGTGTGTGTGTTTGTAAAATTAAGCACAAGATATGTATATTATCATCATCAGCATCACCATCATTATCATGATGATTGTTATTGTTATTGTTGTTATAACTAAGGGCTTTGCCTTTCTGTCCAGGTTATACCTGCCCACATCTCATATGCTACGCAGAGAACTCCACGTTTGTGTTCAATGTGGTCACAGGGGAGTGGTTGCAGACCATGTGTTTAAAAAGGGTAAGGTCGTGACGGTGGAAAACGTTGATCAGTGTTGGTGTCTGTCGTCATTTTGTATTTCACAGTTTCTCCAGGGGCACATACAAACAAAAAGAATTAGAATGGTGATGTGATCTTCATCTCCTGCTCAACAGTGTGAAAAAAGGATATTTTAAAGAGGATAAAGCCTGTTGTTTTTGTTTGTGGGGGTGTGACATATTGTTTTAAAATCTTTGATAAGGCCTGCCACCATCTTCTCTTTCTAAAACAGAATTACTTACAAGTCTGTTACTGTTGGTTTGTGAGCATTGTTGTGTGTAAATTGTAATACTATTTTCACAATTGTGTTAAGTTCCATACTTTCGTTCCTGTGTGTGATCACAGCCCTCTTTTAAAAAAAAAAATCTCTGTGATAATTGGCTCTATGCGTGATGGGGGTTTTTTGGAGGGAGGGGTGGTTGTTTTGCTTTAGAGGTATGAGTTTGTGAGTATGACAATATAGGTATTGAGATGTGTTGGTAAAAGGAATTTCCCATCTGTTTTGCAGACCAAACCCCTGTGCAAAGATGGATCACTGTGTCTGCTGAGTTCCTTTGATACCCAACATATCATATACCTCAAGAACCTTCAGTCAAGTAAGTCTGCATTCCTGATACCCAGCATATCTGTACCCAGAATATTTTGATATTTAAAGCAAGTCTGTATTCTCCATACCAAACGTATCATATACCTCAAAGAACCTTCATTCAGGAAGATCTTCATTCCCAGTACCCAACATGATGTTACTGTAATGTCAAGCACCTTGAATTTCAAATAGGTCTGTATTCTCCTTGCCAAACCTATTTTACACCTAAAGAAACTGCATTGAAGTAAGTCTGCATTCCTGATACCCAACAGATTGTGTACCTCAAGAATATCCATTCAGATAAGGTGTACTTTAGGTATTCAACATACAACGTTCCGCCAAACCTCAAGTAAATTGTGTAACCAGTACCCAGTATATACCCGAAGAATCCCCTTTCATGCACGGCTGACATTGTCTTTTTAAAAATATTTTTTTATAAATGTTATTGTTTTGATGTACATGTTCCATCCAAAGTCACCATTGTATGGTTGTCTGTTTTGAATAAAGTTGATGTTTCCTGATTGCATTGAGGTAGAAGGAGGAAGGCAAGGGGAAGGAGATTGAGGTGTAGGTAAGATAGATGCACCTGTGCCACGACATTGATATTTTATAATCCATTGTACTTGTCACTGCTGCGTGGCAGCTGTTTACTTATAACTGATAATTCATTACCACAGAAGGAAGTGAAGGCATTCGTGAATGAGGAGAAATCTGCCTAAATATGGCAAATCAAGGCTGGAGCATTTGTTACTGTTTGTTTTGTTTAAAGACAGACAGAGAGGTTGGGTCTCCTGTGCTTCATTTCTTTCAGCTTGTCCTGAAGTGTTTTGGTCTTCCCTTGGAGATGCCGGGGGCCTGGCAGTATAAATAGCATCCCCACCTTCTGAAAATTCTGTGCTTGGAATTTTCTCTTTCTATCCCTCTTTGTTTCTGCCTTATTCCTTTTCTTCCCAACACCTCCTTGTCTATTTTCTGCCTTCATGGTCCATTCTCTTGCCTTTTTTTCAGAAAGATTTAAAAGATATTCTGTCTTATGCTGAAGTCGGATGCGCTGGGCCTGGCTTTTCAGCTAGTTAATGGCAGTGCAATGCATTTTCGCTCATAAGGCAGACAACAATAGTTGTATCTGAGCATTTGAAGAAGAAGATGAAGAAGAATTTAAACAACAACAAACAAGAAAAAGAATTGAAAAGAGGGGAAAAAAATCAAAGTGTGTAATTCCAGATGAGGACAAGTTGGCTGTAGCAGAAATCTTCCGCAGCAAGAGTAGTCGCAACAAGCGGCGCTTTTCGTTCAAAACACGAGAAGACGAACGTTCCAGTACCAAGTAAGTAATTTCTCACCTGCTTGAGCATGTGCTTGTTACTTGACTGTGGCATATTGATAAGTAATGAATGGATTTTGTCAGCCTAGTAATGAAATATCTTCCCTGCCCCCTCATCCCCAAAGAAATGTTTGCTAAAGACCCTAGATTGCCGAAGAAAGTTAACATCCATACTGGCATGTTGACCTACCTGTAAAATTTTGCATGTTGCTGTGTGCTGTGGTCAAGCCAGCTATGTATGGTCCAGCCAGTTGACCGAAGTGTTTGTGTGTATGTGTGTGTGTGTACAGTTCCACCACTTTGAAAGTAGTAGGTCAGTCTAGTTTTACTGTGATCAGACGTACTGGGGAGAGGGAGAGGAGGACTGGGTGTGATATTTTGGAGCAGTATTGTGGGACCCCACCGTGTTTTGCATGGCTGGAGACAGAGCCTCATGTCACCCCCAGTGCACAGCTTATTATTTTTCCTGACCCCCATTTGTAGTTGTGTGCTGATTTGGTGTGCTTTTGTGCATTTTTGACTAGGGTGTGTGTGTGTGAAAGAGAGAGAGAGTGTGTGTGTGTGAGAGAGTGAGATGAGAGAGAGAGAGAGAGAGATAGTGGGTATGCATATGTGTGTATTGGCATTTGATATGTTTAAAATGTTGAAACTAATTGTCCAGGAGGTGCATGGTCATGCTGTTCCTTTACAGAATGATATGTCGCACCCCATACAAATAGACGCATGTTGTGATGTTGACATGGCTGAAATACATTACGCAAACATTTGGACACTGGGAGCATTCTGTGCCCTCACAATTGACGATCAGATAACAAAACAGAACTGTTTCACCCTGGTTTTTTCCTACTCCATAGGCTCAGTAGAAAACCTAGATCAAAACTTAACATTTAACAGACACTTTTGATTTTAAAAAAAGAAAAAATGCAACCAGAAAAGAAAAAAATCATTCACTTAAAAAAAAGAAGAAGTAAAAATTCACTACATTTTTTAAAGTTGTAAAAAAATGATGAATTCAAACACACTAACTAATCTATCTCCACTGAATGGGTTTACACAGCTGTAAAATTGTAGATTTTGCCTGGAGAGGAAGATAATTGACAGTGTTGCGTTGCGTACATCAGGCCAGACAGACGCAGTCGAGAAATCTCGGGGCCGTTATCGTTCATCCATGTAGCCCATGTAGGACCTGATCAAATTGCGCCCACTGTGCCGACAGGCGGAGGAGCGTAAGCCAGTTTTTGTGTCTTCCTCCTTGCCAGCAGATATTGTACTAGCTTTTGCCCTGTATCGATCTTTTAATATATATTTTTTTAAAACATGTTTTGTTATCATTTTTGGGTATAGAGAGCTTTTGCAGTGTAGTAGTTCTGTTGTTGGCTTTTGGCATTCCTCCCCGCTGTGTTGTGTGTGGTGAGCTTTAAGTAAGCAGATTTTGATGTAATTTTTTTGTCTTTTAAAATTGTGTGTTCTTTTATTTATATATATAATATTATACATGTAGAAAATGAGTGATGCTTATATCAGAAATGTAGGAAGGCTGCTTAGGTCTTGGATGTATTTGTAGATCTATTCTCAGCTTCTGTAATTTCTTAAACCATTTTTCATACTCCATTTTGTACAAAAGAAGGTAGTATACATCTGACTTATCATTTTTTAAACTGTTTTTTTATGTATGGAAGTAATTTTAATAACAGTGAAGATTTATGTCCACTGTCTGTTCAGAATTTACTGTAAGGATCTAGGTCATATGTATACAGTCTCACTTTAACAGTTACTCTTTGTCTTTGTTTTGGGGAGAAAAATAGTAGTAAATATTGTAAAGCTAATTAAGAAGTTGATTTTGTTAGACTTGTTCAAAGATATCACACATTATGGTGACTACCTTCTATTTAGAAATGTTCTTGGTTTTTTTCATGGTGTCAGACTCATTTACAGGTATCACACATGGTGAATATCTTCAATTTAGGAGTTTGATAGGGTGGTTTTTTTTCCCAGGGTGTCAGACTTATTTACAGATATCACACATTATGGTGAATATCTTCAATTTAGGAGTTTGATAGGTGCTTTTTTTCAGGGTGTCAGACTCATTTAGAAATAGTATTGTGAATGTCTTCAATGCATGCCTTTCTAGTAAGTGATGTGGATGTTAGGGTGCCAGTTTCAAGGTCTTTTTCTGTGTAGAGTTGTTGGTTTCTGTGATCTGACCAGTGTGAATAGCACAGGTATCGAGAAAGAAAAAAAAGATCATAGCGCCGTGCTTAAAGTTTCATATGCACAATGCTTTTTCCCCCTTGTCTTCCATATTGTGTTACAGTGTTGTATGGGCTTATTTTCATTCATAGAATGTGGCAGTGTCCTTGCAGATGGTAGCAATGCTAGTGTAATGGCAGGAATAGATTACATATTGCATATTCTTTATTTCATCTAGTATGTATGTCTTGTTGTCATTATGCTTCTAGAAAAAAAAGTGTAGTGTTTCTGTTTTGCGGTATTAGAAGCAGAAGGGGGTGTGCTTGCTTGTTTGTCAAGGAGAGTGTTTCGATTTCAATATCTACTTTTTTAAAGCTCAAGTGCGTGTGTGTTTTGTGCATGCGTGTGTGTGTGTGTGTGTGTGTGAGTGTGTGTGTGTGCGTGTGTTAGACAGAGAGTGAGTGAGTGTGTGTGTGTGTGTGTGTATGCGTGCGTGCGTGCTGAGCAGAAATCTAAAATGAGTGAAAATACTCCAGCCTGATCCCAATTTGAAGGAATGACTGACGGCTGTGTACTTTTGCTGTACAAGAGCTGAGTTCACAAATATTTATACATATATTCATGCACAGAGAATATAGGTGGATCAGTGGCCTATAGGTAACGCACCTGTCTAGAAAGCGAAAAGTCCGGGTCGGAAGTGTGCGGTGGTTCGAATCCCGTTTGGACCTGAAACTTTTTCCCCATCCATTAGACCATGAGAGGTGGTCTGGGCGCTAGTCTTTTGGATGAGACGAAAAACTGAGGTCCCGTGTGTTACACATTATTATTTAGCGCACGTAAAAGAACCCACGGCAACAAGAGAGTTGTCCCTGGCAAAATTCTGTAGAAAAAAGCCAGTCTGTTAGGGAAACACAGTTGCAGACAGGAAAAAGAAAAAAAAAGGTGGCGCTGCTCTTGTGGCAATGTGCTTTCCCCAGGGAGAGCAGCCCAAATTTCATGGAGAGAAATCTGCCGTGACTTAAAGTGGTATAAATTACACACGAAAACCCAACAAAAACCAAAATGTGGACACTACACACATGCACACTCACAGTCACTCACTATTCTCTGTCTCTCTCAGGTCTCTGTTTCCATCTCTCTCTCTCTTCTTTCTTTCTCTCTCTCTCTCTCTCTCTCTCTCTCTCTCTCTCTCTCTCTCTCTCTCTCTCTCTCTCTCTCTCTCTCTCTCTCTCTCTCTTCTCTCTCTCTCTCTCTCTCTCTCTCTCTCTCTCTCTCTCTCTCTCTCTCTCTCTCTCTCTTCTCTCTTTCTCTTCTCTCTTTCTCTCTTACTCTCACTCTCTCTCTCTCTCTCTCTCTCTCTCTCTCTCTCTCTCTCTCTCACACACACACACACACACACACACACACACACACACACACACACACACACACTTTTTTTGGTTTTATTGACAGTACATCTGAAGTTTCATTCAGATGTGTAAATGTGTAAATCTATTCCTTGTAAAACAACCACTTCGGCGACAGCCTGTTGTAAATAGACTGTAAA
Organism: Rapana venosa; assembly: GCA_028751875.1. Lineage (NCBI taxonomy): Eukaryota > Metazoa > Mollusca > Gastropoda > Neogastropoda > Muricidae > Rapana > Rapana venosa. The sequence goes on from CM054138.1 coordinate 73,874,278, forward strand.
CGTTGTCTTTTGTACTTTAGTGTACATGTATACTGATGTGTCTGTTGATGTTCTCTCTTTCACTGACTTCTCACTGCAAGGAGAGGGGACAAATCCTTTAAGGATAAACATGGATCTGCGTAAGAATAGCATAGGGATAGGTCACACCGTGACTTGTTCATCTTCAAACAAGCAACTGCTACTGACGTGGGGGTCATAGATGGATGTTAGAGTGTCTCCGTCATTTGGGGAGTCTGGTTCTTGTGAATTTGAAAAGTTGGTGGATTTGGTTTGGGAAATAAATGCTTTTTCTTGCTTTGACTACAAAAGGAGAATAGTAAAAAAAAACACAACAACCAAACAAACAAAAAAAACCAACCCCCTCCCCCCACACACACACACTTCACACCTAAGACCTCCACGTCAGGCAGCAGTTGTTTCAACACTTTTTTTTGGTTAAGTGTACAATTTATTGCAGCTTGTTTATTCGTAATTGTTTGTTTTTAGTTCAGTGCTTTTTTTCCCCCTCCCGTATGTTTTGTTCCTACTTCTGACCTTGGATATTTGAAAATCTTTGGACTGTTGCTGTTCTCGTTTGAACAAGTTTCTGTTTTTTGAGATTTGAGTTCATCTGTTTTTCGAATCTTGTTTTTAGCTTAGAACATGTTCTGTGCAAGGTCTGTTTTGTCCTGTCCTGTGAAATGGAAAGATAATGGAGTGGATAGGCATTTTTTGGGTAGGAGTCAGTGTGTGAGTTTTAAAGTTGCCACAAAAAAAATTAATTGTGGTGTGATATACTACAGTGGAAAAAGTCTTCTGTTCGGATGTGGCCTGAGTTTACATATGGCTCACAGCAATGTGGAGAAAAAGCCTTTTGACAGGTGTGGTATTAGTTGTACTCTGCTGGTTTCCAGTCACTGTTGGTCTTAATAACAGACCAGTTCACTCTTTCATCTCTTGATAAGTTGGCAGTCTGATCTTTGCCTTGGCTTGTTGCTTTTAAATACTGTTTAGTCAGAGGATTTGTTGATTAAAATTTCAACCAGTTGCAGAAAGAGACATTTTGTGCTGAAATTGATGGCATGTCGTAATAGATATTCTTTTGCTGCTCTGCTTTCTGTATTCATTTTTCTTAAAATAGGCTGTCATGTTTCATAAGAAGAGAGAGAGAGAAAAAAAAGAAGCTATGAAAACAAAAGCTCTTATCAGATTGTGCATTTAAAAGTTGTCCTCAGCAACCAACCCGCGAGTGGAACAATTCAGTAACACTGTCTTCTCCCCCCCCCTCTAATGTCACTCATCTTCCTTCCAAATCCTTTATTTGGATGGTGCAATGGTGGATTGTACGATTTTGACTTGCAAGCTGTTTTGAATAAATGATGTTTTCTTCCCCCCCCCCCTCTAATGTCACTCATCTTCCTTCCAAATCCTTTATTTGGATGGTGCAATGGTGGATTGTACGATTTTGACTTGCAAGTTGTTTTGAATAAATGATGTTGACGCTTGATGCAGTGCTACATTAGATAGCTCCCCTCCTTCAGTGTGGCCAGGTATAAGTTTATCTATCAGCAAGAACTGGAAAATGGGTATGAATATTAAACCAGAGTGAAATACACTACAGTGCAATATTAATCTGTGCTTTTATCTGGCTTATAAACAAGGACTGTTAAGATGGTGTTGGTAGGTGGTCAATGATTATTGAATCAGACGCTGCAAGAGGTTTTCTCTGTTACTCATTTGTTGTCTTCTTTCATGTTACCCCATCCTGTTTCACATCTGATGTGATATTTACCGTCCTTATCCTTGTTTCTCCACGGGGCACATTCTCTTCCATTTATCTTCTTCATGCCTCACTATTGTTCCTCACTTTTGTTTGGCTGATCCTTTTCTGTTTATCCTTTCTCTTTCCACCCTCATTCCCCTTTTATTGTTTTTTTGTTTTGTTGTTGGTTTGTTGACTGTGCATTTTTTTAAACATAAAGTCTGTTTCTGAGTAGAAGAATTAAAAGACTAAAAAAAGAAGAGTAAGAAATATTTGTGGGTAGGTGAACACTAGGGAGGATCAGAAGATGTCAGATTGGTTTCCATACATGTATACAGAAGCTTTGGCATGAGTATAGAATGTCTTCCAGAAAAGATATGTTCCAAACTGCATGTGACTTGCGCATTCTCTTGCTACACTTCAGCCTTTGCTTTTGAGTACAGACTTTCAATTTCAGTCGTCAATACAAGAACCTCTGCTTAAATTTCTTATTTCAAGGCTGTTGTTACTCTTTGTATGTAATGAAGTTTCCAGGTAATCAGTACTATATATATATATTCCTTTTTAAAAGAAATGTTATTTGGCTTGAAGTTGATATAGACTGTTCATTTGTATTAGTATATAAAAAATACAACATCCAAACATTATATAGCAGTTCTTTTACTGCATACACTGCAGGGATTAAGCAGACAGCCTGACAGAATAATCAGTGAAAATAGCTGGTAGAGTTGTGGGTTGGATTCGCTGTTTGAATTTAGGAGATGTTTGAAATCATGTTTAGATCATTCTCAAATTACTCTTGGACAAAAAGTAAGAGGTAAACAGGAAAAAAGATAAATGCCTGTTAAATATGGACAGTCATGTTTGTGGTTAGTGTTAAGTTTTGTGTAATATGTTTTAAAGATCCTAAATTATTTTTCAACCTCCGAAAAGTATGTCTTGAAATATTCAATTGGTAAAAATTTGATACCAGTTATTTGTTTCTAAAAGAAAGGGGGGAAAAAAAGGGGGTGGGGGTGGGGAATGGGGGGAGGTGATAAGAAATAGATAAAATCCCTATAGTTTATGAATGCCATTTCAGGCGCAGATTGTTATTTTTGTGAATCAATAGGATACGGCTAATAATATTTGAACATAACCTTGAAACAGCCTTATTTTCTTTTGTTTGTTTTTGTGTGTGTGAGAATTTGGAACATTAGAATGTCAGTGGTAGAGAAGTCTAAAATGATAGGGAAGATAAGGGTATTTTGATAATGCTTGCAAAAGAATATTTTGATTGCCTCTGTCATTTAGAAAATATTCCAGATAGAAGTAACAGATAAGCATAAATTATGATTTCTTTGTTGTACATTGTGCATGAGTTGTTTCCCCTTTTGTTGATGATTTATTTCTTTTGAGCAGTATCTGTCAGAAAACAGATCATCTGCTTTATGCTGTACTTCATACTTTTTATTTGTATGTATTTTCTGTGTAATTCTGTTCACTTTCAGTGTAAATTTTTTACACACAGAAAAAAAGTTGTGTGTGTGTGTGTGTGTGTGTGTGTGTGTGTGGTAGAGGAGTGAGGTGAGAGAGAGAGAGAGAGAGAGAGAGAGAGAGAGAGAGAGAGAGAGAGAAAGAGAATCTAGGTGTCCATATCTGTGTACATGTATACATATAGATATTTGCATGCTTTGTTTGTATGTATGTATATAAAACTGTATATATATATATATTATATATATATATATATATATATATAAATTAAGTGCATTATGTTTTGAGAAGTATGTACATTTTTATGTAATTAAGAAAAAGAAAAGCAAAGAAGGAGAAAAAAAAAGATGGTATGTAAGTATTCAACCTATTACATAAGTGGTAATGTTTTATGATTGATTTTGGACTTCAGTGAAAAAGATCGATTTCAAAATGTTTACTGATCTTTTTTTTATATAAGTGGATGATTTCTCTTTGATATGCTTAGAACAAATATCTATATCAACGATTAATTTTTTTTTTTTTTAGGAGTGCGTGTGTTTGTGTATGTTTTAGAAAGAGATGAATGAGAGTGTGTGGAGAGAGAGAGAGAGTGTGGAGTGTGTGTGTGTGTGTTTGTGTTCAGACCACACACACATAGATGCTTACATTTGTTGCAATAAAAGAGAAGAAAAAAAGCGCCAGTGAAGATATCTATCTGTTAAAACTGTTAAATGGTTTGCTGATAAGATAAACACTGCCACTCTTTTGTTGTTATCTTTACGTTAATGCTGCTTGTTCATTAGTTAAATGGAGATTTGCTGATGTATCAAACACTATCAATCTTCTGGTTTTACTTTGTGTTGATGTTGTATTTGAACGAGTTAAGTTGTTAAAGAGTTTGTTGGTGATACCAACTCTATCAGTCTGTAGTCTTTGTGTGGATCAACATGGTTGTGTGCTTGGTGACTGTGCTCAGGGGTGACAGAAGATCCCGCATCATCTCTCCCCCCTCCAACTTCAGCCACATCGCTCACATGGGGCCAGACCAGGGCATGCAGGTTCTCATTGACTTGCCCAAGGTAGGCTGTCCTGAAGTTCTCTCTAGGGAACACTTTCCTTTTTCTTCCTTCTTTTCCTCGCAGTTTTTTTGCCCCTCAGATTGTTTAGTGTAGACTTTCTTGGTACCGTGATTTCCTTTGTGTAGTTTGTACAAGTTATTGCCATGAGAATGTGATTTTGGTAAACTTTTAACAAAAACAACACACACACACACATACACCTACACGCATGCAGCACGCACACACACACGCACACACACACACACACATCAGTGCAGACTCCACTATCCCCGAAAGTCCTTCAGATGATAATAATAATAATAATATATGGAATTTATATAGCGCTGAATCTTGTAAAAAACAAACAAATCGAAGCGCTTGCACTCAATCATTTACAGGTATGCAACTCTCCTTAAACATAATGAGCAACAGATTTCAAATCCATGCGCACGCACGCACACGCACGCCACACACACACACACACACGCAACACACGAACAACACTAGAAGGTGAAGATGCAAAAAAGTATGTGGGGGAATTCAGGTAAAGTGTTTGACTGATTTGAAGGAACATCAAAGATGAACTAAACCGAGGCCCCGTGTGTGAGCGCACACAGAACATCTTGCGCACACGTTAAGTCCTCTTCCGCTTTTTGTAAGAGTAGGCCATTGTGTGCCGGTGAGAACAGGTAACAGAATTTACAAAACCGCATACACACAAAATATCATACAAAGAACACAAGACCAACAACTATGTGAAAGAAGAAATCAAAAAAATGTGTGGGCCCCCAAGAACTTTACTCTCCACCATAAAGAGGAGAAAACTGATGTGGTTTGGTCACACCACAAGACACAACACCTTAGCAAAAACCATCTTGCAAGGAACAGTCGAAGGCAAGAGAAGAAGAGGCCGCCAAAAGAAATCATGGGTTGACAACATCAAAGACTGGACCGCCCAACCCCTGCAACACCTTCTACTAGCCACACAGGATTGTGAAGCATGGAAAAAGATCTCTGTTGCGTCTTCTCTCACGTCCCCCCTACATCCTTTGGGACATGGGACTGAGTGAGTGAGTGAATGCATACACACGGAGACTAGATGTAACAAAGCACGTAAGTGCTTATTCCATTATCCTCGATATAACATAAAATTAAAATAAACACAACTTTTTTAAACATGGACAATATTGTAGTCAAGGGTGTGATGATCACATGATAGTGATAAGATATAAATTTAGGGTTGTAAAGGCTTGGCTTTTTGTTGAACAATATTTGCCTTGAATTTTGCATGTTGGAAAATGGCTTTGATTTTTGTAGTGTCTCAAGTTTTGTCAAGAGGTTGAAGCAAATTTCTAAGGCATAATTAAGCTGTGTGTGTTTGTGTTGCCTGTATCAGCAGCAGCAAAAGACGGACGGAGATCAGATGTCGAAGGTGAAGAGCATGTTCCAGCCACAGTTGAGGTCCATACATGAACAGCAGATGAGAGGAGCTCGGCCCAGCAGTTCCCACTTCAATGGTTAGTTTGCCTTGCTGCTTTGGACTCCCTAGTGCATGGTTTGAAGTGAAAATAGGGATTGAAAAAGAAGAGGCGGGTGGGGGGTTGTTCTTATTTTGTTTTTGAGAATCAAGTTGTGTGATATGAATAGGTTGAGTGTGGCTTTTACCGATCCTGGCTTAGGAGAAAGTTGAAGCAAGCTTAAGAATTAGGACTTGACTTGTTATTGAGTTTTTGGCTGATAACTGAACGCTGTTTTGTGAAAGCTTGTGCTCTTTTTGATGGATTCTGCTAGTCGCTGTTTTGTTTGTTTGTTGATGAAAGACATTTGCACTTGAAATGACATGTCATGCCTTGCTTTTCAAGCTTGGAACTATGTTGTTTTGCAGCTTTTCAAACAGGTCAGTGAGCTAGAGTGTGTGATTGCGTAGATTGGAACTTTTAGAAGATTTTGAAAAGTAACCCACTAAGAGCATGGACAGTCCTACTGGTCCCAGATCACCGTAGTTCTGTTACTCAGTTTCTGGAGATAAAGGGTTGTGGAAAAGAAAAGGCTTTTTAAAAGTATTTCCCACCTAGTAAAATGAACACAGACATTGCTTATGTCTGTAAACAGTAAAACTGATCAGCAAGAACAAAAAAGTAAACGAATTAATTTTTGTGGTGCAAGATAAAAGACAGTGTTATTGTTTTGGGTCATTTCATGAAATTGAAATGGGTCGGTGGGAGGGGGTGGACTTGGATTAAAAAAAAAAAATCAAGTGGCATCTTAAGGAAAACTTCTTCAGAAAGAGCTTCAGTTAAAAAAACCATCTTAAACTTCTTAAAAAAAAAAAAAAATGACCTGACCGTTAAATGACATTATCTTTTAAACGAGTAATAACCACAATAAAAAGGTCCAGCTGAGATGATGATGATGGACTGACCAGTAGCTAATGCTGTTACTAGGCAGTGCCGGAGGGCGTGGGGACAGGGAGGGGATCGGGCGACCAGGAATGGCCCAGGGCATGGTGCGTTCCTTGCCGCCAGGCTCGTCCCCCCCTGGGGAAGGCATTGGCCTGGAAAGCCCGGTGGACCAATCCGATGAGAAGGACATGACTGCCCAGATCTTCGAGGTGTGTATGCTGGACATTCGATGACGAATGACCCTGATACTGTTTTCTTTCATTAAAACCTGAGGGGAAAGTTTTTGTCAGGTTGTAGGGGAAGGAGTTGTATATCTGAGGATGTAAACTGAATACCGTGTATATCTGCTTCCTGATGTGTGAAGGTTGCAGTTAGGTGGGAGTAGTAGCGCAGTAGGGGAAAGTATAAGTGTGGCAAAGCTCACTTTGGTCAGTGAGGTAGTTGTTTGTCATCAGTGTAGAGCTGTGTCAGGGGACTATTGTTGGCTTGCTTAGTTGTTTGTACAGGGGAAGAAAGTATTGTCTAACTGCTTCTTTTGCAAACTCTGCCAAAGCTGGCTTGTTGTTTTTAAAGAAAAGAAAGGTAGATTTGTTATGAGTAAACGAACTAATCTGTTTCTGGTGTTTGACATTGTGCTGTCATTAATTAATTACTGTTGTTTCAAACTGGAACTAAGATGTAGTATGACATCTTTTTAAGTTTTTGCACTGTGTGTTGAACAGCAACAGCAGCCGTGCATGTTTTTATTTATTTATTTATCTTATTTTTTTGGGGGGTGTGATTTTTGTCTGTTATGAAGACTCTTCCATCAAGGCTAATGGTGCACAATGAGTGCTTCTGCAGAGTTAGGAAGGAGAGACAGAGAGAGAGAGTTGGTGCTTTTGACTTTTGTAACCCAGGTACTTGCTCCATGGCCTTAGTAAAGTGATATCATTGTGATAAATGTTTATAATGATTAAAGCAAAACAAGACCTGGGATGAAAGAAGGCACCTTTTCCAGAGAAATACAGAAATGGAGTATAACTTCTGATGGAGTGAAAGATGTTTTGCATCTGTGAAAACATGTATTTCATTTGCTGTGTTTTTTGCTTCAGAACGCAGTACTTTTGTTTTGCCAGTGTGTATTACTTTTCTAGCAGTCTTTTTCCTAGCTTATTATTATTCAGTTGAATAGTTGTGAAACAAATGCAGTTGTTCTTGAGCTTTGGGAAATGTTGAACTTAAAATGTCAAGTTCATGTCATAATTCACATTTCACAGTTGATGTCTCTTGAAGGAAATTTTTGCTCTAAAAGTGATCATAAAGTAAATAATACTGTGTGGGCTCAAAATCAAGTTTCATTGACATGTTCAAAAACAAGCTTTTGTTCATGGATATATCTATCTATTAGAGTCTGTGCCATTTCAAAAGTTGTGACGATTTGGACTACAACTGCCCTGTACAAAGCCTGTGTCCACATCTGTTATATTCTGACAATGACTCAGGGATGGACAGGGGTTGACTTGCGTAGTCTGCTGTTTTAATTTTTCTTTGAAAAGAAATATCCTCAGAAGCATTCATTTGCACAATTAAAAAAGAAAGAAAAAAGATTTGAAGAGGTTGTGCTTCATTTGGCAATACCGAACATTGACTAGTATAATACCAGATGAACTTAAAAAGATTGAAACGTGAGAAAACTGTATGGGAGAGCTCTGTTGAACACAACCCCCTTTTTTTGCTTTTTAATGCTTATTAGCTTTCTGGACTAAAACAGTGCATCACTTCCACCTCCACTGGCCTCTGTCTGTTCTTCTTGCACTTAGGATTGAATAGCATTGAAAAGAGTGGGAAGGGGAAAGAGAACATTGGTATGGGGGGAGAGAGCTGATAGGGAAGATCATGTAACTGTTACAGTGTCAGAGAGAGAGAAACAGCATAGTCTTGCATGTCATCTGTTTGGTTTTAAGCTGGAAATATCGTTACAAATGTGGGTTACAGTGACAAGTCTGCAGTAATGTTCAAGGCAGACAGAGACTAGTAGCCTGTAAGGGTTAGGGAGAATATTATAACAGACCTGATACTGCCTCAGTAAAGCTTTGAATAGGGAGGAGGTGGATATGGTCAGAAGCTGGGCAGAAAGTAAAACCTAAGATTTTTACAGAAGAGGAAGGTCATGTATGAAAATAAAGAACAGAGCAGAGGCTTACTGTAAGCAGTGTTGACATTTGCACTCTGTTCTCTTCATCCTGCTTATTTATCTTGTTTTGTTTTGTTGAGTCTTGTCAGCGCTTGGCAGGATTCTGGTTATGAGCTGTAGAAAATAGTTTATGAAATACTTGGGGCTTCGTTCAGTTTGGGCATAGATATGAATGTGTATTGTTTAAAGGGGAATCCAGTTGGTTTTTTTTGTTTCTTGTTCAATCATTTGTTTTGTTTAATTCATTCATGCAGTTTGGATAGGGCTTCTAGAGATGTGCACATATGTATACATGTAAATATGTGCATGCAGCCTAAATATGCCCTTTTCATGTTTATTTGTTTTGTGTACCTCAGCTCTCATGCATGCACCTACACACAAACTCAGGTGTGCACACACACACACAACACACACTCACTCACTCACTCAGTCACTCAGTCACTCTACACATATGCAGACATGCACGCACACACACACACACACACACACACACACACACACACACACACAACACACACACACACACATACAACACACACACACACACACACACACACACACACACACACACACAAATAAATCTTGTGATAACTGTTCATTCATTTATTTATTTTGGAAGAGGGAGGGTATTACTGTAAACAAACTGTGATTTATATGTGTGTCTTGTTTTTTTCTGTATAAACTGAAAGTGATGCGTTTCTTTTTTCTTGTGTGTGCTGCTGGGTGCGTGTTCCAGATGATTAACTCTTCGCACAGTACTAGCGGGAGCTCTTGGTCCTTACCCACTTTTGACGACTTTAAGAGATAGCTAGGGTACTGGTACTGGTCCACCCCTCGTTCTTTCTTTTCTGCCACTCTGCTGTGTTTTGGATTGTGGCTGCCTTGCATGTCTGCTGCTTTTTCTTCTCCCTCCATCGTCGGGTGACATGTTTTTGCCATGTGCGTGTGTGTGTGTGCGCGCGCGTAAAGTGTCTTTTATTTGGTTTTTGCTCCCAATGCTTCTGTTTCTGTTTGTTCCCCCCTCCAAGCATGGCGCCTCTACCCTGTAAAGTGGGTCAGTATTATGATTGATTTGGCTGATTTACTGTGTAGTTTTTCTCTCTTTTTTTTTCTTTTTTAAATGGTGTCCACTTAAAAAAAAAAAAAATTACTACACTAACCTTATGGATGACTTACATTGATATCTGAATGTAATTTACCTTGGTATTCTTAATTTTTGTATGGAGTATGTACTTTTTGTTAACATTGTTACGTGTGGCTGACTGTGGCTTATACAAAAGCAAGAAATTAAAAGAAAAAAAGGAGAAGGAAAGTTCACCCTGACTATTGCATGTTGTTTTGGTGTAGTACATGTGAGATGTACATGTGTACATGTATGTTTGTTGTTGTTGAATGCTCTGCTTTTAAAAAAAATTTTTTAAGGGCTGTCACAAAAGTGATGTGCTTAATTTCCTTTCTTATCACGTTTCTCCTTATCATTTTCTGTTCCTTAGAATGAAAGCCATTTTTCTTTTGAAAAATTGGAATGTTAACAATCTTTTTAATTATGCACTATGATACATCCTTCAACTTTTTACCTTCTTGTTGTTTCTTATGGTTGACATTATTGATTGTAGGTGATAGATATATACAGAACAATCAAAGTCACTTCAGAAGTCAGAGTCAAACTTTTATTTCTAGATGGTAAGAAGAGTTGTGTGCTATATTTCACATGTGGGAAGTTGCTGTGAATGTCTCATTGCAAAGTCTGTTGTCAGCAAGCTGCTGACCTTGACCAAGAAGTTATTAGGAAGAGAATAGATTGATAGAGGCATAATTGTGTTTGATAAGCAAGTATATCTCTTTAGGTTTTGGTAACTGAGTGTGCTAGTGTGCATAGATACATGCTGAAATGTCTGTGCACATACAAACACACAAGACTAGACAGGCATTCTACACATTCTTGAATTTGAGAGCCTTCTCTCCTCTTGTCACACACACACACACACACACACACACACACACACACACACACACACACACACCACACACACACACACTCTCTCTCTCTCTCTCTCTCTCTCTCTCTCTCTCTCTCTCTCTCTCTTCTCTCTCTCTCTCTCTCTCCTCTCTCTCTCTCCCTCCCACTCTCACACTCTCTCTCTCTCTTTTACTTTCCCGCCTGAAATCACCATTTAGTGGAAGGACGTTAAACATAACTGACTATTCTAAAAGATTAGGGGTATATAATACTATCGGTGTATGAGGTATTGACTATTCATTATTTGTTTCCTGTTGTACACAATAATTCTGTTGTACACATCTTGACACTGAAGTTGTTTCCTAATGAGATGTCCACACACATTTTCTTTCTTGTTTTGTTTTCCCAGTGAGCAAAGAGTAGTTCTCACGTCACATAAATAACTGGACTGAAAACTTGCATGTGTGCTTGTTGTTTTATTATGTGATTGTTTTGCATGTCTGTGTGTGTATGTGTATGAAAAACTTACCAGCATCAAAAGTAGCCATTTAATGTTATTGTAAGAGACTTTTTATTCTCATACATATGAATAATATTTAGTTGTTAATTGTACATATAGGTTATCTTCAGGTAATATTGTTCTTGTTATATCTATCTGAATCGAATGATTCGAAGAGCTAGATACACTTTTTACCTTTTTTAAGTAAAAATTTTAATTTTTTTAATCCTTATTTGGTTAGCACAGGTTTAAATGAAATGAAATGAGAAAAAAGATTTTGGGAGTATAAAATTGGTTTAGATTAAAAAAAAATTAAACCTTTTAGATATATGGAAAAGAGGATGGTGTGTGGGTTCTTTCAATAAATAATAATAATAATAATAATGTATGGAATTTATATAGCGCTGAATCTTGTAAAGCAACAAATCAAAGCGCTCAGATGATTTTTTTTTATGCGTGTGTGTGCGGTTTTCAACATTTTGTCATCTGTTCTCACCAGCACACAATGGCCTACTCTTTCGAACAGCGGAACAGGATTTAACATGTGTGCAAGATGTTCTGCATGCGTTCGCACACGGGGCCTCGGTTTATAGTCTCATCCAAACGACTTTGACATTCAGTTCGATTATTTTGTCAAACTGGGAAGAAAGGGCGAGGCTGGGAAACGAACCCAGAACCTCACGGTTTACTTGTTGGCAGGCAAACGTCTTAACCATCCTGCCACCTCCTTCATACAATATACAATATTTCTATCTTTTGGGTATTATTTGTTTGCTGTTTATCCTTCAGTTTGAATTTAAATCACATTAAAAAAAAGTTTTGTGGCAGTGTCAGCCTTTATATGGCCACTATAACTGGCTGGGCTATACACAGCAAGACTAGGTTTTAAAAACAATTGTTTGGGTCTATGAATTAACTTTTTTGGGGTTCATGCCATAAAAAATGCCATAAACAAAAACTAAGTGGGGTTTTTATGTTTACCTTTAAAAAAACACAACAGCCTGTAGTGGTAGGCATGGTAAATAAGTGCACACCAGTGTCATGCAGTATCTGTATGTGTGTAGCGATTCATTGAAAGATTCTTCCTGTTCTCTTCCATCATGTTTTTCCCCCTTCACATCTGTAGGCTGGTCAGTGGTTGGTCTCTGACTTGACAGGCTGGCGTTTGGCTTCTCTGTCATCGGTGTTTGCTTTTGGTATCTGTGTTGATTTTCTTGTGCCTGTGTCATGACAGCTTAAAGACGATCGTTGTAGACTGTCTGCTAGGTTGTAGACCACAGGAATGGAAGAATCAGACTGTCAAAAAATGTCTCTGTTACTACAAGCATGCTAAAAAAATAAAATAAAAATAAAAACCCTCTGCTGTTTATATGTCATGATTTATCCTGTATTCAGCTGTTCACACAAGATTACAACATTAACCTCAAACCTATGGGTATCTGCATGATGTATTATGCTATTCTATTGTTTGAAAATTATGGCATCATGTTACTTAAAAAGAGTTACTCAGTTGATATGGAGTAAAACTTAGTGGTTTTTACAGTATCTTAGTATGGTATTTTTGGTATAAGTTGAAGTTAGTATAGTATATATTGTATTGATAGTGTGTGTGAGGAATAAAAAGAAAATGAAAGTTGTTTTGGCTTAGGCATTTTAACTGATGTGAAAAAAAGTTGGGGAAAAAAATCCACATGACACAGTTATGCTAATGTTCCAGATTTGATAAAATTTGCTTTTAAAGAGCAAAATCCAAATCAGGCTTCAGTATTTGCTTTACATTGCTATAAGTTGTGGTTTTGTTCATTCAATTTTATCTGTTGTTTGATTTGTGCTTCACACACTGTGGTCAATGGGGAATTGGCAATGTGTTGTGATTTGTTGTCAAATAGAATCAGCAGTGTGCATTGTTGGTAAGGTTGTAAATTCCAGCAGGGTTGTTTGGTTTTCTTTTCCTGCTTCATCATCAGTGATGTTCCTGTCCTGCTGTTCCTATGTGACCATTGCGATGTTTTCATCTCAGCAATGCCCAAGCTCATCATGCCATATCTTCAGTGCAGAAATTCACAGGGAGCTCATCAGTATTAGGCCTCTGTAGGGCTGCCATCCAGAGGGGCCCTGCACTGTTGGTGGGTCACTTAAGCGTGATGTTCACCTATGAAGACCGTTAGTGATGACAATGATAGCTTAATGTCGCAGAGCCAGACTGAGTGAGATGCCCACCAGGGGTTGTGGCCACCACAGCGTCCCTAAATGATCCTCTATCAAGAACCACCAGCCTCCAAGGCCTTGACACTAATTCACTACAGGTGTAGTGGAAATGTCTGGGAAACTGAAGCTGAGGTCACCACGAGACTAGAGCAATCAGGGCCTCGGAATGAGAGAGACAGTCTTTCATTGCGTGATGCTCAGTGGTGATGAGGCCAATTTTGAAACAGGGCTGTGCTTTTTGTTTCCTGTCACAGTATATCCTGGTTTCAACTGGGCCCCAAGAAATACAGACACCTGCAGAGTTGGTCTTGTAATTTGAGCAACACTTTCAAAATTGTATCCATAAAAGTTGATGAAGTTTGGCTGTGTGGTCTCAGTCTTCTTGTAGGAGCCAAAAAACCTGTGACTGTTATGGGATTTGAACCTGCAACCGTCCAGCCAGGAAGTGCTAACCACTGCACCCTCAGGGCTGCTGATAATTCAGCAGTGTCAGTTCTAGCATTTTGTTTCTTCCATTCATGGTTTTGTGGGCTTGGTCACTGTCTTTGTTCAGAAGGGTGAAATGCTAGTTCCTTTCTGGGATCTATATCTGTGTGTGTGTGTGTGTGTTGGTTTTAAAAAAAATAGTTTAGTTCACATTTTTAAGTTAAATTTTATAAGAACGAAAATCACAAGATAATATTAAAGAACATTTCTTTGACTTTATTTTAATAATACTGTATAGTAAATCACTTAAAATGTTTTTTGTTTTTTTTAAGTCACAATAATGATGTGGATTTGTTTTTGTGCTATCATTCCTTTTAAATATATACATATAAAAATTTAAAAAGTGCATGATTATGTCAGGATATGTGAGAAGTGAGACCTGTAGCAGTAAGAGAACTGAGTTGGTAGCAATTCAGGATGTAGGCAAAGCTTTGTAGTTTTGAAGTTCAAGATGTGGGAAAAGTTTGTTAATGGTTTGATAGATAGGTACATAAGTTTTTCTCTGATCTTTAGTAAATCAATGGAAGAATGCTAGTACCGATGAGACGCGCTGAACTGAAGAGAAAGACTCGTACAGGGAAACTGGTTCTCCCTCTTCCCCCTTTTTCCAAAGAAACGTACTGTAAAGGTAGAACTGTGTGTTCACATCTTGCTAGATGATAGATATTTTCAGTGAGTGTTGTTCCTATATTTGTTTTAAAATAAACCATTATGTTGTGTTTTGTTTCATGTGTGTGTGTGTGTGTGTGTGCCAGCCAAACTCTAAAGGGTGTGATTGTATAAAACAAGAGTGGGGTTAAAGGAAACACAATACATTTTTGCTTTGTGTAAAGAGCCCATTTCCTGTCAGCTACATAGCAAGAGTTGAAGGAAAAGTCTGTTCATCAGACTCCATAATGTAACCCCTGTAGAAACTATCAATCCCAGCATAGAGATCTTTTTGCAAGTTCTGTGGTGGACATAGCTAACATTTTTTCTCCATTTGTCTTTTGCCTGAAATATCCTAGTGTTGCTAGGTAATCTTTGGATGGTGATAATCAGCCCTGTCTCTCTGTTCAACAAACATGGGAGTCACCCCCCCAGTGTGTGAAAGAGAACCTAAGGTTTAGTTTGAAAGTTAACACCTGAGCTAAACAGTGTGTGCTACAAGAAAAAAAAAGAAGAGTTGTACTTGATAATGTGTCTGCGAAAAACGTTTGTTTTAAGCCTGGTCTAGAAATAAAAAGCACTTGAAAAAGTTAAGCACAAAAGTTGTGTATAGTACTTATTCACTGAGAAGAAACGATTTTGATATAATTATGTGCATATGGAGCCTTAAACACACTTTTTGTAAACTTCAACTTGGAGACTGTATGAGTAGCATAGGAACAGAAAAATAGCCACATACAGCATTGCTTTTTGAAGATATTTCATTCATTTATTAGTTTGTTTAGAGGTGTATACATACCTACCTGTGTGTGGGAGGAGAAATGACGTGCTGTGTGTTTTGTGGTGGCAGGATAGCCCGGAGTCCCCTAAGTGGCGCCGGTCTGTAGGGTCGACGACTGCCAGCAAAGCTCCTCCTGCCTCCACCCAGCCACAACCACAACCCCCAGCGGCCAGAAGTAACCCCCCCTCCTCCTCTGTGCGCAAAACCTCAGAATCCACAGACTGTTGATACAAGTGAGGGTGGGGGGCAGAAAGACAGAAAGAGAGAGAGACATCCGGGGGGAAGACAGTGACGTTTTGGGGGCAGATAGTGACATCATCTTCCTTTTTAAAAAATGTTTCTTTTTTTTCCCTTCCCTTCTCTCATGTGGCCAGTGTCTTTATTTCGAATTTGCTTGTGCTGCTGTGTACAGAAGGAGACAGGCCGAGCAAATGCATCGTCAGTGTTTCAGGTGGACTTTTAAGTAACCCAAGTTTAATCAACCACATCATCAGAGCATAACGTACATTTCGGTGTTTACCAAACTGACTTTTCCACTGACTGCAACACTGTTTTATGTGTCTGTGCCAACTATTTTTGTTGTTCTACTAGGTCTGAAGTAGTTTTTAAATCTGTTTTTGGGTTTGTTTTTTTTGTTTGGGGTTTTTTAGTTTTTGGTTTGTGCTGGTGTTATTACTGGAGGCAGGTGGAGCACATTGTTGGAACTCTTTGCCTGTAATCTAACCCCAGCTTTCTTTGTGTTGAATGATCCTTGTCTGCCAAGCTCTGTTGTTACGTTTGACACTCCTTGGCCTGTTCCTCTGTTGTAACGATCAAAAAACCACCTCTTAGTTGTCACAACAGATGATCACTTTGTTGGGACTTAAGTGCACATAAAGCTTTGTGCTCTGATGTAGTGTGTTCTTGTAGAAAAAGTGTGTGTGTGTGTGTTTTAGAGAGAGAGAGGGAGAGAGAGAGACAGAAAGAAAGAATGAAAGAGAGAGAGAGAAAGGGAGAGAGAGTGTAGTAGTACTGAGTCATTCCTCTCACTTGTGCTTATGTCAACTTGAAAGTATACAGTTTTCTCCGAGTTCGTTCTGTTACGGTCATGAAGCAGAGAGATGGCCTCTTGACGTGTGGTGTTGCAAGGAGTAAGACTGAGCAGGGGGCAACCCTTAGCTCTGGAGCATTCCTCCAGTGTTCAGCTGAAAGCTTGACCCCTACCTATACACGGGCATGTTGGACAAAGACACCTGGCCTCTGCTTCATTAACATATTGAATATACACACACAGATTGGCGCAACAACTCATTTTGTAGAGGATTGGAATGAGAAGTTGTGTTGTAAGATTGCTTCATTGATTTGACAGTGAGCAGGAGCTGGGCGAAGAAGAAAAGTTGGGATTCAATATAATTTGAGTTGTAAAGGGGTATTTCTTTTAATGTGTTGATAAGAGGTGAATGTATTAGACTTAACTTGTGACTGCCTTTTTCTTATTCTTTGGAACACGGGCCAGTGTGTGCATGTGTGTTTTATATTTTGCTTGTGCTAACACATGAGCTTTCATATCAAATTGTAAATGGGAATGGCTCATGTCTCTTACCCCGAGTGTGTTCTGTACATTTTGACTAGACATGCACCGGCAAGTGAGGGGAGGGGGGGTGATGCTTCTTCTGACTTGTCCCCCGTTTGTGATGAATGTGGTGTGTACGTGTGACCGTAGAGCTCTTTCCCAGCCTTTTCAACATGGCACTTGGGTAACTGAATAAACGCTACTGATCTGATTTTTACTGTTTTTACTTCATCTCACTTTTTGAATGTTACCAGTTATCTCAGTTCGTATTTAGAAAAGGAAAAAAAAAATGTGTGCTGTGTGTTAGTGGTGTGCACTTAAATCAAGGATGCCTAGAGCTGTGAGCTGGTTTGAATCTGTGGACAGTATGTATCAGTTATGTCGTGTGTGTGTGTGTTGATTGTTGTGGATTGGTGTTATGTGAATTTTGAAAGGTGGTGAGGTGGAAGTGTTTTTGATGCCGAGTTCTGAATTGACTTGACTCTGCCAGGACAACACCCCCTCCTCTCTTCCAGTAATGATGTAACTCAGTATAGAAGACAACTTGTTCTCTGATTACAGCTTAAATTCATCGATTTTGCTTCCCTGTCATGAAATTTTTAGCTAGTATTACCTGGGAGTTTTGTTCTCAAGCATTAGACTTAAAAAACCAAACTGTGTCTGACTTTTTTTTTATACGTAGCATATAACATGCAGTAGGTGGATAAAGTGTAAAATGTACAGGAAAATATTGAAAACAAAGATATACATTTCATAAAATCTTTTTAAAAAATCTTCCAAGATGTGTCAAGTAAAAGCCACTTTTTCTTCAAAAGTAAACATACACCCTGAACAAAATTGGAAGGAGTATATATTGGATTAAGATAAATAGAAAAGTCTGAGGTCTTATTAGAACAGGATTCTTGTAAGAGTGGTCTAGGATAAAGAGATCTGCCTTAATTAAGAATGTACATAGATGCAAAACCTCTTCCATCTGTTTCTGTGAGCAACTGTTTTAATCAGCCTTTTGTGTATTATTTGTTGATGTCATGATCAGCAGTGTGTAGGCAAGATGCTGAAGAGGAGTGAAGTAAGTTCTGCTTTTAGTGTGGCAGATAAAGTAAAGTAGACCACCTGGAGAGGGATGATCTGGGTCAGGGTGATCTCGCCCATGACAAACACAACCTGGAGAAGTTGGCATGTCAGTGATTCCTCAGGAAGTTCAGGTCAGGTCAGGTGGGCTGCCTTTAGACATCAGGACAGTGTTTGATTTTGTGATCAGTGATGTCTGGGATTTTTTGGTTTTAAAAAAATATGTATGTTCGTAAGCCAAGTTAGCCTAAGTATATAGCAACTTTTGTTAGAACACTGAAGGAAAAATATTGCATGAAAAGAAATATATGAAAAATGTCCATCTCTGCATAAGCACACATTCATGCATACTTATGAGTTTAACCAAGACATCCATTTTGTTCAAGCTTGACATGGGTGGGTTCATGTCTAAAAAAAACAAAAAAAACAAACCCAAAAACCCCAATCAGAGTTCAGTTAGTGAAAAAAGTGGATATGAAACTGTTTTATTCTGTGTCTGTCATGTATGTTCGAAAAAGAAAATGTACTCTTGAAGCTGACAAGGACCAAGATTCTAGACTCAACAATTTATTTTTCTTTTCTGTTGACAGTGCTGCACTTTGTTAATCTGTACTTTCTGCATGTGGGGCTGAGCATGTGCATGCATGTATAAGCAAATTGTGTGTGTGTGTGCTCAAACATATACACATGTGTGCTCCACTTGTTCACTGTTTGTTTCTGCTTGTACACTTGTCTGTTCTTTTCGCTTCATTATTTGAAATTTGTGTGTGTGTGTGTGTCTCAGTGTGCAAGACGTCCTGACAGTTAGTGCAAGGCAAGTGAAGGCAAGGCTTGCCAGTGTTATTCCTTGACCAGACAGCAGCCCTGACTGGGCACAGATTGTTGAAACTTCTTTATTTATCACATCATTTATTGCTCTGTTCATGTAACCGTGGCCCCTTGTGTGTCCATTTGAAGTTTGTACCAACCTGTCAGTGAGAGAAGAACTGTGTGGCATTTCTGTAACATTTAAAGGGTGGCTTTTTATTGGACTGTCGTTTTGCATATCTCTGAATTTAATGTTGCATATCTGTGTGTTTTGGGGTAGTCATGCACATGTTACCCTTGTGTGTGCATGGAATCACATTGATATATGTGAGCAAATAGGTGAACAAGAGTGTGGTGTCTACAGAATCAGACCATGGTCCCTGAGAAGCAATCATTCTGGTCTTTGGCTATCCATATGTACCCAATTCCTGTCAGAACATATCAAAATTTTAAACAGAACGTGAGCGGTCAGTCAGTTTTAGTACAAAAGGGGTACGTCTTCCGCATTTTATTTAGATCAGGACTTCAAGTATTATACACCTTCAGGCTTTTTTTTCCCTTAAGTAGTTTGTCAGTAGAAGAAGGAGTTTTAGAATGCTGGCAGACACACAGTATATAGAAGATGTATACTTAGCTCTGGGGTTTTTATCATTGATGAGATAATTCTATTCATGAATTTATACAGAGTATTCTCTTAAAGAAAACTGCATTTCGTAATTTAGAATGGCAAACAGTTTTGTGAAAGCTTATATACAGCAAAGAGCTGTTAATCAATGCTCAATGCTTCAAATGATTTTGAGATTGTCAGTTGGTTAGAAAGCTTATAAAAAAAAGCAACAATCAGAATATTTATGAAAAACAATCAGAGAACGAGGATTTTTCATCTAATATGAGTCATTTTACATGTTCACATTATTGTTATTGTGGTTTCTCCCACAATGCGGTGACCATTTTTGGTTGACCCTTATGATTGATCAGGGTGTTGATATAAGGAACAACTGTAGAGTTGGTTTTAAACACTATTTTAATCTGTATATGGGTGCACGGTTTTAATCTGAGGTTTTAACATGTTAAAAGGTAACAGCCCCAATGTGGCCTTTATGGTTGCCAAAGTGTTATAAACAACTTGATCGGATTAGAGACCGCAGAATCAAGAAAAGTATGCATGTAGAAGAAATGCAAGAGTTTCATGTTGATTCATGATGAACATGCGGGAAAAAATCTGGGGTTTTTTGGTTGTTTTTCTTAAATTTGTAAAGTCATAGATTTGAAAATTACAGGATTTGCAAATGAAAACATTTGAAACAAGATAACTGTGGATAAATAATATTGGTGTATTTCGCTTATAAAAGTGGAAGTAAACTCTCTGTATCACAGAGAATGTAACAACTCAATTTACTTAGAAGTTATAGAAAATGGCAAATGGGGAAGGAAAAAAAAAGAAAATTCTTCATATCTGCAAGTGGTTGTTTTATTTTCCTACTTTGATCATATCAGTTTGCATACGACTTTATTGTTGTTATGGCTTTTCAGTATGTTGGACATTTATCAAAATATTCTCTTTTTATTGTGCATATCAGTTTGGCAGAACAAGTCTAATCTGAGAATCAAAAACAGACATCACTTGTGTTCAGTGAGTGTGATTATAGTTCAGTGCATTAGATGATATTTCTGTCTCAGATTGGAGTATATTCTTAAAAGTGTGGCACCATTTCTGTATTGTCCCATTTTGTCTAAGGTGATGTGAGTCTTTTGTCATCTGTAGAATTGTGAAAGTAAATGTTAAGAGTTTTTTAAAAAAAGTCATTGAAATAGAGGATAATTTATGGGGTATTACAGTTTTGAAATCTCCATCAATTGGCATGTACTTGCTGACAAAAATAAGTTGTAGTGCCAACCAGCTCAATTTATAGATCACGGTGTTTGTCAGTTTGTGGCCAGTGCGAAGTTGTTGTGTGTAGCATTCCGGCAGTGTGTGGGTTTGTGTTTGTTGTGGGGCCCTGATCCTTGTTAACTCCTGTGAAGGTGCTTCTCTTGTGCTGCTGCTGCTGCTGAACAACCTGTACAAAACTGTGTGCGAGGTAGAAGTATGGGTAGTGTAGATGTGAAGTCAAGTCCCATTGTCTGTGTCTGTCTGTATGTATCACATCTGTCTGTCGCTCTCTCCGTGTACATGATTAAAGGAAGAAGTGATCTTGTTTTTGCTTGCCAAATGTTGCTTTCTCAATTTTCTTTTCTTTTCTATTCTAAAAATGTAATGTTGTTGTCAAATTGTGAGTGTTGATAGTTCATAGATGTGTGAGTGTGGATAAGAAAATACCTCTTATTTTTGTAATGGACAAAAACTCAGATGACGTCGTACAACCATGAGCATTTATGCAACAGCTTGGATTGTTGTTGTTGGGCTTGTTGATAGGTCGAGTTGAATCTTTCAGTGCAGCGTTACGTTATGTTCCGTCTTTGTTTGTACCTGTGTGCACTTGTACTTGATGGAATCTGGAAACATTTATAACAACCACATGTATAGTAGACTGAATGCTGAATGGGTGAGCAGGAAAAAAGGGAGTGTGTTGTGAGTGTGTGAGACTGCAACTGCCAGCTTTCACTGAACAAGCTTTTAGTTGTGACAGTTAAGATCTCAGGGTCTGTCAACTTCTTTCTTTCTTTCTTCCTCCTTCGCTTTGTGTGTGTGTGAGAGAGAGTGAGTGTGTGTGTGTGTGTGTGTGCCAGCCTGTGCATTCTGATGTGCTTGCTTACACATATGCACATGCAGTACCCTGACTGACACAGGTCTGCAAGTTGACGACGGTGACACTGTTGTTGCACGGTGTTGACTGTAATTATTATTATTCCCTAGAAAAAGTGACTTACACTGGACCCAAGCCATGACTGCAGCAGTTAGGTGTGTAGTTTTCTCTTCTGTTGTTTCCTCAGCCTGTATGTCCACTTCATGATTAGCCATGCCTCCTATGTTCTGGACAGCATGTCTGTTTTTAACGGCGGCTGCTAACAGTAGAAGTGATTAGGGAATCTTGTGAAGATCTTGAAAATCCTTCGATTCCTACTAGAATGCTTCGCTTTAGGGAATACTTTCATAGGCACAGAGCGGAGAGGAGTGGGATGAAGTACTGGTGACAAGATTTGAAAGAGCGTTTAGAGGACAGACGTGAGCGTTGCTGATTATTGCCGAGTTGCTGCCTCAACTGTATCCATGGCAGAGCTCTATTAGTTTGTCATTCAAGCGTTGAAGCATGATGACAAAACCGTGTAGATTTGCTAGGCTGAATGAAGACAATGAGCATGGCTTATGGTTTAATCGATCAGCTGCAATGAGCTTTTGGAAAGTTTGTGTCTTCATGAACATGAATTAGAAAATACCCACACATATGTTAAGCTTGGAGTTCTTTTGCAAGCTTTTTGTTGTACAATGCCTTTTCAAAAAAAAAAAGAAAAATTCAGTATTTATATTTCAGTTCAAGAGACCAATTTTGTGTGTGGTCTTTTTAACCAGGAGCAATGCCTTCCACGTGTCAAGCTGTTCAATACCATGTTGCTAGTTGGGTCATAGCTGACTTTGCATGTGTTCTTCTGGAGGAACATGAGATTACAGCATATGTTGCACTACCATCACTTCATGGGTTTTTTTCATAGTAAGAGTGAAAGCAATGTTTCTTCGGCTCATTAACTAAATGCCACAATTTTTTTCTTTTGTTGCATGTTGTTGGTTTTTGTGGTGTACTGATTTTACAAAGAGAATAGCTTCACCTATTTGGTATTTGTTGTAAATTCTGTCCACAAGGTCAGTTACTGCATTTTGTGTTTTACTGGTTGTTATTGGTTTGTGTGCATACGAGGTTGGTTGGTTGGTTGGGTTAAAAAAAAAATTTTTTTGTTAGTAACTGGTTGCAGTTGGTTTTTTGTCATTTTGTGTGGTTGGTGTGTAGTGTGTGACAGTGGGCTTTCAATTGAGTGAAGTTGAAAGGAGTTGAAGAAGCTGCAGGCATATCTGTTGTCTTATCCTTGTTGTGCGAGTTCTGCCTACGTAGTCATTCCACTGTGTACAAATCCTCATCTGCTCATCGTGTCTGCTGTAAATGTGTGAAAAGACATGTAGTTGTTGCTGGTTGTAATCTTAACGAAACATACTGGTCCCTTTTGTTTGCATTTAGGTCCTGTGCACTATTACTTCTCCCCGCCCACCTCTACCCATTTGATGTTAGCCCTAAACACAGGCATGTCTGATAATGCTTTTATCCCCCTGTCTTTCTTTGTTTCCCTTTCCTTTGAAAAGAAAAATAGGGTCAGTTTTAAAGTAATGTCAAGGAAACAAACTAGGAATGATTTCCTTACAACACACAACTGTTCAAGAACAGTTTGCAGGAGAGAACCGTTAAAGTTTGGCTTTTTTCTTCTTTTTTTTTTTAGAAGTCTGCATCAAAACACATACTATTTATACAAGCTCTGTGAGTGTACAACAGGATTCATGTCCAAGAGAAGCCAGTAGATACGATTCTCTCTTATTCATCTTTTCACTTAGGAAACTGTCTTGACCTCACTCCAAACATGACAAGAATGGATAGAAGAAAGAAATCATTGAGAGAACTTGCATAGAATTTAATTTTTTTGGTTTTGTTTTTGTGGTAATTGTCAGCTTCACATTAGACCTTAGCTGTGTAAGGCATTAAAAAAAATAATAATTTGAATCAAATCCCCATTTAAATTAGGATATTTTCAGCTCTTTTTTCCCCCCTTTGAAATAATTCCATTAACCCCCCCCCCAAGAACTGGTTTTATGTCCTGAAAATTGTTGAAAAGACTTGGAACATGGACTGGTCGCAACTCCGATCTGTGCTAGTGTTGTCTAGAACACTGCAGGTCTGACAAACCACCACAGCTTTTTCAGCATGTTTAATGTCCCTGCCAGAGGCCAGGACTTTGGCACTGGGGTGGTGGATGGGTGGACACAGTGATGATTCAGATGACCAGAGTTGCTGTTTTACAAGTGTTGCACATACACACTCTCTTTACAACTTAAAAACCAGTAAACATGTTTTGTACTGATTTTACTACTGCTACTACTAAACTGTGCAATGGTTATCACATTATTTGACTGTACAAGAACATTGTGTATTTATATGTAATATCTAAACTTGGGAATAATATTCATAAAAAAGTGTAAAGATTTGCATATTTTAACTTTGTTTTTTTCTCTTGTGTGCTAGTGTGTGTGTATGTGTGTGTGTGTATGTGTTGTTTTCTAATGTTTTCTTTCAGGAGTGAGAATGACAGCCGTGTTGTGTGCTAGCAGAGTTGTAGAGCTTGTTTTGACGCAAAATTGCTTCAGGAACAAATGTGTGCATGAGTTTTGTATAGTTCAGTACAAACCTGCTGTATTCGTATGGATCACTTTTCTGTGTACAGTCGTTTCATGTCACATTTGGAGAAAAAAAAGGAAAAAAATGTAATAAAACATATGTACAACCATCATGCTGTGAGTGGACTTTGTGTTGAGATGTGTGTGTATGTGTGTTTTGGGGGTGGGGCAGAAAGAAACTTTTCTTCACACTAACTTGCAGTACGAGTGTGTGCGCGCACACACACACACTCTCTCTCTCTCTCACACACTCTCTCTCAATCACTCTGTGACAAATATAATATGATTAACAAGTTTATTTTGCATCATTGCTTTAAGTCACGGGGAATGGGACATATTAATAATAATTATTATTCATACACACTGAT
Source organism: Rapana venosa (assembly GCA_028751875.1). NCBI lineage: Eukaryota > Metazoa > Mollusca > Gastropoda > Neogastropoda > Muricidae > Rapana > Rapana venosa. Next base: position 73,898,867 of record CM054138.1, read on the forward strand.
ATCTCATAAGCTATCTCTGTCTCTGCAATGCTTCCATCCTGCAGTATCATTTTCTCTTACCTACAGGGAAATTCCCACTGCAAAACAAAAAAATTATTTTTGCCCAATGTACGAAATAAAAAGCCTTTAATCTGATTACTCTATGTAATTCATTAAAATCCACAACACCACCACACACACACACTACACTACATTACACTACGCTACACTGCAGAGATCGGAATTGGATGATGACAAGAAAAGCTAATAAAGTGTCAACATCAAAGTATTTGAACTGTTGTCCAAACTGCTCAAATGTGGTTCAGTAATCTAAAGGAACTTAATACACTTAATCTTGAACAACATGAGAGATCCATGGTTTGAATCTACTTCAGACCCATACCACCTTCCTCAGTCTTGCAGTCAGACCATCAGTGGTAGTGTGGCTACTAGCGCTATCAGTCCCGTCAGATATTCACTTCACTTTTCCCTAGCTCCCTGAGTACAACACAACTTGACCCAATGTCATGAGGACTTGCTATCATCACACCGAAACCAACAATGACATGGAATGATCAGCCTCTGGGTTCTGATGACGTTGTAAGGACTATGACCACAAATATATGAGACATAAATACATAATCTCAGCAACATGAAATTAATGCACCAAGTATGACCGGATTCAAGAGTTTGTCAGCTTCTGATTTTACGAAACAATGCAGACAGTAACATACATCATTTGATACAACAGAAACATTTTCAAAGCTGAATGCACCAGAACATATTTTATACATATACTTGACTATATAAATAACAAGGAACCATTATTTTGCATTTAATTTAAAAAAATCCTGACTTTGTCAATGGGACAAGACCTTTTACTTGCATATTTCACTTAGTCCCGAAGTCGGAACGCAGGTACCTAAATGATGGGAGGAAAACACGCAAAAATCTCACCATTGGTGAATCTCAGAACTCAAGCTGAGGAGAAAACCCTCACTTTTGAAATTTATTATGAGTACAAAGAAGTTTCATTTTGTGAACTTGTTACAACCCTCATCAGCCTTTCATAGAAGACAAGGCTAAATCATAGTCATAGGCAGGCCTGCACTTTTGTGAAAAATACATGTGCATGTTCTGCAAACATCTTCACACAAGATTGTCTTTTTTGTGCAGGTTTTTTTTGTTCCTTGGCTAAATCTCTGAGGTTCACCTATGGTGAGAATTTGTGTAAGGGACTTTTTGCCCACCACTAAGGTAGCTGTATTCTGACTTCAGGGAGGATCTTCATTTAGTCTCATCCACAGAACTCGAGAGGAAATAGATTCAGAATCTATACTCTTTGGAAAAGATCTAAATTGAACACCTCCACGATGACTTGACATACAAGACCATTCACACATTCTACTGAAGAATCACATACAGGAGAAACTACAAGACCATTCACACATTCTACTGAAGAATCACATACAGGAGAAACTATAAGACCATTCACACATTCTACTGAATAATCACATACAGCAGAAACTACAAGACCATTGGCACATTCAAGTGAAGAATCACATACAGAAGAAAGTACAAGACCATTCACACATTCTACTGAAGAATCACATACAGGAGAAAGTACAAGACTTCGCACATTAACTGAAGAATCACATACAGGAGAAAGTACAAGACCATTTGCACTTCAACTGAAGAATCATATATGAGAAACTACAAGACTTCGCACATTCTACTGAAGAATCACATACAGGAGAAAGTACAAGACCATTCAGACATTCAAGTGAATAATCATATACAGGAGAAACTACAAGACTATGTGCACATTCAAGTGAAGAATCACATACAGGAGAAACTACAAGACCATTCAGACATTCAAGTGAAGAACCACATACAGGAGAACAAGACTATGTGCACATTCAAGTGAAGAATCACATACAGGAGAACAACAAGACTTTGTGTGCACATTCAAGTGAAGAATCACATGCAGGAGAAGCTACAAGACCATTCACACATTCAAGTGAAGAATCACATACAGGAGAAACTACAAGACTGTGTGCACATTCAAGTGAAGAATCACATACAGGAGAAACTACAAGACTGTGTGCACATTCAAGTGAAGAATCACATACAGGAGAAACTACAAGACTGTGTGCACATTCAAGTGAAGAATAACATACAGGAGAACAACAAGACTGTGTGCACATTCAAGTGAAGAATAACATACAGGAGAACACCAAGACTGTGTGCACATTCAAGTGAAGAATCACATACAGGAGAAACTACAAGACTATTCACACATTCAAGTGAAGAATCACATACAGGAGAAACTACAAGACTATGTGCACATTCAAGTGAAGAATCACATACAGGAGAAACTACAAGACTATTCACACATTCAAGTGAAGAATCACATACAGGAGAAACTACAAGACTATGTGCACATTCAAGTGAAGAATCACCTCAGTGTGCCTACAGACCCCCCCCCCCCTCCTTGCTAAGGGGGAATAATGTACAGACTGTGAATACAAGATCTCTTCCATAGTGCACCCCCAGTCCATGTATGGGGATGAGTCACTAATGAAAACCTGACAACTCCAGGGGAGGAAAATCAAAGCAGCATTGAAGACCATACAAAAAGTCGGTTACGACAAACTCCAAACCAGCCACTGAACAGCGCTCACATTATATGAGGCAGACAACAAACTTCTCCACGTAAGCACTTTTCCAAGCAATGCACTGAACAAAAGTTCTCAGACCGGGCTCAAAATCTGTCAGCTTCAGGACACAATATTCAAAACCCACTCATACAAAAACTGTCTGACATCTTTCACACAATCTTTCATTTCAGTAAGTTCAAGACAAAAGACGGTGAGTTTATAACCTCACACAATCGTGAACTTCACTGTGGTCGGTGGTTTTCCTGAACAGACGACAACAGTTCTCATTCACTTCCTCCCCAGGAAAACACGACTCAAGTAGGGCAGGTGATATGAACCGAGGTAGAGAACTCCATCTTTTTCAGAGGCTTCGGAGACGGAAGGGACTCGTTGCCCCTGTGGGTCATGTAAGGACTGCAGGATGTTGCCTCCCTTGTCCAGCTCCACCAGCAGTCCATGTTTGGGGATCAGCGACGTCATGACTTCTTCAGGCACCAGCTGCACACAGCGGCAACACTGACAACGCCATTCATCAATGCATGGATACATAAGACATCAACCTCTTGATGACAAGGTCCTACAGCCGAGTGGCTTACACTGGGATTTTGTGTGTGTGTGTGGATGGGTTGTTTTTGCGTGTGGTTTTTTGCCCTCCTTGGCTAGGGCTCCGAGGTTTACCAATGGTGAGATTTCTGCATATGCGACCGTTTTTATTTTCCCCACAATTTTTAGGTAGCCACATTCTGACTTAGGGGGAACACAACACTTGTGTGTATGTTGGTTTTTTTTGGTGTGGTCATCTGTTCCTACTAGCACACAGTAGCCTACTCTTCCAAAAGGCGGAACAGGTTTTTAACCTGTGCGCAAGATGTTCTGCATGTGTTCACACCCGGGGCCTCAGTTTATAGTCGCATCCAAAGGACTTTGACGTTCAGTATGATTTTTTGGGGTGAAACTGGGAAATAAGGGCAAGGCTGGGAATTGAACCCAGAGCCTCAAGGTTTACTTGTTTGACAGGGGAATGTCTTAACCGTCCTGCCACCTTCCTTCTGGAATTAACACACAAGTACATCAATATGTTAATGACGGACGCTACAGCCGAGTGGCTAAGACTGTTTGACTTCAATCCCCTGGGTCCAGGAAGCTGTGGGTTCTACCTCAGCAGCGTGTCCGGTAAATTCAAGGTGGGGATTTTGACAATAAGGGTGGGGATCTTGACAATAAGGGTGGGGATCTTGACAATAAGGGTGGGATTTTGACAATAAGGGTGGGGATCTTGACAATCTCCCAGGTCAACTTCAAGTGCAGACATCCCAGTGCCTTGATTCCCTTTGTGTATATACACAAGCAGAAAATCAAATTCATGTCAGAGTTTGGTGGGTTAGGGAAATACAAACATGCACAGTATGCATTCTGTAAAAAAAAAAGAAAAAAAAGCTGCTTTGAGGTCAAACTGTGTCAGCTGAGCAGACCTCCTGCAGAGTTACAAGTGCAGGAGAAGACCAGGCACTACACACCCCACCTTGGAACGAAGAAGAAATGAAGAAAGATCACGAGTGTAACACGCTAACCCTCCTCCCTGCAGTGACTGAAAGTGATATGCAACACAAAGCAATACAATACAATACGATAAAACACTCCCCCATGGGGATGCTGCAGGTCTGTCAGTATAAATACCATCCCCACCTGCTGAAAGTTCTGTGCTTGGAATTCCCTCTTTTCTATCCCTCTCTTTGTTTTTACCTTGTTCCTTTTCTTCCTGTCACCTCCTTCTTGTCCGTTTTCTGCCTCGCTGGTCCATTCTCCTGCCCTTTTTATCTAAAAAGATAACAATTCTCTCCTACGCTGGTCAGATGTAGTGGGCCTGACTTGTCAGGCACTCAACGGCATCCCAACGCATTTTCACTGATATGACAAGACAGCAACAGTGGCTGTCTGAGCGTTTGATACAGAAAAGAGATACAAACCAACACAACACAACACAGTACAATACTATGCACTTACACAAACATATAGGCCTACACACAGTTTCTATATCCATACATAAACAGACTAAAAGAAACACTTTTAGTCTGTATCTTACAGACTAGAAGAAACACTCGCTCGCTCATTTATACCACAAAAGAAAATTACCTTGGCGATCAGTGACCTGATCCATGGACGGGATGCCGCAAAGTCTAACAGGGAAAACTGGTCTGCATGCCGCACGCTGGCAAACCCCACCCAGTAGGTCCCTCGGCCAGAGCGTCGTATGTTATCTGGCCACCCGGGTAGGTTGTCGGCAAAGACATCTGTTTGACCCTGCTGAGGGCCCTTCAGGTGATACCTGGGGAATGTGAGGATCGAGGATCAACAGTGGAAGAGCTGGAAGGCTGGTCAGAACATATTTGCACGGATGAGACTATAAACCGAGGCCCCGTGTGCGAACGCACGCAGAACATCTTGCGCACACGTTAAATCCTGTTCCGCTTTTCGTAAGAGTAGGCCATTGTGTGCCGGTGGGAACAGATGACAGAATTGACAAAACTGCATACACACAGAGGCTGGATGTAAAAAAGCACATTAGTGCTTATTCCATTATCCTCGATATAAAAGAAAAGAATATAAAAGAAAAGAAAGAAGAATATACACACAACACACACCCTGTGGTTGAACTTGCACACACACACACAATCCCCCCGCCTACCCACCCTCACCACAAACAATACATAGATACACTTAACAACACCAGTGAAAAATGATGAAAATCCTAAATTTTATCCTTAAATGAAGGAGAGAAAGAAAAAGAAAAGGATACAGGACCAAACAGTAAAAAAGACAAACTCCACACCACAGCTGACCTGAGGATTCTGGCCTTGGTGGTCTCTGCCACCAGAACCTGCGACTTGTCACTGGACAGTGCCATGCCATTGGCAAAGGCAATGCCGTCAATCAGTTCCTTCACCTCCTCTGTCTTTGGGTTGTAAGACAGCAACCTGAAAATGACAAAAATCAACAATACATTATCTATGACGGGGTGGGATGGCTCAGGGTCAGAGCACTCGCTCTTCCAAAGCTAAGATTAAACAACATTCAGCATAGTTACCTCTCGCATGGGTTTATTTTTTATTTTTTACTCTTTTTATTTCAAGGATAATGGCATAAGCACTCATGTGCTTTTTTTCATCCAGTCCCCATGTGTACACAGTTTTGTAAATTTTGTCATCTGTTCCCACTGGCACACAATGGCCTACTCATGCACTTTGGCTTCAGTACAGTTCCTCCATTTCACCCAGCTGTAAATGGGTACCTGTCCTCTTTAGGGTACAGGGAAGGTAAAGCAGTGAGGGAGAGGAAGTGGGCACAGCCCTCAATATGCTGGCCTCTAAAGAAGCTGAGGTTTTTGACACCTCACTCCCCGATGACTGCACAGACTATGGGACACCTTTCCCTCTACATGACCAAGGGCTGGGGAAGCTGCATGGCCACAGCAATTCCTGGTGGCGCCCATCACTCTCTAGCTTTCAGAGTGCTTGCGCTGTGTATGCATACTGGACCTTGGTTTAAATTCTCATACATACACTATAACAGGTGTTTCTGTATGCATTTGCACCTGTAAGGGGACAGGATAGCTCAGTGGTCGGAGCACTCGCTTTCCCCCAGCCAAGTTAAGCAGCGTCGAGCGTGGTTACCAGTTGGATGGGTGACCGTTTGCGCGCCTTGGCTTCAGTACAGTTCCCCCCAGTTCACCCAGCTGTAAATGGGTACCTGCCCTCTTTAGGGTCAGGGAAGGTAAAGCAGCGAGGGAGAGGAGATGGGCGCCGCCCTCAATATGCTGGCCCTAGAGAAGTGAGGTCTCTGACGCCTCGCTCCCCTACGACCTTATAGGTTATGGGACTCCTTTACCTTTACCTTTAAAGTGTTTGCAGGTTATCTCCAAGGGAAAAAACCCTCTTGAAAGGACAACTCAGAGAAGACTCAAACCTATGTGGATTGGTGGTCTAGAGGTAATGCGCCTGTCTAGAAAGCAAAAAGTCTGGGTCGGAAGTATGCGGTGGTTCGAATCCCATTTGGGCCCGAAACTTTTCCCCATCCATTAGACCATGAGTGGTGGTCTGGGTGCTAGTCTTTTGGATGAGATGATAAACCGAGGTCCTGTGTGTTACACAAAGTTATTCAGCGCACGTAAAAGAACACATGGCAACAAGAGAGTTGTTCCTGGCAAAATTCTTAGAAAAAAGCCACTCTGATAGGGAAACAAATACAGTTGCAGACAAAAAAAAAAAAAAGGTGGTGCTGCTCTTGTGGCGATGAGCTCTCTCTGGGGAGAGCAGCCCGAATTTCACACAGAGAAATCTTGTGACTTAAAGTGGTACATATAAATGAAATGAATAAATGAAAATGCCCTCAGTCACCATCAGCCAATGAGTATTCATGACATTCTAACCACTAGGCTATTCTTCCCCTATGTCCAACACATCTGCATAACTTTTTTTGTTTTCTTGGATAGTTCTCCGGGGTTCAGCAATAGTGAGATTTTGCGTATGCAACCGTTTTTGCCCACCACGAAAGGTAGCCACATTCTGACTTCGGGGATGTGTGTTGGGTATGGTCGTGTTTCCGAAACCCATTGAACAGTAACATAAATTACAGGATCTTTAATGTGCATATTTGATCTTCTGCATGAGTATACGCACGAAGCGAGTTAAGGCACTGGAAGGTCTGCACTTGAAGTTGAATTGGGGGAAGGTAAAAGTCTCCACCCTTAATTCACCAGACACTGCCAGGATTCAAATCCATGACTTCACAGACCCATGGGATACCAGCATAAACGAGCGGCGAGTTGATGAAGAAGAGAGGTAGGTAGGTAGGTAGATAGGTATGAAGGTAGGTATAGGTAGGTAGGAAGGTAGGCGGGTGGGTGGGTGTACCTGCCTGTCATGTCAGCCTCCAGGATCATGTACTTGTGGTGGCTGCGGTCCCAGCGGCTGCTGGAGTGACTGAGGTACACCACCCCGTCCTCGCCCTCCTCCACATCGTTGAAGAACTTGACCGCTCGGCCCGCCAGGGGCTCTTGGGGCGACAGTACTTGATGAGCGTCTCCTGCCATCGTAAGGAAACAAACACACGTGTAGGCAGGAATTAAAAATAAAAAAGTCTAAAGGGTGGCGCTGCTCTTGTGGTGACACGCTTTCCCTAGGCAGAGCAGCCCAAATTTCAGGCAGAGAAATGCTGTCGTGACTTAAAGTGGTACACGATACAATATACAATAGAATACAATACAATTTCAGCAAATATGAATGTGAGTATACCTTCAAGAAAACAAAAGATTGTGATAAAATGTATACATACAATACATACAATTCATGGCAAATATAGAAGTGAGTATACTTAAGAAAAAAAAAGAATGTGAATATATCTAATTATTTCTCAAAACTTAAAAGTTCAGGTGGGCCACAAGCCATAGAGAGAAAAAACAACAAAACAAACAATGAATCTTGTCATAGGAAAGAGCACAACTTGGTTCTACAGTCCCAGGTAGAACCAGTTTCTTATGCTTTATACATTAAGAAAAAACATCAACATCATGAAAATCATGTACAGCATAGCAAGTACACAAGTCATGCACAAGGAACACACAAATGCATGCACATGTACATGTGCACAACACACATTACTACACACACACACATGGGTACACACACAGACACAGACACTACACACACATCACACAGAACCTATACATACAAGACACACACACAGCTCAACACATAATTATCTGAATCATTATTTAGTAGATATCACAACGACAGACATTTCTAACACAGAAATATTTGGCACCTGTGGCGACGTTGACTCGGAAAATACCCAGGTAAGCGTCAGCGACCAATAAGTATCCCTCTTTGTTCAGCCTCATGCCGAATGGTCGGCCACACACTGCTTCTGCCTCTTTGCTTCCTGAATGCACACATACATATGCATGCACATGCAAGCACACAACGCACACATACATGCATGCATGCGCACGCACACACACAAACGCCAAGATATATATATATAGAGAGAGAGGAAAATGTTGTATAAATATTTAGTTTAGTATACAAAACCCCCCAAAACATCTACTTACTCACACATTACAAATTACATGACACAATCACTTCTCTTTATTTTTAATATCATGGTTATCTCTTTAAATCTATCCATCTCCCACATCACTCATTTCCTGACACCGAATGACATCCCCCCCCCAGCCTCACTCAACCCCTCTCGTGTCTCAGTCTTTCTCATATGTCTGTTCCTCTTTCTCTGTCACTCTCATTCTTTGTCCCCCCCCCCCCCTCTTTCTCTGTGTTGTGTGATGACATTTCTATATCATAATGTAGGAATATCTGAATTCAGTGTCGTCAGTCACAGGATGTTAATTAAGGTCAATTCCTTTGATCCCTTGATGTTTTCATGACCCAGGCCAAAAGCTGTGTCAGTTCTTGATGTCAGCTAATTACCAAGGCCTACACTAAAATGTTGTTATGTTGTAAAATGTGTTGAGACTGCCTTCAGCCATGACAAGCTCTTAACATAACAACCTGCACTCTCCTTTAAAGGAGAAAAAATCCTCTGAAGTTGGAGTATGGCTGCCTATATGGCGAGGTACTTAAAAAGTCATACATATAAACTTCTTCATTCAGTGTGCAATTTCAATCTCACAATGATTCCCAGGTGGAACGAGTGAGTCAGAGTGCACATTCTGGGTGACCCCCAGAGTGTTAAGCTGGGGAACGCACAACAACAACATCCCATGACACTTTCAATGTGACCTTTTGGCCATTTCAGTGCTGTGATCATTTCTAAGGGCACAAAGGTGTTTCCTTACTATATAAATATACATCCACTCATTAATTCCCTCATTATTCATTTATTTATTTCATATGACAGATGTTATTGCAGAGTGATTAAGATCATTCGACTTCAACCCCACAGGCCCATGACGTCGTGACATCGAATCTTAGTGGCATCTGGTGAATTAAGTGTGGGGATTTTTGCCATCTCTTGGGTCAACTTCAAGTGCAGCCCTGCCAGTGCCTTAATTCCCTTCAAGTACACATGCAGAAGACCAAATATGCATGTAATTCATGTCAGCGTCCAGTGGGTTACATAAACACGAATATTCATGGCATATATTCCCCAAGTTGGAATGCAGCTACCTTCATGGTGGGCAAAAACAGCCGCATATGCTAAATCTCACCACTGGTGAACCTCAGAGCGTATTCAAGGAACAAACCCCAAAAAATCATTTCTTACCACAGTTTTCTCCTTCCCCCAGCCTGGTCAAAGTACGCACTTCCCCTCTGTGTATGCTGACAATGCGACCATCTGCCGTGCCACTGTATAGATACTCTGCAAAAAGACAAGATTCTTTCTATGGTGAGAACAAACTGTAGCAGAAAGACTGAAAAGCAGTCTCTTCTCTTCCAATAGATAAAATGTAGGCCGGCTTGGGACAGGCAGAATGGTGTAGTGAGATACATGGCCTAGTGGTTAGAGCGTCTTATCTCCTGATCTACAGCTGGGTGCAGGCTTGAGTCTCAGCTGATGTGTCATTCGTGGGGGATATCTCTCTTAGAGTTAATTCAACAATTGTTCTGGCCTTGCAAAAGTTTTTAGATGAAGCAGTATTGAGTAAGCCAAGATCCTGTGTTCAAACCCATACATGACACCTGATGCACACATTAAAAATCCATTCAGGGGGGTGGGATAGCTTAGTGGTTAGAGTGTTGACCTCGTGATCTGACAGCTCATACTGAAATCATGTGTACATCTCATTATTAAATCTTGTGTACAGCTCATACTGAAATAATGTGTACATCTCAAACTGAAATCATGCTTACAGCTCATACTGAAATCATGTGTACAGCTTATACTGAAACAATGTGTACATCTCATACTGAAACCATGTGTACAGTTCATACTGAAACCATGTGTACAGCTCTTAGTCTTACTGAACCATGGGTACAGCTCACACTGAAATCATGGGTAAAGCCCATACTAAAATAATGTGTACAGCTCATACTGAAATAATGTGTACAGCTCACACTGAAATCATGTGTACAGTTCATACTGAAACCATGTGTACAGCTCTTAGTCTTACTGAACCATGGGTACAGCTCATACTGAAATTATGTGTACAGATCACACTGAAATCATGGGTACAGCTTATACTAAATTAAAAAAATAACAACAAAGGTTCCTCCCCAAAATTACCTCCATCCCTCACAATGGATTCTGCTCCCAGCACTTGGTTTTCAAAGACAATATCTGCCTGGGTCAATTTTTCATTGGGGGCCAGAGGTCCCGCCAGCGCTGGGGGAGAAGGCAGACTGAAACATAGTTTGTATAAATTATAGCATATTGGTGGCCTGGAGGTAGTGCACCCCCTGTCAAGAAAGGGTTTTTGTTGTTGTTGTTGTTGTTTGTTCTTTGCTATTTATTCAAATTATTGCTAATGATGTACAAGTAAATAACTAATACTTAATACAGCACACGCACGCATATACACACACATATATCTGAGTTACCATTGACAACCCTTTTTCCAACACAATGTTCCTTTCTTTCCTACAATCTTGTAACCCTACCTCCCTCAACTACACCTGCATCACTATTTCTTCACCACCACCACCACCTCTCTCTCTCTTTTGTGGTTGTTGCTATTTTTATTTTGAACAGCCAGTGTCTCCCCTGACCAGTTCCCAGCAGGTCACTGACACCCGATCGTCTGGCCAGCCGGCAGGTATGCAGACCTTGGTCCTTTGTCACCTAACCCCTCCCACCATTGTCCCTGACCCCTCCGCTGACCCCTGTACAAAGACCCCCCCAAGGTTTGTCCTCTGCCTGTCCTGCCTGGTCTGGTTATGCACAGGTAGTAAAGCAAGGACAGGGTAGTGGCAGTAGCAGTAGCACTCAGTCAAAGTGCTATGGAGAAAAAGAAGGGTGTCAAACAAAGAATTTGTCATGAATGATGTGAGAGTGTGTGTGTGTGTGTGTGTGTGTGTGCTCACAGAAGTTTCTTGTGCACATGTTAAAACCTAATTAATGCCTTTTAAAAGAATAGGCCGTATGTGCCAATGGGAATGAATGACAGAATTTACAAAATTGCATGCACATAGGGATTGAATAGTAACAGAATAGTAGTAAAAATAAAAATAATTTTAAAAAGCACATATACAATTGCTTATTCCACTAACTTTGAAATAAAAGAATAAATAAATATATAGATAGATAGATAGATCTATAAATAAAAAGAAATGAATGATACATCAATTTATCAAAAAAGCAGTAAACATGTCATCACTGAACTTGTACTGTAGCACTTGCTCTACAAACTTAATTGTGCAAATTTGTGAGTTATATATCATTTTACATCATATTCTTCTTCTTCCTCAAACACTCAAACCGCAACTATTGTTAACTGTTATATGTGTAAAAACGCATTGTGCTGCCGTTAAGCGCCTGATAAGTCGGGCCCAGCGAATCCAACTTCAGAATAATGCCATAAGAGAGCATTATCTTTTAAGTCTTTCTGGAAAAACGGCAGGAGAATGGACCAAGAAGGCAGAAAATAGACAAGAAGGAGGTGACAGGAAGAAAAGGAACAAGGCAGAAACAAAAGGAGTGATAGAAAAGAGGAAATTTCTAGCACAGGATTTCCAGAAGGTGGGGATGCTATTTACACTGGCAGACCCCCGGCAGCCCCATGGAGGAATTTTACATAATATGATATATATATATACGTTTGTCTGAGTGTCTATGTTCTAAAATAGACATGTGGTGTGGTTTATGAAACAGACCTGAATGCTACTGGCTTGATGGGAGAGGGCAGCGCAGCAAGAATAACTGCCAGCAGCACGCCTGCCGCAGCAAAGGAGATCAAGAATGCATTCCACCTGTAGAATTGGAAAAAAAGGATTGTTCATACTTTAATATCTCAGATAATAAGAGTGAGATATGTGTGTGTTTGTTTGGGGAAATGTGTATATATATATATATATATATATATATATATATATATATGTTTATTTATTTATTTATTCTTTTATATCAAGAATAATGGAATAAGCACTCATGTGCTTTTTTACATCCAGTCCCCGTGTGTATGCGGTTTTGTAAATTTTGTCATCTGTTTCCACCGGCACACAATGGCCTACTCTTCCGAAAAGCGGAACAGGATTTAACATGTGGGCAAGATGTTCTGCATGTTTGAACACAGGGCTTTGGTTTATAGTCTCATCTGAAGGACTTTGACATTCAGTTCGATTTTTTTGTCAAACTGGGAAGAAAGGGTGAGGCTGGGAATCCAACCCAGAACCTTAGGGTTAACTTGTTGGCAGGCGAATGTCTTAACCATCAGGGTATGTGTGTGTGCATGTGCATGCTTGCATGCATGTGTGTGTGCATGCATACCTGCATACATGTGTGTGCACCCATAAATTGTGTTGTTGTTTACAGTCTATTCACACTTGGTGGTGTTAATCTATTAAAAGTACTATACTAATGATACTGTAAAAAAACCAAACACGAAACACAACACACCACACACACGTGCGCGCGCGCGTGCGTGCACGAGAGAGAGAGGGGGGACTGTGTGTATGTGTGTTCTGCTGTACGCCACGCACGACATGCGAAAACACTTCGTAGTACTAGCAGTCTAGACCAACTTTAAACTGAATTGGCCTAGGAAGACAGAATGGGCTGGAACCGTAACAGTGACACTGACAGTCACTGTTCACCATGCAGGCTGAAGTGAAATACTAGCCTTCAAAAGGAATCAGAGGGAGCAACAGGCGTGACTGTTTGTGACGATGCAAGAAGGGGAGATAAGTTTAGACCGACAAAGAAAGCTGAATCAGACGACTCATACAATCAACAATGTCTGACTTAAGCACTCACCCCTGTGATGTTTGGGCAACAAGTTCGGCATCCCTTTTTTCTTCACGCAAGTCCCCCTCACTTGGTCCGACGTTTGAAAAATCGCCACCATCGCGCCGTCGTCTGATTTCGCCGTCCATTCTGGAAAGGGAGAGCACTACAAGAAGTTGTCTTTCTTGCCTTCAGCTACTTTCGCTTCCTATTCGAATTTACATTAGGTGATGTTGCTGTTTATTATTTTACCCGAAAAAAGGTATAATTACTCACGTCTCTGTTTATTATTATTAAACAGTCAAACCATTAAAGTTTGAAAAGATTTTCTAGTGGCACAACTAAATATATGTGACTTGGATTAGGCCAAAAATAATGTTCTGAACCATCGCTGGATTTCAATTATTTGTCACCATCTGATTATGCCCATCTTCTCACACTCTATCATCATGCCAAAATAAAACACAAAAACAACAAAAAGAAAAAGGCGCATATATATCTAGGTGGTTATAACGGGAGGATAGTTAAATCAAATGAAACTTAACACCCCTCTCTCTTTCTTTCAGTTGGCCTGTTTCCAAGGGGGGTAAATCAGTTCACCGCAACATGGACTGACTGCACCCCCTTCTCCCATGTTTAACCCTTAGGCCTGTCCCAAACAAATTCTTTCTCAATATCACCCCCACGCACGATAACACTACACCCCCACACACACAGCTAATCACTTTAGTGAGCAGACGTAAAATTGAAGCACCACACACACACACTCATAAAGACAACCACAAAGCAAAACAGAAATGGAGAGGCTACCCAAGACTACGGGACATTGGATGCACTACTGAAGTGACAATTGGCTGATTTACATTTTTAAGTGATACCCCTGAGGTAAATGTATCACGTCACAATCCATCACTTTTCAGCCATAGTGAGACAGGTCCCTAACACTGGGTCTAGTAGGCTACCCACATGATAGACCAGAGTATGAATGAATGTGATGGAATATCGTTTATTTTGTCAAGAGGTTATCTGTTTAATTCGCCCCCCCTTGCATTTGACCCTTGTCTCTGATTAGGGACTATCAAATCTAAAACAAAAAAAAAAAAGATTATTTGATAGTGAGAGATTTGAGTAATGATAGAGAGAAGTGAGAGTGGAGAGAGAGATTGACTGATTATTGTTGATTATTAATATCTTTATCCCGAGGTTACATGTAAGTACTGAACATAACCGTTTGGCCCGAAATTTCCCCACCATTAGGACCAGAGTGGTGGTCTGGGCGCTAGTCTTTCGGTGAGTTAAACCGAGTCCGTTGTTTCACAAAATTATTCCATAAAAGAACCCACGGCACAAGTGAGTTGTCCCTGGCAAAATTTTAGAAAAAAGCCCTCTGATAGGAAACAAATAAGGTTGCAAACAAAAAAGGTTGGCCTGCTCTTGTGCGACGCGCTTCCCCGGGGTGAGCATCCGATTTCCAAGGATCGGGTGTTATGTGTTATAATGAAATTAATAAATGAAATGAAATGCTTTTTTCCATTCGGGCCATTGCACTGAAATGGACTATCATTAATTACACGGTACTTTATTTAAGTAATCTAATGAAATATGATCGGTTGTTTAGACTGGAACAGCGTTTAATGCTTCAGCTATTCTGTTGAACCAGCATCTTTCTTTACCCTCACTACCTTTACCATTCTGTACTGTCTTGGTCAGTATCTCAGTGATGGTCCTAAAGTCAGGAGAGTTTGCTAGTATTACTTCTTACCATGCTATCGACAGGATAGCTCGTGTCAGAGCACTAGACCGCTTCGGGGGCAGCCGAAGGTTAAGCAGCGCCGAGCGTGGTTACTACTTGGATTGTGTACGTTTGCGCCTTGGCTTCTAGTATGTCTCCCAGTTCACCACTGTTAAATGGTCCTTGCCTCTTTAGGTAGCAAGTAAGTAGCGAGGGATGAGATGCGCTCCTCAATTATTTGGCCCTGTTGTTGTGTATTTGACCTCGTCCTACTCATATAGGTTTTTTGGTGACCCTTTACCTTTACCCAGAGAGACAATATGTCAAATTCTTTTATTTCGAGGATAATATATTTTCTGCTTTTTTTTCTATTCAGATGCCCCGCCCTTAGGAAAAACATCTTAATAATATCCCAACATTTAACAGTCTCGCAGTAAACATGGGGATATAACCCTTTTCAAACAGCCACCCCCCAAAACTCCCACCACAGCCCCCCCCGAAAGCAAACAATGAAAGAAAACCCTAAAACATCCCCCATGACCCCCCCCCCCCCACCCGACCCCCAAAAAACCAATTAACAACCAACCACACCAAAACAAACAAAAAATAGAAAAACACCAAACCAAAAATAAAAAAGAGAAAAGAAACAATCAAACAACAACGACAAAGAAAAGCAACCCAATTAAAAGCAAAAGAAAACATCTATGAGACTATCAAACGAACCCTGTGAACACATACAAGAATTAATAGGGACACGTTAAATCGGTTGACTAAGTGCAGGGGCAAGTCCGGAATATAAAAAATTAAAATAACCTTCCAGGTCACCATTATAGCAAAACGATAAAAGGTGGAGAGAGAGAGAGAGAAATTAAGAGAGAGATAGAAGAGAAAGAGAGGGGAGTAGTGAGGGTAGTAGAGAGGGACGAGAGAGGACGAGACAGAGAGGTTGTTGTGTGTGATCAAGATATTTCCAATTATAATTCCTAACATTACAAGCACACACACTCATTTGATATACTCGTTTCAAACTCATATGTCATGATGATGAAAGAAACATAATCTCATATTTCACAAAATACAAAAACATTCACCCAATAAGTTCTTATTAGTATACAATAACATTCAGGAGAAAAGTGAGTATTTGGTGTGGTGTGTGTGTGTGTATGTGTTGAGTGAGAGTGAGTGAGTGTGTGTGTGTGAGGGTGAGAGATGTGTGAGGTTGATGTGTGTTGTGTGTGTTTATTTATTGTGTGTTTGAGGGAAAATTAATACTTTGAGCCCAACTCCCCCACCTTTATTGATATTGATTGGGATGTCTTGAAAAAAAACATCCCTTCACACAAAAAGGGAACCTCAAAAGAAAAAGAACAATAAGGGATTGTAAAATGAGAAAACTTTTTTTTAGGAAAATAATTCATGTCTTTTACAAAAACCCCCGGGGCATGTATTTGACCTACCTCTGGGAAAAACCCCTAGAAACCCAAAAAGGGCTTAAAAAAAAAAAAAAAAAAGGAAAAAAAACCCCCAAAAAAAAAAAAAAACCCCCCCCCCCCAACCCCCCCCCCAAAAAAAAATTTGACTTTGACTTTGACTTTGACACACACATTGTGAAGCACCACAAGAGGCAGAAGACAGGAAGATGGAGAGGGCTGGCTGCCAAGATTATGGACATGGGATGCTCTGCTGAAGTGGACCATAGCCCTAATTAACATCTTTACAGGAGAAGACCTCCTGAAGGAAATAGTATACACGTCCACAATCCATCAATTTTGCAGGCCCAAAAGTGCAGACAGGTCCCTAACACTGGGTCAGAGTAGGCTACCCCACAGAAGAAGAAGAGAGAATGAAAGTCCTTCGGATGAGACTATAAACCGAGGCCCCGTGTGCAAACACATGCAGAACATCTTGCGCACACGTTAAATCCTGTTCCGCTTTTCGAAAGAGTAGGCCATTGTGTTCCGGTGGGAACAGATGACAAAATTTACAAAACCGCATACACACGGGGACGGGATGTAAAAAAAGCACCTGAGTGCTTATTCCATTATCCTCGATATTTAAAAAAAAATCATGCCATATGAGTGCTTTGATTTGTTGCTTTACAAGATTCAGCGCTATATAAGTTCCATACATTATTATTATTATTATTGCATTGAATGAATGAACACTGGGTCAGAGTAGGCTACCCCACAGAAGAAGAAGAGAAAATGAATGATGAATAATCTTTATTTTTCAAGAGTTACAGATAAACATTCACCCCCCCCCCCCCCACCCCCCCTATCTGACCCTTGTCCTGATTAGGGACTATCAAAACAAAACACACACACACACACACACACACACACACACACACACACAGAGAGAGAGAGAGAGAGAGGAGAGAGGAGAGAGAGGAGAGAGAGAGAGAGAGAGAGGGGAGAGAGAGATTGACTGACTGATTGATTGATTGATTGATTAATAATCTTTATTCCCGAGGGTTACATGTAAGTATTGACATACCGTTTGGGCCCGAAACTTTTCCCCCATCCATTAGACCATGAGTGGTGGTCTGGGCGCTAGTCTTTCGGATGAGACGTTAAACCGAGGTCCCGTGTGTTACACAAAATTATTCAGCGCACGTAAAAGAACCTACGGCAACAAGAGAGTTGTCCCTGGAAAAATTCTTAGAAAAAAAGCCACTCCGATAGGGAAACAAATACAGTTGCAGACACACACAAAAAAAACAAAAAATGGGAGGCGCTGCTCTTGTGGCGACGCGCTCTCCCTGGGGAGAGCAGCCCGAATTTCATGCAGAGAAATCTCGTGACTTAAAGTGGTATAAATGAAATAAATAAATGAAATGAAAATACGTTTTTTTTCCATTCGGCCATTGCACTGAGAAAGGACTATCATTAATAACCACGGCTACGAATTTCAAGTAAACGTAATGAAAAATATGAGCGGTTTTTAAGACAGGAGCAGCGTTAAAAGCTTCAGCTATTCTTAGAACCAGCATCTTTAATCAAATGAGGGGGGTTACCATCCCAGTCACTGTCAAGGGCAGGTACTCAGTGATAGTACCTAAAGTCAGGAGAGTTTGCTACGTATTACTTCCCTTACACCATGCATCATCCGACGAGATAGCTCAGTGGTCAGAGCACTCGCTTTCCCCCAGCCAAGGTTAAGCAGCGTTGAGCGTGGTTACTACTTGGATGGGTGACTGTTTGCGCGCCTTGGCTTCAGTACAGTTCCCCAGTTCACCCAGCTGTAAATGGTTACCTGCCTCTTTAGGATAAGGCAAGGTAAAGTAGCGAGGGAGAGGAGATGGGCGCCGCCCTCAATATGCTGGCCACTGGAGAAGCTGAGGTCTTTGACGCCTCGCTCCCCTACGACCTTATAGGTTATGGGACACCTTTACCTTTACACCAGAGAGAGAGAGAGAGAGAGAGAGAGAGAGAGAGAGAGAGAGAGAGAGAGTTGTTTTGCTGCTGCTGCTATTGTTGTTTATGTCGTCGGCGTTGTTGTTTGGGGCGACGGGTGGTTTTTGTTTTGAGTCTGTTTGCTTACTTTTCTTTTGATGGATGGCTTGGTGTAAAAACAACAACAACAACAAACAAACAAAAAAACCAAACAAATCAAACATCTCTTTTCCTCGGCTAGAGCTCTGAGCTTCCCCAGTGGAGAGATTTTTGCGTATGCGACCGTTTCTTCACCCACCCAAAACAAATGACCCCCCTCCCCCTAACCCCTCCCCCCCCAAAAAAAAAACCACACAAAAAAACAACCCCAAACAAAAACAACAACAACAACAAACAAACCACAAAAACAATTAAAAAAACAACCCTCCCCCCCCCCCCCCCCCCCCCCCCCCCCCCCCCCCTCCCCAAACAACAACAACAACAAAGTATAGAAGCTGTGTACGTATGCTGTGTGGTGAAAGGGGGAAGGGAGGGGAGGGGTTACAGGAGGGGGTTACAGTGTAGACTTTTTGTCATGCTAACTGTAGTGAGTGCCTTGTCTATAATTATCGGTAGGCTATTTGTTTTAGTGTACTTTTCAGAACAGATAAGGAAAAGAAAAGGGGTAGTGGATGTGTTTATGACATAGTGTACATTATTATAGGGATTATGAAATAGTGTATTTCTGGTCCATCGATCTGGAATGGCCTCCCTCTCTCCCTTCGTGAAAAGCTTACTTACGACAGCTTTAAATCTAGCCTCAAAACATACCTATTTCAAACCTAAGATTTTTCCCTCTTGTTTCATCTCATATCTGTCCCTGCCTTTAACAGCCAAAATTCCATCACCCTGCTGAAATGTGCAGCCTGTCTGTGTGTGTGGTGTGTGTGTGTGTGAAGGCCACTTCTTTAAAACCATGTCATACCACTGATGCAGACACATTTGACTGTCACAGCAGGATGAGGCTGTTGTCCTTTAGCTCCTGTCTCGCCTACACATCCACACACACACACACACACACACACAGCGGGGATAGCCCAGTGGTTAGAGTGATGTGTTCGTGATCTGCTGACCCTGGTTCGAAATCTCGTTGAAGAGGAGTTTTCCTCTAGAGTTAACATCAGTGTGATTCTACTCCCCCCCAAAATCCTTCGGAT
Organism: Rapana venosa; assembly: GCA_028751875.1. Taxonomy (NCBI): domain Eukaryota; kingdom Metazoa; phylum Mollusca; class Gastropoda; order Neogastropoda; family Muricidae; genus Rapana; species Rapana venosa. The sequence goes on from CM054138.1 coordinate 73,918,722, forward strand.
GAGACTAGAAACCGAATGAACGCACGCAGAACATCTTGCGCACACGTTAAAACCCGTTCTGCTTTTCGGAAGAGTAGGCCATTGTGTTCCGGTGGGAACAGATGAACAAAACTGCATGTACACCGGGACTGCTTGTAAAAAAAAGCAATGAGTGCCGATTCCATTATCCTCGAAATTAATTTTTTTTTTTAAAGGCATCCACGTCAGTACAGAACCTCTCACCCCGGCAAACGTGCTTACTGACATGATTCAAGTATTCGGTAATGTTCAGGTAATAATCTTTCAAGCGACACGTAAACGAACAAAGCATTCAAGGTGTTCTCTCATGTTTTCTCTCAAAAGCATAGATTCATATTCTTTGGAGGATAAAAACACCTTTTTTTTCATTCCTGAGCTAGAGCTCAAAACATACTAGCTCCTAGGTTCACCAACGGTGAGCTTTTGCGTATGCGACCGCTTTTGTCCACCACGAAGGTAGCCGCATTCCGACTTCAGGGATCAAAGCCCTTATAACTGGAAGGAAACCACTCTCCTGCAAGTATTTATATTATATAGCCTGTGGCCAGCACATTGACGGGAGTACAAGGTGTGCCAGAGGTGTCTGTCTGTCTGTCTATCTGTCTGTTTGTCTGTCTGTCTGTCTGTCTGTCTGTCTGTCTCTCTCTCTCTCGCTCTCTGTCTCTCTCTGTCTCCCTGTGTCTGTCTCTGCGTGGCCATCCCTCATTCTTACTTCACTTCACCCCCACCCCCCTCCCGCCAACTACGATGACGATAATCCATGGATATTTTGTTGAAAACTGCAGTCTTAGACAATGACTAATAAAAGAGATGTGACTCACAGGGAAAAACCGAAAAAATAATGAAGATATTGATTTTTTCCCCACTGTGCTTTGAACGCTCTTCGCGACGCTATGAATTCCCTCCCTTGGCAAAGAATGCGGGTTGCCTTCTTTAAAGCCACTAATTTTCATAACGATTCATCGCTTCTAATGCTCTGAAATCGCTCCCATGGCCCCCCCCCCCCCCCCCCCCAAAAAAAAAAAAAAAAACCCAACAAAAAACAAACAACAAAACAACAAACAACCCAAACAAAACAAAAAACAAAACAAAAACAACAACAACCAACAAACAAAAACAAAACAAAACCCCAGCTGCCTGTGTGCTATCACTAAAATGCCTAACTAGGGCAGCCCCTTGCAGGGGAGTTAACTAAAGAAACTCGTCGCAAAATGACGGTGAACGAAGAATACCTTTGTTGTTACCCTTGCACAAATTACATCATTTATATGACAAGAAAAAAGTGTTCGGATACTAGGTATCTCATGACTATTTGTTCACCTTTAAACAACATAAAATTTAAAAGATAAATATGAAGAAGACGTTTATATAGACTGACTTTTGGACTGCACAGTTATGCACACACGCGAACACTAACAGGGGAAAAAGACAAAAGCTGGCATACGGACACATTTTCTGCGTGGCCATGAAGGTGCACGCTCCCCGACGCACAGACAAAGGAACCTGGTGCGCGCGCTCACACACACACACACACTCACACACAGACACTCACACACAGACACTCACATACACAGACACTCACACACACTCACACACACACACTCACTCACACCCACACCCACCCACACACACACACTCACACTCTCTCACACACACACACACTCACACACACACTCACTAACACACACACACACACACTCTTTCTCTCTCTCTCTCACACACTCACACATTCACACATACTCACACACTCACACTCACACACACACTCACACACACACACACACACACACTCACTCACTCACACACACACTCTTTCTCTCTCTCTCTCTCTCACACACACACACTCACACACTCACTCACACACTCACACTCACACACACACACACTCACACACACACACACACACACAGAGGCAGGAGAATGGACCAAGAACACAGAAAATAAACAAGAAGGAGGCGACAGGAAGAAAAGAAACAAGGCAGAAAATAAGAGAGGGATAGAAAAGAGGGAATTCCTTGCACAGAATGTGGGGATGCTATTCACACTGTCAAGCCCCCCCCCCCCCCCCCCCCCCCTCCGGCATCCCCATGGGAGGGGGAACATCGTGTCTTCATCACCATGTCCTGGGGACTTGTGTTTTGGCATATTCTGCCTTATCAAGTGTGTCGTTTGGACGCCATTTGGGGCCGTCACCCATCTTGAAGAATGACACATTTCGGAATTCTATGTAGCTATATCGCGCCAGGTATAATTTGCCACTTAGGCTTCGCTTCTAGCCCTATTTTCTGTGGGATACCGAGTTATTTGTGCCTTACTTTCCTAATCTCGCCTAGAGTCATGCCACGTTTGCGCCTTTGTTTTAAGCTATGAAAGGTCAAGGTGTCCCACAACCTATAAGGTCGTAGGGGAGCGAGGCGTCCGAGACCTCACTTCTCTAGAAGCCAGCATATTGAGGGCGGCGCCCATCTTCTCTCCCTCGCTGCTTTACTTCCCTGACCCTAAAGAGGGCAGGTACCCATTTACAGTTGGGTGAACTGGAGGAACTGTACTGAAGCCAAGGCGCGCAAACGGTCACCCATCCAACTGGTAACCACGCTCGATGCTGCTTAACCATGGCTGGGGGGGAAAGCGAGTCTTAAGCTAGACACCACCAGAAAATACTCGGTTGTCTGGAGACCATTCTGAACACTGTCCATCAATAACTTAGACCTTATTTCTAACCACAGACAGACCCTACAGCCGAGTGGTTAAGACCGTTCAACTTCAATCCCATGGGTTCATGAAGCTGCGGGTTCGAATCGCGGCGTCATCTGGTGAATTAAGGGTGGGGATTTTTACGATCTCCCAGGTCAACTTTAAGTGCAGACCTGCCAGTGCCTTAGGTCCCTTCATGTATATACACTTGCAGAAGATCAAATATGCACAGTAAAGATCTTGTAATCAGCGATCATCAGTGGGTCACGGAAACACGAACATACCCAGTGTACATCCCCAAAGTCGGAATGCGGCTACCTTCATGGTGGGCAAAAAACGGTCGTTTATGCCAAATCTCACCATTGGTGAACTTCGAAGCTCTAGCCGAGGAACGAAAAACAAAAAAGAAAACTAAAGAAGAAAGGCTTGTTTGAAAACCCATTTACTTTGTGTGTAGGGTCACTCTGCGAATATCTCCTCATCTCTTGGGTCAGGAGTGAACTCCGTAGTCGCACCTCACACCACGTTAATCAATGTGTATTTATATAATTTAATATACATGGAATTTTACAGCGCTATACTGCAAACAATCAAAGTTAACGTGGGTGTTCCTTGAGGGAACAGGACACAGAGACAGCTGGCATGAGGGGCACAGCCTCAAGCTGTGGTCACGTGGCCACGGGTCGACGACCGCGAGATCAAAAACAGTTCTCACATCCTCCAGCAAACAGGTCCTGGCTAGATGGTACGAGTCCGTTGCGACGCCGCGCAATCTCCACAAACGGTTTTTTTCTGGAAGTTAACATTAGTGCCGATCCACTCTCCCTAAAGTCTTCGACGAGGACGATAAACCGAGGTTTCCGTTCTGGAAGCACGACAGAACATTTGACAGAATTAAAAAACCAGTTCCGCTTTTCGGAAGAGTTATGGCCTTGTGTGCCAGGGAACGGATGACAATGTACTCAACTGCAATAACATGGGGACTGGATGGAAAAAAAAGCACACGAGTGCTTATTCCATTATCCTCGAAGTAAAGGAATAAAATAAATTTGTAAAAAAGAATAAAAACTGAGCTGCTCTAATGTCGGAATGGGTCATGCAGACCTCCTGCAGAGTTACAAGCACAGGAGAAGACCAGGCACTGTGCACTTCATCCAATATGGACATGGCTAGGGAACCAGAGATGAGATGCTTTCGCAAACTCCTTGGTATCTCAATCAGAGATCACATCACTAATAAGGAAGTGAAAACCAGAATTTAAAATGCCATCAGACCATATGAAAGACCTCCTGACTTCAGTGAAAAAAACGCAAATTAAAGTGGTAGGGGCAGGTCACACATCTGGACATCTGGACTGGCCAAGACTGTCCTACAAGGAACGGTACAAGGAGGAAGAGGCAGACAGAGAAAACGATGGGAAGACAACATCAGAGAGTGGAGGACTGGCCTTGAGTGGAACGGATTGCTACGGAAAGCAGAGGACCGCGGGGAGTGGAGGAAGCTGGTTGCAAAATCTTCATTAGTGACCCCACGGTCCAAGGGACTATGGGATAGGTGAGGTGAGGTGAGGAGGGGGGAACGCAGGAGATCAGAAGAAGTGTGAAGGTCACTGCTGAGACTATGGGGTCAGAAGGTCTTATGGGGTCAGCTTACCACACCATGTCAAACACAACAGTCCTATCTGTGATCTTGACCCTCCTAACGTTTGTGATGAAGGAATTCAGTCAGAACTTTACGATAACACAATTAATCATAGTGGGTATACTTTAGCACTTACACCCCGTGTTTGTCTTTTAGGTCTCTGTGTCTTTATGTTTATCTGTCTGTCTGTTCGAATGTATGTATGTATGTATGTATGTATGTATGTATGTATGTATGTATGTATGTATGTATGTATGTATGTATGTATGTATGTATGTATGTATGTATGTATGTATGTATGTATGTATGTATGCATGTATGTATGCATGTATGTATGTATGTATGTATTTATGTATGTATGTATATATATACCTGTCGCTCTCTATCTGTCTGTCTGTCTATCGGGGGAGGGGGAGGCATTTTTCTCCTCTTTCTTTTCTCATGTTTCACAGATTATTTCAATGCCGCAGCGATGTGTTCAAGAACAGACTGCAAGGCTTCAAAGTAAGGCCCGAATGTCGGACGATTGAAAGCGCGATACTTTCAAAAACTGAGACTAAAACAACACGTTCATGAAGGCTGTGTACGGCTAACTAAGGGCGGAATAGATCTTTTTATTCTTTTCTTTTATTTCGAGGATAATGGAATAAGCACCCATGTGCTTTTTCATCCAGTCCCCGTGTATATGCAGTTTTGTACATTTTGTCATCCGTTCCCACCGGCACACAATGGCCTACTCTTCCCAAAAGCGGAACGGGTTTTAACGTGTGCGCAAGTTGATCTGCGTGCATTCGCTCACGGGATCTGGGTTTATAGTCTCATCCGAAGGACTTCTGGGGAGAGTGGAGTCGGCACTAATGTTAACTCCAGAGGAAAAATCTTCTTGAACGAGAATCGAACCCGGGTCAGCAGATCACGAATACATCACTCTCACCACCGGGCTATCTCGTTTAGTGGTTAGAGCGTTGCGCTCATGATTTGACGGTCCGGGGTTTGAGCCCAGGTTGGAACCATCATCGAGACTCCCGTTCAAGGGGATTTGTTCCCCTGGAGTTAACATCAGTGCTGACTTCACTTCCCTAACAGTCCCTCGGATGATACAAAAAAACCCCAAGAAAAGCCGAGGCCCCGCACGCAGAGCATCTTGCTCTCACGTTAAAACCCGTTCTGCATTTCGGAAGAGTAGGCCACTCGTGCCGGTAAGAACGGATGACCAAAAAAAAAAAAAATGTAAAAAGCAGCATACACACAGGTGTCATGTTTAGACACCATCCCCGAAGTCGGAATGCGACTACCTTAGTGGTGGGTAGAAACGGTTGCATACGCAAAATTTTCGCCATTGGTGAGCTTCAGAGCTCTAGCCGAGGAACGGAAAATAAGAAAAAAGAAAGAAGATATGGCTAACATTTTGATCAATATTACCCTAAACAGAAAAGATATGCCTAACACTTTGATAAATATTACCTAAACAGAAAGAAGATATGGCTAACATTCTTATCAATATTACCTAAAAAGAAAGAAGATATGGCTAACATTCTTATCAATATTACCTAAACAGAAAGAAGATATGGCTAACATTTTGATCAATGTCACCTATCATTGTTAGCGGCAACTAGTATGTAGCAGGACGCATGCTGGGTATGCTACAGGCCATACTGGTCAACTCTTCTAGGAAAGAAGGACATGATTTTAACACGCATGAAGAGGTTCTGCGTGTGTTGGCAAACAGCATTTTGGTCTGCATTCCCATCCGAAGGATTTTCAGGGGAGGGAGTCAGTAGTACTTCTTCCTCGAACACTCAGACAGGAACTGTTCTTGTCTGTCATATGAACCAAAAAGCGTTGCGCTGCCGTTAAGCGCCTGACAAGTCAGGCCCGGCACATCCGACTTCGGCGCGGGAGAGAATGGTTATTTTTAAAATCTTTCTGGGAAAAAAGGGGCAGGTGAATGGACCGAGAAGGCAGAAAATAGACAAGAAGGAGGTGACAAGAAGAAAAGGAACAAGGCAAGATGGTCTGCATGAGTTGGCTTGTAGCATCTTGGACTACATTCCTACCCAAAAGGATTTCCAGGGAGATGAGAGCAAAGGAATAAAGAGAAGAATTTTTAACAAAAAAGAGGGAATTCCTAGCCCAGAATTTCCATGAGGTGGGGATGCTATTTATACTGACAGCAGCCCGCCCCCCCCTCTTCCCCCGGGCATCTCTCACGGGGAAGAGTGAGTAGTACCAATGTCAACACAAAAAGGTAAGGTAAAGGTAAGGGTGTCCCATAACCTATGTGGCCGTAGGGGAGTGAGGCTTCAGAGACCTCAAATTCTCCAGGGGCCAGCATATTGAGGGCGGCGCCCATCTCCTCTCCCTCGCTGCTTTACCTTCCCTGACCTTAAAGAGGCAGGGTGAACTGGGGGACTGTACTAAAGCCAAGGCGCGCAAGCGGTCACCCATCCACTTGGTAACCACGCTCGATGCCACTTAACCTTGACTGGGGGAAAGCAAGAGCTCTGACCACTGAGCTATCCCGTCAAAAATAAAAATAAAAAGGAGGGGGAGGGATGGGGGGGGGGGGGGGGGGGGGGGTCCCCTCAAACAGACACCTCAACAGAAACTCGAACCTGGGTCAGATCACAAGTTTGACGTCCTAACCGCGAAGCTATTTCGCCTCCATACTGACAGCCAAAGTGACCACGCAGAGGGACAGTCAGAATGCCGCCTTACTGGTCAGAGCAGTTGTAAGGACAAGTGGACCTACAGCCTTTTATCTGAGTGGACAAACAGTTCATCTCTTTGTGCTATCTTTCTTGGTCATTTTTTTATATAGTGTTGTTGTAACTTAATGACAATGATGCGTCTTTTTGTATGTAGATTGGATTATCTTGTGTTGTGTTGTGTTGCATTGCATTGCTTTACCTTGTCTTGTCTTGTTTTGCGTTGTGTTGGTTTTTTTATGTAGTGTTTGATGGGTCGTGTTGCGTTGCTTGTTTTGTATAGTATTGTTTATGTATGGTATTGTACTGTTTATTGTATTGTATTGTATTGTTTATTGCATTGTATAGTATCTTTCCGTATCGTATTGCACTGTGTTGTATCATATTGTATTGTGTTGTGTTGTGTTGTATTGTATTGCATTGCATTGTATTGTATTGTATCGTATCCTATTGTATTTCACTTCGCCACAGCAAATTTCTCAGCATGAAATTCAGGCCGTTTTTCCTGGAGAAAGCACCGCCATCGCCACAAGGTCAACGCCACCAGGGTCTTTTTGGTTTTCTTTTTGACTTAAAAAAAGAGTTTTTTGTTTGCATGCAATTTTGGTTCCTTAACAGTACCTTTTTCTCCACAGAAATTTGCCAGTGACAACTCTTTTGTTACCGTAAGTTCTAAAACGTGTGCTAAAAAAATATGCATTGCATATGGGACTTCATTTACTATATCAGCCTAAAAGCTAGCACCCAAACCACTGCTTGAGAGCTAGCGAATGGGAGAAAAGTGACGGTTAAAGCGGGGATTTGAACCCACAGCTTTTCCCTTTCTGGACAGGTATCTTACCTGTAGACCACAGATGCATCTGTAGATCAGTGATCGAGTGGTTACGCATCTGTCTTAAGAGCAAGGGATCGGGAGTTCGATTCCACCTAAAGCCAGGCTTTTCTGCCATCTGATGGACCCTCAGTGGTGGAATAAGACAATAATCGATTCAATGGCCCGACCCAGAGTAGAGAAGGACGACTATCCACTATCTCAAAAGTGAAGAACAAGTCATCATTCTAAGACTCCGCACTGGGCACAACAGGCTAAATCACCACATGTCCACAAAGCTGAAACTCGTTCCTTCTCCCTTGTGTGCCTGTGGCAAAGAACACCAGACTGGCCAGCACATCCTTGAAAGATGCACGCTATCCAGTGACCTGAGGAAGAAGATTGTGTGGCCGACGGAGATAACCCTGCAAACCAAGCTGTACGGCTCACGAAAAGAGCTGGAAAGGACTTGCCATTATTTTCCCCAAGCACATCTGACGGTGTAAAAAGCGAACGAGAGAGAAGAGAGAGAGAAGAGGAGGAGAGAAGAAGAAGAAGAAGAAGAAGAAGAAGAGGTGGTGGTGGAGGTGGTGGTGGACTGAATATGTAGTGGTAGATCACAGGTCTAGAGGTAATCGGTGGAACAGAGGTAACATAACGCACCTGTCTTGAGAGCGAAGTACGGGTTCGATATGTTGTGATGTTTCGACCCTCGTTTGTGCTCGAAACGTTTACTCCCATCAAGTAGACCGTGATTGGTGGCCTGGGTGCTAGTCTTTCGGATGAGAAGGATAAAAGAGGTCCTGTATGCAACATGCATTTAGCGCACGTAAAAGAACCCACGGCACCAAGAGAGTTTGTCCCTGGCAAAATTATGTAGAAAAAGTCACTCTGGTAAGGAAACAACTACAGTTACAGAAAAGAAAAGAAAAAAATATTGGGTGGCGTTGCTCTTGTGACGACGCGCTCTCCCCGGAGGAGAGCATCCAAAATTTCACGAAGAGAAGTCTGCCGTGACTTAAAGTGGCACAAAGGTAAAGGTGTCCCATAACCTGTGTGGTCGTAGGGGAGTGAGGCATCAGAGACCTCAGCTTCTCTAGGGGCCAGCATATTGAAGGCGGCGCCCATCTCCTCTCCCTCGCTGCTTTTTCATTCCCTGACCCTGAAGAGAGCAGGCACCCATTTACATCTGGGTGAACTGGGGGACTGAACTGAAGCCAAGGCTCGCAAACGATAATACAATATAATACAGTACAGTACAGTACAGTAAAGTAAAGTACAGTACAGTACAGTACAATGCAACAGTGGCGGGTTGGTGGGGCATGGGCTACGAACCCGTTTAGAAGGTTAACAAGTGGCGGGTTCGACCCCTGTTCCAATCCAGACTTTTTTTCCTCCCATCAATCAAGACCTTGAGTGGTGGTCTGGGTGCTCGTCTTTCGGATAGGTGATAAACCGAGAGGACCTGTGTGTAACGTACATTCAGCGCACGTAAAAGAACCCACGTTGTTCCTGGAAAATTACTGAAAAGGCCACTCTCATAGAGCAACAAATGCATAAACAGACAGGATTTTTTTCTCTCTACTGGACAGTCCTGCTCTTGCAGGGAAGCTGTCTTTCTGGGGAGCGCCCCTCGAATTTGGAAAGTTGGTATACAATACAATGCAATACAATGCAGTGCAGTGCAATACAACACAACATTATACAAAAGAACATAACGCGCTAAAACACAATACAATACAATGTACAACAATGCAATACAATGCAATGCAAAACAACATAATAGAGTAAAGCACCGTGCAATACAATACAATGCACTAAATTACCATACAATACAATACAATACAATACAATACAATACAATACAAAGGATAAGGACCTAGCGGGAGACACTGAGAAAGCGGACTTTATAATTATTATTCAAACGAAGATTCGCTGTAAGATTAGGAAATATTCTATTTCCGGTGACGTCATCCCTTTCTGTGGCTTGGGTTTCGGGTTCCGCTTCTGGTTTGACAAGCTGGCGCAACAGGACAATGAAGGCAGATCCTGCCATAGATCTGCAACTGTGTGCAAAAATGGTCAGCTGTACAGTGACTGCTGACAAGGTGAAGGTTTACAAGAAGCAGAGAGTGGGGGTGAAAGAAAAGAACTCTGAACTCTGAAATTTAATGAATATAGGCCAACAGCCCCTTTTTATGAGGAGAAACACAAGCATCCATGCGGAGTGGGGTTGAAAAAAAAGAAAAGAAAAGAAAAAACCCAACCAGCCACTTTTCTGCGATTCTCGGGCCAATTTCTGGTCCCATCCCCAAACTTGTGTTGCTTGTGTGATGTCAACAAATTGCCAAGGTTTACATGAAATTATGGTTATGCTTTGAATTATTCTTTTGTTGTTGTTGTTGTTGTTGTTGTTGTTCCTGGGCTACAGCTCCCAGGTTCACCAATGGTGAGATCTTTCCGTAATGCGATCGTTCAGTCCCCCCCCTCCCAACCACCATAACCACAATTTAGGTAGCCGCATTTCAACTTCGGAGAATCTTTGAAATGTTTCGCTGAGACTGTCTATGTCCGTGACAAGCTTTTACCATAAAAAACCTAATTTTTTCCTATGAAGGAGGAAGAAAAATTATCTGAAGTCATAGTGTGGATGCCCACATGGCGAGGTAATTGGAAAACACACACACACACACACACACACACACACACACACACACACACACACACACACACACACAATTTTAATTCCTCCCTCCTTACCCAATTGTATTTTTCACCATTCTTAGATTGTTTCCTTACGATTTTTTTTCTTTTCTTCTTCTTTTCAAAATTTTTTAAATCTTTATTTTATTTTGTATATATTCTTATTTGAAAGATTTTGAAATTGTATCTTGTAGTGAGTGTGT
>CM054138.1:73931999-73939499 GCA_028751875.1 Rapana venosa
AAGAAATAGCATCAGTGTTGATATTTTTGTAAGAAAAAACTCACCTAGAAAAGTAATGATAATACTTTTAAACAGGAGCAAAATATAAACTCAACAACGTGGAAACATGAAATAACAATAATGTAACTACAATAAATATTCACGTGGACTATGCAATAAACATCTGGCAATGGCAAAGGCTAGCTTTAAATTTTCAAATACATTTTCCAGAGACTGTTCAGAAAATGTAGGTAAAAAAGTTTTCACAATAGGGCACTCAGATATGATATGAGTATTGGAAATATGATCCCCACATAGACATCTGACATGTTTACAAAATTTTGTAAGGAATGCATTTAACTTCATTTTAAAATATAGTGAATTAACCCTTCTCACGGATATAACATGCGAATTTATTTGAGAAGGAGCCATATAACAAGAAATATTGGCAGTGGTCAGACAACTTTTTAAATATCGTTCCTTGGATTGATCAGATTCTTTAAACTTACCCCATGAAGTTTGTTCTAATATTCGGTATACCCTCCTATAGAGATAAGGGAACATCTGCGTGCGTGGTCGTGCGTGCGTGAGTGCGCGCGCGCGCGTGTATGTGTATTGAAAACGTGACCATTTTTTCTGCTATTGGTTTTCAATAAAATGGGTGTGATCTGACTAAAACTATACACCATTACAACCAAAAGACTAGTGGTTAAACGTATAACACTGAATAATTGAAGTCATGAGGCAAAGGTGATTAAGATTATAAGACTATATCACGAAAATGATATAGTTATATCTGTAAAAAAAAACATACAACGTATGTCACTAAAATTATGACTATAATAAAAATTACAAGACTGTCATCTTTAAATCTTTAAATTCATGGGACTCTATCATTACTGTAAAATGATAGGACCATACCGTTAGAATCATGACATCCCCGAAGTTAGAATGCAGCTAACCTAATTGTGAATATGCAAAATCTCAGCGTTCGTGAAACTCGGAGCACTAGCTGAGAAATGAAAAAAAAAAATCATACTACTATATATTCAAAACTTTAAGACGACATTCTTCAGTTTGCAACACTATATTATCGTGAAATTATGAGCATGTCGTTATAATCAAATTCCTTCATCCTATCATAAAATTAAGAATATACCTCACCTCACCTATCCCGTAGTCCCTTAGACCGTGGGGGCACTAATGAAGATTTGCAACCAGCTTCCTCCACTACCCGCGGTCCTCTGCTTTATGTAGCAAATCGTTCCACTCAAGGCCAGTCCACTCTCTGATGTTGTCTTCCCATTTAAAAGACTTCATCATTAATGTGCATGGGGAACTTTTTAAAAAAAGGAATAGGCTGCTAGCTTGCGCGTATAGAACCATTCAAAATGACTTTTACCAACATGTGTATATAAGTTTTCGTTTCTTCCACACGTGGCTGCTGACAAAATTCACGCACATACACGATCTATGAGCGTGCGCGTGTGCGTGGTAAGCAAAAAAGGTAAAGGTGTCCCATAACCTGTAATGTCGTAGGGGAGCGAAGCGCCAGAGACCTCACTTCTCTAGGGCCAGCATATTGAGGGCAGCGCCCATCTCCTCTCCCTAGCTGCTTTACCTTCCTTGACCCTAAAGAGGCAAGTACCCATTAACAGCTGGATGAACTGGGGAACTGTACTGAAGCCAAGGCGCGCAAACGGTCACCCATCCAACTGGTAACCACGCTGGATGCTGCTTAACCTTGGCTGGGGGAAAGAGTGCTCTGACCACTGAGCTGTTCCGTGTGCGTGGTACTGACACTGTAAGATAGCAGCTAATTTTGTTTCAATGTTTTAAGGATATATGCATGAAGTTTAATCTTTTCCACAAATGCAGTATTGTGGTTTACTGACATTGTTCTGTAGTCAAAATCATTGTTACAAATTCATTTGATTCTGAAATGTGATCATTTTGGGCTTGTTACAATTTTGCCTATTTACCTTTTGCACAATAATTCGGATGAACTATAACCGGGCCGTGTTTCGAACGCATGCAGACATCTTGCGCAACGTTAAATCCTGTTCGCTTTTCGAAAGAGTAGGCCATTGTGTGCTGGTGGAAACAGAAGACAAAATTTACAAACCATATACACACGAGGACTGGATGTAAAAAAGGACATGAGTGCTTATTCCATTATCCTCGATATAAAAGGATAAATTAAAAATAATTAAATTCTTTATTTCCTGTCATTTCTTTAGGGATATGAAGGATGTTTACATAATATCAAGAAACAACACCATAACTGAAAAAGAAGAGAATGTAGGCTTACAAATGCACTGACTTCTGCTCCATGTTGTATTTGTGTTTTCTTTGCTTACATCTCATGCCCATTTCCAAAATGGAGATAAAAGTGAAACTGTTTCAAACCCTTTGAAATTGTTTCATGAAAAAAGGTGTCCCTCTTATCAATGCTTACAAGGAAAGATATTTCATTGGCTATTTCACCAAGTGAGATGAAGGCCATGCAGCACTCTTGGGGATCAGTGACTAGGTTAGCCCAGGATAGACAGGAGTGGAAGCGCTTTGTTGCTGCCCTGCACACCACTGGGTGTAATGGTTGATGATGATGATGATTTCACCAACAATGTTACACGTGAACAGAGTCAACTGCACGCATTTCCGGTTAAACCGGATGTTTAAACCAGCCAATCCTTTGCTGTCAACCTGCCTATGAATTCGTCACTCACCACTTCCTTCCGGAATAAACTGTCCAAGACGTCATGTTCCTAGTGAAGTCAGGATGTTTTGGAGGACGAACTAAAGCATTGGTGACCAGTGAGAGGGAATGCACTGACTGCAAAGGTTCATGAACCCTGGTCTCCTTCATCTGCTTGTGCAGGGTTAGTGATCTAGAGAGAAGCATGAGCAAATTCTTTAAAAAGTGCTAATCACACAAGTCAAAGACTGGCAGAGAGTTAGTATGTAGGCCAAACAATACTAGAATTGAGCTAAAGGCACAACTCTGGATCCTTCACGAGGAAACCCAGAGCTGCTATTCTTATTCTGTTTTTTTTCAATGAAGAATGTTTATTTGAGTCTTCTTCTTCTTCTTCTTCTTCTTCTTCTTCTTCTTCTTCTTCTTCTTCTTCTTCTTCTTCTTCTTCTTCTTCTTCTTCTTCTGCTTTAATGACAACGCTAATTAATTCAGTTTGTTTGCCCTTCAAGATTGAAGCTGACTATAATTTTGTATTTTTTCTCTGGAGTTAACATCAGTGCTGACTCCACTCCCCCAAGGTCCTTCCGATGAGACTATGAACCGAGATCCCATTTGCGAACACACGAAGAACATCTTGCGCACATGTTAAAACCTGTTCCGCCTTCTGGAAGAGTAGGCTATTGTGTGCTGATGGGAATAGATGACAAAACTGACAAAACTGCATGCACACTGGGACTGGATACAAAAAAAGCACGTGAGTGCTTCTTCCATTATCATCAAAGTAAGAGATTTTAAACATCACGGTAATTCTGAACAAATCCTACTCATCTCTCTCTCTCTCCTCTCTCTCTCTCTCTCTCTCTCTCTCTCTCTCTCTCTCTCTCTCTCTCTCTCTCTCTCTCCTCTCTGTCTGTCTGTCTGTCTGTCTGTCTGTCTGTCTGACTCTCTCTTTCTCTCTCACTCTCTCTGCTGTCTGTCGGACTCTCTCTATCTCTTACTCTCTAAAGATGCCCTTGACAAACATTTCTCTCTCTGTCTCTCTGTCTGTCTGTCTTGTCTGTTTTCTTCTCTTGTGAATTTCTCTGTTCTGAAATAAAAGTAGTTAAATTTGAATATGAATGAATATTTGACTTTGAATATGATTGACTCTATCTATCTATCTATCTATCTATCTATCTATCTATCTATCTATCTATCTATCTATCTATCTATCTATCTATCTATCTATCTATCTATCACTCCCTTCAACGTATACAATTCTCTGCAGCTCGACTAGTCCTCAGAAAGAAAAAATCTGAGCACATAACTCCTCTCTTGCAATCTCTCCACTGGCTGCCTGAGCCACAGAGAGTAAACTATAAAATCAGTACCCTCTGTTACACTGTCTCCACAAAACTGCACCCTTCTACCTCTGTCACTGTCTTCACCTGTACACTTCTTCACGTTCCCTCTGCTCTGCTGCAGATACCCTGTGCTTACGAACACCGAGATTCAATCAAGCCACTGCTGGCCCTCGCTCTTTCTCTGTTTTCCGTCCAGTGATCTGGAATGACCTCCCTCTCTCCCTTCGCCAAAAGCCAATTTATGACACTTTAAAATCCAGCCTCAAGACATATTTATTCCAAACCTAAGATTTTCCCCTCCTATTTCATCTCAAATCTGTCCCTGCCTTCAACAGCCAAAATCCCATCACCCTGCCAAAGTGTATAACCTTTGTGTGTGTGTGTGTGTGTGTGTGTGTGTGTGTGTGTGTGTGTGTGTGTGTGTGTGTGTGTGTGCGTGCGTGCGCGCGTGCGCGCTGCGCGCACACGTGTGTATATATGTGTGTGTATGTACATTTGAATTCGTAAACTCTGTAAATTGTTATTGGTTGTATGTGTAGGGGCGTATTGAATACAAGCGCTTTGAATTGTTTTTGCAAGATATAGCACTATATAAAATCCATTTATTATTATTAATTTATGTATCTATCTATGTATTTAGCTATCTATCTATCGCATATCTATCTATACACCTATGTATGTATCTATGTATCTAAGTATGTATCTATATATCTATCTATACACACATAATACACATCTCTCTCTCGCTCTGTATGTGTGTATGTATGTATGTATGTATGTATGTATGTATACACATGTATGTATATAATGTAATACATACCTCTCCATCCCCCCCCTCTCTCTCTCTTGCCTTTTCAGGGCCATAGCTAAAATACCTGTTCTCTGCTGCAGCAGGGCGACCAGAGACCTTGAAATAGTCTCACGCACTTTCAGTCACCGTAAGGGACTACTACTACAAGGTCTTCAGGTGTTTATCTTTTGTCCCCGGGTCAAGATTGAGAGGGGGTCCACTTCAAAAAGTCGGTGGTTCAGCAAGTTTTGCCCGAATGCCTACATGACCAGGGGCACGACTGATGGATAGATAGTTCAGTGCTTGGTGCTGTCCTCTGTTTCTGCTTGTGATGTTCTCTGTCTCTGTCTGTTTCTGCTTGTGATGTTCTCTGTCTCTGTCTGTTTCTGCTTGTGATGTTCTCTGTCTCTGTCTGTTTTTCTGCTTGTGATGTTCTCTGTCTCTGTCTGTTTCTGCTTGTGATGTTCTCTGTCTCTGTCTGTTTCTGCTTGTGACGTTCTCTGTCTCTGTCTGTTTCTGCTTGTGATGTTCTCTGTCTCTGTCTGTTTCTGCTTGTGATGTTCTCTGTCTCTGTCTGTTTCTGCTTGTGACGTTCTCTGTCTCTGTCTGTTTCGCTTGTGATGTTCTCTGTCTCTGTCTGTTTCTGCTTGTGATGTTTTCTGTCTCTGTCTGTTTCTGCTTATGATGTTCTCTGTCTCTGTCTGTTTCTGCTTGTGATGTTCTCTGTCTCTGTCTGTTTATGCTTGTGATGTTCTCTGTCTCTGTGTGTTTCTGCTTGTGATGTTCTCTGTCTGTTTCTGCTTGTGATGTTCTCTGTCTGTTTCTGCTTGTGATGTTCTCTGTCTCTATGTGTTTTCTGTTTGTGATGTTCTCTGTCTCTGTCTGTTCCTGCTTGTGATGTTCTCTGTCTCTGTGTGTTTCTGCTTGTGGATGTTTTCTGTCTCTGTGTGTTTCTGCTTGTGATGTTCTCTGTCTCTGTGTTGTTTCTGCTTGTGATGTTCTCTGTCTCTGTGTGTTTCTGCTTGTGATGTTCTCTGTCTCTGTGTGTTTCTGCTTGTGATGTTCTCTGTCTCTGTTGTTTCTGCTTGTGATGTTCTCTGTCTCTGTCTTTGTTTCTGCTTGTGATGTTCTCTGTCTCTGTCTGTTTCTGCTTGTGATGTTCTCTGTCTCTGTCTGTTTCTGCTTGTGATGTTCTCTGTCTCTGTCTGTTCCTGCTTGTGATGTTCTCTGTCTCTGTGTGTTTCTGCTTGTGATGTTCTCTGTCTCTGTCTGTTTCTGCTTGTGACGTTCTCTGTCTCTGTTTCTGCTTGTGATGTTTCTCTGTCTCTGTGTGTTTCTCGCTTGTGATGTTCTCTGTCTCTGTCTGTTTCTGCTTGTGATGTTCTCTCTCTCTATGTGTTTCTGCTTGTGATGTTCTCTGTCTCTGTGTGTTTCTGCTTGTGATGTTTTCTGTCTCTGTCTGTTTCTGCTTGTGATGTTCTCTGTCTGTGTGTTTTGCTTGTGATGTTCTCTGTCTCTGTCTGTTTCTGCTTGTGATGCTCTCTGACACTGTGTGTTTCTGCTTGTGATGTTCTCTGTCTCTGTCGTGTTTCTGCTTGTGATGCTCTCTGACTCTGTGTGTTTCTGCTTGTGATGTTCTCTGTCTCTGTCTGTTTCTGCTTGTGATGTTCTCTGTCTCTGTCTGTTTCTGCTTGTGATGTTTTCTGTATCTGTCTGTTTCTGCTTGTGATGTTTTCTGTCTCTGTCTGTTTCTGCTTGTGATGTTCTCTGTCTCTGTTCTGCTTGTGATGTTCTCTGTCTCTGTCTGTTTCTGCTTGTGATGTTCTCTGTCTGTGTGTTTCTGCTTGTGATGTTCTCTGTCTCTGTCTGTTTGTGCTTGTGATGTTCTCTGTCTCTGTCGTTTGTGCTTGTGATGTTCTCTGTCTCTGTCTGTTTCTGCTTGTGATGTTCTCTGTCTCTGTTTCTGCTTGTGATGTTCTCTGTCTCTGTGTGTTTCTGCTTGTGATGTTCTCTGTCTCTGTGTGTTTCTGCTTGTGATGTTCTCGTCTCTGTGTGTTTCTGCTTGTGATATTCTCTGTCTCTGTCTGTTTCTGCTTGTGATGTTCTCTGTCTCTGTGTGTTTCTGCTTGTGATGTTCTCTGTCTTTGTTTCTGCTTGTGATGTTCTCTGTCTCTGTCTATTTCTGCTTGTGATGTTCTCTGTCTCTGTATGTTTCTGCTTGTGATGTTCTCTGTCTCTGTTTTCTGCTTGTGATGTTCTCTGTCTCTGTGTGGTTTCTGCTTGTGATGTTCTCTGTCTCTGTGTGTTTCTGCTTGTGATGTTCTCTGTCTCTGTGTGTTTCTGCTTGTGATGTTCTCTGTCTCTGTGTGTTTCTGCTTGTGATGTTCTCTGTCTCTGTGTGTTTCTGCTTGTGATGTTCTCTGTCTGTTTCTGCTTGTGATGTTCTCTGTCTCTGTGTGTTTCTGCTTGTGAGTTCTCTGTCTCTGTCTGTTTCTGCTTGTTATGCTCTCTGTCTCTGTGTGTTTTCTGCTTGTGATGTTCTCTGTCTCTGTGTGTTTCTGCTTGTGATGTTCTCTGTCTCTGTCTGTTTGTGCTTGTGATGTTCTCTGTCTCTGTGTGTTTCTGCTTGTGATGTCTCTGCCTCTGTCTGTTTCTGCTTGTGATGTTCTCTGACTCTGTGTGTTTCTGCT
>CM054138.1:73941999-73944499 GCA_028751875.1 Rapana venosa
CTTGCTTGTTTGCTTGTTTGTTTTTGGTGGTATTTTTGTGTGTATGTGCTTGCTTGGAAAGTTTTTTTCTGTTTGTTTTTGTTGTTTTGTTTTGATTTGCTTTGATTTGTTATCATCTTATATCTGTAACACACACACAGTACATGTTTAACTGTTGTTCTTATGGGCCATACGGCCCGTGAAAACTGAATTAAAGTTATTGTTTTTATACACACACATATACACACACAACACAACACACAACACAACAACAACAACACACACACTACACAACATAGCGCACATACAACACAACACAGCACACACACAAAACACAACACAATCTCCCATCCCCCCCCCCCACCGCACCCCCCACACACAACACATACACACACAACACACATACCACACCACCACCCCCACACCCATCCACACCACACTACACCATACCACACCACACCACACCACTCACACTCACACATACACCACAACATACACACACCACCACCACCACCACCCCCACACCAATCACACCACACCACACACACACACAACACACATACCACACACCACCCCACACCCAACCACACCACACCACAACACTCACACTCACACAACACACACATCACACACCACCACCACCACCACCCCTCCCCCCACACACACACCACACCACACACACAACACCCACACCACACCACACCACACCACACCACACCACACACACCACACCCACATACCAACCCCCCCCCCCACACACACACACACACCCACAACACACCACACAACACAACACACACCCACACCACACCTCACCACACCCACACACCAAACCCCCCCCCCCCCCCCCACACACACCACCACACACCAACTCCCCCCCCCCCCTACCCCCCCTACCCCCCCACACACACACATACACACTACTACTTTCCGCGGGGTCAACTATACAGGTGGAAGTTCAGCAAGTTTAGCAAGGATGTGTACCTGACTTTTGACAGGTCTGCCTGCATCGTCTTCGGTGTTTTGTACTGCAGTTTCTCCTCTACATGTGACTGGTCTTGTCACATTTCCTCTGCCTGTCTATGCGGCTGTCTGTCTGTCTGTTTGTCTGTCAGTCTGTATGTAGGTCTGTCTGTCTCTCGGTCTGTCTGTCTTTCTGTCTGTCTGTCTCTCGGTTTGTCTGTCTGTCTGTCTGTCAGGTGACGAAGGTGAGAGGACTAGATTGTCTTTAAGTTGTTTTCTGTCGTGTGACTAATGTGGAGAAAGTGAGGTGTGGTGTGGTGGGAGGGGTGGGGGGGGGAGGTAATATCATATTGTCTTCGCAGAAGAAAAACAATCTTTGTTGTTGCCTTCTCTTCTCTCTCTGTCTCTCTTCTCTCTCTCTCCTCTTCCTCCCTTCTCTCTCTTTTTCCGTGTGTGTGATGTTGGTGTGATGTGTGTTGTGTGTGTGTGTGTGTGTGTGTGTGTGTGTGTGTGTGTGTGTTAATATCAATTGTCTTTCCGCAGAGGATAACATCTTTTGTTTGTTGCCCTCTTCTCTGTCCTCCCTCCCCCTTTGTGTGTGTGTTGTGTGTGTGTGTGTGTTGTGTGTGTATGTTTGTATGAATCTCTGTATCTCTGTCTCTACTCCTTAGAATAAAGACTCTCTCCTCTCTCTCTCTCTCTCTCTCTCTCTCTCTCTCTCTTAGAGGCATCCTGTGGTAATCAGTTGTAATCACAGACGTCAGCGCTATCACGTCACTCACACCTGATTGTGTCAGCTGTGCACGATGACCGCCACTACAGGTCAACCAGTGATGGACGCTATCGCGGACATTGGGCGTGGCTTGCTTCAGACCAGCTGCACTTCTTTGCTTTCTTCTTTGCATTCTTCTTTGCTTTCTTCTTTGCATTCTTCTTCTTTGCTTTCTTCTTTGCTTTCTTCTTTGCTTTCTTCTTTGCATTTCTTCTTTGCTTTCTTCTTTGATCTTCTTCTTTGCATTCTTCTTTCATTCTTTGCTTTCTTCTTCTTCTTGCTTTCTTCTTTGCAATCTTCTTCTCTTTTTCTTTGCTTTCTTCTTGCAATCTTCTTCTTTGCTTTCTTCTTTGCAACTTTCTTTGCTTCTTCTTTTGCATTTTTCGTTCTTCTTCGCATATTCTTCTTCTTCTTGTTCTTCTTGTTCTCTTCTTCTTCTTGTTCTTCTTGTTCTTCTTCTTCTCTTCTTCTTTGCTTCTTCTTCTTTGCATTCTTCTTCTCTTGCATTGTCTCTCTTTGCAGTCTCTCCTCTTCCTCCTTTTTCTTCTTTCTTTTTCCACCTTCTTTCTCCCATTGGTTAGTTTTCCCCTCCTTTCTTTTTCTTTAGGATTCTCTTCTCTCTCTCTCTCTCTCTCTCTCTCTCCTTCTCTCTCCTCTCTCTCTCTCCTCTCTCTCTCTCTCTCTCTCTCTGTCTCTCTCTCTCTCCTCTTTCTATGTCCTTTCATTATCAGTATACGATATAAATGACAGTTTAAACAGTAGAATAACACACTGGTATACAACATT
>CM054138.1:73964499-73966999 GCA_028751875.1 Rapana venosa
GACCTTAAAATATACCAGCTGTCTGTCTGTCTCTCTGTCTGTCTGTCTGTCTGTCTGTCTGCCTGTCTGTCTGTCTGTCTGTCTGTCTGACTCATCCCGCCTAGGAATCACTTGTGAGACCGTGAAATACACTTGTAAGTAGCTGGATGAGAAGTGGGTGGCGCTGCTCTTGTGGCGACACGCTCTCCCTGGGAAGAGCAGCCCGAATTTCACGCAGAGAAATCTGCCGTGACTTGAAGCGGTATAAATTTTAAAATAGATAAAGAAAGAAAAGTTTGTGTGTATTCGGTGTATTCAAGTGGTGCCTTCCCATAGAGATAGCCGTACTCCGACTTCAGAGGATTGTTTTTCTTGTAGGAAGGAGAGCGCAGGTTGTTATGTTAAGCGATTATTGTCGTGGATGAAGTTAATTTCAATATAACATGGACTGGAGTAAACATCAGTGCACACTCCACTCTCCTCAAGAGTCCTTCGGATGAGACTATAAACCGAGGCCCCGTGTGCGAACGCACGCAGAACATCTTGCGCACACGTTAAAACCCGTTCCGCTTTTCGGAAGAGTAGGCCATGGTGTGCCGATGGGAACGGTTGACAAAATTCTCAACAAAATACATACACACGGGGGTTGGATGAAAAATAGCACACGAGTGCTTATTCCATTATCCTCGAAATAAAAGAATATAATAAAATTTTAAAATATTCCAGAAAGCCAAGACGTTGCGATTCACCTTTGCTTTCTTCTCCTTCCCCCTCCCTCCCCTCTGTCTCTCCTCCCCCACTGCACCCCCCCCCTCTGTCTCTCCTCTCCCCACCACGCTGCACCCCCGCCCACCCCCACCTTGTCCACACTCTTGATAGATCTTACTCCCCACCCCCCCACCCCACCGTTACGCTAAACTTGAAATTATAGGAGTAGTTCCAGCACAAAGTTTCTCGTTGAGTTATATGAAAGCAGATAATGTAGAATAAATTCGCTTTAGGCTGTCGTTTTGGTGTTTGTTGTTTGTTGTGTTGTTTTGTTGTTATGTTGCTGCTGCTGCTATGCAATGTTGTTGTTGCTATTGTTTATGCTTTTGATCTGTCTGTTTGGAATGCTCTCCTGTCTCAGCCTCTCCTGTCTCTCTTTGATCCTCTGTCCCCTCTCTCTCTTCTCCTCTCCACCGCCCTCCCCGCTCTCTCCCTCTCCCTCCCTCCCCCCCCCTCCCCACCCTCCCTCCCCCCTCTCTCCCCTCCTCCCTCCCTCCCCCACTCTCTCCTCTTCCTCCCTCCCTCTCTCCCCCTCTCCCTCCCTCCCCACCTCTCTCTCCTCCCTCCCTCCCCCACTCTCTCTCCTCCCTCCTTCTCCGTCTCCTCCCCCTCTCCCCTTCCTCCCCCTCTCTCTCCCCTCCCTCCCCACTCTCTCTCTTCCTCCCTCCCTCTCCCTCCCTCCCCACTCACTCTCTCCTCCCCCTCCTCCCACCTCTCTCTCTTCCTCCCTCCCTTCTCTCCTCCCCCTCTCTCCTCTCCCCTCTTCCCCCCTCATTAGTCTCCCCCTACTTCCTCCCTCTCTCTCTCCCCTCCTCCCTCCCCTCTTCCCCATCACTCTCTCCTCCCCTCTCCCTACCCTCTCTCTCTCTCTCTCCAGGAGGGTTAAGTTATAATACACTCTGCTTTTTTTAAAATCTCCATGAGAGACACCTGTCTCCTGCTCTGTTTTTCTCATCATGATTGTCACTGTATGAGAGAGAGAGGAAGAGAGAGAGGGAGAGAGAGAGAGAGAGAGAGAGAGGAGAGGGAGGAGAGAGGAGAGAGAGAGAGAGAGAGACAGACACAGACAGACAGACAGACAGACAGAGAAAGAGGGGGGGGGGGGGGGAAACATTTTAACTGGAAGAAAGAAAGGCTTGAAAGGGGTAAAACTGGTTGTGGTTTTTTCCCCCTTTTTTTTTTTGGGGGGGGGGGGGGGGGGTTGTTTGTTTTCTCCAAGAAAAACGGAATAATTGTGAGTTATTGCAAGCGATATTTTCCTCTGGAGTTAACATCAGTGCAGACCCCACTCTCCTCAAGTCCGTGTGTATGCGGTTTTGTCAATTCTGTCATCTGTTCCCACCGGCACACAATGGCCTACTCTTACGAAAAGCGGAACAGGCTTTAACGTGTGTGCGCAAGATGTTCTGCGTGCGTTCGCACATGGGCCCTCGGTTTATAGTCTCATCCGAAGGATGAGACACACACACACACACACACACACACACACACACACACACACACACACACACACACACACACACACACAACACACACACACACACACACACACACACACACACACACACACACACACACACACACACACACACACAGAGGGGAAAGAGTGAGAGAGAGAGAGAGAGAGAGAGAGAGAGAGAGAGAGAGAGAGAGAGAGAGGAGAGAGAGAGAGAGAGAGAGAGAGAGGAGAGAGAGAAGAGTTTAATGGGGGAAGGAGGGCTTGAAAGGGGGTAAACATGCTTGTGGGTTTTTT
>CM054138.1:73969499-73971999 GCA_028751875.1 Rapana venosa
AAACTCTGTCAGTTTCGTCTGTTTCACACATACACACGCACGCACGCGCGCGCGCCACACACACACACATACGCACGCACGCGCGCGCACACACACACGCTACGCACTCACGCGCTCTCGTACGAATGCGCGCGCGCGCACACACACACACATCATAATACATACATACATACATACATACATACATCATACATGCATGCATGCATGCATGCATACAATACATACATACATACATACATACATACATACATACATACATACATTTATTGAGTTTCGTTGAGGGATTTGTTCTTTTCTACATGTGTGTGTTTGTGTGTAGTTAGTGTGCTCAGTGTGTGTTTGTGTGTAGTAGTGTTGTTGTTGTGGTGTTGTTTGTTGTGAGTGTGTGTGTTTGTGTGTAGTGGTGAGTGATGTGTGTGTGTGTGCGTGTGTGTTTGTGTGTAGTTAGTGTGTGTTAGTGTGTGAGTGTATGTGTGTGTGTTAGTGTTAGTGTGTGAGTGTTTGGTGTGAGAGTGGAGTGAGTGTGTGTGTGTGTGTGTGTGTGTGGTGTGTGTGTGTGTTGTGTGTGTGTGTGTGTGTTGTGTGTAGTGGTATGTCACATATTTGCATTTGCCATACGTATCTGCATGAATATATAAAAAAAACAACCAAACAAACAACAACACATATTCTTATACCTTTTTGCATTCTGATTTCAGACCTTGGGACAGAAAACAGATAAGAAGACGAAGGAGAAGAAGAAGAAGAAGAAGAAGAAGAACAAGAAGAAGAACAAGAAGAAGAAGGACAGCCGCAACCTTAGCACCTGAGGGGAGAGAAGCGAATGCAATACACCAGAAACACAACGACAGCCAGACCACAGACCTTGAAAAGAGAACACTACAAAAAGAGAGCAAAAGTCAAAGTGCCAGACAACTTAAGAGATTGCAAGAACTGAAAAGAACCAGCCAAACACTTTTTTTCTTTAATAAGATAGGAATATAAGCAGAAATCATTCTCTAAGCAACCGCAACAGCAACAGCAACAATCACCACCACTATCACCACAAAACAAAGAAACAACAAAACCAGAACCAGTCACAGGAGAGAAAGTCACATATGAGCCAGTCACCTGTGTTGTGGGGACCAGTTTGCTTTGTTGTCAAGGTCACGAAAAGACGAAGGTCACGTATAAGAAGACGTTAGGTCACGTTAGCATATTGAAGAAGACGAGTCACTCGAAGGAAGGTCACGACGGTCAAATAAGGACGTCAGTCACAGTAGCATCATTTGAGGACGAAGACGAGGTCACGTGAGGGCAAGGTCACCGAAGACGCGAGTCCCCATAGACGACGTTCAGGTCATCGTTGGGGCAAACTCATTTGAATCAAGACGAGGTCACGTGAGGTAAGGTCACGCGAGGTTAAGGCACGCGAGGAAGGTCACGCGAAGACAGGAGTTGAGGTCTCGTAGGACAAATCATCAATCAAGACGAGGAGTAGAGAGGAAAGGATGAGAGGAAAGCAGGAGAAAGGTATAGGACAAGACGTGAAAGAGAGAAGAAGAAAGGAAGAGAGGGAAAGAGGAAGGAGGAAAGGAAGGAAAGAGGAAAGGAGAAAGAAAGAAAGAGAGGAGGAGGAGGAGAGAGAGAGGAGGAGGAGAAAGAGAGAGGAGGAGGAGAAAGAGGAGGAAGAACAAGAAGGAAGAGAAAAGAGGAGGAAGGAGGAGAGGAGGAGAAAGGAAGAGGAGAAAAGAGGAGGAGGAAGGAAAGAGGAGGAAGGAGGGAGGATGACGATGGTGTGGGGAGGGAGTGGGGAGGTGCGGTGTGTGGTGGTGGGGGATGATGCGGTGGGGAAGACCAGCATGCTTATGGGCTACGCCACCAACAGGTACCCCACACAGCACGTGCCTTCCGTCTTTGACAACTATGCAGGTCAGTGCTTGTGTGTGTAAGGGTGTGGGTGTGTGGGGGATTGTGTGAGTGTGTGTGTGTGTTATGTGTGTGTAAGGGTGTGGGTGTGGTTGTGTGTGTGTAAGGGTGTGGGTGTGGGATTGTGTGAGTGTGTGTGTGTGTATGTGTGTGTAAGGGTGTGGGTGGGTGTGGTGTGTGTGTAAGTGTATGGGTGTGGGGGATTGTGTGTGTGTGTTGTGTGGTGTGGTATTGTGTTGTGTGGTGTGTGTGTGATGGTGAGTGTGTGTGTAAGTGTGTGTGTGGGTGTGGGTGTGGGTGTAAGTGTGTGTGTGTAAGGGTGTGGGTGTGGGGGGATTGGTGTGTGTGTGTGTGTGTGTGTGTGTTTTGTGTGTTTGTGTGTGTGTGTGTGTGTTTGGGGTGTGTAAGGGTATGGGTGTGGGGGATTGTGTGTGTGTGTTGTGTGGTGTGATATAGTGGTGTGTGGTGTGTGTGTGTGTGTGTGTGTGTGGTGTGATGTGTGTGAGTGTGTGTGTGTGTGTTTTGTGTGTGTGTGTGTGTGTGTGGTGTGTTGGGTTGTGTGGTGGTGGTGGTGGTGGTATGTGGGTGTGGG
>CM054138.1:73979499-73991999 GCA_028751875.1 Rapana venosa
CTTCTTCTTCTTCTTCTTCTTCTCTCTTCTTCTTCTTCTTCTTCTTCTTCTTCTTCTTCTTCTTCTTCTTCTTCTTCTTCTTCTTCTTCTTCCTCATCATCATCATCTTCTTCTCTGCCCTTCTTCCGCATCCTCCACTTTAAAAAAAACACACTTTTATATTTCGAGGACAATAGAATAAGCACTCATGTGCTTTTTTACATCCAATCCCCGTGTGTATGCAGTTTTGTAAATTGTGTCATCCGTTCTCACCAGCTTATAATGGTCTACTCTTACGAAAAGCGGACCGGGTTTTAACATGTGCGCAAGATGTTCTGCGTGCGTTCGCAGACGAGATCTCGGTTTATAGTCTCATCCGTAAGACTTTTAGGGGGAGTGAAGTCGGCACTGATGTTAACTCCAGAGAAAAAAAATCCTCTTGAACGAGATTCGAACCCGGGTCAGCAGATCACGAGCGCATCACTCTAACCTCCAGGCTATCCCGTCCTCTTCAGAGACAGAGACGGAGAGACTGACCCAGCATGTAAAACAACACAAAACAACAACAAAAACATAAAAAGAAGGAAACATACAAACACACAAACAAACAAACCAACCAACAAACACCCCAAACTGCTATTCACCACCAGAATGGCACAAGTTCCAAATTCCCACTGCGCGTTTTTGTACACCCCTACTCTAATTTGTTCGCTTCGCTAAGTTCTAGTCGAGTGTGCAACCCAGAATCCTGGCGTTTCTGTTCTAACAACTGGAATGGTAAAAAACGGGAGAAGGGAGGGGAGATGGGGGGAGGGATGAAGGGATGGGAGGAGGGGGAGGGGAGGGGGAAGGGGTGTGCTCAATTCTTTTGCTCTGTTGAGTTTGAGGAAGAAGGACAAAAAGGACGACGACGATTTCACTGACAGAAACATTATTATTATCACGTAATGTCATCGTTGTCGTCATCGTCATTGTCGTCGCTGTCCTCATCACTACCAACCACCATCGTCATCGTCGTTCTCGTCTTCATCGTCATCAGCCATGACTTCTCCTTCTCCTCTTCCTCCTGCTGCTCTTCCTCCTATTCCTCTTCCTTCTCCCCGTCCTCGTCTATTTTCTTCTTCTTCTTCTTCTTCTTCTTCTTCTTCTTCTTCTTCTTCTTCTTCTTCTCTTCTTCTTCTTCGCAATTCTTCTTTCGCATTCTTTTTTCGCAGTTCTTTCTTCTTTTTCTCTCTTCTTCTTCTTCTTCTTTCCTTTTCTTCTTCTTCTTCCTTCTTCTTCTTCTTTTCTTCTTCTTCTTCTTCTTCTTCTTCTTCTTCTTCTTCTTCTTCTTCTTCTCTCTTGCATTCTTCTTCTTCTATTCTTTTTTCGCAGTTCTTCTTCTTCTTCTTCTTCTTCTTCTTCTTCTTCTTCTTCTTCTTCATTCTTCTTCTTCTTCTTCTTTTCTTCTTCTTCTTCTTCTTCTTCTTCTTCTTCCTCTTTGCATTCTTCTTC
Organism: Rapana venosa; assembly: GCA_028751875.1. Taxonomy (NCBI): domain Eukaryota; kingdom Metazoa; phylum Mollusca; class Gastropoda; order Neogastropoda; family Muricidae; genus Rapana; species Rapana venosa. The sequence goes on from CM054138.1 coordinate 73,980,973, forward strand.
TTCTTATTCTTTTCGCAGTTCTTCTTCTTCTTCTTCTTCTTCTTCTTCTTCTTCTACTTCTTCTTCTTCTACTTCTACTTCTTCTTCTTCTACTTCTTCTTCGCAATTCTTCTTCTTCGCAATCTTCTTCTTCGCATTTTCTTCTTTACTGTTCTTCTTCTTCGCAATTCTTCTTCTGCTACTTCAAAATTCTTCTTCTTCTTCTTCGCATTTCTTCTTCTTTTTCGCAATTATTCTTTGCAATTCTTCTTCTTCGCAATTCTTCTTCAACGCAGTTCTTCGCAATTCTTCTTCAAACCATCAGCATCAACGTGTTCATCAATAACACAGTGTGATGATTTTCTCCTTGCATGTTATACATGCCACACACGCTGTTTAGGCGTGCACACGTGCATAATTAATTAATGAATTATCGTCTCGTCGATAGCGAAAAATAGCATGGTTGATTGCGACAATATGTGTCATTCACAGTGCCACGGTGTGTGTGTGTGTGTATGTTGTGTGTGTGTGTGTGTGTGTGTGTGTGTGTGTGTGTGTCTTTGTGTGTGTGTGAGTGTGTGTGTGTGTGCGTGCGTGCGTGCGTGTGTGTGTGTGTGTATGTGTGTGTTTGCGTGCGTGTGTGTGTGTATGTGTGTGTGCGCGTGTGTGTGCGTGTGTGTGTGTGTGCGTTGTGTGTGTGTGTGTGTGTGTGTGTGTGTGTGTGTGTGTGTGTGTGTGTGTGTGTGTGGTGTGTAAGGGGGAGGGATGCTGCTGCTTTGTGTATAAGCACTCTCTGATAGTGATCAAAGCAAACGATTGTCAACTGCACGCGGTGCTCGCGCATATGATATTGAGCTATGTGAATGTGATTGTGATTGTGATTGTGTGTGTGTGTGTGTGTGTGTGTGTGTGTGTGTGTGTGTGTGTGTGTGTGTGTGTGTGTGTGTGTGTGTGTGTGTGTGTAAGGGGTGGTGGTGGTGGTTGTGGTTGTGGTGGAGTGTGTGTGTGTGTGTGTTTTTGTGTGTGTATGTTTGTGTATGTGTGCGTGTGTGTGACAGACACACACACACACAGAGGAGAGAGTGAGTGAGAGAAGGGGGAGAGAGAGAAGAAGATAGAGAAATAGATCTATAGATAGAGATAGAATAAAAAATTTTTAATTCTTTTCTATCGAGGATAATGGAATAAGCACTTACGTGCTTTTTTACATCCAGACCCCGTGTGTATGCGGTTTTGTAAATTTTGTCATCTGTTCCCACAGGCACACAATGGCCTACTCTTACGAAAAGCAGAACAGGATTTAACTTGTGCACAAGATGTTCTGCGTGCGTTCGCACACGGAGCCTCGGTTTATAGTCTCATCCGAAGGAAGAGAGAGAGAAGAGAGAGAGAGGAGAGATGAGAGGGAAGAGAGGAGAGAGAGAGAGAGAGAGAGAGAGAGGAGAGAGAGAGAGAGAGAGAGAGGAGAGAGAAATAGATAGAGACAGAGAGAGAGAGAAGAGAGAGAGAGATAGAGAAGAGAGACAAGACAGACAGACAGACAAAAGCAGGTAGATAGATAGATAGATGAATAGATAGATAGATAGATAGATAGATAGATAGATAGACAACAGACACACAGACACACAGACGCACAGACACACTGACACATAGACGCACAGACACACACACACACACACACACACACACACACACACACACACACACACAGAAGGTACGTATGTACATCTGTCTCTCTGACTCTGTCTGTAGTTCTCTCTCTCTCTACGCCCACACGCTGCCAGTTCTTTGGCACATCTATGCTGCTCTTGCGGTATGTCTTCATGCGCGCGCGCGCGCGCGCGCGTGTGTGTGTATGTATGCGTGTGTGCGTGCGCGTGCGTGTGTGTGTGTGTGCGTCCGTGTGTTTATGTGTGCGTGCGTCCGTATGTGTGCGCGCGCGTCCGTGCGTGTGTGTGCGTCCGTGTGTGTGTGTGTGTGTGTGTGTGTGTTGTGTGTGTGTGTGTGTGTGTGTGTGTGTGTGTGTGTGTGTGTGTGTGCGCGTGCGTGTGAGTGAGTGTGTGTGTGCGCGTGTGTGTTGTTGTTGTTGTATGTTTAAAGGCTGAAGTGTATGTGTGTGTGCGTGCCTGTGTGCGTGTGTTTGTTTGAGTGTGTGCGTGCCTGTGTATGTGTGTATGTGTGTGTGCAGGTATGTGTATTAGGGAGAACTAGCTTAATTCCGTTTTCATTGTCTAAAGCAAATGTTTGCTCTCCGAAGCTTCCTCGCTTATTACCTGTCTACTATACAGCCATCATCTCTATATCTGCCTACAGTAGAGGGGAGGAGGGAAAAGGAGAGAGACAGACACACAGAGAGAGGGGGGGGGGGGGGGAGAGAGAGAAACAGAGACAGAGAGAGGCAGAGAAACAGAGACAGAGAGAAAGAACTCGAACTCGAACTCGAATATTTTAATGAGGGTAAATGGATAAGCCAGAGGCTTCTTTACACCAGGCCCTCATGGGGAAAAATTGAAAACAAGCATGAATAAATCAACTAATTAATAAACAAGATGATTTCAAATAACAATGAAATATTTCACTCAAACTCCCATTCAATTATTCAAAAAAATCAAAAAATCAAATGAATAAACAAAACAAATTAAACAAGAAAAAACTCCCCTTCCCAACACCCCCTCCCTTAAATAAACAACACTCCCCCAAAAGTCCAGGCTAAATACAAGGCGCACGTACACACACACACACTTACGCACGCACGCACGCACGCTCACCACACACACATACACACTCACACACATCACACACATCCGGGATACATATCCATTCGCATGACATTTCCTCACATACAAGATAATAGACACATGTCATAATCATCAAAATATCATAACCATACATTTGCACAGACAAAATCAGGCAATAAACATTATTTGATGTACGAAGCAAAGACACAGACAGTCACCCTATCCTCCGAGAAGAAGTGGAAACAGCAGTCAGATCGCTGAAAAAGGGAAAGTCAGCAGGGGCTGACAACATTCCAGCTGAGTTGGTCCAAGCTGGAGGGGAAGCCATGATCAGCGCCCTACTAAGAATCTGCAACAAGATCTGGCAGACAGGAAAATGGCCAACACCATGGACGCAGTCACTCATCATCACCCTCCCCAAGAAAGGAAATCTACAACAATGCCATAATTACCGCACAATCAGCCTCATATGTCACCCAAGCAAGGTCATGCTGCAGATAATATTGAATAGACTGAAGCCACAAGCAGAGACCATCATTGCTGAGGAACAAGCAGGTTTCAGAGCAGGGCGCAGCACAACAGAACAGATATTCAACCTCAGAATACTATGTGAGCGGTACCTTCAACATCAACAAGACCTTTACCACGTATTTATCGATTTTAAGAAGGCATTTGACAGGGTGTGGCATGCAGCTTTGTGGGCAACCATGAATTTGTACAGCATCAATGCAAACCTGATCAGAGTCATCAACAGCTGTACAGCGAGGCCACCAGTGCAGTGTACTACAACAACAACATTGGAGAATGGTTTCGAACAACAGTTGGAGTAAGGCAGGGCTGTCTACTCTCACCCACTCTTTTCAACATCTTCCTTGAGAGAATCATGGCTGATGCACTGGAACATCATGAAGGATCAGTCAGCATTGGTGGCAGAACGATCACAAACCTCTGCTTCGCAGATGACATTGATGGAATAGCAGGATCAGAAAAAGAGCTTGCCAGCCTAACAGAACACTTGGATAAGGCCTCCAAAACATACGGCATGGAAATCAGTGCAGAGAAGACCAAACTGATGACTAATAACACCAACGGCATTAGCACTGATATCAGGGTTAATGACCAGAAGCTGGAAACAGTTCAAAGCTTCAAGTACCTGGGAGCCATTGTATCCGACCAGGGATCCAAGCCAGAAGTAGTATGCAGGACTGCACAGACAATAACAGCTTTGTCAAAACTAAACACCATCTGGAGAGATAAGAATATCTCACTTATCTCCAAGATCAGACTAATGCGCTCCCTTGTCATATCCATATTTCTGTATGCCTGTGAATCATGGACCCTGACTGCAGATTTGGAGAGAAGAGTACAGGCAGTGGAGATGAGATGCTTTCGGAGACTCCTTGGCATCTCCTACAAAGACCACATAAGCAACGAAAGCGTGCATAACAGAATCCAGCAATCCATTGGACCCTATGAGAACTAACGATCGTGAAAAAGCGTAAACTTAAGTGGTATGGGCATGTCACAAGATCCCAAGGAATTACAAAGTCAGTTTTGCAAGGCACTGTCCAAGGAGGAAGAAGAAGAGGCAGACCAAGGAAGAGCTGGGAGGATAACATCAGTGAATGGACAGGCCTAGAACTCAACAAAACCCTGAGAAAGGCAGAACAGAGAGAGGAATGGAGGGAACTGGTTGCTGAGTCTTTGAGGGTGCCCCCACGGTCGTCAGACTACGGGACAGATAGATAGATAGATAGATGTACGAAGACAGCGAGCTACAAAGCATCAAGAAAATGACAGATCTAACATCAGCTATTTCAACAATACACAGAACTACTTTCTTTCCGCTCTCATCTTTCAATAATAATAATAATAATAATGTATGGAATTTATATAGCGCTGAATCTTGTAAAGCAACAAATCAAAGCGCTCAGATTTTATTTCATACCACTTTAAGTCACGGCAGATTTCTCTCCGTGAAATTCGGGCTGCTCTCCCCGAGGAGAGCGGGAGAACGCGTCGCCACTTAGCGCTGCGCCACCCTTTCACCCTTTTTTTTTTTCTTTTTTTTTTTCTGCAGCTGTATTTGTTTCCCTATCAGAGTGGCTCTCTTCCAAGAATTTCGCCAGGGACAACTCTCTTGTTGCCGTGGGTTCCTTTACGTGCGCTAAATAATTACGTGTAACACACGGGACCTCGGTTTATCGTCTCATCCGAAAGACTAGCGCCCAGACCACCACTCATGGTCTAATGGATGGGGGAAAAATCTCCGGTCCAAACGGGGTACGAACCGCCGCACACTTCAGACCCGGACTTTTCGCTTTCTAGACAGGCGCGTTACCTCTAGACCACCGATCCACCATACCAATACTGGTATGCGTGCTCATACCTACTCACTCTCTCTCTCTCTCACACACACACACACACACGTGTGTGCCCAGCCCTATATACACATTAATAGAATTGATATAAAAATCCACAGAGGTAATGAAATTGTCCAACAGAACATTGCAAATTAACAATCCATACCATTCTGCATTAACAACAAAATACAACCCAAACGTTGAGAGAGAAAGAGGGAGAGAGACAGAGACACAGAGAGACAGAGACAGAGAGAGGCTGAGATACAGAGAGAGAGAGACAGAGACAGAGAGTCAGAGAAAGAGGGAGAGAGACAGAGACACAGAGACAGAGAAACAGAGAGAGACAGAGACAGAGAGACACAGAGACTCAGAGCGAGAGAGGGAGAGAGAGAGCGAGAGAGAGAGAGAGAGAGAGAGAGAGAGGAGAGAGAGAGAGAGAGAGAGAGAGAGAGAGAGAGAGAGAGAGAGACAATCCTCATCATGCCCTTTTCACTATTTTGGTAGGCACCACTGTGGTTTCAGTCAGCAAACGGAAGATTTTTTTTAAAAGCACTGTGTGGTTGTATGGTAAACTAATGTTAAGGTACCTTTGTTGTTGTTTTATTTAACCCTTTGTAAATAGTCTTATTTAACCCTTTGTAAATAGTCTTATTTAACCCTTTGTAAATAGTCTACAGTACATACCTTCTTGCTAATGATGGCCTACCAGATAGGGTATAGATGATCAGAGAGATGCAAAGGAACTTAATGAAACAATTTTGGGGAGGAGGGGGCAGGTAGTACTCCCTCCCTTTCCATCCCCAGTTGTTTGGGTGGGGTTTTTTCCCTTCAGTGGAATACACAGTTTTTCAATCACTTTTATTCTTTATGTTTTTTGGGGGTGAGGGGTTGGGTGGGGATGGGAGTGTTTGATACATCTTTATTTTAGGCTATGGGGTGGGGGGGGGGGGGCATTCAAATTAGCGACAAATTGTCTTCCTTTTTTCTGTTCTGTTCTTTCTTTCTATTCTTTCCTTTCTTTCCTTTCTTTCTTGCTCGCTTTCTTTCTGTTTTCTTTCTTTCAGTCGTTCTTTTTTTTTCTTTCTGTTTTCCTTCCTTATTTCCTTCCTTCCTTCCTTCTTTCTTTCTGTCTTTTTTCTCACTTCCTTTCATTTTCCCCTCTTCCTTTCAATACACTTGTAAAGAAGAAAAAGAATATCTTTCGCCAACTTCTTCCCAACTTGTAGAACAGTACATGCCACAGTGTGAGAGGCAACATACCTTCTAGAAGCGCACAGGCGTAAACATATTATCTGGGTTTATTGTTGCTCTAGTGTTAGTTTTGTTGCCTGCGTTCTTTTCCAACTATGATCAGTGCTATCCATAGCTTTATTTTATTTTTTCTATTTTATACCACTTTAAGTCACACATATTTCTCTGCGTGGAATTCGAGCTGCTCTCCCCGGGGAGAGCGCGTCGCCACAAGAGCAGCAACACACATTTTTTGCTTTTTCCTCTTTGCAAATGTATTTGTTTCCCTATCAGAGTGGCTTTTTTTCCTACAGAATTTTGCCTGGGACAACTCTCTTGCTGCCGAGGGTTCTTTTACGTGCACAAAATAATTTTGTGTAACACACGGGGCCTTGGTTTATCGTCTCATCTGAAAGACTAGCACCGTGACCACCACTCATGGTCTAACGGATGGGGGAAAAGTTTCGGGCCCAAACGGGGTTCGAACCACTGCACACTTCCAACCCGGACTTTTCGCTTTCTAGGCAGGCGCGCTACCTCTAGACCACCGATCCACTTTACAATATACACACAGCAGCAATACAGACAGACAGACAGATAGTCACACACACACACACACACACACACACACACACACCACACACACACACACACACACACACACACACACACACACACACCACCACCACCACCACACCACCACCACCACCACCACCCACACCACACCACCACACCACACACACACACACACAACACACACACACACACACAACACACGCACAACACACACACACACACACACACACACACAACACACACACACACACACACACACAACACACACACACACCACCACCATCACCACCACACAACACCACACCACACCACACCACAACACACATACACACAACACACACACACACCCACCACCACCACCACCACCACCACACCACACACACAACACACACATAACTCACACAACCACCACACCACACCACAACACATCACACACCACAACACACAACAACAACAACAATAAGAACAAAAATGACAATAACAACAACAACAACAATGACAACAACAACAACAACAGATAGATAGATAGATAGGTACAAAGGAACTTAATAAAAACAAATTGGGAACAAAATGAAAGGAAATGAAAAGAAAAGAAAGAACATGCTGGTGTTTTAACAAACCTGTCAGAGCAAATTAGCTTCTTCCCTCCCATAGAAACAGTTGTTGTTGTTGTTGTTGTTGTTGTTGTTGTTGTTGTTGTTGTTGTTGCTTTTTTTGTATGTTAAATATACTGTCAGAAACCTGATAGAAGTACAGCAATAATTATGACAGAAATGAAAGACAGAAACAGTCTTACGCCCAATTCAGTTTGGGTTTGTGTGTGTGTGTGTGTGTGTGTGTGTGTGTGTGTGTGTGTGTGTGTGTGTGTGTGTGTGTGTGTGTGTGTGTGTGTGTGTGTGTGTGTGTTGTGGTGTGTGTGTGTTGTGGTGTGTGTGTGTGTTGTGGTGTGTGTGGTGTGTTGTGTCTGTTGTGGTGTGTGTGTGTGTGTCTGTTGTGTTGTGTGTGTGTGTTGTCTTGTGTGTATGTGTGTGTCTGTTGTGTTGTGTGTGTGTGAGGGTGTGTGTGTGTGTTGTCGTTGTTGTGTTGTGTGTGTGTGTCAGAGTCACAAAGTCAAACTTTTATTTCCAGATGGCACATTGAATAAGCAGTGCATTTGCTTTTTTTCATCAAGCCATCTATCTAAAGAAAAAAAGAGAGAAAAAGATAATATATATGCAGACATAGAATTAAAAAAACACCTAATTAATGATAAACCATAGAAATCAAACAAGAAAAGACAATAACATATGCATACATGAAATTAAAAACAAATTTTTAAAAACCTGAACAATAAAAAAACCTATACAATTCAAATAATTCAAAAATCTTGAAAGTATATCCATCATTATACAAACAAGCAACAAAAGAAAACCAAACCAAAACAAACAAAGAAGACAACATAAAATAAAAAAGACACACGAACTGCTTCCCTCCCCCCCCCCCTCACACACATACACACAAAAACCTGCAACCATACAAACTATTGAATAAAACAAACAAAAAAGATAAAACCAACAAGAACAACCTCAACAAGCAAATAAACAAACAAACACAAACATACGTACACAACAATAACAGCGACAATAACTAACATAAGACAAGAATAACAGCCAAAACAAATGAAGAACAACATAGACCTAACAAAAGACGAAAAAGAGTCCAAAATACCCCTCCCCTCCCCAAGAAAACCACCCTAAAACCCAAAACAAACAAACAAACAAAAAGCAAAGTAAACCAGAACTCCACCCCCACCACCACCAACAATAACAACAACAACCACCAAATGGATATAAACAGAGGAAACTGATGTATAGTTTCCTTTTAAATCATTTAAACACTTACATACACGTACACACCTTCACCCATATCCCCTTCACCACATATACTCATATAAAGAAAACAAGAAATAACCAAGCAGACATTGGATTCAGAGCAAAAAAAGTATAACAAAGACATCCATTCCCTCCCTTTCCCTTGGTCATATACACGCATATACATGTGCTTTTTGATTTAAGGCAGAACAACGTTAATCCTTCCATCAAAGAATAAATTCAGGCAATATAAACCCACCCAGCAACACTAACATCAGCAATAACAGTTTAGGTCATCTAATACAATGAAAAAGAAAATAAACAGCGACAAAATAGAATAAATCAGCATATTTTTGTGTAACACAAAAACGTAAAAATCACCAAACAACAAGAAAGTAAAAATCCAAAACCGAACCAATTATACAAAGCACACACACTCACACACGTGTACACACACACACACACAACACACACACACACACACATACACACACACACACAAACACACAGACACACACACAAACACGCACACACACCAGATTCAAAGCGTGTTGGGGTCGATATCATATAGATCAATGCTTACACATGTACTTTATATGAATATGAAAACTTGAGTCATATCTGATTTTAATGACAAGAATAACGTCAGTGACACTTTAATTTCACTCTCTTAAGTTTACAAGTCGTGTTCTGAACTTTTATTCATGAAAGATCTTTTTAGATGTGTTTTATACTGATTTTTGCTTTTAATACATTTCAAATTTTGGGGGAGTTTATTCCATAGGTCACTGCCTGAATACAAGAGGCTCGATTTATATAGGTGTGTGTGTGTGTGTGTGTGTGTGTGTGTGTGTGTGTGTGTGTGTGTGTGTGTGTGTGTGTGTGTGTGTGTGTGTGTGGTGTGTGTTGTTGTGTGTGTTGTTGTTGTTGTGTGTGTGTGGTGTGTGTGTGTGTGTGTGTGTGTGTGTGTGTGTGTGTGTGTGTGTGTGTGTGTGTGTGTGCGTGTGTGTGTGTGCGTGTGTGTGTGTGTTGTTGTTGTTGTTGTTTGTTGTTGTTTGTTGTGTGTGTGTGTGTGTGTGTGTGTGTGTGTGTGTGTGTGTGTGTGTGTGTGTGTGTGTGTGTGTGTGGTTGTTGTTGTTGTTGACTTCAATTTTATGTTGTTCACTTGTATATTAGAGTGTGTGTTGTTGTGTTGTGTTGTGTTTTGTGGTGTGTTCGGTTGTTTGATGTTAGTGGTGTGTTTGGAGTGGGGAGGTGTGGTGGTAGTGTGTTACACTGCAACCGTTGCTCACCTTGCTTTGACAATCTTCAGTGCCACACTGCAAGATTCGAGATAGACTTCAAGACGTACACTGCAACATGATTCAAGCTTCACTGGGTCGCATATTGATGATATGCTTCAATGTACCTGCAGATTGATGATAGCTTCAACTGTACACTGCAGATTGATGATAGCTTCAATGCTCACACGCAACGATTGATGATAGCTTCAACTGCTCACACTGCAAGATTGATGATAGCTTCAATGCTCACACTGCAAGATTGATGATAGCTTCAACTGCTCACACTGCAAGATTGATGATAGCTTCAATGTCACACTGCAGATTTATTATAGCTTCAACTGCTATCAATGCAAGATTGATGATAGCTTCATGTCTACACTGCAAGATTGTGATAGCTTCAATGCTCACCTGTGTTGATGATAGTTCAACTGCTATCTGCAAGATTGATGATAGCTTCAACTGTCACACGGGCAGATTGTGATGCTTCATGCTCACTTGCATGTTGATGATGCTTCAATGTCACTGTGTTGATGTGCTTAACTGCTACACTGCAAGTGTGTGATAGCTTCATGTCACACTGATGATTGTGTAGCTTCATGCTACTGCGTTGTGTGCTTCAATGCTCACTGCAGATTGTGATAGCTTCATGCTCACTGCAAGATTGTGATAGCTTATGCTCACATGCATGTTGTGATAGTTCACTGCTCACACTGAAGATTGTGATGTTCAATGCTCACTGCAGATTGTGATAGTTCAATGCTACACTGCAGATTGATGATTGCTTAACTGTCACTGCAAGATTGATGATAGCTTCACTGTTCACACTGCAGATTGATGATAGTTCAACTGTCACACTGCAGATTGATGATAGTTATGTCACATGCAGATTGATGTGCTGTCAATGTCACACTGCAGATTGATGATAGTTCAATGTCAATGAAGATTGTTGTTGCTTATGCTAACTGCAAGATTGATGTAGCTTAACTGTCACACTGCAAGATTGATGAT
>CM054138.1:73996999-73999499 GCA_028751875.1 Rapana venosa
GCAGAGGAACAAAATATGACATTTCCTCATAGTATAATAAGTGATAGTTAGCATCAAGACAAAGCAAACAGCTATGAGTTTTTAGACTACACACACATACATTTTCATGGAAATGCACCAAAATAGGGGCGAACTGTTGAGAGTTAAGGAGCTGACAGAACAAGCCGGTTGCTGGAGATTCACACAGCACTAGCAAATCGTCACTGTCCTTAGAGATGTGCAGACAGATTCAGAAAAGTGAGAGTCCGTAACAGTTCTGTAACCTGGCAGCCGCTGCTAAGATCTGACCTATTCTGTGACTTCAGGACCAGCCGTGTTCAAACCCCATGACTGTCTTCCCCGTGAAGATGCCCGAGGTCTGTCAGTATAAATAGCATTCCCACCTTCTGGAAATTCTGTGCTAGGAATTCCCTCTTTTCTATCCCTCTCATTGTTTCTGCCTTGTTCTTTTTTTCTTCTTATCACCACCTTCTTGTCTATTTTCTGCCTTCTTGGTCCCTTCTCCTGCCCTTTTTCCCCCCTAGAAAGTCTTAAACGATAACAATTCTCTCCCATTTTTGCTCATATGACAGACAACATTAGTTGCTGTCTGAGCGTTCGACGACGACGACGAAGAAGAAGAAGAAGAAACCCCATCACAGCCAGTCCTTGTTAGTTACTGAGTTAAGATTACTGTCAAGGCCTATGACTATGACAATGTCGCTATGCTTTGAAGTAGTGTGTTGAAATCGTCTTCATCCGCGACAAACTCAGCATAACAACCTTCACACTTCATCAGAGGAAAGAAAACAAAATCCTCTGAAGTAGGAGTATGGCTGCCTCAATGCCGAGATATTTTGAAAACAGCCATACTCGCAACTTCTCATCTAAATGTGTACTTAACGGTTTTACAGTCATTCCTCGGTGATATGGGTGAAGACAGAGTGCGTATTCTGGATAACCCCCAGGGTAATACGTTACGAAATGCCCAACAGCAACAACAACAATAAAAACAAGAACAAAAGCAGCCCATCGCTTTACCCACATAACTATCACCCCAAATGAGACCTCCCCCCACAAAAAAAAAAATCCCAACAACAAACAACCAAAAAAAAAAATCCAACAACAAAAAAGCCACACACACAAAAAAAAGAATAAAAGAGGAAGAACAGATTTAGGGGTTCGAAAGGATGCTACTGCTTTAGTTCCAAAATGGAGACGGACACTTTTCTCTTCAAACTCCCCCCCTGGGTGCTGAAATAATTGACGGCCAGTGGGCACACGCTGATAACCACGCTTGTCGTCTGCTGATTTCCCCTTGGTTGCAGCCATCTGTGAAACATGGCCCCGAGATCAAAGGCGGCCATGATGGCGGCAGGATGTTGCGTGTGCGATGATTATCTGATTATGTGAGCGGCAGCTGAACGCGATTTTCCTTTCTGTGTAGTTTTTTTTCTCTCGTTGGGGTGGGGTGGGGGTCGGGGGGAGGGGGGTAGAGGGGAGTGGAGGGGGGGGGGGGGGGGTTATTGTGTGTTTCATTTCATGGTGGTTTGAACACTCGGGCTTTCTCTAAATAGATGATTGAATTAGTGAAATAGAAAAGGAAAATTGAATGAATGAATGGAAGGATGAATAAATGAATGAATGAATGAATGAATGATGTAAAAAAAAAAAAGGATTAATCGATACATTACACATTTTTGTCCATTTTTAAAAAATTCTTTTCTTTTATTTTATCATTATTCTTTCTTTTTGGTTTGGCTTGGTTTGTGGGTCTTTTTGTCCATCTTTTTTTGTTCCTTGGCTAGAGCTCCAAGGTTCACCAATGATGAGATTTTTGTGTATGCGGCCGTTTTTGCCCATATGCGGGGAAAAAAAGAAAAGGATCATGAAACAGCTGTCAGATCTTGTGCCATGATTACACCACTTCAGTTCGGCTGACTTTTGAAAGGGGGTCTTCTTCCTAAAAAGTTTGTCCGTCGTGCTGTTTTAGCAGAGGAGGCAGCTGCTGTTTTGGAAACTGGGCAGACATTTGATTATAGTGGAGATGCCTTGCCCACCGCACATTCCCACTCTCTCGGCCAAGTGGGCATATGGACAGTCAGCGTTGGAGATGTTCTCCAAAGGCCAGATAACCACCAGGGCTGTAGCACATAAGGACTGTGGCAGTCAAGCCGCCTAGTTAGAGAGTCATAGTCGATCACTAAAGACTAAGCTGTAAAGTGGAATTCCATGAGTGGAAAAGCCACTGATTATACAGCCTCTCACTTTGCTGTTGCCCCCAGCGTCAATGGTTTGATCAAGAACTGTGATAAAGCCCAGGCGCTGAAGGCATGTCTTCTTCGAAAGACCTTTACAACACTGTCAGATCTTATTACATAACAGCACAATACCGCTTCACTTCAGTTTCTTTTTTCTCTTGACTATCCATGGAACAGCTTCATAAGATCTTTAAAAAGCAACAGGCCATTGCGACAAGACCATGCCACTTTAGTTTTCTCTTGTTGACGATTGTAAGGAG
>CM054138.1:74019499-74021999 GCA_028751875.1 Rapana venosa
AAGAAGCAAACAAACATTGACACAACTACCTTTCTACGTGTCAATGCACCCAGCCAAATCTGCTGACATTGTTTTCAAAAGAAAATATAGACATCTCTGCAACAACAAGGAAGCACACACACACACACATACGCCACACACACACACACGCACGCACACACGCACACACACACACACACCACACACACACACACCACACACACACACACACACACACACACATTTTCCAGCCATAAAAACAAATCAGACAGGCACTGTCTGCGCAGTCGACGCTTTAGTGAAGAAAATTGCGCGGATGCCACTGATATATGCGCTGTGTGTATGTATAGTCAGTGTTTTGGGGGTAAACGAACACACACACACACAGAGACGATGATAGGATGGATAGCAGAGCAGAGCTGCCGTGTGTATTTTTAGAGCCATTTGACTGACAGTGAGCTGTTAAAAAAAAAAAAAAAGTAAAAGTAGAAAGAAAAAAAAATCAAAAACAAAACAACTAAGAGGTTATGTACCCTTGGAAAGAAAATGCACAGAGAGAGAGACAGAGAGAGAGAGACAGACAGACAGACAGACAGAAGGATACAGCTAAGGATGGGATTGATTTAATTCATAATGTCCTTCTGTGGTTTATGAATTCCTCTCTTTTTGTGGAAAAAAATAGCAAAACTAATTATTTTGATTATATATTGATGTCATACAATCAGATTTTAAAACAGAAAGTGTCATTCACTATCTCAATAAGACATATACGGCACGGTTTTCACTGTATTCGTTCTAATTCTTTTCTTTCTTTCTTACTTTCTTTTCGTTCTTTTTTTCTTTTTTTAAAAATCTTTCAGTCACCTCTTAAATAGGATCAATGGCCTTCCTGAATAAACTTTTTGCACTTCTTTCCTCCTTTCTGTCTTTCTTTCCCTCCTTCCTTCTTTCCTGTATTCCTTCCTTCTTTCTTATTTAAAAAAAATTCCCCCTCATCCTTTCTTGCTTACTTTTTTTCTTTCTTTACATAATTTCATTGTTGTTCTTTTCTTTCACTTGTTGCTTTCATTGTTTGTGATTTTCTATATTTCTGATTTTTTTTCGTCGGTCTTTTTTTTTTATTCGCTTTCTTTTATCTTCGTCTTTCTTTTTTCTTGTGATACTTTCCATAATTCTTTTCAGTATCATCCTATCATATTTGCTAATATCTTTAACATACATCTGAACACGTTTCTTGGTTGGGCAGGATAGCCTAGTGGTTAGAGCGTTGCGCTCGTGATCTGACGGCCCGGGATCGATCCCCTACCACGATGGAGGCGCCTGTTTTAGGGGATTTAACCCTGGAGTTAATACTAGTATGTGACTATAAACCGTGGTTCTGTGTGCGCGTGCACGCAGAACATCTTGCACACACGTTAAAACCCCGTTCCGCCTTTCGAAAGAGTAGGCCATTTCGTACCTGTCGAAACGGATGACTTTTGTGTTTTTTTTAAAATCACATGCACATAGGTTATTGTGTTTAGACTCCGTTCCTGATGTCGGATGACAAATCTATACCCAGCATGCATCCTGCATAGAGAGAGAGAACTCGAACTCGAACTCGAAAGATGTACTCACAAAAAGGCCATTGGCCCATACATGAAGGGGGGTTGCCAAACTGCTTAGTATTTTAGTGAGAAAAATAAGGAAGCATAAAGAAAATGTTATTGTATAACCACAACCACCACAATAAAAATCAGTTCCCAAAAAGTATGACTTCAAAAATCAAAATATCTCTTATTCTAAAGGCTTTACACAAATATAAAGCAAGGCTGCGCACAATCTCAGGGTGACAAGATGCCATGAGTAGACAGAATCTAAATAAATTAGGCTGTCTACTATACTTTACCGGAATGTAATTCTGTCTTACATACAGAGAGAGAGAGAGAGAGAGAGAGAAGAGAGGAGAGAGAGAGAGAGAGAGAGAGATAGAGAGACAATGACAATGACAATGACAGAGAGAGCAAGAGAGAGAGAGAGAGAGAGAGAGACAGACAGACAGACAGACAGACAGAGATAGAGACAGAAAGACAGACACAGACAGAGAGACAGAGACAGACAGACAGACAAAGACAGAGCAGCAGAGACATACAAACAAGACCAACACTGAGACAAATAGACAGACGAACAATCGGACGGACACACAGGAGAGCAGACGTATAACACGCCTTCTTATCTCAGACTTCCACAATAATGCCGCCACGTTTCGCCGTTTTAATTTGCTGGCGAATTCTTGGCATGGGGGGAGAAATGTGCCCTTGCCCGTACACCCTCTGTGTCCTTGCTGTCTTTCAAAATGCGTCTCGGGGTCTTTTTTTGGCTGGGGTCCATTTTTGGAGAGAGAAAAAAACCAAACACCCTCCTGTGCGTGCAATGCAGCCTGTATGAAAATAGTGCCTTTGTTTGTCATAGAATGCTAACAGTCTGATAATATTCTTTTTTTTCTTTTTTTGACGCGCTATAATGTTTCTATAAAAGAAAT
>CM054138.1:74031999-74034499 GCA_028751875.1 Rapana venosa
GCCTCGCCCTTTCTTCCCAATTTGACCAAAAAAATCGAACTGAATGTCAAAGTCCTTCGGATGAGACTATAAACCGAGGCCCCGTGTGCGAACGCATGCAGAACATCTTGCGCACACGTTAAATCCTGTTCCGCTGTTCGAAAGAGTAGGCCATTGTATGCCGGTGGGAACAGATGACAAAATTTTTTAACAAATGCACACACACGCATAAATTAAAAAATATATATATTAAAAATATTTTTTAAGTTAAAAATTGA
The DNA here is from genome assembly GCA_028751875.1 of Rapana venosa. Classification (NCBI taxonomy): domain Eukaryota; kingdom Metazoa; phylum Mollusca; class Gastropoda; order Neogastropoda; family Muricidae; genus Rapana; species Rapana venosa. The sequence continues at coordinate 74,032,257 of CM054138.1, forward strand.
AAAAAATTTTAAATGTCATCTGAGCGCTTTGATTTGTTGCTTTACAAGATTCAGCGCTATATAAATTCCATACATTATTATTTATTATTAAAGCAAATTGTGCGTCTGGTTTGGTGTGTGTGTGTGTGTGTGTGTGTGTGTGTGTGTGGTGTGTGTGTGTGTGTGTGTGTGTGTGTGTGTGGGGTGTAAGTGTGTGCATGTGTGTGTGATTGAGTGTGTATGTGTGTATAAGTGTAAGTGTGTGTTTTTGTTGTTTTGTGCTGTTGTGTGTATGTGTGTGTGAGTGAGTGTGTATGTATAAGTGTAAGTGTGTGTTTGTGTTGTGCTGTGTGTTTGTATGCTTGCGTGCTTGCGTGTGTGCGTGCGTGCGTGCGTGCGTGCGTGTGAGCTTATATGACTTATTTCGCACGCAGTGACATTGGGGTTGTTGTTGTTTTGTTGTTTTATTAGAAAACTGTGAACTGAAAAATAAAAACCTTTATTTTGTTTAACCTTGAAGAACTTGTAACCTTGAGCAAAATTTGATGTCATCCATACCAGTATTCTGTGTCCAAAGTCTTTATGAATGCCACAAGAACCGCAAACAGTATAAACAATAATAACCATAGTATTCATCATTTCTCTGTTGCAGGACGAAAGCCCAGCAGTACGCCACAGCGAGTATCCAGGAACTGACGTTTTTGTCGTCTGCTTCTCCGTCGTCAGACCGGAAACGCTCAAACATGTAGAAGAGATCTGGCTTCCGGAAATTCGTGCGCATGCGCCCCACACACCTTTCATCCTTGTGGGAACACAAGCAGACTTGCGGGAAGTGGACGAGATTTGCTCCATGCTGAGGGAAGGGCAGATGGAGCCCATCACAGCAGCGCAGGGGTCTGCTGCAGCCAGGAGGTTTGGGGCGGCCTGCTATATCGAGTGTTCGCCCGGTGTGGAGAAAAATTGAGGAAGATCATCAACTCGGCCATTGCGTCAGTGCTCAAAGTGCAGCAATGGCATGCCTCTGGGACAGGGCAAGGAGCTGGCGCCAGTATGTGTGTGATTTTGTGATGTGGCGATAACAACAAACAACAACAACAACAACAACAACACCAAACTATGACCGTTTTGTTATATGAAGTTACTATGTGACTGCTTTGTGATATAATGAGGAGGAGGAGGAGAGGCATGTAACTTTTACATACATGTGGAACTTTGATCATTGAACGCTCTGTAACAGAGAGGAGACGTTTTTAGTATGAACACATTTTCTACACACACACACGCACGCACGCAACCACACACACACACACAACACACACCACACACACACACACACACACAAAGCCATTCAACACACACACAAAAGCATTGCATTATTGCAGATATAGTTACTTTGCTGAAAATCGTGAGGGTAAAGTTGTGCGTGAACTGACGTAAATTCTATTGCTCCCAACTCACTTGGCTAAGGGAGAGAGGGAGATAATGTAGAGGAGAGAAGGACGACTACGACCACCTCAAAGAGAAGAACGGGTCATCCTTCTAAGACTCGGCACTACTGGGCACAACAGGCTACATCACCACATGTCCACAAAGCTGAAACTCGTTCCTTCTCCCCTGTGTGCCTGTAGTAAAGAAAACCAGACTGGCCAGCACATCCTTCAAAGACACACGCTATACAGCCACCTGAGGAAGAAGATTGTGTGGCCGACGGAGATAACCCTGCAAACCAAGCTGTACGGCCCACGAGAGGAGCTGGAAAGGACTTGCAATTACTTTTCCCAGACACATCTAATGGTGTAAAGCGAACGAGAGAAGAAGAAAAACAACAACAACAACAACAACAACAACAGGGGAGTTGATTTTATATCACAGTGCATAAAATTAAAACTTTGATGAAAGTTTAACAGTTTGAGAATGTGAACGAGTAAAACGTCAAATAAACTTGTAACATAAGCAGTGCTTTTTGTTCCCCCCAAAAAACTCTCAGCAAAACACCCAGCTGTTGATCAATGAATAAAAGGGACACCACTTCTATCAGTGAGTAAGCCAGGCTGTGGATGTTCACATTTTCTGGATCTGACACAGAAGTAACGCCTCAAGACACACTTATTTCAAAGCTAAGATTCTCCCCTCTTGTTCCATTTCATTTTTGTCCTGCTATTAACAGCCAAAACCCCAGCACCCTGCCGGAGAGTAAACCTTTGTGTGTGTGGGTGTGCGTGCTTGCTGTGTGAATATTGAACTTGTAAAAATAAACTGTAAAA
>CM054138.1:74036999-74231999 GCA_028751875.1 Rapana venosa
TTTAATATTTCGAATGATAATGCAACCCGGAACGTTTTGTTGGTTTTTGCCTCGGTCTTATGTTTTTAAGATTTATTTGAAAAATATTTTCTATTATCTTTTGCTTCAGATTTTTTTAACTTGCCATTTTGTAAATCCAAATTTGTCTTTCGTGTTTTCCTGAGCTGCTTGTGAACTTTGTTTGTTTGTTTGATTGTTTGTTGTTTGATTGTTTGTTTTTTGATTGTTTGTTTGTTCTCAGCAATAGGATATTTTCTGGTCTTCTGAGTTAGACGTCCCAAGAAATGTTTGGTGCTATATATTCTTGAATAGTATATACATACTGGTCAACAGGAAATCTGGAACTCTGGAACCTCGTAGGGTCTGTCTTCCCATTTCTGTGCTTCGTTTTCCATGTGATGTGTGTTGTCTCCGTTCTTCAACGTGATGTATACACAGAAAGAATTGGGAACAGTGGCGTGTCATTGTTTGTTATGGTTTTTTGTTGCCTTTGTGTATTTTGTGTATCTAAGATTCATGTTTACGATTACCTTATTTTTTAATATATTCTGTACTTTTGTATTATCAACCTATCTATATCTTTTCTTTTCTCGTACTTTTTATCCTGTCATTTGTTGTTGTTTTTTTTCAATTATTTTATAATGTATTTTCTCCTTGTGATCCTCTTTTAAAAACATTGTTCATGTAATTATTCCTTCAATCAATCAATCAATCATTTGTCCATTTAATCATTCATTCATTCATTCTCTTATTCATTGATTGATACACCAATACTACTAATACAGAGGCAAATTTTTGTTGTCCATATTAACCGTCTCAACAGAAATCTTCGAGAAACAAAATGATGCTGATCAGACTTCGGAATTTGTTTTGTTTATTTTTTTTATGTTCTTGTATTACTGTCCGCGTTCTGATCATTTCTTGTCAATATTCATATTATTTATTGATACATCTATCACTCGTGTATTCATTGAAATGTGTGGTTTGCTTCGGTGTTTATTTGCGTTTTGAGTATCATTTCAAATGATCATTTACCAAAAGTAAGGAAAAGGAGAGGATGCAGATATATCAAACAAATACATGCACACACACTCACCCCCAAACACATACACACACCTCACCTCTACAACCCCAACAACCCCCACCCCTGACCAACCTACCACCCCACCCCCACGTATATTATTATTTCAATATGGTCTCGATATATGTTGGTTTCGTTGCTTTAAAAGTATCCTCTTGGTCTTGTTTTATACTGTTGGCCTCGCCTGTCTTTCAGAATGTGTCCATCTTTGTGCAGGGCATGTCGTATGTTCACTGAAAAGTCTTTCATTCTCTTGACAGAAACAACAAATCTATGATCAAAAACAAAAAAAAGATTGAAACTTCTGTGACAATGTTTTTTAAGAAAAAGTATAAGAATGAGAAAATCAAGTGGTTGTTGGGTTTTTGTTTTTTATTTCGAAGGAAAGTTGTTTTTTGGGGTGGGAGGGTGTTGGGGGGTGGGGTGTGGAGGGGGGGGGGGAAGGAAAGTTGTATAATTCTTCACTTTCTGTTTTTGTTTCTTAAAATAAATCTGAGATTTTTTCTTGTTTTGAATACAGATGTAGACAATCTGAATTGTGTGTGTGTGTGTGTGTGTGTGTGTGTGTGTGTGTGTGTGTGTGGTGTGTGTGTGTGTGTGTGTGTGTGTGCATGAATGCGTGCGTGCGTGCGTGTATGCGTACATGCGTGTATGCGTGTGTTCGTGCGTGTGCGTGTGTGTGTGCCTGTATGTATGTTGTCATTTCATGTTATTTGACCTTATGCCAATCCCTGAGACTCATGCTAAATATTACTTTGTGCTTTACGCTACCTGTCGTAATCGAACATACTAGATCTTTAACGTGCATAATTGACCTTCTGCATCCAAGGGAGATCGTTAAATCATGCACCTTTCATTCACCATGTGCTATCAAGATTCAAACTCACGACTCGCCATCTCAGAGCCAAAATGCTTTGGACTACCTCGTATCTTCCACTTCCCTTTTTTTTTGCACGGGTAAAGACATAACAGACAAAGAATAAACTTTAAAAGGTAAAGACATAACAGACAAAGAATAAACTTTAAAAGGTAAAGACATAACAGACAAAGAATAAACTTTAAAAGGTAAAGACATAACAGACAAAGAATAAACTTTAAAAGGTAAAGACATAACAGACAAAGAATAAACTTTAAAAGGTAACTCCATAAATTAAGATTTTTTTCTTCGTTCCTCTGCTGGAGGTCTGAGGTTCACCAATGGTGAGATTTTGCGTATTTGGCCGTTTTTGGCCCACCGTGAAGGTAGCTGCATTCTGACTTCAGGGATGTATACTTGTTGTGACCCACCGAACGCCGATATGAATGACAGGATCTTTACCGTGCATTTTGATCTTCTGCATGTGTAGTGACTCGGAGGAAATTAAAGCACTGGCAGGTCTGCACTTGAAGTTGACCTGGGAGATTAAAAAATATTTAAAATCCCACCCTTAATTCACCAGACGCCGCCGAGATTCGAACCCACGACTTCGTGAACCCACGGGATTGAAGTCGAAGGTCTTAATTACTCCGCTTTTGCGTTCGTCAAAAAAAAAAAAAAAAAAGTTATTGAGAGCATAGTTAACAAAGCTGTAGTTGTTACAACACAGAACACTTACATTGGCAGATTCTCATTTAGATTGATTTTGATACAGGTAGGAAGAGTTGTTTTGTTTTTTTAAATAATAATAACAATACATGGAATTTATACAGTGCTATATCTTGCACACACAAAAACAAATCAAAGGGCTTTCATTCATCCTAGTCTTTTACATGCAGCCAAACTAATAGATATTTACAAATTCAACTGTAAACACACACACGATTTAAAAAATTGAAGGGAAAACAAAACAAGATAAAATCTCCATAGATAAGCAAAGAAATGAATGAAAATCATGATAGCACAACTGTCGACCCTTTTGTCAAAACTCAGAATGCTCTTATTGGAAGATTCGCAATTAGGACAGTACCAAACAGGCAGGAAACATTCCAACACATGCAATAATCATTGATAGCTGACATTCTGAGTTTGGAATCATATCGACAAGAACATTGCCTATTTTCAACATACAATCCGATTAATGAGGAGAAAATAGGCCTTATATATATATATATATATATATATATATATATATATATATATATATATATATATATATATATGGGCCTCTGTGTGTATGTGTGTGTGTGTGTGTAACGCGATTCAGTCCTTACGTGTAAGAAAGAAATGTTTGGCTTCTGACATTTGTTCACTGCCACACACGATATTTTTTTTACCATCTTCCACCTTGCCAGTTGACATTGTCCCATGTTGCATTGACTGTTTTGTTGTTGCCATTGTTGTTTTGTCCACCCCCAGCTTAACACCCTGGGGGTCCCCAGAACGTGCACTCTGACTCGGTCATCCCACCTGGGAATCACTGTGAGATTGAAATTGCACACTGAAAGAGAAGTTTGCGTGCATGACTTTTAACAAGTACCTCGCCATATAGGGAGCCATATTCCGACTTCAGAGGATTTTGTTCTCTTTTAAAGGAGAGTGCAGGTTGTGATGTTAAGAGCTTGTCATGACTGAAGGCAATCTCAACACAACATTTTACAACATAACAACGTTTTAGGGTAGGTCTTGGCACTTAGCTGACATCACTAACTGACACAGCTTTTGGCCTGGGTCAAACTGTATTATAAGTTTGGAGATTGAAAACTGGGTGATTACAGTATCAAACCTATTGTCTGAAGTAATCTAAAGGCACAGGTGTCGTGTCGTTTAATGGATTCCTTGTAGCTAACTGGATATAGGGGGACGGGATAGCTCAGTGGCCAGAGCACTCGCTTTCACCAAGCCAATATTAAACAGCATCGAGCGTGGTTACCAAGTGGATGGGTGACCGTTTGCACGCCTTGGCTTCAGTACAGTCCCCCAGTTCACCCAGCTGTAAATGGGTACCTGCCTTCTTCAGGGTCAAGGACGGTAAAATAGCGAGGGAGAGGAGTTGGGCGCCGACCTCAATATGCTGGCCCCCTGGAGAAGTTGAGGTCTGACGCGTTGTTCCTCTACGACAACATAGGTTATGGGACACCTTTACCTTTACCTTTTTAAGTGGATTAAGACGAAGAGCTCTGAGAACCCATTAAAAAAAGTAACTTAAAATTATTTTAAATTGCTTAGCACATCGTTTTCTGTTTTTAAAAAAATCTGAAAAATCCAAAATAATGGTCATACAATCTGTCCACGTAAAGATTCATGCATTAAAACATCAGTATGAGAGAGAGAGAGAGGAGGGAGAGAGAGGGGGGGGGAGGGAGGGAGACAGACAGCCAGACAGAGACCAAGACAGACAGACAGAAACAGACAGACAGATAGACACGCGCACACACACAGATTTGCTATGAAAACAATGACAGCACACTCACTGAACTAGGTCTTATTATCTACACTCACACTGACATAATTATAATTATATTCTGATGAAGCTGAATTCCAAAACGGGTACATAAACTTTACAACACAACATTGATGATGGCTGAATGGTTGACATTTCTCAATCAGGAGCCATCGACAAGGTCACTGTTTATTTTTAACTCATTCTCTGATTCAAGATGCGAAAATAGACCTTGTAAAGAGCGAGTCAGTCCGTGCGTGCGTGCGTGCGTGCGTGTGTGTGTGTGTGTGTGTGTGTGTGTCTGTGTCTGTGTCTGTGTCTGTGTGGAAGGGGGGGGGGGGGTTGCGTGACAGAGAGTGTGTATGTGTGTGTGTGTGTCTGTCCGTCTGTCTGCCTGTGTTTGTGTGTGTACGTGCGCGTGCACGAGCATGTGTGGGTATGAATACGCACGCGCACGTGCATGCATGCACGTGAGAAACAAATACAGAGACAGACACCCAGACAGGCAAAAAGACAGACACACAGACAAGCAAAAAGACAGACACACGGACAGGCAAAAAAGACAGACACACAGACAGGCAAAAAGACAGACACACAGACAGACACACTGACAGGCAAAAAGACAGACACACAGACAGGCAAAAAAGACAGACACCCAGACAGGCGAAAAGACAGACAGGCGAAAAGACAGACAGGCGAAAAGACAGACACCCAGACAGGCAAAAAGACAGACACCCAGACAGGCAAAAAAGACAGACACCCAGACAGGCAAAAAAGACAGACAGGCGAAAAGACAGACACACAGACAGGCAAAAAAGACAGACAGGCGAAAAGACAGACACACAGACAGGCAAAAAAGACAGACACCCAGACAGGCAAAAAAGACAGACACACAGACAGGCAAAAAAGACAGACACCCAGACAGGCAAAAAAAGACAGACACCCAGACAGGCAAAAAAGACAGACACACAGACAGGCAAAAAGACAGACACCCAGACAGGCAAAAAAGACACACACAGACAGGCAAAAAGACAGAGACACAGACAAGCAAAAAGACAGACACACAGACAGGCAAAAAGACAGACACACAGACAGGCGAAAAGACAGACACACAGACAAGCAAAAAGACAGACACACAGACAAGCAAAAAGACAGACACACGGAAAGGCAAAAAGAAAGACACACAGACAAGCAAAAAGACAGACACACAGACAGGCAAAAAGACAGACACACAGACAGGCAAAAAGACAGACACACAGACGGGCAAAAAGACAGACACACGGACAGGCAAAAAGACAGACAAACAGACGGGCAAAAAGACAGACTTCAGGGTGGGTCCGGCTGTCTCTTGACATTTCTGCTATTTCTCTTCATTTTATTCTTTTATATCAAGGATAATGGAATAAGCACTCGTCAAAGTCCTTCGGATGAGACTATAAACTGAGGCCCCGTGTTCGAACGCATGCAGAACATCTTGCGCACACGTTAAATCCTGTTCCGCTTTTCGGAAGAGTAGGCCATTGTGTGCCGGTGGGAACAGATGACAACATTTACAAAACCGCATACACACGGGGACTGGATGTAAAAAGCACATGAGTGCTTATTCCATTATCCTCGATATAAAAGATATAAAAGAATAAATAAAAAATAAATGAAATAATAAATAACTCGTATGCTTCTTTTACATCCGTGTGCATGCAGTTTGTCATCCGTTCCCACCGGCACACAATGACCTACTCTTACGAAAAGCGGAACGGGGTTTAAAGGTTGCGCAAGATGTTCCGCGTGTGTTCACACACGGAACCTCGGTTTATAGTCTCATCCGAAGGACTTTTGGGGGGGAGTAGAGTCGGCACTGATGTTGTTGACTCCAGAGGAAAAAATCCTCTTGAAAAAGATTCGAAGCCGGGTCAGCAGATCACGAGCGCAGCGCGCATCACTCTAACCACCAGGCTACCCCACCCCTCAGAAAGGGAGATGGATAGTCTGGTGGTTAGAGCTTTGTGCTCGTAATCTGACAGCCCGAGGTTGATCCTGGGTTCGAGCCACCACCGTTCAAGGGAATTTTTCCCCTTGAGTTTACATCAGTGCCGACTCCACTCCCCTGAAAGTCCCTCGGATGAGACTATAAACCGAGGTCTCGTGTGCGAACGCATGTAGAACATCTTGCGCACACGTTAAAACCTGTTCCGCTTTTCGGAAGAGTAGGCTATGTGTGCATGTGGGAATAAATAACATAATCTGAAAATCTCATGCTTACGGGGACTGCGTGTAAAAAAATATAAAAAGCCACATGAATGCTGATTCCATTATCCATTTCCATGACGTGCATGCAAAGATGTTCGGCGCGTATTTGTACTCGAGGCCTCGGTTTATAGTCTCATCCGAAGGACTTTGACATTCAGCTCGATGTTCTTGTCAAACTGGGAAGAAAGGGCAAGGCTTGGAATTGAACCAAGAACCTCACGGTTTGCTTGTTAGGAGGTGAATGTCTTAACCTTCCTTCCCGCCACCTTCCTTCTTTCTTTTGGAAACAATTATCCAAGGAAAGCCTACAAACTTTTATTTTTCATGTTGTTGTTGTTGTTGTTGTTGTTGCTTCGATTTTACGTCTGTTCACTCAGAGTGATATTAGAAGATGGGGACGGGAGGAGAGGGGGAACTATGTTGATGAATGTGTACAGTAAAATGGGTATCTATTGCTAAATAACGTAGACAGTACACAGAAATGGGTAAACAATGACAATAAATAAATATAAGCGTTGCTATTTCTTACAGCGTTTTTTCCCCTTCGAATGTTGTGACAGAGAAGAGAGAGAGAGAGAGAGAGAGAGAGAGAGAGAGAGAGAGAGAGGAGAGAGAGAGAGAGAGAGAGAGAGAGAGAGAGAGAGAGAGAGAGAAATGTAAGTTAATTGGTGTGAAACTGTTTAGTCTGGATAGTGTCACAGAAACAGTTTGACCTTTGCTTGAGTTCGTAGTTCTCTGCTCTTTCTCTTTTGTAGAGAGCTTAGCATGGACTAACCCACGATGACATCACTGTTGCAGAAGTTGGGAACAAGAGGAAGAGATAGATTATTAATTTATCCTACAACCCAACTCAACTCAACTCACCTGTCTCCATGGCCGCTGTCGTCGGTAGGAGCTCCACGCAATGCCACAAGGGCTAGCCATGTCTCTCTCAGTCTCTCTCTCTCTCTGTCTCTGTCTCTGTCTCTGTCTCTCTCTCTGTCTCTCTCTCTCTGTCTCTCTCTGTCTCTCTCTCTGTCTCTCTCTCCTCTCTCCTCTCTCTCTCTCTCTCTCTCTCTCTCTCCTCTCTCTCTCTCTCTCTCTCTCTGCTGAGTTCTACTGCTGTCTCCTGACTCCCTCCCAGACCTTTGAACTCAGTGATGCTGGCAATGTAGGATGATGTTGGTGGTCTGCCTCTTTTTCCTTCTGCCCTCAATCTTACCCTGGAGAACTGTTGTCATCAGATTTGTTTTGTGTGTTTCTGTTTGCATTATCCTACTAAAGAACGGAGAAATAAGATTTTTAAAAATCAATAAAGCAACGATTGGGGACCACTGGATCACTGATAGAGAGATAACGCACCTGTCTAGAAAGTCAAGAGGTCTTGAGTTCGAGTCCCATCTGAATCCAATCCACAACCACCACCCTCCCCCACCCTCCCACCCCCATTCACTACGCCTTAGAAAAAATCAGTCTTAAGCGGTGGTCTGAGTGCTAGTCTAGCAGATGAGGTGATAAACTGAGGTACTGTGTGCAAGTGTAGATAGAAGAACTCACAGTGACAAGAAAGTTGTCCCTGGCCAAATTCTGTGGGGGGAAATGTCACTCCCATAGGGAAACAAATACAGACAGGGGGAAATAGGTGGCACTGTTCTTGTGACAACGCGTTCTCCCGTCAGAAAGCATCCTGAATTTCATGCAGAGAAATCTGCACGGTATGTAGGCCTAATACAACACCGCACAACACAATACAGTACAATAGAGCACAAGACAACACAATGCAATACAACACAATGCAATACAATTCAATACAAAAAAACACAACTCAACATAATGCAATACAATACAAAACAATACAACACAACACAAAACAACACAACACAATCCATCACAATACAGCATTCCACATGCACATTTCGATCACAAACCTCATTTCCACCTTGGCACCTTTCCAAAAATCCCGTTTCCACAGAAACGGCATGATAACCACACTACTTGTGAGCCTACACCTCCTCTGAATATGTCGCATCTATAAACAAGGACAATGGGCATTGAGGACACCATTGTGTGTGCAGTGAATAATTATGTCAATCAGATCAATGGCGTCCTTAGCACGGCACACTCATCCACGTAGCCCTATAATCATAAACTGTTTATTTTGGAAACAGTGATCCAAGGGAAATTGACAGGCTTGTTTTTGCTCTGCTGGTATTGACTAGAGTTTCTATTTCTGAGTGGGGTTTCCCAGCCTGTTCATGTGGTAAGAGAAGTAGGAATTCTATTGGTGTCGGATCTTGGTTTGTGGATTGTGTAGAAGAAACGTCTTGAATGTTGCTTGAATTAAATGTTTTCACTTCTTCTTCTTCTTCCTCCTCCTCCTCTTCTTCTTCCCCTTCCTCTTCCACTTGTTATTGGTTTATTTTCTTCTTCTTCCTCCATGAAGTGCTTGCCTTCAACAAGTCACTGGTTACAGCACTGTCACAGATAGATTTCTGACATACAGTGTCACCTACAGAGAGACGTACTTTGGAGTTCCTTCATCGAAAACAGATTGTAAAAAAACAAAAACCCGCCTAACAACAGAACAAAACAAAGACAAAAGACTATTCACAAGCAAAGTAGCAACAGTGGGTTTTTACAGAGAGTAGGCGCAGTACATAGATCTAACAAGGCATGCAGTCTTTCAAGGATTGGGATTATTGACAAAAGAAACAGAGAGAGAGAGAGAGAAAACTCGAACTCGAACTCAAAGATTTATTCACAAAAACGCCATTGGCCCATACATGAAAGGGGTTGCCGAACTGCTTAGAATTTTAGTGAGAAAAATAAGGAAAAGCACAAAAACCAAAATGTTATTGTATAACCACAACCGCCACAACAACAAAAATAGTTACAAAAGATGTGACTTAAGAAACCAAGATATCTCTTATTCTAAAGGCTTTACACAAATATAAAGCAAGGCTGCGCCCAATCTCAGGGTGACTAGATGCCATGCGTAAACAGAATCTAAATAAATTAGGCTGTCTACTATATTTTACCGGAATGTTATTCTGTCTAACATGAAAGAGAGAGAGAGAGAGAGAGAGAGAGAGAGAGAGAGAGAGGTGGGGGGGGGGGGGGGTATTGAAAAAATAAAGATAACAATCCAAGGAAAGAAAGAAAACCGTTTGAAGCTGTCAGACCTATTCTAGTGACATTGACGTTACAATTGTCAGGTAAGTGTGTGTATATAGATAGATAGATAGATAGAAATTCCACATCACTGGAGGGGTGAACGATTTTGCATGCTGACTGAGTTAAAAGGGGAAAAAAGATGAAGTCAGGGCAACTACCTAGGTCGTGTGGTGAGACCCACCCATACGTTTTATTTTATTTTACTTTTACTTTTATTTCATACCACTTTAAGTCACGGTTGATTTCGCTGCGTGAAATTCGGGCTGCTCTCCCCGGGGAGAGCGTGTCGCCAAAAGAGCAGCGCCACCCATTATTGTTTTCTTTTTCCTGGCTGCAACTGTATTTGTTTCCCTATCAGAGTGGCTTTTTACTACAGATTTTTACCATGGACGGCTCCTTTGTTGCCATGAGTTCTTTTACGTGCGCTAAATGGGTGTTGCACACGGAACATCGGATTATCGTTTCATCCGAAAGACTAGCACCCAGACCACCTCTCACGGTCTAACGGATGGGAGAAAAGTTTCTGGCCCAAACGGGAATTGAACCTCCACGCGCTTCCAGCCTGGACTGTTCGTTTTCTAGGCAGGTGCGTTACCTCTAGACCACCGATCCACTGACATACCTTGGTGCCTACACGTGCATATGCATGAGTTGGTCCACGTGGGCTGGATGTGTGTGGGTGTGTGTGTGTGTGCGTTTGTGTGTGTGCGTACGTACGTGTGTGTGTGTGTGTGTGTGTGCGTGCGTGCGTACGTGCGTGTGCGTGCGTGTGTACATGCGTGCGTGAGCCCGCGCGCGCGCGCGTGTGTGTGTGTGTTATGATCATCACTAGTTAAGGTAATAATGGCATCCCACACAGTCAGGATGGTCTGATGGGGGAGAGGTATGAGTCATGGGGTAGAGAGAGAGAGTGTGTGTGTGCGTGTGTGTGTGTGTTTGTGTGTGTGTTGTGGTGTGTGTGTGTGGAGTGTGTGAGCGTGTGTTGTGTGTGTTTTGTGTGTGTATGTATGTGTGTGTGTGTGTGTGTGTGTGTGTGTGTGTGTGTGTGTGTGTGTGTGTGTGTGTGTGTGTGTGTGTGAAGGAAACAAGGTGGGAGAGGGTGTATATCAGAGCGAACAATCAACACTAACGCCTCTGCATAGTTTCAGGTCTGGACAAATGCTGACAGACATTAGGGGGATCAGTAGTCTAGAGCTATCCCACCTGCCTAGAAAGCGAAAACTCCCGGGTTCGAAGTGTGTGGTGGTTCGATCACCGTTTGTGCCCGAAACTTTCCCCCCATCCACAAGACCGTGCATGGTGGTCTGGGTGCTAGTCTTTCGGGTGAGATGATAAATTGACGTCCCGTGTGTAACACGCATAAAGTGCATTTAAAATAAGCCATGGCAACAAGAGAGTTGTCCCTGGCAAAATTCTGAAGAAAAAAATCACTCTGATGGGGAAACCAACACACGCAGACAGGAAAAGAAAAAACAAATGAGTGGTGCTGCTCTTGTGGCGACACCCTCTCTGCAGTGAGAGCAGCCCGGATTTCACGCAGAGAAATCTGCCGTGACTTAACAGTGGTATACAATACAATACAAAGAGGAGGTGAACTGCTTTCCACTGTGCTACAGAGAACATCATCAGTTCCCTCCCTTCCTGTCTGCTCCGAACCTGTCCACAGTTAGTTCCTGGATCACACAGGACACTGACAGAGGCTGTATGTAGCCCAGTGGTTATCACCGTTCCACTTTGAGTCCATGAAGTCGTGGGTTCGAATCTCGGCAGCGTCTGGTGATTTATAAAAAAAAAAAAATTTATGATCTCCCAGGTCATCTTCAAGTGCAGACCTGCCAGTGCCTTAATTCAAAGAATATGATGCAAGGAAGAGTCAATGTCTTTGACACTGAGATTCCAGTTCCAAGGAATCTGTTCTTAAAAGTCATTTTCTGGGGTGTTCTGCTTTTGCTTCCTACAGCCTCATGGAATTGTTGGGGGGGAGGGGGGGGGGGTTGTCAGGCCACCATTTCCTATGACTTCAAGAAAGGTATACATGACTTATGTTGCTGGCAGCTTCTACCAGCACAGATTGGCCTTCTCTCCCAAAAAGTAGAATACTTGTGCACAAGATGTTCTACGTGCGTTCATGCACGGGGCCTCAGTTTATAGTCTTATTGAACGTTTGGGGGAGTGGGGTCAGTCCTGTGTACTCCAGGGTTAAAATCCCTGACAACAGGCGCCTCCATGGAGGCACGATCCCAGGCCGTCAGATCACAAGTGGAACGCACTAACCACTAGGCTATCTATCCTGCCCCCTATACAAGAGGTTTAATGTGTGCCCAACATTTCTTCTCCCATTTGCTATTTACACCATCAGATGTGTTTTGGAGAAATGGTGGCAAGTCCTTTCCAGCTCCTCTCGTACAGCTTGGTTTGCAGGGTGATCTCCGTCAGCCACACAATCTTCCTCAGGTCGCTGAGTAGCATGCACCTCGGAGTGCTCACCAGTCTGGTTTTCTTTGCCACAGGTGAGTAGGAACAAGTTTCAGCTTTGTGGACATGTGGTGATTTAGCCTGTCGAGCGTGGTTACCAATTGAATGGGCGATGGTTTGCACACCTTGGCTTCAGTAGTCCCCCCAGCTGTAAATGGGTACCTGCCCTCATTAGGGTCAGGGAAGGTAAAGCAGCGAGGGAGAGGAGATGGGCGCTGCCTTCAATATGCTGGCCCCTGGAGAAGCTGAGGTCTCTGATGTCTCACTCCCCTACGACCACATAGGTTATGGGACACCTTTACCCTTTTAAAATAAAGTGCCAGTTTCCATATATGATGTTTAATGCGTGCCTAAAATGATACAAGTGAGTTTTCCCATCCAGGGTGTTTGTGTCAAAGCTTTGCAGTCTGGAGATTGCTAGGGACTGTAGCTGGGGGAACACTGTGTTGGGGAACTTCACCCCGAGGTGGAGTCTCTTTCAGTCTGCCTCTCCCACTTCAAGACAATCCCCTACATGCATCTGACCCGCCTCACAACTCGGCAGTTTTCTTGAACAGAGATGACTATATTATATCTAATCTTACAGGAAACATACACACACATACACTCAGACACAGACCAAACATCATGGGAAATAACAACACAAAAGTCAACGATGAAAATCAGTTAAAATGTTTACTGCAGCACACACAATCACTACTCAAGTCCAGTATGTCATTTGTGAACAAGATGAAGAATAGGGTGCACAAGCTCAATACACACATTAAAAAAATCTGCATACATCTACAATATCATAAAACACACAAACCAACCAACCCTGTGACCAACTACACCAAGCTAAGCTGAAATCATCAACACACACTAAGCTTGATGACTGGTTTATAAAGTTCACACAGGCACATGCTTTGATCAAACTGCAGGGGAAAAAAACGTCTTAGGGAATACTGGGTTGCATACCACAGAGCTGTCACATGTTCACTCTGTATCCAGCCGTGTAAGGATGGCACTCTCCTGGGAAGAATCTCTTGAATACTACACAGCACGAAAAAGCAGAATAAAACAAACTGCATTCACAAACACTGATGAAACAAAACAAAAATTAAATCCTGAAGTAAACACAGCACGAAAAAGCAGAATAAAACAAAATGCATTCACAAACACTGATGACACAAAACAAAAATTAAATCCTGAAGTAAATACAGCACAAAAAAGCAGGAATAAAACAAAATGCATTCACAAACACTGATGACACAAAACAAAAATTAAATCCTGAAGTAAATACAGCACAAAAAAGCAGGAATAAAACAAAATGCATTCACAAACACTGATGAAACAAAACAAAAATCAAATCCTGAAGTATACAGAACACAAAAAAGCAGAAATAAAACAGAAATATATATACACTAACAATGATGAAACCAAAACAAAAATCCTGAAGTATTTTCTCGTTTCAAAGACAAAGAGCAAAAGCATCACCACCAACAAAAATCTGTGGATTATTTTTCCTCTGTTGCGTATCACCACTTACTACCTTGGTCACAGTAAATGGAATGCTGCAGACAAATGACTCACCAGTTCCAACTGAAATCACAAAAACATACAACAATAAAAGGAAAACGAAGTCTTTCTTTGGCTCCAGTCCAAAACATACCCCTGACGGAGTTCTAAATCAGGAACGTTTGTATCCACAACAACTCATAGCAGAACCTTTTGTCTCCAGCACCGAAACTAGTTCACACCGATAAAGCAGGTGAAAAGAAAACCACACACAGGGAAATGGAAAGCGTGTTGATTAAAGGCACTTCCAACACAGACTGTGACCACCACATCTAAAACTGACAACTGCAGAAGAACAAAAAATGATCATTAAAAATTCACCATGCTATCCTACATACATTTTACATTCAAAGCAAAATAAGCACAGAAGCCAGTTTTGTACAGACTTCTAGAGAGAGAAAAAAATAAGCATGCTGCTTAGGTATGAAAAGGGTACACATACAATTTTCAGCGATAGTATTCTCATTTTTGCTCATCGATACACTGGAAACCGATTTTTTTTAAACGTAGAAAAAAATTTTTCCTTCCATGTCAAAACAACAATGCACATGATCAATTATTCTCAAATCTACAAACACTTTTTTTTAACAAAAACCCCCCACAAAAACAACACATTTTGCTGCTTGAAGAATAACAGGCATCTCATAAACTTATATGTGGATCTAAACCAAAACAAACAACAGCAAAAACAACCAATACTCGATTTAAATCAAAGTAAAGAGAAGCACTTTCATCACCGCCATAAACATATCCATGATTCATCAGCCCCAACCCCAAACCAAACCCAACTAAACTTACCTTCAACGATTAAAAATCTCATATTCTTTCTCTACCCTTTCTCATTTACATTCCCCATTAACATCACCACATACAAACTACCTACATACAAGAATCAAGTTTCAGAACACAATGCCTATATCCATAATCATAAAAGAACACAATGACCATCTCCATCGCCATCTCAGAACACAATGACTATCTCGTTTTTTCAATGTTCTGACACATTTCCCAACAGAAACTACCGGGAAACAGCTGGGCATTTCCCTGTCGTCCATGGTAAAGGGGGAGGTAGGGCAGAGTAGCGTGGAGTGGCGTGGTGGTGTAGTGTGGTGTGGCGTGGCGTGGTGTGGTGTGGCGTGGTGTGGTGTGGCGTGGTGTGGAGTGGTGTGGTGTGGTGTGGCAGGCTGTGGTGTGGTGTGGTGTGGCATGGTGTGGCGTGGCGTGGCGTGGCAGGCTGTGGTGTGGTGTGGTGTGGTGTGGTGTGGTGTGGTGTGGCAGGCTGTGGTGTGGTATGGTGTGGTGTGGCATGGTATGGTGTGGTGTGGTGTGGCATGGCGGATCACCACTTGTAGTTGAACTTGGTCTTCAGCAGGTACTTGATGTTGACCTGGGCCACGTCATACACAATGTACCTGAACAGCGTTAAGGAAGAAGCCACGCCACTTCACGTCATGACACCACACGACTTTCTACATCATGACACCACACGACTTTCTACATCACGACACCACACGACTTTCTACATCATGACACCACACGACTTTCTACATCACGACACCACACGACTTTCTACATCATGACACCACACGACTTTCTACATCACGACACCACACGACTTTCTACATCATGACACCACACGACTTTCTACATCATGACACCACACGACTTTCTACATCATGACACGTCATGACTTTCTACATCATGACACAACACGACTTTCTACATCGTGACACCACACGACTTTCTACATCATGACACAACACCACTTTCTACATCATGACACCCCACGACTTTCTACATCACGACACAACACCACTTTCTACATCATGACTTTCTACACCATGACACCACACGACTTTCTACATTATGACACCACACGACTTTCTACACCATGACACCACACGACTTTCTACATCATGACACAACACGACTTTCTACATCAATAATGATGATAATAATAAATTTATACAGCACTGTATCTTGCAAAGACAAATCAAAGCGCTTTTAAAGCTCAAAGCGCATCGAAACACAACACGACTTTATAACATCAAAACACAACACAACTGTTAGTGTTACCATCCAAATGGCCTGGAATAAACCTGAAAATTCACAGAAAGTTTCAAACACACCTACAGTCTGACAACTGCAACACATACGAGGACTCTGGATGTTCACTACAGGGCACTGACACCACCAGACATACAGTCTGTATACTGTACATTATGGAAAACACCACCAGACATACAGTCTGTATACTGTACACTGTGGAAAACACCACCAGACATACAGTCTGTATACTGTACACTGTGGAAAACACCACCAGACATACAGTCTGTATACTGTGCACTGTGGAAAACACCACCAGACATACAGTCTGTACACTGTGGAAAACACCACCAGACATACAGTCTGTATACTGTACACTGTGGAAAACACCACCAGACATACAGTCTGTATACTGTACACTGTGGAAAACACCACCAGACATACAGTCTGTATACTGTACACTGTGGAAAACACCACCAGACATACAGTCTGTACACTGTGCACTGTGGAAAACACCACCAGACATACAGTCTGTACACTATGGAAAACACCACCAAACAGTCTGTATACTGTGGAAAACACCACCAGACATACAGTCTGTACACTATGGAAAACACCACCAGGCAAACAGTCTGTATACTGTACACTATGGAAAACACCACCAGACAAACAGCCTGTATACTGTACACTATGAAAAACACCCACACCACCAAACATATAGTCTGTATACTGTACACTATGAAAAACACCCACACCACCAAACATATAATCTGTATACTGTACACTATGAAAAACACCCACACCACCAAACATATAGTCTGTATACTGTACACTATGAAAAACACCCACACCATCAAACATATAATCTGTACACTATGAAAAACACCCACACCACCAGACATATAGTCTGTATACTGTACACTATGAAAAACACCCACACCATCAAACATATAATCTGTACACTATGAAAAACACCCACACCACCAGACATATAATCTGTATACTGTACACTATGAAAAACACCCACACCACCAAACATATAATCTGTATACTGTACACTATGAAAAACACCCACACCACCTAACATATCATCTGTACACTATGAAAAACACCCACACCACCAGACATATCATCTGTATACTGTACACTATGAAAAACACCCACACCACCAAACATATAATCTGTATACTGTACACTATGAAAAACACCCACACCACCAAACATATCATCTGTACACTATGGAAAACACCCACACCACCAAACATATAACCTGTATACTGTACACTATGAAAAACACCCACACCACCAAACATATCATCTGTATACTGTACACTATGAAAAACACCCACACCACCAAACATATAATCTGTATACTGTACACTATGAAAAACACCCACACCACCAGACATATCATCTGTATACTGTACACTATGAAAAACACCCACACCACCAGACATATCATCTGTATACTGTACACTATGGAAAACACCCACACCACCAAACATATAATCTGTATACTGTACACTATGGAAAACACCCACACCACCAAACATATAATCTGTATACTGTACACTATGAAAAACACCCACACCACCAAACATATCATCTGTATACTGTACACTATGGAAAACACCCACACCACCAAACATATAATCTGTATACTGTACACTATGGAAAACACCCACACCACCAAACATATCATCTGTATACTGTACACTATGAAAAACATCCCCACCACCAAACATATAATCTGTATACTGTACACTATGAAAAACACCCACACCACCAAGCACACGACCAGCCAACTGTCTCGGCAG
This sequence comes from Rapana venosa, assembly GCA_028751875.1. Taxonomy (NCBI): domain Eukaryota; kingdom Metazoa; phylum Mollusca; class Gastropoda; order Neogastropoda; family Muricidae; genus Rapana; species Rapana venosa. The sequence continues at coordinate 74,054,735 of CM054138.1, forward strand.
GCGACAAGGATACTCGTTGTACAGCAGACTGGAGTAGCTGATGTCGGCTTTGGAGCTCGACCCCATGGGGATGACCATCCCGTCGTCCGTCGTGTGAAATTCGGACGGCGCCGGGGTCGTCATGCCAATGCCTGCCCACACAACCATGCAACAGCTTTTCTTTACCAAATCTGGATAAACACCGACACTGGCAATGTGAAGAACATAGAAAGTCTCCTGCTGTATGCACTAAGGTAAGGGGGGGAGGGGGGTGACTAGCATAACGGGAGAGTTGACCTCCAGATCTGATAGTATCTGAGGTTGCTGTTTCCAGTGTCTGCTAGAATGTCGATTCACTGGGACTTTTTTCCCTGGAGTGCAACATTGGTACTAACTCCCTTCCATTAAAAGTCCTTCACATGAGTCTGTAAACCCGTGTGTGCCATTGCATGCAGAACACCATGCACACACATCATCCACCTTTCATAGAAGTGTGGACAATAATGGCTAATGGTATGGTTGGCAGGAACATACCCAGCATGCATCCTGCTATGAACTAGGCTGTCCTCTATAACAAACAAAAAAAGGAGTAAAATCGCAAAAAAACAAATCTGCACGAATATTGCAGAGGTTTCGCTGTTCATCCTCTGCAATCAATAACACTTTCTAGCGATTTCTCTTCAATTTTTTTTTTTTGGGCAAAAATTTAAAGCACAATCGTGATAGATCATTCCAAGGAATACATTTAAGGCCATGTGAGGCACTAAATTTTACTTTTTACAACTGAAGAATTAAAATCTAGTTTTGAATATCAACTTATAGTACTGTGACTTCTAAATACAAAAATGCTATTTGTTTTATGTTAGTGAGCCATGTTGCCATGGAAACCAAGATAAACATCCGCCATCTTGGATTTTTAGGAAATCATTTTTTACCTATAAAATTAAGTAGTACATTCATGATTTTTGGCACAAATGTACATTATAGATGTATTTACATACTAACAGAGAGATTTTTCTCAATACATTGATTGTTAATTTTTTATTAATTTTTTTTCCTAAAATGGTCATTTATATTTGTGGTATTATGCAATCTGCTCCAATAACAGAAAAGATATCTACATTTTTAAAAAAACCTCTCTGTTAGTCTGTCAAGGAGACAATAATGTACAAGTGTGCCAAGTTTCATTAACATCTGATAGACAGTTTCTGAGAATTTTTGATCCCAAAATGCAAGCCATGCAAAAAACACAAAACTGAGAAAACGGAGGAAAAAGAACACAAACATGTTCAGACCAACATTTATTACTCACAGCCTTGCTGGAAGGCTTCAATACACACAGCAAACCTTTCAGCAACAAGAATACACAGTCAGAACACCCCTGTAGCAAAGGCAGGGTCACTTTCCAGCTCCATCAGCTCCTCCTACCTCTTCAGTTTAGCAGCTCACAGAGTGTCGCGTCTCTGGATCACACTGTCTGTCTGGTATCTGAGGCTGTTCTTCTCCCTCTTCTGCTGTCTGGATGCCCCCAGCCTCTTCATGTGCACTCTTGTATCAAATCCAAAGCAACTGGCAGTGTCTTGGGTAGAATCAGGACCAAAATTGAACTCATGGATGATTGTCAAGACTGCGAAGAGAACTCACTGGCATGATGTAAACTTGTCCTTGAATGACAAATTCCATGAGACTGTTCAGGCACTCTGAGTCTTAGCCAGCACCACATCTTTGAAGCAGCTGCATATTTGTCAGTCTCTCATACACAGGCATGAGGTAGTAGATATGCTAGCTTCTCACAGTTCAGGGGTGTTGACAGCTCACTGAAGGTATTGCAGCTTGTCGCGTTCCACTGAGCACACTACAAGACTGCCTCAAACTCCATGTGTGCTCATAAAGTGGATCAAGATAAAGATCTGCTTATACTACTTATAGTTTACTTTAGGAGGTTTGTGTGTCTGTGTGTGTGTATTCAAGTGCACATAAACATACATGCATACATACATACATTACACAAATTACACACACACACATACACAAACACATACATACATACATACATATATACATACATACCCACATACATACATACATATATAATATGTGAGTGTTTGTGTATACTTGCATGGAAAGTATGCTATAATCTAATAAAATGAATTTGTTCAAACAACACACTTGAAAGCTGATTTCCACTCCATTTGAACCTATTCATTTCAGCCTGAATCCTTTTCTGAAAACTGTTCATTCAGTCATACAGTTTTACCCTATACTTCTGTCCATAATCACAAAAGTATCTTCTTGTCTCATTAAAATAATTACAGTAGAAATGAATGAAAATACACACACACACACAAACACACACACCAAACACACACACACACACACACACACATATACTCACTCATGCATGCACATGCACACACACATTAGATTTATATTTTAGATGCTACAGAAATAAAATATCCACCAATAAAATTTCTGAGCTTGTATTCTCCACCCCTCTCTAAGTTAGGAAACCTTCTACCCCCTCGACAGCTTGCTTACAGGTGAAACACTACACATATGAACACACAGAACAGCTAGTTCACGTGGTTTCTTTTTGTCTGCTCTGATGCTAAACGAGTGTTTACTCTGGGAGCAACTTCTGCTCGTGACAGTTACCAGATGGCTCTGCACTGGCCTTTTCCAACCTTTTTTTCACACACTGCCTGATATGGGTCATGTTTGAGCCAAGTACGAGCTTTCTCGTTCAGAAAAATGCCCTCAATAGGCGTTGATGTTGACATCGAAGCAGACGAACCGATTTCAGTTTTTGAACACTGTGTTGCTCGGTCAGATTCGGCACCGATTCTCAGCAATTCGTCCGTTTCCTTCAATGCTTTGCACTGTCGAACAAATGCAAGGTGTTTTTTTTAGCTTCGGCTTGCATTTAGGAACCAACTGAGGCTTTTGTTTCCATAAACGAGTCATTTTTCTGCTTGAAGCGGAGGTAGAAACACGATGTAAACAACGGCCATTTGCAATGACATAAGCGTCACGTGACCCGATACAGCTAACCGGCTAGCTTATTTTTGAATCGCTTGCTATATATGGAAGTTGCCGTGGATATGCTAATCGACGAAAATGACGTGTAGTTCGTTGTGAATGAGTTTTCGTAGTAGAAGCTCGTCGGAAAAGTGTAGGGGAGATAATCTAGTTTCGTTTGGTGTGCGATGTGTCCTAGTTTGGGAACCAGAAATGTATGTTGCTAGGGTGTAAAAATCGGCATTTTCACGCATTTTTCGGAACAAATGAACACAAACACGGTTGGGTTAGGTCATTAAAACCTTTTTTAATAGCATAAAGACACTGTTTTAGTAAAATTTAAGTATAGAATATGAATATATACATGTTTTAGAGTGTAAATTTGGAAAAATCTAAAAATAGCCAAAATGACCCAATTTTAGCAAAATCTACTGCCGCACATGGCCTTAAAGACACAAATTCCAAAGAAACAAAATTTTCTGATTTTTGGGAGGACTTTGATTTTTTGTGTGGAATCATTTCAGTGCACAATGACATTTAGACAGAAACTATAATCACACATAGATAGAAACTATAATCACACACAGATAGAAACTATAATCACACACAGATAGAAACTATAATCACACACAGATAGAAACTATAATCACACTTTTTTTTTAAATGGATGCCCTGATCAATAACATTTTTTTTTAAAAACCACCAAAACAAGTATATCGCTTATTCAATGTACCAAATGGAAATAAACATCTGTGAGTTTGGCTCTGACACACATGCATAAAAAAAAGCACCACCAATGTCGAGGCTTCTGTATTTTTTTCTGGCTTTTCCTGCAATATCTAGCTTTGTAAGCGATACCTAGTTTCCTGAGTGATATGTAGCACTGAAAACGATATCCACGTATGGCAGTCATACATACCTTTGGTGCTGTGTTTCCCCTTTGGCAGCTTGGTTATGTAACTTGCACCGGTAAGCTCATGCCTGTTCACAGTCACAAACCAACACTTACATATGCACTGTTCAGAAGAAAGCTATTCGCGCGCGTGCGTGTGTGTGTATGTGTGTCTGTACAACAAACCAACACTAACATTATGCACTGTTCAGAAGAAAGCCATGTCATGTATGTGTGAGTGTGTCAGTGTCTGTCTGTATCTGTGTGCATTTACGTCAGTGTGCTGTGCATGCCTGCATGTGCACATACATGAGAGTGGAAGAGATCGTGGTATATGCATGAATATGTGCTCATGCATGGTTCAGTCAGTTTGGTGTTGGTTTTCATTTTTCTCTGTGTGATGTATGCGTTTATGTGTGTGTGCATTTTGTATTGTGCTGGACTGTATTGTGTGCCAAAGTGTCCGTCTGCTTATGAAGTATCTGAACGAAACCTCTCCCTCCTCAAAATACGGAGGGATGGGGTAGAATGGTCATACATGTGTTCTGCTGCCGTTACACGCCTAACAAGTCGGGCCCAGCACATCCAACTTCAGCATGGGAGAGAATTGTATCTTTTTAATCTTTCTGGGGGAAAAGAGGCAGGAGAATGGACCAAGAAGTCAGAAAATAGACAACAAGGAGGTACCAGGAAGAAAAATGACAAGGCAGAAACAAAGAGAGGGATAGAAAAGAGGAAACTCCTAGCACAGAATTTCCAGTAAGTGGGGATGTAATGCATACTAATAGATTCTTTACAGCAAAGTGGGGGGAGTCCACGGACATCAAGGGACCAAAAGAAGAGCGCAAAAACTCCCCTTTTCCCTTCAACATCAGCAGGTCTATCACATTTTTGGAAAGGCACACAGGAGAAGTACCTTCACGGGCTATCAGATCAATGGCACAAAGTACCTTCATGGGCTATCAGATCAATGGCACAAAGTACCTTCATGGGCTATCAGATCAATGGCACAAAGTACCTTCACGGGCTATCAGATCAATGCCACAAAGTACCTTCACGGGCTATCAGATCAATGCCACAAAGTACCTTCATGGGCTATCAGATCAATGCCACAAAGTACCTTCATGGGCTATTAGATCAATGGCACAAAGTACCTTCACGGGCTGTCAGATCAACAACGGCACAAAGTACCTTCATGGGATATCAGATCAATGGCACAAAGTACCTTCATGGGCTATCAGATCAACAATGGCACAAAGTACTTTCATGGGCTATCAGATCAACAATGGCACAAAGTACCTTCATGGGCTATCAGATCAACAATGGCACAAAGTACCTTCATGGGCTATCAGATCAATGGCACAAAGTACCTTCATGGGCTATCAGATCAATGGCACAAAGTACCTTCATGGGCTATCAGATCAACAATGGCACAAAGTACCTTCATGGGCTATCAGATCAACAATGGCACAAAGTACTTTCATGGGCTATCAGATCAACAATGGCACAAAGTACCTTCACGGGCTATCAGATCAATGGCACAAAGTACCTTCATGAGCTATCAGATCAATGGCACAAAGTACCTTCATGGGCTATCAGATCAACGGCACAAAGTACCTTCATGGGCTATCAGATCAATGGCACAAAGTACCTTCATGGGCTATCAGATCAATGGCACAAAGTACCTTCATGGGCTATCAGATCAACAATGGCACAAAGTACCTTCATGAGCTATCAGATCAACAATGGCACAAAGTACCTTCATGAGCTATCAGATCAACAATGGCACAAAGTACCTTCATGAGCTATCAGATCAACAATGGCACAAAGTACCTTCATGAGCTATCAGATCAACAATGGCACAAAGTACCTTCATGGGCTATCAGATCAACAATGGCACAAAGTACCTTCATGGGCTATCAGATCAACAATGGCACAAAGTACCTTCATGGGCTATCAGATCAACAATGGCACAAAGTACCTTCATGAGCTATCAGATCAACAATGGCACAAAGTACCTTCATGGGCTATCAGATCAACAATGGCACAAAGTACCTTCATGAGCTATCAGATCAACAATGGCACAAAGTACCTTCATGAGCTATCAGATCAACAATGGCACAAAGTACCTTCATGGGCTATCAGATCAATGGCACAAAGTACACTTTATGGCAAAGTATTTTCACAGTCCCAATAAAAACTGGTATCTCCCTCAGCCTCCATGTCAGGTCTTCCAAAGAGCCAAAGAAAGGGATAGAAATGAGGAAATCCCTAGCCCAGAATTTCCTGAAGAATGCTATTTATACTGACAGGCCCTCCGCATCCCCCTCCCCACCCCCACCAACGGTGAAAATGGTATACAACCAATACTTACATATTGCCCAGAACCAATACAATACCAACAGCAGAGAAATCTGTCATAACAACACACAATATATACAATCCAAAACTTACATACTGCCCAAGAAAAATACAACACAAACAGCACAGAAATATGTCTTAACAAAAGACTGTCTACAATCCAAAACTTACATATTGCCCAAGGCCAATGCAATACCAACAGCAGAGAAATCCGTCATAATAATAACTGGTCTACAATCCACACTTCCATCTAGCTTAGGGCAAATATAATACAAACAGCATGCAGATCTATCTTAACCACACACAGGGTGTACAGCCCAACACTTACATGTTCCCTAGGGCAAATATAATACAAACAGCATGCAGATCTTTCATAACCACACACAGTGTACTGTCCAACACTTACATGTTGCCTAGGGCACATATAATACAAACAGCATGCAGACCTATCTTAACCACACACGGTGTACAGCACAACACTTACATGTTGCCTAGGGCACATATAATACAAACAGCATGCCTATCTATCTTAACCACACAGGGTGTACAGCCCAACACTTACATGTTGCCCAAGGCAAATATAACACAAACAGCACGCAGATCTATCATAACCACACACAGGGTGTACAGCCCAACACTTACATGTTGCCTAGGGCACATATAACACAAACAGCATGCAGATCTATCATAACCACACAGTGTACAGCCCGACACTTACATATTGCCTAGGGCACATATAACACAAACAGCACGCAGATCTACCATAACCACACACAGTGTGTACAGCCCGACACTTACATGTTGCCTAGGGCAAATATAGCACAAACAGCGTGCAGATCTATCATAACCACACACTGTGTACAGCCCGACACTTACATGTTTCCTAGGGCAAATATAGCACAAACAGCACGCAGATCTATCATAACCACACACACAGGGTGTACAGCCCAACACTTACATGTTGCCTAGGGCACATATAATACAAACAGCATGCAGATCTACCATAACCACACACAGGGTGTACAGTTCAACACTTACATGTTGCCTGGGGCACATATAACACAAACAGCATGCAGATCTATCATAACCACACACACGGTGTACAGCACAACACTTACATGTTGCCCAGGGCAAATATAACACAAACAGCACGCAGATCTATCATAACCACACAGGGTGTACAGCCCAACACTTACATGTTGCCTAGAGCAAATATAGCACAAACAGCGTGCAGATCTATCATAACCACACACAGGGTGTACAGCCCGACACTTACATGTTGCCCAGGGCGACTTCACACAGCAGCAGGATGCCGATGGGGTCACTTTTGGACGTGCGGCAGTAGTTGGCCGACTTAGACACCATGTCCGCAAAGTAGATCCCTTTGCCGAACATGTAGCCAGTCTGAAACATGGCCGCGAGACGTGGGGTTTCTGTGTGTGTACAATGGCAAGTATTGATGATGATGATGGTGATGATGATGATGATGATGATGGCAACAATGATAATGACAATGGTGATGATAATATTAATAATGATATACACTACACTTGATCCAAAACGAATATTTCTATGTTTCATAAAATAATGATAATGATTTATACCCAACACTTGATCCAAAACCAATATCTCTATGTTTCATAACACTAATGATAATAATAATGATTTATACACACACTAGACCCAAACCAATATCTCTATGTTTCATAACAATAATGATAATGATTTATATGCAACACTAGATCCAAAACCAATATCTCTATATTTCATAACAATAATGATGATTTATACACAACACTAGATCCAAAGTAATATCTCTAAGTTTCATAACAATAATAGTAATAATAATGATTTATAGACAACACTAGATCCAAAACCAATATCTATGTTTCATAACAGTAATGAAAATTTATACCCAAGACTTGATCCAAAACCTATTTCTCTGCATTTCATTTTACAAGACGCAATAACAAATTTTGTTTGGACAATATATACAGGATTGTCCAATTTCACATACAAGAAAAAATACCAGGCCCATTAATTCTGATAGGACAGCAACAACAACAAAGTCCACTCTCTGACACTCTGTTGTTGCTTATTTCCTTTCCCTGTGTTTTGGGGTTGATTTACATGCGATTCTTTTTTTTTTTAACAGCATAACAAAAAAAGTTAGATCAAAGTGAAAAAAATCTACGCCACATTACAAAATCCAGCATATGTGTGATGCTCACATCTCTGGAGAGAAGATGGGTTCTGCCCAGTTCAACTAGCCCCAGACACTGCCGGAAAATGTCAGAGCTGTGTCCTTAATGAACCCTTAGGAAATTCTTCTTCTTCAAACGCTTACACAACTATTGTTGCCTGTCAAATGAGCGAAAACGCGTTGCGCCGCTGTTTAAACGCCTGACAAGTCACTTCTCAGGGCACAACGCACAAATCCAACACAACTCAGTCCAGGGCCCAGTGCTGAAATCAGCACTCCCTTCCTTTTACCTAATCCAAGTGTGGTCAGTTCCTGCTATAATTATCACCAGCTGGGCTGGGCTGGGCTGGGCTGGGCTGGAATGGGCTGGGATGGGATGGAATGGGCTGGAATGGGATGGGATGGGATGGGCTGGAATGGGCTGGGCTGGGCTGGGCTGGAATGGGCTGGGCTGGAATGGGCTGGGATGGGATGGGATGGGATGGGAATGATAGCAGCTGACAGTGGGGGGGGGAGGGGATGACAGCTGTGGGGGGCCATGCCTCAAACAACTCCTCCGGGAATAACGGAAGACGTTGGATCAGCTAGTCACATACCACGGGGGCCTCAGGCGGGGCAATCCTCAGCCCCTGGGACAGAATGCCGGCGAAGTTGGTGGTGCGGGAGCCGTGCCACAGCAGCTGGCGGTTGTGCATGGCCTTGAAGGGCTCGAACTGCTGCCGCTCCCCTTCACGCTCCACCTCGAAGATCTGACCAACAGTCGTAGAAAGAGTTTTGTCAATAATCCACTTGATATGCTTGCACACGCGTGCAATCATGCACACGTACACATGCTCACGCTCCCACGCACACACACGTACCATAGTGCACATATCCAGTCAAAGGTCCAGGCCCAGTGCTAAAATTAGTGCCCCCCCCGTCCATTTACCCCCACACCCCTCCCATTTCTTCACCCGCCCTCCTCACACACACAATGACAAAAATGACACTCTTCCGGAACAAATACAGTCACTCATGGATGGTGAACATGTCAAAAAAAAAAGTGTCACTTTTTAACAGCATCATAATCTTTTCCAAGGCGACAAACTTACATCCATAACGTCCAAACTGTACTGCTGATGGGTGGATGCATGCGTGTTCTTGACGTAGGTGCACAGTCTCTTGTACATCTCCGCCGACTTGTCCATTGGCTGTCATGAAACACATGATTAATAAACATGAGCAAACAACCAATCGGTAGGCAGCAAACTGTACATATAGGTCATGAACAGATAAAAGTATAATACTGTTTCAGAAAATTGAAATGGACTCAATGAAGTCTATACTACAATGAAATTTCTGTCTAAACAGTCAGCAACAAAAATAAGTCAAACATATATAAAAATAAATGAATAAACAAACAAATCCATCTCACATAGCCTCATACATCATAAACATGGGATTTTGCTTTTTGATTTCTCAGTTGGAGCTCTGAGGTTCACTGCTGGAAACATTTTGCTTATACGACAGTTTCCTCACCACCCAGGCAGCCACATTCCGACTTCCAGGATATAAACATTGCTATTCATGATAAAATCATTCGTTTTGTATCAAATCATTCGCCAGAAACAAGAATATTCATTATAAAAAAAAACATGTAAAACTATTCTAACAGATTTTGCATTCATCAAGGAATTAAGACCCATGCGTTGATACATCACTAAAAACTTATCCAATATATAGGGTCTCTTCAAAATAAAAGATTCAACACACAAAACTCACAATTTTATCATAATACCAAAAAAATTAATTCCACATTAACTTCACAATTCTGTCACTTTACAACAAAAAAACAAAACTCAACATACAAACTACAAAACTTTGACGAATGTACAAAACTTTTTAAAAAATCAACACACAGATTTCAGACATTTGTGAATAATTATTCCCACAGGTAGAATTCAGCCTCAATTGGGCCTCAAGACACAAAATCTCACCACTTAACCTTTAACCGAGGAACTTTTGTTCATTCCTCAGCTAGAGCTCCAAGGTTCACCAATGATGAAATTTTTGCTATGCAACCGTTCCCCCCCCCCCCCCCCCCACCATTAATCAGGTAGCCACATTCTGACTTCGTGGATTAACCACAGAACTTCTTCTTCTTCCTTTTTTGTCATGTTTCTCCCAACGGAGGTTTGACATTGATGAGCCTTCTCCATCTCTCTCTGTTTTGAGCTTCCTCCTTATTTATGCTGCCCCTTTCTCTAAGATCATCTGCAATACAGGCAGCCCAGGTTTTGCTAGGTCTTCCCTTTGGTCTCTTTCCATCCACTACGAAGTTGATTGCTCTTTTTATGATGTGGTGGTCTGCTTTCCGTTGAACGTGCCCAAACCAGCGCACTCTATTGGTACTAGCTACAGAAATTCAGATCATCAACACAATAACAAAACCATTTTGTGATCCCATCACACACACACACTTACACACACGCACAACCTACCCACACCTACCCCCCCCCACCTCCCAACCCCCTCACCTGCAGACCACAATTGAGCTTCTTGTAGTGCGAGTCGATGGGGTCTTCCCCGGCATCTCCCCCGCGGAGCAGGCTGTAGGCCACCTCGATCTCCAGGAGATTGTCCAGCATCTCCGTCTTATTCTTGATGGCCTCCTCCGTGTCCAGCAGTTTGATCTTGCCCATGCCAAAGTCGTGGGGGATCAGCGTGTAGAAGCGGTTCGTGGCGTCCACAAACTGCGTCTGCGTTCCTTTCTTGGTCACCAGCTGCAAGCCGGGCCAACACACACAGGGGGAAACATGAGTGTGTGTTGTGGTGTTGTGGTGTAGTTGTGTGTTGTCGTGTTGTGTTGTGGTGTAGTGTAGTGGTGTGGTGTAGTGTATGGTGGTGTATGTTGTGTTTGGGTGTTTCGTTAGTGTGGTAAGCATGTTTGTGTCTTCAATTTACGTCTGTTCATTTAAAGTGGTATTAGACGAAATAATTAGCATGTAGCTGTTGTCGTGTAGTGTGGTGTAGCATGTTGTCAGTAGTGTGTGTAGCATGTTGTCATGTAGTGGTGTAGCATGTCTGTATATTTGTGTGTAGCATGTTGCCATGTAGTGTGGTGTAGCATGTTATAGTGTGGTGTAGCATGTTGTCGATAGTGTGGTGTACATGTTGTTGTATAGTGTGGTGTAGCACGTTGTCATGTAGTGTGGTGTAGCATGTTGTATAGTGTGGTGTAGCATGTTGTCGTATAGTGTGGTGTAGCATGTTGTTGTATAGTGTGGTGTAGCACGTGTCATGTAGTGGGTGTAGATGTTGTTGTATAGTGTGGTGTAGCATGTTGTCATGTAGTGTGGTGTAGCATGTTGTCGTGTAGTGTGGTGTAGCATGTTGTGGTATAGTGTGTGGTGTAGCATGTTGTTGTATAGTGTGGTGTAGCATGTTGTTGTATAGTGTGGTGTAGCATGTTGTTTATAGTGGTGTAGCATGTTGTCATGTAGTGTGGTGTAGCATGTTGTCATGTAGTGTGGTGTAGCATGTTGTCGTGTAGTGTGGTGTAGCATGTTGTGGTATGTGTGGTGTAGCATGTGTTGTATAGTGTGTGTAGCATGTTGTTGTATAGTGTGGTGTAGCATGTTGTCGTGTAGTGTGGTGTAGCATGTTGTCGTGTAGTGTGGTGTAGCATGTTGTCGTATAGTGTGGTGTAGCATGTTGTCATGTAGTGTGGTGTAGTATGTTGTCATGTAGTGTGGTGTAGCATGTTGTCATGTAGTGGGGTATAGTGTGGTGTAGCATGTTGTCGTGTAGTGTGGTGTAGCATGTTGTTGTATAGTGTGGTGTAGCATGTTGTCATGTAGTGTGGTGTAGCATGTTGTCGTGTAGTGTGGTGTAGCATGTTGTTGTATAGTGTGGTGTAGCATGTTGTCATGTAGTGTGGTGTAGCATGTTGTCATGTAGTGTGGTGTAGCATGTTGTTGTATAGTGTGGTGTAGCATGTTGTCATGTAGTGTGGTGTAGCATGTTGTTGTAAGTGTGGTGTAGCATGTTGTTGTGTAGTGTGGTGTAGCATGTTGTTGTGTAGTGTGGTGTAGCATGTTGTTGTATAGTGTGGTGTAGCATGTTGTCATGTAGTGTGGTGTAGCATGTTGTCATGTAGTGTGGTGTAGCATGTTGTCATGTAGTGTGGTGTAGCATGTTGTTGTATAGTGTGGTGTAGCATGTTGTGTTGTACTGTACCGCATTGTACTGTATTGCATATACTGTATGCCACTTTCAGTCTATTTCTCTGCATGAAATTCGGGCTGCTCTTCCCGGGAAGAGCACGTCGCCACAAGAGCAGTGCCACCAATTTTTTTTTTTTTTCCTGTCTGCAAGTGTATTTGTTTCCCCACTTAGACTGGCTTTTTGTCCACAGAACTTTGCTGGGGACAACTCCCTTGTTGCTGTGGAATCTTTTACATGCACCACATAGCATATTGCACACCAAAACTTGATTTTTCGCCTCGCTTCATCTGAAGGACTAGCACCTAGACCACCACTGAAGAAGGTCTAGTGGCTGGAAGATACGTTTGGGCTCAAACGGGAGTTCAAACTCGCAGTTCTTACTTTCTAGGTAGGTGTGTTACATCTAGGGCACTGATCTACCACCCTCTGTGAGATATAAAGACTGAAACCCCCAAAATACCATCAAATGAAACATGGCTGAAGGTTGTCTGTGTTTCTGGACTGTTTCATCGGAATGTATGTATACCACACTTTAACCCTAGAAGCGCGGTTCCCGGAATATTCCGGGAAAGGCGGGTCTAGGCTGTGTGGCGGATCCCGGAATATTCCGTGATGACGTGGGTGGTCATAGTTGAAAGCTTACTTTCGCTTTCAAAGGTCAGCCAATGAATGTTAAGGCCGTTGTAGGCCCGCAGAAAGGGGTGAAGGTCGTTTGACACACACAAGCAACGAAGAATCTGATTGGTTAAGAGTGTATTTTTATTTTTTTTCGGACCAGCCGAGATCGTCTTCAACAAAAATGGCGGCCAGTGTTTGCACTAGAATTTCTTCAAGCGTTTTTCAAGCTTTTTTACAAAATTGACAGCGAGGAGGAGTTTTAGAGGCTGGATTTGGTTGAAATAAACAATGAGAGAGATGATGAGGTAAGGATTGTGGAATATTTTTGAAAAACTTGGTAAAAATCGATCGCGATCGGACTGAATCGAGCGGTGCTAGTTTTTGCTGGATGGACTTCTTCGCTACTCGGCGATTTCGACGTCACAGATTGTTTTACTTTATTTTGACGCAACGAGGCTTCGAAATAACTGTTGTTGAGTCAAATCGCTATGCTGCTGAATACTTTGCATCACATGAAATCAAGCGATCTTTGTATTTTCGTCATAGAAAGCCACCACTTCGCACATTCCGCCATGACGGTCACGATGGCGTCGATCCTTTCGCTGAACTTTTCCGAGTATTTGGTGACCATTAAAGCGATACAAACTCCTTATTTTTTTAAAACTAATGTCAAGAAATAGTGTTTACCTAATCATGACATTTATGCACCGCAAGAACTTTGCTTATCGTGTTAAAATCGATCTGGGGCCCTGATGATGGAACAGTGATCAGTAGTGTGCACACGATTTTTTTTTTTGGATTTTTTTTACATAATCATAATCACTACACATTATTATAAAATTACACTCATTTAAAAGCATATTATCTGTTCTTTCCAGTGATATATAGCTTAACACATTTCATTCAGTTTTATATATCAATATCAAGGGTTGTTTGAGCCCACCCTCCTCCAAAACAATGCTAGCCAATGTTAATTCAGCCAATAGAAGTGAGGCTTGTTGCTGCATATTCAGCGCTACTAGGGTTAATTTTTTTTTTTTAAACTGGTGGCTGAAATGAAAAGAAATAAAAGTACAGCATTCACTGATCTAATGACGTAGTACACCACTTACATTCTGCAGTTCTGTCAGCACTTTGTAGGCGGATTCAATCTGACGTTTGGACAGTTTCCCCAGGGGCATTTTCTTCATGTCAATCTGGGGGAAAACAACACAGACCACAAATGGTGAGAAAAAAAAAAAAACACACACACACAAGCCTGTGCACTCAAAATTAAAAGCAACAAAACATACTTCAAAGCATCCATTCCTAAATAACTACTATCTGCATGTCTTCACCTATCCTGTAGTCCTGTGAAGGCATCACTGAAGACTTTGCAGCCAGCTTCCTCCACTCCTCACAGTCCTCTACCCTCCACAGCAGATCCTTCCACCCATGTACTGCACTTCTGATTGTAAGAATGACACCCGTTCTTTACTCTACATAACGATGAAAAAACATTAAACAGAAGGAAGAAAATCCCTTCAACCAGAAGAAAGTCACAGCTGACTCACGAGTCGGAATGAAAAAGCCTGTATATGTCTGTAGAACTTATCAGTAAATAAAAGTAGTGCTCAGTAGATGAAGCTTCAGACACAAGTCCACATCATCAGCAGTGGCTGATTAACAACTCCTGTTATTCACACAAATCAACAACTACAGCAGCAGCTGAACGAACAGGACGCTTGATGCACTAACATTTCTGATCTCGCAGGCTTGTACCTTGGCATCAGTGCCCAACAGATTACGAGTGAGGATAATTCTAATCTCCAGATCAACTTATGAACAACACTGTGCTCTGTGTGTGCTTGTGCTTGCGTGCGCATCTGCGTGTGTGTTTGTGCATGCATGCGAGCATGTGTGTGATTTTTAAGATTCAATTTTGTTACTTTCTGAGGTAAATGTGTCTGTTTATCATTTTTATGTAGATATGGCTTGTGACCACTTGAATTCTTTTTATTAAGATGATAAAGTGCTGGTATTGGAATAGGTATTATCTTGTGTGTGAGGTGATGTTAGCATGCTGTGCTGCACTATTCTTCTGTGGTAAATGTTTTTCCTATTCACTTTTTATGTAAGGCTTGTAACAAGCCCACATGAATTTATCTGTTTGTAAGATAATAAAGTGATGAATTGAACTGAACTGAATATAAACCCCCTTCATGTGTATTCACAAGAGGAAATTACACGTGCATGTCAGACATCCCACAACGAAGGTCAGCATTAATCGACAGAGCAAACAAGTTTCCTCTGTCAGTAATAAACAGCATACTGACCCTGTGCATTTGTGACATAAGAAAAAAGAAACGGAAGAAACTACTTCAGAGATGTACTGCACAGTTATACAGTTTCTTACAGCCCATTCTCCTGTAGGGATGCCGGGGATCTGTCAGTATAAATAGCATCCCCACATTCTGGAAATTCTGTGCTAGAAATTTCCTCTTTTCTTTCACTCTCTTTGTTTCTGTCTTGTTCCTTTTCTTCCTGTCACTTCTTTCTTGTCTATTTTCTGCCTTCTTGGTCCATTCTCCTGCCTTTTTTCCAGAAAGACTTAAAAGGTAACAATTCTCTCTTGTGCCGAAGTTGGATGCGCTGGGCCTGACTTGTCAGGTGCTTAACAGCAGCGTGACACATTTTCGCTCATTTAACAGACAACAATAGTTGCAGTCTGAGCATTCGACAAAGAAGAAGAATACAGACCATGGCTCCTCCCCTACTTCACTAATCAGGTCACGTCACACAGCCACAAAAACGCACTGAATAACCTAACAGCATGAGTAATTACATAACTCTAAAGATTAGAACTTTTGATGTTAACATTTCACCTTCTTTCTCTTCTCTCCAGCTTTTGAAATTTGGTATTTAGATTAGAAAAGTAAAGACTGATAAACATGGTAAAAAAAGAAAAAAACAAAATGAGAGCAAAAATTAAAACCACCAAAAGAAACCTTTTCAAAGGAATTCAAATTTCATTACTTTATCTGCAAAAGTACCAAGAGGCATTAAAAAGAACCAAAAGACACAAAAAAAACACCCACACAACAACAAAACCAGAGGGAAAATCACAGACACACACACATCCATGCATGCACACACACACTTCTTCAAATAAAAAAAAACCTAAAAAAACTCACCAAAAACCTAACAAACACCAAAAAAAACAATCAATAACTCTCTCCCACGCCCCCCAGTCCTTGAAACCCATTAAGCAACAGACAAGAAGCAAATCTTCCTCCCCAGTAAAAACTGCAGAAGCGGGACAAGACAGACAGACATTGGTCCCAGAGAAGGAGCGGGTACCTCGAACTCCATCATGGCTTTCTTCATCTGGTCCACGTCAAAGATCAGACACACCAGGTCCTGCACTGCTTTGGCCAGAGAAGACTTGGAACCTGACACCGTCAGCTTCTGAATGTTTTCGTCCTCCTGCACACGCAAACATGCATGCGCACACACGGACACACACACATGCACACACACATACACATGCATGTAAGTCCTTCGGATGAGACTTTAAACTGAAGCCCTGAATTCGAACGCATGCAGAACATCTTGTGCACACGTTAAATCCTGTTCTGCTTTTCATAAGAGTAGGCCATCGTGTGCCGTGGGAACAGATGACAATTTACAAAACCGCATACACACGGGGACTGGATGTAAAAAAGCACATAAGTGCTGATTCCATTATCCTTGATATAAAAATAAATAAAATAAATAAAAAATAAATAAAATGCACGTGCGCACCCTCCCCCACTCATTATCACTTGCAACTCCTAACTGTATGTCTTCCCCCCTCCACATTTTCCAAGATATAAACCACTACTTTTTAAACTACACCAGGCCCCTTGTGGTTTATCAAAAGGAATGGAGCCTATAAATAGACATTTGGTTTTCCCTCAAGTCTATCTTTGGTAGCAAAATCAGTCTACTTCCGGACATAGCTGAGATCTTGGCTGTGCACATCATGACTGCTTCTGTAGTTTTGCATTTAACATGAATATTAAATGTGAATCAGGAATTTCACCATAAAATGTATTTTTGCCGCAATATATGATTAAGTTTCACTTTGTTTCCACATTTACTTTCACACATACATAATTATTATAACATTTTCAAACAAACGCAACTATGTCCACGATCTTGAATTGAAAGCAGACAGAAATGTTCAATCTCTCCCCATTATCCTGATTTTTGACACTCTAACCACCACAGGGTCATCAATCCCCCAGCTAATCACCTCACACCACTAGCTTAACACCCCCCTTCCCATCACCACTGGGTTATCACCCCACCTTTTTTCTTCCAGTAACTTTTCTTTGGGGGGGATGAGATTTTTGCAAATGCAACAGGGTTTTTTCCCCACTATTTAAGTAGCCACATTCCGACTTTGGGGATACAGTTGGAAATCCAGTCTGCCAATTTTGGCAGGACAGTCGGGGAAGTACCTCCCTGTCCCTGCTTATTCAATATTTCAACTGTCATAGGTTCTCTTGATGTGCACAGGTCTATAAGTGCATGGGTCTGACTGGTTTAGAGTCTCCCTCCGAAAGACTTGACATTCAGTTTGATTTTCTTGTCAAACTGGGAAGAAAGGGCAAGGTTGGGATTCGAACCCAAGCCTCACCGTTTACTTGTTAGGCAGGTGGGCGTTTTAGCCATTCTGCCACCTTCCTACTTTTTTGTGTGTGTATGCAAATAAGATCAAAGTTACACCAACCCTGTCGTGGAGATCCATAAGCAGCATACCTGTCCACAGTCAACATAATCAACATACCTGTCCAGTCAACATAAGCAACATACCTGTCCATAGTCAACATACCTGTCTACAGTCAACATAAGCAACATACCTGACCATAGTCAACATAAGCAACATACCTGTCCATAGTCAATCTCCACATACCTGTCCATAGTCAACATAAGCAACATACCTGTCCATAGTCAATCTCCACATACCTGTCCATAGTCAACATAAGCAACATACCTGTCCACAGTCAACATAAGCAACATACCTGTCTATAGTCAACATAAGCAACATACCTGTCTATAGTCAACATAATCAACATACCTGTCCATAGTCAACATAAGCAACATACCTGTCCATAGTCAACATAAGCAACATACCTGTCCATAGTCAACATAAGCAACATACCTGTCCATAGTCAACATAAGCAACATACCTGTCCATAGTCAACATAAGCAACATACCTGTCCATATAAGCAACATACCTGTCCATAGTCAACATACCTGTCTATAGTCAACATAAGCAACATACCTGTCCATAGTCAACATAAGCAACATACCTGTCCATAGACAACATAAGCAACATACCTGTCCATAGTCAACATAAGCAACATACCTGTCCATAGTCAACATAAGCAACATACCTGTCTACAGTCAACATAAGCAACATACCTGACCATAGTCAACATAAGCAACATACCTGTCCATAGTCAATCTCCACATACCTGTCCATAGTCAACATAAGCAACATACCTGTCCATAGTCAATCTCCACATACATGTCCATAGTCAACATAAGCAACATACCTGTCCACAGTCAACATAAGCAACATACCTGTCCACAGTCAACATAAGCAACATACCTGTCCATAGTCAACATAATCAACATACCTGTCCATAGTCAATCACCACATACCTGTCCATAGTCAACATAAGCACAATACCTGTCCATAGTCAACATAAGCAACATACCTGTCCATAGTCAATCTCCACATACCTGTCTATAGTCAACATAAGCAACATACCTGTCCATAGTCAATCTTCACATACCTGTCCATAGTCGATCTCCACATACCTGTCCACAGTCAATCTCCACATAGCTGTCCATAGTCAATCTCCACATACCTGTCCATAGTCAATCTCCACATACCTGTCCATAGTCAATCTCCACATACCTGTCCATCTCCACATACCTGTCCATAGTCAATCTCCACATACATGTCCATAATCAACCTCCATCAATCTCCACATACCTGTCCACAGTCCATCTCCACATACCTGTCCATAGTCCATCTCCACATACCTGTCCATAGTCGATCTCCAGAGGATAGAACTTGTTGGGCTTCTTCTTGAAGTCGTGGCGGTCTTCCCACCTGTTGCCCGTCTTGTCCAGGTACAGCTCTTTGAACTTGCTGATCACGCTGGTCTTGGATCCACAGCGCTCCACCTTGTTCCCCCCCACCGTCGTCCCCACTCGGCCCCAGGCGCGGAACAGCCAGTAACTGTAACCGTCAAGGTCGTGTGGTGTCAGCGTCCAAAATCTTGGAACTGTGTTTTTTCTTCTTCTTCTCCGAATGCTCAGACAGCAACTACTGGCTGTCATACGAGTGAAAATGCACAGCGCTGCTATCAAGTGCCTGACAAGTCAGGCCCAGCGCATCCGACCTTGGCGTGGGAGAGAATTGTTTACAAGTCTTTCTGTAAAAAACGTGAGAGAATAGACCAAGAAGGCAGAAAATATATTAGAAAGAGGTGACAGGAAGAAAAGGAACAAGGCAGAAACAAAGAGAGGAATGGAAATGAGGGAATTTCATAGCACAGAATTTTCAGAAGGCGGGGATACTAGTTTTACTGAGAGGCCTCCCCATGAGGGAAGAACTGAGGTTCACTGCTTGCTCTTGTCAGCTCCAAAAATGAAAGAGGAAAAAATAGAAAAGAAAGAAGACTAAAAATTTTTTTTACAAATGTAAAAAAAGAAAAGACAGAAAAAAAAACACACACACACTCTCACTCACTCATTAACACACACACATATATACACAAACACACACAGAGAAAAACAACAACAGAGAAGTTAATGAGGTTTTCTTAAAATGAACTAACTACAGTTCACAGTAGTCTAGTGACAGCTCGAACCCAGGCCGACAGATCGCAGGGCCAGCACTCCAACCACAAGGCTACCCCCCTCCCCCCCCCCCCCACGAACTGAAATTGAGAGAAAAACGAAAAACAACAGAAATAAAAAAACCATGAAAAAAAAATGACACACGTCTGTACCTGTTGGCGCTGTCTCCCTCCAAAGCCTGCAGCTTGTAGAAGGAGTTGGTTCCCCTTGTGATGTCGACAAGGCCCAGCACTGCGGTGTACAGCGTCTCTCTGCTGTCCTTCAGCACGTGGGTCGTTTCCGCCAGCCCTGTGAGCAGCAGACAACAAGATCCGGCGTTTTCATGGTCGCCATATTTCAGACATTCTCTGTGTTGTCTGTCGGCAGAGCGAGTAGTGTAAGTGAGTTTTGTTGTTGGTTTTTTTGGTAATCTTTTTGATTGGCACACATATACAGTTCAAAACAAACAAATCCAGACATTCTCTGTGTTGTCTGTCGGCAGAGCGAGTAGTGTACGTGAACTTTTTTGTCGTTTTTGTTAATCTTTTTGATTGGCACACATATACAGTTCAAAACAAACAAATTAACTTTGCATCCTGACAACATGACATCATTTCCATTTTACAGGCGTACAAGGCTACTAGCTACACAAAATACAAAAGAATCAATCATCATAGTGTAAGCGAACTTCTCTCAGGTCTTTTGGGGTTTGTTTGTTTGTTTTTTGATTGTTTCTCAGCTAGAGCTTCAAGGTTCACCTACAGTGAAAATTTGTGTACGCGACCGTTTTTACCCACCATTGAGATGGGCATGTTCCAAATTCAAGGAAGGTGTCTAAACAGGACAGCAGTGTGCATGCATTTTTTTAAAAATGTCATCCATATGTTCTGCATGCATCTGCACACAGAGCCTCGGTTTACTGTCTCATCCGAAGGACTTTCGGGGGAGTGGAGTCAGTACTGATGTTAACTCCAGGGTAAACTTCCCTAAAACAGGCGCCTCCATGGTGGCTTGATCCTTGGCTATCAGATCACAAGCACAACGCTCTAACCACTAGGCTATCCCACCCCCTACCCTCAGGTCTCAATCAAAGAGCAGCAGGGTTGTGGCCGACAATGGCTACAGTAAATTTTAAAAAATTTAAATGACTTCCTGTCAGCCAGGAAGTGGCCTGGCTGGAATAAATGCAAAAGGCTTAAGAATGGGCGACCTAAGTTTATTTTATCTGTTTGCTAGTCTTGTTTTGTTCTTTTCTTTATCTTGAGGCAAGAACACATGGTGCCAAAGCATATAGAAACATAACTATATATCTAAGGATATGTTTGTTGTTAACATCATGACCCTTTTCATGAACGTAATTTTCTGTTGTTTTTTTCCCCTTGGCTAAAGTATAAGGTCCGCACATGGCGAGATTTTCCGTATGTGACCAGCTTTGTCCACCATATGTACACAAATAATTTGTGTGAAAGTGTGTATCCTGTCCTTTTGGAGTCTTCACATGTAAACCATTTATGTGAACAACAGTCAGCCCTGAATAAATCATCATCATCATCATCCCTATAGTTATTATCATCATCATCATCCCATCATTATCAGTATCATCATTATTAGCATCGACAAAAAGCAGAAGCTGCACAACGGCAGACGTACCAGAGTCAGGGTCAACAGCAGCCCCTCCCTTCACCGTCATCTTCATCGTGGAGGGCACACTCTTGGTGAACTGCAACTCTGAAACATGCAGCAGCAGGTCCTGTCAGGCCACAGAGAGGCAGAATCAGGCAGGAGTGACTGCGTGTTGTTACAACAAAAATAAAGCAAGCAGCAAAGGGTCAAAACACTGGCTTAAAGAGGATTTTTCTCACCAGATCTTCTGCTGTCCAGTTCTTTCTACAGTTTCTTTTTTTTTTTTTTTTCCTGTTCCCCAGCAAGAGCTCTGAAGTTCACCAATAGTGAGATTTCTGTGTGACTGTTTTTGTCCACCGTAAAGGTAGCCACATTCCAACTTCAGGGATGACGCCTTAACACAACACCAATGTGGATGCCTTTTTAAAAAAATTATATATTTTATCATCCATTCTTACCAGCATGAATGGCTTACTCTTTGAAAATAAAAGTTTTCATGTGTGCGCAAGATGTTCTGCATACATTCACACATTGGATCTTGGTTTATAGTTTCATTCAAAGGACTTTTGGGGGAGAGGAATCAGTACTGATGTTTAAATCCATGGGAAAAATCCACATGCATGAGTGTCTTGGCTTGAAACCAGGCTCCATTCCCAGCTTTTGAATCACATGCGTGTATGTATTTTATTGTATCACATACTACAACTTTTTAGTCACAGCATATTTCTCTGCTAGAAACTTGGGCTGTTCTCCTCTGGAAGAGTGCATTGCCATAAGAGTAACAACCACCCTTTTTTTCTTTCTTCCAAATATTCCTGTGTGAATGAGTATTTGTTGCCCTATTTGAAGATATTTCCTTATTTCAAGACAAGTGCATGCATGTGTGTATGTGTATATAATTTATGTCTATACATGTGTGTGGGTGCATGTCTGCATTAACCATGAAACAAACAATATTGAAGATATCACTTCTCCGCCTTTTGGCTAAGAACACACTGAAGAGTAATGAAGAATATAACAGTCCCAGCTTACCATCTTTCTTGGTCATGCCACTCTTTGGAGCACTCTTCATGGGACGTTTGCCAATTCTCTTGTCCACCTGCATTGACACACAGACAAGAAAGCTTTAACAAGTCAAATAGCTAACAGCCTAACTTCCACCAGCATATTGTTATCATGTGCAGATTTTCTTATGCCTACATGCACAACGCATAGCATTCATGCTGACAACTGATCTTGTAAACCATGGCTGTATTTCTGGGTGGTTGTTATTGGTTTTTGTTCCTTGGCTAGAGCTTTCAGATTCACCTATGGTGAGATTTTTTTTTTAAATAAGTGACCGATTCTGCTCTCCATGAAGGTAGCTGCATTCCAATTTCTGGATACTTCTGATTTTAAACCTCACTTTGCTTGTCATGTAATTCTGTAGTCTTTACCTACTCCATCATGATGTTTATAGAATTAAAATGTATAACAGATTCGCTATGGATTGACATAAAATAAATGACTAGACACGCAGTACAGCAACTATGCGGATTTTTACTGACAACATGGTGATTTTGGGGTGGGGGTGGGGAGGGGGTAGCAGGCAGAAATAAATTTTTGGTAAAAAGAACAACATACTAAATCAAAGTCAATTTTACTGCCCCGTACACAGAACAATCGAGAAGAAAATTTTCAGAAAATGGCAGGGTTGCGAGCTGTGCACAGGTCTAAGCGCTTAGATCTGTATGCTTCACAAGATTCAGCGCCATAATAACTCCATATATTATCATTAATATTAACCGAGTGAATACAGACGAACAGAAGCAGCAGACACAGCGCCACCATGCACTGACCTCTCCTCCCCAGGAGGCCATGTTGAGGCTCTTGATGAGGTCAGCCACGCTGGCGCCCTGTTTGGCTTTCCGCAGGAACTCCTCTGGCACCACCTGGATGTCCGCCTCCTTCACCTCCTTCATCGCCTTCCCCATCTTGTCCACCTCCGCTGCAACACGCCGCCCCAAACTGCCGTCAGTGTACAACAGTTTTACTGGTCATCGTTGTTTTTTTCCTTAGGTTTTTTTTGTCCCAGCGCTGCTTCAAAGGCCAACATAATTCAGGAGTAACTGTGTGTCATTGAATTGGGCGAAGCAGCAGCAAATGAAATATGATGAAAAATTTTAAAATGTATTAAAGTCCGATCAGAGTAAAAGAGGAAAGAAAAAAGCCTGAGCAGAACAATAAACTACAAAATGTTATGGATTTGGGTAGACTGACGAGAGTTGGGAGGGAAAGGGAGTGAACCCTGTCACACATCCCAGCTGAAGTAACACTTTCACTTTCACCATACTTAAGATTCAGACAAGCTGAAGAAGGATGGAGGCAGGACGGTTTAGACTTTCACCTGCCTAGCAAGTAAACCCTGAGAATCTGGGTTCAATTCTTAGCCTTGCCCTTTCTTCCTAGTTTGACGCAAAAATCAAGTCTTTGGCAGAGACACTACACTAGTCAAGACCTGTGTGCTCACGGACTTGTGCATGTCAAAACCATCCATGACAGTTGAAAATCAGAAGAGCAGAGAGGTACCTCCTGACTGTCCTGGCAAAATTGGTTGGTTCAATTCCCAATGATATCTCTGAAGTTGGAATGCGGCTAGTCGCAGATGCACAAAAATCTCACCATTGATGAACCTGGGAGCTTTAGCCAAAGAACAAAATAGAAAACAAAAACCAGACATGCTGATACCTAGTGAGAAGAGACATAAGTCAACTCCTTCCATTTTCTTTCTATGAAATACCTTGTTACTAACGGTGATTCTGAAGGAGTGAGGCCAAAAGTATTACCTTTGGTGCTGATGCAGACGGCCGTCTTGCCGTCAGGTTTGCTGACCACTGACCCGCCCAGCGCCTGCACCTCCTTGGTCAGCTGGCTCTTGGTCTTGCCGATTATGACCACCTTCAGGTCCTCCAGAGGCTTGCTGGTGCTGGGTCTGAAGGCAACAGTCACGGCATGCATGTACTCTCTTCTCTTCTTCTCTCCTCAAAATAAGTCTTAGATACCAGAGCAGTTTTATATCAGAACTTTCAGGTGCCTTTACATATCTGTAGAACTACTACATCCATTGCTCTACAGGGTAAAACTGGACGCTTATAAAACAAAAATTAGTAAGAATGTATCGTGCCTTTGTGGTAAAAGATTTACAAATTATAGCACACACTTTTTGAATGTCCAGGTTTTCAAGACATTTTATCTCCTTTTCAAGGCGCAAAAAAACCCGTTATTGCATATCCTGCCCAGTACTGAGTTAATACTTGAGATGACATTACGTTTATTTTATTCTGTGTTCAGTAGATTCCTTTACATTCTGTTAATCTTACTTGTAAATAGTAATTATTTGTATGTACTTGATTTGTTTGTTTTGTCATCCAAATCACATAACGTGCATGAACGTTAATTCAAAGACTACTGCTACTACTTCTCTCCTCTCCATTCCTTTACTAAGTAAAATGCACAGTGCCTGGTCTTCTTCGCCTGTGCTTGTAACTCCGCAGGCGGTCTGTCTGCTGGCCTTAGCCAACACATTCCGAATTCCAGAGTAGCTCTTATATTTTGCAGGATGCATGCTGGGTGTATTCGTGATACAGCAAACGCCGACATAAATTACGGGATCTTTAATCTACTTATTCAATCTTCTGCACGAGTAGTTTCCCACGAGTTTTTTTTTTTCAAAGAGTGAATGAAATTGAACTGAACTCTTGAAGTGATACAGAACACTGTTATTAAAGTAGTATTGAGGAGGTCGGACTTTCTACAGAATTTATCATCCCTAGATTAGCCCCAAATTGTTTAATAAATCAAAGTAATCAAAAAACACACACAAAAACCCTGTGAATGATAAAGGATACATAAAGACCCAAAATATAAATGACAATGCAAAATAGAAATATGGCATCCAACCCGATGTTTACTACAATATCATTACCCACTTGCCATTTACATAAATGCTAGCTACCACTAACCCAAAACAGCACAGATATTACACCATCAGCTATAGGAGGAAAGTATCAATGCTTGCTTGATAAAAAAAATATTAAAAAATGGAGAACCGACTGACAAATACAAAATAAGCAAGACAAAAAGGCACCAAATAGAAAAAGAGTAATAGACAAGTGAACAAACAAAATAGCTATAGATAGAAAAGTTAACATTGTTTTATACAGAACTTTTTGGTGCAAATACTGTTCATACTGAAAGAGTCCCCCCAATTTTCCCCACCACAGGGGCAAAAACAACAACAAAACTAGACAGTGAAAATGACGTCCTCACTCACCCATCAACAGCATCAACAGAGGAACTGACAGGCCCCACATGGGCGGTGACCGTCACTGTCGGGAACACCCGCTCTCGCTTCACGTACTTGTATTTCTTCCTGGTAACAGTGTCAAATATCCAGTTACCTGGTGCATGTTATGATTTTTGTTCATTGATATTATGTAAAATCTTCCGTATCCCTAAATGCGATGACAGGAAATAAAGAATTTGAAACTTGCTTGTCAGTATCATCTAAGTGACTTTGTAACAAATTTTTTTTCTCCTCCTTTTCGTATGCAGAAATTATGTTTTAGGTTGTAATAAAAATTATAGCTTCATGTATGAATTACTGTGACCATTTTTTTTCTGATAAAAAGGATGAAAATATTAGTTATACCAGAATAAAAGACCATTTAACATAAAAACTGCGCACATGTACACACATACACACGCACGTGTGCACACACACACATGTGCAAATTCGCGCTCGCACACACACACACACACTATATTACATATGACTTCATCCCAAACAGTATTGGTAACGGCATAAACTTTTTACAAACAACAATATCAGTTGAAAACTGTTTTACCCACAGTGACACACAGCTTATAACAAAATAACTCCACAATTGTTGCTTACCTTAAATTCATGTTGTTTCTTGACTATTGTTATACTGCTTCAAATGTTCTGTTTTAAAATCAGTTTGTTTTCTTGATTTAATATACCCCAATAAATAATCATTTATAAACCACCATTCTTTTCTCATTACTTATCTTGCCATGACAATGTTATTCCAATTCTGTTCCCATATGGCGAATGTGTGCATGCATATGTGTGTGTGTGTGTGTGTGTGTGTGTGTGTGTGTGTGTATTGTGTGTGTGTGTGTAAGTATATATGTGTGTGTAAGTATGTGTGTGTGTGTCCATGCATGCAAATATGCTCGTGTTCAACTCATTATTTTTTCCAGTATGTGGGTGTGTGTGTGTGTATGTTTGCATGCATGTGTTCAACCCTTTATTTCACAGCCATAATTCTAAGAAAAAAAATTCTCAACTGAAACTTTATTCCACAGAAATTATTTGAGCTCCAAGAAGATGGCATAAACCTTGCCAAATTGTGAAAATGCAGACGGATTTACAACCTGACTAATCCCCAACTCCTACAGGAGACAAGCTGAAATAAAATCTGGCCTGCTGTGGCCCCCTGTGGCCAAGAAGCTCCAGGGCAACGTGGAGGACCTGCAGTATACGGCTGCCTTCATCCCAGAGACTGAAACGTTCCTCTGACCATCACAACACACACAGACAGACAGAGGGAAACTCGCGTGCACAGAGGACTTACAGGCAGGGCACATCGTGGAACTCTGAGGGGACCTTGAAGGCTCGGCGAGACGGCGTCTTGGTCATGTTCATACATTTGGTCCACTCCGTGACGTTGCCAGTGCACTTGTATCCTTCAGCCCTGTGCATGCACACGTGCACGAACACACACGAACACACACAATGGGTGATAATTTCTTGAAAATATATTTCAAAACCCAAAAAAAATCTGCCACAAGTCTACATCAAAAAGTCTCCCAACATTTTTAGGCAGCAAATTTTAACATACATAGAAAATGATTTTTTTTTTTTTTTTACATAGGTGTACCACACATCTACTGCCCAGAAATCACAACACTTTTTCACTGCAATATTTGCAATATTCTTACTTTATTGTAATAATCATTTTGAAATAGTCACACTTGTAATGTTCTGTCTTTCATATAAACAGGAAATACATAATTATTGTACACAAAGAAGGGAGCTGATGTGAGTGGATATGAGTTCAAAATATGGTGCCATTCATCATGTATTATATGATTCTCAAAAATATATAACATAACAGCATGTATTATATGTTTCTCAGAAACTTATACTATAACAATTACTTAAATCATTATCACTCCTTAGTGAGGTTACTGTAATCTTTTTAATGACATTGCATTCTCCCCTCTCCTTTGATTGACAGTTTTATTATGAAAGTTTGCCTGTTTAAATCACCTACTACCTGAAGTCAGACTGCAGCTACCTTTAACTCTCCTACTACCGTCGGCGGGTTGACCCGCCCTCTTACTACTTGGTCCGCGAAGCCGCGGGCGGGTGTGCCCGCCGAATACCTGGGGACACCCGGTGTCTCCCTTTGCGCTATTTATATACCATGGTCTCACACCCCTTATCACTTTAGACATGCGCAGTGAGCTCCCAGATAGTGTAGCTGCCGCCATTTGCAATTTTCGCTTCAGTTGATCGATTTTGGTGCCGATTTTTTTCTATTTAACGGCGATGTCATCGAGTAACAATTTTTGGAGGGAGCTGCATCAATATGGCGACTGCTTCAACGAACTTTTTGGAGGATTTTCTGTGAAAATAATGGCAGAATCTGAACTTATGTGGACTGAAATGGACTTAGAAGCTGAACAGAGGATTCATAGTTGCCGAGTGAATCGATGTGCTGTGTTTATTGGTGATTCGAGTGATGAAGATGACTATGACAGTGGTGTAAACAACGATCCTGCCGAGGGGGGCATATGACTGTGACTGGCTTAAAATGAAAGAATTTCGTGAACATTGTGGCTCCAAAAACTTGCAAAACGATGCTAGTGACTCGTGGGTAGTATGATGGGTTTTTTCTTCTGTTTTTCACTGACGAAGTGCAAAATAAAATTGGAACAAACCGTGACCTGATTTCAATGGCTGTTTGTTCGTCAGCCTGTATGCTTGTTTGTGAGTGTGATTGCATGTTATTCTAATATTATCTGAACATTATTACTTATTTTGCATGTTTGATTTTATTTCACTTCATCTTTACAATTCTTACCTCTTGAAATAGTCATATTTTAAAAATTATTGCATAACCACCGTAGCCAACAACAACCGCAACATCATCGCCATCAGCATTCCACAACAACAAGTCACACAAGAGTCAAACGAAGAAATATTGAATTTTTATTCACAACTTAACAAGTACAGAAAGTTTCATGTAGATCTGTCTTTATTTCGATTTTTTATTATTTTTTAAAGTCAGTAGGTGTGAAACTGAAAGACACTGCAGAAAATACTTGGTATACAGTGGTAAGTAAGAGAAACGGAACGTGGTAGTAGAAGAGTTAATGGTTGGCAAAAACGGTCACATACACAAAACTCTCATAGTTGATGAACCTTGGATCTCTAGCCAAGACAAACAAAACAATCACAGAGTAATGGAGACATTAAACCAAGGAGAAAAAAAACACACACATTCTACTATGTCCTGCCTAAATCATCTAGAAGTAAAAAGACATTAAAATCAATGCCTAAATCATCTAGAAGTAAAAAGACATTAAATCAAGAGAAAAGAAAACACACACACACACACAACATACACACACACTTTTCATACATACGTGTAACAAGCTGTCCTTCTTTACACTCGGAGCACGGCTCCAAAGCTCCAAAGATCAGACAGTCCGACACTGCGTCCAGCAACTGTAACACCACCATCAACACCACACTCAAAACCGCCAATGCCATCAACACCACCATCACCACCACTATCAACACCACCACCATCAATATCACACTCAACAAAATGACAATGGATGTAACACACCATTAAACCCTCTGACAAAACGTTACCACACAATTCTCACACAGTATCAGAAGAGAGGTAGGAAAAAATTATATAAAAAATATTTTTAAAATAAGAAAGGTAGAAGCACCAAAGAAGATCTGGTGATCAGTAGGTCAGGACAACAACAGAACGATATGAGAGAGAGAGAGAAATGAAATGTTTATTCATAAATGCCATGACCCCTTAGAAGTAAAACAAATAACAGAAGCACAAAAAACATGATGGACAAGAGCGAAAAAGACAAACAGACAGACAGAGAGCTGGAGAGACAGAGGAAGAGAGACAAGAGACAAAAGACAGTGAATACTGCAAGCTGGATTTATTTAGCTAAACGACGGCGACAAGCAAAGGGACATGGTATACCTACCTTGGTTTCTCCAGAAGGTAGCAAAGGGACATGGTATACCTACCTTGGTTTCTCCAGAAGGTAGCAAAGGGACATGGTAACCTACCTTGGTTTCTCCAGAAGGTAGCAAAGGGACATGGTATACCTACCTTGGTTTCTCCAGAAGGTAGCTAAGGGACATGGTATACCTACCTTGGTTTCTCCAGAAGGTAGCAAAGGGACATGGTAACCTACCTTGGTTTCTCCAGAAGGTAGCAAAGGGACATGGTATACCTACCTTGGTTTCTCCAGAAGGTAGCTAAGGGACATGGTATACCTACCTTGGTTTCTCCAGAAGGTAGCAAAGGGACATGGTATACCTACCTTGGTTTCTCCAGAAGGTACCGTCTGCCTGTTCAGCTCCAGCATGACCTTGAGAGCGTCGGTGGCCACGTCCTTCTTCAGCTCGTCGCGATACTTCCAGATCAGCTGACTCTGCTCCTGCACCAATCAAAAAGCATGCAAGAGCGTTTGAGATTATATTAAAGTCCCAGCAGAGCTATCCGATTTAGGGACTGCGGTGGCAAGTCATCTCACTTGAGCTTCTCGGGCCACCTTAAAAAGAGTACAATTCTGAAAAAGCAACAGAGAGGCCTGCGCAGACACGAAAGTGCCGCATGAGCCCAACCTCTTATTATTCCGCACAGAGTGTGTCAGGGCTGGTTTAAATGGCGTTGTGTGTGTGCGCGTGCGTGCGTGTGTGTATATGTGTGTGTATATATATGTAAAGCTGGCAGCATTTTGGGAAGAAAAAAACAACAACAAACGAAGGGAAGGGAAAAAAGGCAAATTCTAATCTTCCATTGCTTTACTAAACAAATTAATCAAATGATGATGATAACAATAATAACAATAATGATGATAATGATGATGATGATAATAACAACAGTAATAAAAGTTAACAAAAAAAGAAGTCATTTACCCATGAACTTTTTTTCCTTTAAAAAAAAAAAGAATAAATGAATACAACAAATGAAATTTAAAAAAAACAAATAGACAGACAGAGATAAATAAAGTTAAACCATGTCAAGAAAGAGCAACTCTTACCTTCAACTTTTTCTCCTCCTCAGTTTCCTCCTTCTTCACTTTCTTGCCACCAGCGGCTCCCTTCTCATCCTCAGCCTTCCTCTTCTTCCTGCAACATTTCCCTTTTTCTTCTTCTTCTTCTCTTTGTGTTGTTTTAATATATTACACCAGCATAATTCTGTAGGATAGATGGATGGCAGTTAAACCCACAAAACAAAAATTAGGCAGTCCTTCATTCTGACAAAAACTTGATTCAATGCACACACACATCCACACACAAATTGATGCCTTAGAGCAACAATGGTCTATCGACAGAGCTACCATTTTCGAAAGTTTTGAGATACACTCATTTGAAAAGTTTGAAAAGTCAGAACAAATCGAGGATTGAATGGAAGTATTCAGTTTTTGGAAAGAGAATGGGCATTGATGTGATCTTTATCAAAGCATCTTTATGTTGTAATACATGTAGAAGAAAGCGCATAAATGCATATTTACAACTGGTGGCCTGGTTTTGCCTGGAATTTTCTCGCAGTCTGCATGTGAAACTTTGATGTCCACTAATTCTGGTCCTCTCAAAGCAATGCTAGGCTAGGCTAGTGCAGAAAGTGGAATTTCCTGTAAAGGCCAGGATAGCAAAAACACTGGCAGTGAAGGTAGACCACCTTGCTTGCTGAGAAAATACAGGGCATGGCACAAAGCTTGACCCGCTTTCCCAGATAAGATCACATTCCAGCCATCAGTTTTCAGCAGGAAGAACTACACAACCTCCAGGCCAAGTTACATAAACCATGCCCAGTAGTCCAAGTGTATCCACTCCTAGATAAGAAGGGTTTGCACAGCTGGATGTCTGCTGTTGCAGACCCCTACCTAAAGGCTTTAGCCTTTAGAAGAAAAGTGGGATGCTGAGCAGTAGTCCAGTGTACCCTGTGAAATTTGCTAGGGTAATTTTGTGCAGCAAAAGGTTTTCTTCAAATATTTTTAAAATTCATAAAACTTTTACTTTATACTTTTGTCATCTGAAAGTTTACAGTAAATTCTACTAAATATGAAAAAAAATGAAAACTGCTAATTCTTTCAGTTAAACCGTTGTTGTTCTGAGGCATCGAAATACATGCATGCGCACATGCTTGCACGCTTGCACACCCCCTTTCAGGCACACAACACATGCACACACATTTACATGCAAACATTCACAAACACACACACACATAAAGGAAATAGATCTCACAGAGTATAACAATCTTTCAAAATCTAACCGAAAAATAACAAAAATTAGCTGAGCAAAGACTTACGTTTCTCCTTTGCCCAGTTTCTCCAACAGCATGTCTTTGTCCTCTTTCTTCAGCTTGCCAAACCCAGTGATTCTGAAAGAAACAGTACCAAAAAAAATGTAACAACAACAAACACCCGCCCAAGGAAGAAAAGCAGCACTTCAATACATTTTATTTCTCATCATCATCAAACACTCAGACTGTCATTTGAACAAAAATGTGTTGCATTGTCGGGAAGGTTTTCTTTGTGGTTTGTTTATTTTTCTCTGAAGTTGAACTCTAGAGCACATATATTCAGCTGGATCAAAGTGACACAGATCTGACATATATAACTGAACATATTTTTTTAATCACATCATTTCAAAACCTAGAAGAAGAGAAAAACCTTGCTCAATTTCAAGATACTCCGACGTTAATATGAAGACACTACATGCCCTTAGCACACGTAGGAAAATGTTATAATTCGCAGTTTACGTCTTTTTCACTGGTTCTAGTAAGGATGGCAAGTGCTTAGGTGTTGTAGGTAAATGCAGAAGGAGTGCCATCTAATAAACTGCAGCATGTAAATGATGTCAGTACTTATGTTCTACAGATAAATGCAACTGCAGTATGTCACTTACGTAATTACTGATGTTTTGTAAGTAACTGCAGAAACACTGATCAATGCATAGCTGTAGCATATACCTTATGTAACTACAGATAATTAGTAACTGCAGAGACACTGACATATAAATGATAACAACTGTAGCATGTACCTTATGTAACTACAGATAATTAGTAACTGCAGAAACACTGACATATAAATGATAACAACTGTAGCATGTACCTTATGTAACTACAGATAATTAGTAACTGCAGAAACACTGACATATAAATGATAACAACTGTAGCATGTACCTTATGTAACTACAGATAATTAGTAACTGCAGAAACACCGGCATATAAATGATAACAACTGTAGCATGTACCATATGTAACTACCAATGTTTTGTAACTGCAGAAACACCAACATATAAATAATAATAATTGTGGCATGTACCTTATGTAACTACCAATGTTTTGTAAGTAACTGCAGAAACACTGACATATAAATGATAACAACTGTAGCATGTACCGTATGTAACTACCAATGTTTTGTAAGTTAACTGCAGAAACACTGACATATAAATGATAACAACTGTAGCATGTACCGTACGTAACTACCAATGTTTTGTAAGTAACTGCAGAAACACTGACATATAAATGATAACAACTGTAGCATGTACCTTATGTAACTACAGATAATTAGTAACTGCAGAAACACTGACATATAAATGATAACTGTAGCATGTACCTTATGTAACTACCAATGCTTTGTAAGTAACTGCAGAAACACTGACATATAAATGATAACAACTGTAGCATGTACCTTATGTAACTACCAATGTTTTGTAAGTAACTGCAGAAACACTGACATATAAATGATAACAACTGTAGCATGTACCTTATGTAGCTACCAATGTTTTGTAAGTAACTGCAGGAACACCGACATATAAATGATAACAACTGTAGCATGTACCTTATGTAACTACCAATGTTTTGTAAGTAACAGCAGAAACACTGACATATAAATGATAACAACTGTAGCATGTACCTTATGTAACTACCAATGTTTTGTAAGTAACTGCAGGAACACTGACATATAAATAATAATAATTGTGGCATGTACCTCATACAGATACTAGTGTTGCAGACAGATGCAGTACCAAATATCTGCATCTTTAAAATTGTAGTTTATTACTGACACATGTAGTTTATTACTGACACATAGGGACGGGATAGCTCAGTGGTCGGAGCACTCGCTTTCCCCCAGCCAAGTTAAGCAGCATCGAGCGTGGTTACCAGTTAGATGGGTGACTGTTTGCGCGCCTTGGCTTCAGTACAGTTCCCCCAGCTGTAAATGGGTACCTGCCCTCTTTAGGGTCAGGGAAGGTAAAGCAGCGAGAGAGAGGAGATGGGCGCCGCCCTCAATATGCTGGCCCTAGAGAAGTGAGGTCTCTGACGCCTCGCTCCCATACGACCTTATAGGTTATGGGACTCCTTTACCTTACTGACACATGCATTTGATATTGACCATTGCATATGAAACTTTACCTACACCCACCTTTCCATGGAATATTCAGAATGACTTTCTCCTGATCTAGAGGCTGTTACCTCCACTTTATCCAACTCCACACAAAAAGAAATCTAGGCTGTTGAGGGTGATAAGAAAAAATTAAGCCTAACCGAAATTATACATTAAAAATCAGAAGAACAACACATAGATACAAACTACTCAACACATGCAAGAACACACACACACACACCACACCACATACACACACTCACACACACCACACACACACACACAAACTAAAGACTAAGTAGTCACCTTTCTGTGGTCAGATCAGGACGAAAACCCAACTTATCGCGGTTTTCCACAAAGCAGTCCACATGATACCATTTGTCCTGTGGTCCGTACATTTTCGACCTCTGGGACTCATAGTCTTTCTTGGACAACC
This sequence comes from Rapana venosa, assembly GCA_028751875.1. NCBI lineage: Eukaryota > Metazoa > Mollusca > Gastropoda > Neogastropoda > Muricidae > Rapana > Rapana venosa. The sequence continues at coordinate 74,089,686 of CM054138.1, forward strand.
TCACCGCATCCTGTTTAACGACACACACGACATGCCAGTAGTTATGTTTTTAGCAAAAAGTAATGCAATTTATCTCATCATTATAAAACAGTGAGGAAAATTTTTCTTTTTAATTTACTCTACTCTACTTTTTTAGTTCATTACAACAGTGCAATATTCTTTCTTTTCTTTTTTTAAACTGAATTTTTAAAATCTTCAACTTGAAAGTGGCTTCTTCCTCCAAATTAAAATTCCCGTGGCCAAAAAAAATAGACCCCCCCCCCCCCAAAAAAAAAAACCCCAAAGAAACAAAAAATGAAAGAAAGATGAAAAAACAACATCAAAGATTTTTTAAAAAATCTTTCACATGCCAGTTTCAGGAGTATCACTATTAGATGAATACAGTTCAAGGTAGAACAACAGTATTGTAGACAGAATGTCTGGTTTTCTTCGCCATAACTATATGACAATTATTTTTAATAAAATGATTATAAAGTTAAATATCTAACACTTTAAGTTAAACCCTTGAAAAGACTTTTAAAAAGTCTATGGATTTTTGTTGGTTATTTTATTTTTTTAGCGAAAAGAAAAACTATCACACATAAATACACAATTCTCGTCTAAATCATCTAAAAATGTCCTTTCTTGTTCAATAAAATAAAACACAGAAAGCCCTAGACATTAAAAAAAAGTATTTGTATTCATAAAAAATCTCCCATACCTTCTCGATCTTTTCCTCACATCCACGGCAGGTGCTGCGGCTGGACTTGGCGTACTCTGCGCTGTAGTCGTTGTAAACGTTCACCATGCCCTTCACATCCCCTCCGTCGCCCGCCCCCGCTGAGCAAACACACCAAACAACCAATCCACTTGTGTACTGCTGTACACCTCCTCCACCACTGAAGATGGCTAGGGGGGGTTTTTTTGTCTGAGGGATAAAAACTGGCCCTACACACAAAAGTCTACCCCCACCAGGGCAGGGTAGTTTTGAATCTATGCGTTTACTTTTGAGGCATTCACAGGATTTTAAAGCCTTTGAACAAAACACTTCAGATAACCACACTATCGCATCACTCATAAAAGCTTGGGAGGGGGTTTTATTGGTTGTTGTTGGGGGGTTTTGGGGTTGTTTTTTGGGGGTTGTTTTTTTTTTGGGGGGTTGTCTTGTTCACAGGAATTTTAAAGCATTTGAACAACAAAAAAGGAAGTTATATATCACAATTCACCCATCTGTCAGACACATCATCATCATATTTTTGTGTTAAACATCATATTTCCCAGAGTAAAATAAGAAGTAAAAAAACAAAGCAATCTCATGTAAGAGCTAAACAGGTCCCCAGGCCTGTGTTTCCTTCTTGGGCGGGAACCCCCAATACATTAAAACTATAAAAGCCAGTAGTGAAATAAAATCTGTATCACAATATTTTGCCTTGGTTAACTGTTGATTTACATTGTAAAAAAAAAATTTTCTTTTCCATCTATCTATTTCGAGAACAGTTATGATCCACTTAATAAGTAAAATTAATAAATTATTTTTCTTTTCCAACTATCTACTTTCAAAAAAAAACCTGTTACGATCTACTTAACAGCTTATACATTAATTTTGTTTCAATCTAATACTAATTATACCAAATCTAGGATAATAATGTACAATAATCAATTACGTGAAAAGAAAAAGAAACCGTGATAATAATAAAATTCATAACCAATGAACAAAACAAAACACAGGGGTCCAATCCTCTTCCCTTCCACTTTACCTTTGATCTTCTCTTTGATCTTCTGCTGGTCCTCCCAGCGCAAGGAGTGGAATCCATGGAACTCGTCTTCAGTCTCGGGACGAGCTCTCTTCCAGAAGCACGTATAATGGTACCAGTTCGGCATTTTTCCATCAAAGTGAGGCGACTGTCGACAACAATATGAATTCATACTACACAAATGAAAATTACACAGTGGCAGATTTAAAGCTATTCGGAATGATGTGATGCAAAAAACCAAAAACCCCAGAAGAACAGAAAAAGTGGTACTGGTGGACTCAGGGCCCCAAGCGTATTTTAACAAACCATGATATATGTATAACTCATTTGTTCCTTGGGCCACCTCCACTTTGTGTCAATAAGTGAGTCCACAGCAGCAGACTTTGTGAGAGATAGATAGATCTGCATTCTGATGTTAAAGGAGGCACCGTGGTCGAGTGGTTTAGGCGGTCAACTCGTGATCCAAAGGTCGCGGGTTCGATCCCCGCTCGGCTCGGTGTTGTGCCCTTGGGAAAGACACTTTACTCCTATTTTCCTCACTCCACCCAGGTGTACAAGTGGGTACCAGCTCTGCTGGGGAAGTATCTGGCGACAGACTAGCGTCCTGTCACAGGGGTGGTGAAAAACCATCAGTTCGCTTAACGCTACAGAAACCGGGATAAGCTCCGGCTCTATGGGCCTTCTGGCTCGAAAGAACATACTTTTTTTTATACAGTTGTGATCCAGCTCTTCCATTGGTGCCTGTTGTGATGGCCTCCTCACAAGGTAGAGCAGACTCCCCCACCCCCTCCCCCCACCCCACTACTACACAACTGTACTATTCAGTATTCTACTTCTTAGTTCTTTTCTCCACCAACTTCAACTGTTTCTCCTAGCCTCCCTTCGTCCATAACGTAATTGTGGCCAGTTTTAGTCATAAATAGACCATTTCCTGCTTCAGCAACACTTCTTAGGCCAACACCAGTTTCCCAAGAGAAAAAAAACTTTAAAAGTGCAAGTTACATTCTTAATTTGGTTCTCTTGGGACTTGGGTTTAATATTACTACTTTAACTAGCGACTGATTGATAGTCACTGAAGTCAGTGCCTTTCTTTTTCCAGTATTGTGCACCAAAAGTTTGATAATTTTTAAATTGAATAAATAAAAAACGGATAAATTAAACAGAACAACAGCTACTGCAATTATATTATTATTATAAATGGTATGTAATATGATAATCCCTGGTGTCATTTACATAAATTCATAATGCATGAAAAAGGAATTGAAGCACACAGTGACATAGTAATGATAGTTCAGTTATAAACCAATACATATATAGATCTAGTTCAGTTATAAACCAATATTCATTTTTTTTTTTTTAATTCTTTTATATCAAGGATAATGAAAAAAGCACTTGTGTGCTTTTTTACATGCAGTCCCCGTGTGTATGCGGTTGTGTCAATTTTGTCATCTGTTTCCACCATCACACAATGGCCTACTCTTATGAAAAGTGGAACAGGATTTAAGTGTGTGAAAGATGTTCTGTATGCATTCGCACACAGGGTCTCGGTTTATAGTCTCATCCGAAGGACTTTTGGGGAGAGTGGAGTCTGCACTGATGTTAACTCTAGGGGAAATTATCCCCTTGAACAGGAATTGAACCCAGGTTGTCAGAGTGTGAGCACAATGTTCTAACCACTAGGCTATCCCTTTCCCCCCTATATATACATACATACATATATATCTATATCTATATATGTATATATGTTAGTACGTCATTTTTGACGATGACCTCCAAAACAGCAGAGGAGGCAGCTGCTGTTTCGAAAATTGGGCAGAATACACGGGGGTAGAATGGGGAAGGTTAATTTTTTTCCACGTTTTCTGGATTTTTTCATGATCAGACATAGTTTAACAAGTAGTGAATAACTCATTAACTGAATAAGCAATTTTATGACAGTGAACCAAAGAGATAAACAATATATATACAAAATACAATAACCAACCAAACAATTCTAATATTCTATTTTTAAAAATGGGAAATAACACACACACACTTACACACTGAACAGACATGAATCCACAGTACTTTCTTTTAATGTACAACTATGAACATAAAAGAAAGGGAGATAATGTAACCTGATATAACTTGTTTGGTTCCCCCCCCCCCCCCCCCCCCCCCACCTCCATTTATAAGTGTGTGTATGCACACACAGGTCTTCAGTCCACATACACTTTTGCTTTGCAGCCTTTTACTGGTGTCTGTTGGAATTACAATAATGGGTCAGTCTCCAGAAAGGGGGTCAACCTTTTTTTTTCAAATATTGCTAATGCATAAAACTGCAAAATTAATTATTTCTCACAACACAGGCACAAATATACATTGAAAAAGCACCATGAACAGTCTTCAGACTGTGTATGTAGAAAAACCAAAAAAATGTGACTGAAAAGCACTGTTCAGAGCACGCCATTATGTGACATTGAAATGGGTCATGAATGTATTGATAATTAATGTACAAAATGCTTTTTGTCTGTAATTTGAAAACTACATGAACAGTAAACATAAACTTGAAACTATACAAGCATGGTGGTTTTAACTTGAAAGCATGTTGTGTATGTGAGAAAATCTAATTTTATTTTTTACCTCACCATGGTAACACTAACAGCCGGTGTCCACAAGTGACATAATCAAGTGTGCCCCTGCTGACCAATATGCAAATGAGTTGTCCCTATTTCATCAACCAGATAAAAGATCAAAGTATATTTAATCCAAAGAGCAATGTATTTGCTCATAACTCTGTGGAATGTTGATCAAAATAATGGATCGTTTTTGTAACCAGCCTTCAATGGGGTCCACGTTATGCAATGAGAGATTTTTAAAATATCAGACTATATTTTGCGTGTTGTGGGAAGAATTGAGTGTTCAAATTTCACTCAGCCAATCACAAGATCCCACCAATACCACACAATGTTGATTCAAGTGCTCAATGTGTCAGTAGACAAACACCAGCACTAAAAGTGGTACGGTGTCCTCACGTTACTATCAGGAGTATCCATGTTACTACAAGTGTCCATGTTACCATCAAGATTTCTACAAAAGTCAGATCTGCACTGTAAATACTACAATAACTTTAAATGACTCTATACTCATTTGACTATAACAATAAAGCAAAGTGTAGACTACAAAAGCAGATTTTTGTGTTGTTTAATGAGAATGGCAAACGGTCTCCATGTTACCATCAAGAGTGTCCACGTTACCATCAAGATTTCTACAAAAGTCAGACCTGCACTGTAAATTCTACAATAACTTCAAATGACTCTATATACTCATTTAATACAGTGCTATATTGAACTGAACCTGAATGTGGCCACTGATGTCTTACAATATTTTTTTTAATGTAATGTTTCACTTGCGACTTGCTATGATCCTTGTTTAAAAACATTTTTTCTTCAGATATCCACAGAAACCCTGTATTTGATGTTTTTTAAACTAAATACTGTCATCTAAATGTAGAAATAACAATTAAGCATAGACTTGTACATGGCTGTATGGGATCCATATTACCATCAGGGAGTCTGACAGTTGACCTCTTTGACCCCCCACTACACCAAGGCACACAAAGTTCTTGCTCTAAAAATCATAAATGTCATCAGGTAAGTAGTTATACTTAATGCTGGAAGTGATTTTTTACAAAACTGAACAGTTTTATTTTTTACCTCCTCTGTCACACTTTTGACCCCCTTTTCCAGAGACTGACTCTAATACTAATAGGAACATTCTGTTGTTTTTTCTAAGTAATTTATATTATTATTATTGGGCCTTTATCTTAACGAATAAAATCAGTAAAGATATTAACATTTGATATAACAATCTGGGGTGTTTTTTAAAACCCTGAAAGAGAAGACAGAAGTTGAGCTGACTTGAATTTAAAACCAAAAAATAAATAAAACTAATTTCTTTAAAAGTAACCCTAGCAAGTCTTCAGTACAGATATGGCTGAGCGCATGCGGTGATGTGGAGCTTGCTTATTCGCTTTAATCTTAGCTGTGGTGGCAGCTGTAACTTTTCGCCGTGACTGATGAATGTCACTGTGTTACAATGTACTTTTAGTAGTGGAACTGCAGGCTTGGGCGTGACGATGTTCATGTGCGTCACTGCGTGGGTGTGTGCAAAGTTCTGTAACAATGCAAGTCGAGCACAAGTCTGTGACTAAAGATTACAAAATAATGCTTCTGATATATTTACTGACAACAGCACAGACAATTTGTCATGTGTTAGAGTGCTGGATTGTGGGTACTGATCTGCTAAGCGTAAATGAGTAGATCAGATTTACCTGCACCATCACTGCAAGCCTCAAGGAATCCTTAGAAATGTTCTCCTTGCATGCTTTGCAACCAGCTCGGGCACTTTTTGCATATTCAGCCTTGAAAGGCAAGTCGCTATGATCGGACATGCTGCTTCGTGAAACAGATCGTAGTTTCTACACAATGCCGCAATAGCAAAACAGCAACCACTCGACCAGAAAAGAAACTGACGCGTTGCGCACCGGCTGGGATATGGCGGGAGTTGCTGTGATGGTCTGCACAAACTTTGCACACGTCACTCTTTCTACAAACTTGAAACATTAAATTTTGGCATTTAGATCTTTATGCATATAACGATATTATGGACAGTTCTCTAATTTTGATGTGTAGTTTTAAAAGACTAGTATAATATCACGAGTTTATGTTGATATTAGTTGGAATATTTCGATAAAAAGAAATGCTAGATTCAACCTTCTCCTACTTTCGTTTCTGAAAAACGGGTTAACCAAAACTTGTCCTGAATAGACCGGAAGTGAAAGTAATCGGTTCCTGCCAACTTGACAGTGGTGAACTGCACCAAGAAAACGTTCAAACCTTGCGATGGATGCTCCGTCAGAGTTTCGACAACGTAAGTGTGTACTTCAACATTTTGTTCAGCTTAATGTGTGTACTGTTGTTACGTGAATTAATGAGAAAAGGCAAAAAAGATTGCTGCATCTACCACATGCCGTAATGTCGTCTGAAATAGCAGACGCCGAGACGGAATGCAAGACGTGGCACAGTGGCAGAAATACTGGCACAGTGGCACTGAATGATGAATGCTTCAGTGACTGCATCACCCGTCTATCCTGTGAATGTGTGTGTGTACGTGATTATGAACATGTGTATGTGTGTGTGGTTTAAATTTGTAAACACTCGCAACATCCATAACTAGTTCACACAAGTGATCAAAATGCACTAAGCATATTTATAAGGCTGCCGTTGTATTACCTGTAGGCTACAAGACCTGCCTGTACCAGCAGCTGCAGATGATGTAATAAACAGAAAAACACTTTCTTGCAAAGTTTATTGTCACAAATTGACGTGTATGTGTCACTGTGTGTCAGTGCTTGCACTGTGTCTGTCTGTGCTGCTAATGATAATGATAAGCCATCACTCTTGGCGTCTTGCCTTCAAGTTATTCAACTTATTGTATGCATGCAATGGTGTGTAGTGAAAAAAGCCTTTCAAGTTTCATTGTCATATCATCTCATTATACTCAATAGTGCTTTGGCACAATCATACCCATGATTTAACTTAGGATCTGATTATGATATATTATCCTGTGTACCCAGAATGCCAGATCCAGCAAAAATGTGCCCAAAAGATGGCAGGTAAAGATGAAATATGTCATTAAAATCTGTAATTTGTGTTTGTTGGTGAACTGTTTGAGAGAAGGTCTATTTTGTGTACCTCAGAAGTGGAACTTGAAGCTTAAAACTGATCCAAAGTATATTATAAAGTTTTATAACTTAAGTAAATTAGTCTGTTATATTGTTGAACTTTACACTTTACAAGTGCATTCCCCAGTACAGGGCCTTGGAGATCACCCAGAGTTTGCACTTTCATCTTGCCTGGGAATCACAGCTTAAGTGCTAGACTTAAATAACCAGTGAACTGAACAAGAAGTGTGCAAGAGTGACTTTTCATTTATACATCACCATATAATATACTGATATAGGCAGCCATACTCCGACTTAAAGGATGATGTCCTTTTTAAAAAGAAAGTATATATAGCTTGTTATGCTAAGACTAAGAGCTTGTCATGGCTGAAGACAATCTCAACATAACCTTTTCAAACATTCGCTGATTTAATGTTGGCTTGGTTTGGCTACTTTTCTTGCATCAATAATTCATTTTTAATTGACAAAACTTTTGGCTAGGCCAAGGCCTGTATCAATGTTATGACTTAAAATACTCTTGAACTTGAAGGATGTGGTACATGATTGTTTATGCTGACTTTGGTATCAGACATGTTCAACAGTTCCTGCTGTCAAATGTTGTGCAAAGCATGATCCACCAGTTCTGTGATGTTGTCATTGTGGTCAAAGCCAGTTTCAAACAGCTGAAATATAAAATGATGATCTCTTTGTGTTAATGTTACTGTTAGTGTTAACTCTGTACCAGACATCAGAATCAGTGACTCTACTATGTAAGAAAACAAAAGCAAAAAAGTAGTCCCAGAAAGGGGTGGGGGGATAGCCTTGTGGTTAGAACATCATACTCATTAAATGAGGTAACTGAAGGCATGGGTTTGTGTCTCTGCTGTGCCATCTTGTTTGAGGGTATTTCACCCTGGCAGTAACATTGACTGAGGTTGACCCTAATTCTATGAATGTCCTTCAAATATAAACTATAAGCTGAGGTTTATCAAGGCAGTTTTAAGAAACTGATTTTTCCTTCTAAATTGTAAAATCTTGGGGGGGTTTGTTTTGTTTTGGGTGGTTTTTTGGGTGTTTTTTTTTTTTTTTTTGGGGGGGGGGTTCTTGTTATTGGGGTGGGGTTTGGGGGTTGTTGGGTTTTTTTTGGGGGGGATAGTGTTATGTGGGAGGGGGACGGGATAGCCTAGTGGTCAAAACATTGCATTCGCAATCTGACGACCCGGGTTCGATTCCCGTTCAAGGGGATATTGTCCTCTGGAGTTAACATCAGTGCCGACTCCACTCTCCCCAAAAGTCCTTCGGATGAGACTATAAACTGAGGCCCCGTGTGCGAACACACACAGAACATCTTGTGCACATGTTAAATCCTGTTCCGCTTTTGTAAGAGTAGGCCATTGTGTGCCGTAGGGAACAGATGACAGAATTGACAAAACTGCATACACACGGGGACTGGATGTAAAAAAAGCACATAAGAGCTTATTCTATTATCCTCGATATAAAAGAATAAATAAATAAATGAGTGTTTGTTGTTTTGGGGCTGGGAATTTTTTGTCTTTGTTTATTTGGTTGTTTTGGGTTGAGGTTTGGGGGAGGGGGGAGGCAGAGGATGTCAATGCTTGGTGTTCATCATGAGTTTTGGATGAATTTCATACCATAAGAGAAATTTCTCTATCTCATGAAAAGCTGCTTCAGTCTGTGTGACCTTAGTCAGTCAGTAACGTGCTGTGCCTGCTGCAATGTTACAGAGGGCCAGAAGCGGCGCGGCAAAGGAAACAAAGGTGGTGGGGGCACTGCACGACCCCAGCTGTTTGAAGACACCAGCAACAACCACCCACCACCGCCACCACCCCAGGGCTATGGCGTGAACTATGGGCAGCCTCAGACTCAGTATGGTATGGAATGGACTTGTTTGTTGCCATCCTCTTCTTCTTCTTTTTATTCTTTTTCTACTTCCTCTGAATCTTCTCCTTTTCCCTTTTCTTGTTGTTTTTCTTCATCTTCTTTGTTCTTCATCATCTTCTTCTTTTTCTGCTTCTTTCATTTCTTTTTCTTCTACTTCTTCTATGCTTTGTCTTCTTCGAATACTGCTTCTTGAACATCTTTTTGTTTTTCTTTGTCTTATTTTCTTCATATACTTCCAGTCTTCCTCTTCCCATTCTCTTCCTTCTTCTTTTCTTCTTCTTCTTCTTCTTCTTCTTCTTTTCTTCTACTTCTTCTCTTCTTCTTCTTTTCTTCTACTTCTTCTTCTTCTTCCTCTTCTTCTTCTTCTTTCCCTCCTCTCTTCTTCTTCTTCTTCTTCTTCTCCTCCTCTCTTCTTCTTCTTCTTCTTCTTCTCCTCCTCCTCTCTTCTTCTTCTTCTTCTTCTTCTTCTTCTCCTCCTCCCTTAACTCCATAGGGAATCTTTGGAGTACTGTGCTGAAGAGCTCTTCACTAATTTCCTCTGCCTGTGTCAGTTGTGTGCCAAAGCCTTGGTCTCTACAACTATTTGTATTAGATGACAGAATGTGATTTTTTTTCACACCTGTCAACATTTTGCTGAGATCAGTTGAAGGCCATATAGCACAGCACTAACGCATGCACTGTGGCATATACTTTAAGTAAAGGCAGGTCAAAATGGAAATTAATGGGACAGTAGTTTTGTAATGTCAGCAGTGTAAGTTGAGAATGGAGCTTTTTAATATGTATGTGTGTTTTGATTTAGTCCTTAGCTGTATTTTAAAAAGTAGTATTTTCAGTTCTTGTGAACAACAGAAATAGCTTTAGTTGGATTTAGAAGTGCAAGCATAATATTTCTGAGTTTAGTCAAATAACGTTTGTTGATTAAACATCACCTTAAGTCAAGGAAAGGCAACTAAGCAGAACATTATTTTTGTCCCCATTTGAGACAAATGATGATGTCACAAAAGCTACAGCAATTTTGGACATTGATGTTATGTTCTGTTGGCAAAAGTACCTGTTGAAAATCAGGGCCTTTGAAAACCCCCCCCCCCCCTAAAAAAAACCAAAGAAAAAAACAAAAAACAAATAAATTACCAGACAAGAAAAACAAAACTACACATGTAAAATTAAAAGAAATAAGAACTAAGTGAAATCGGATCCTAATACAATCTCCAAAATCAGAATGCAGTTGCCATCATGACGGTTACCATCAGGTGGGAAAAATCAGTCATATTTTCAAAATCTCACCATTGGTGAACACCTTAGATCCCTAGCCAACAAACAACAATAAGATCCAAATATTCTCAGTCTTTTTTTTCATATATCCAGTAATATTCAGTTTGTATAATTATGATGTTCAGCAATATTTTCCACAGTTAAGTCTTGACCAGAGCAGAGCTAAGGATGCTTTGTGTCTGTGGACAGGGTACGAGTTTGACCAGCCGGGCATGTACGTGCCTCAGCAGCAGGCCCAGTTCCCCGGCCAGCAGTTCTTCCAGGACCCCATGGCCAACATGGCCATGCAGTACGGCACCACCCTGGCTGACCAGGGCAAAGACTATGTCCACAAAAACGTGAGTGCGGGTGATGGGTGTTTGGGTTTTCCATTTTGGGTATTTTTGTTAAGGGTTTGTGTGTGTATGTGTTAGAGGTTGGTTGGTTTGTTGGGGTTTTGTGTGTGTTTGTTTTTGTGTTAGGGTTTTTTTGTTGCTTTTTTGAGGGGGGGGGGGGGCAAAAAAAACACTTGCGCAGCTAGAAAGTACTTTGCTAATCATTGAAAATGGAGTCACAGTGCTGCACAAATCCAACATTATTCAGTCAAGTGTGCTAAATTTAGCGCGCCTCTTCCTTTTACCTATTCGTGTGATCAGTCAGATAGATAGCACCAGGTGGGCTGGGATAGGATGGGATTGAATGGATAACGGCTGAGAGGAGCTGAAAGTTGGGGAACTGACAGCTGTTGAGTGTTCTTTCACACTACCATGGTAAACGACAGCTGTTGAGTGTTCTTTCACACTACCATGGTAAATGAATGAAGTGTTCTCAGCTGCAAGTGTTGATGTGCTTTTTTTTCTTTTTCCTTTTTTTCTCATTGACAGCGCCAAATAATTCCTGACTTATATTCTGACAGATTTGGATTGTTTGTTTTGTTTCTGAAAACATATAAATATTACTTGATGTTGCCATTTTCAGCAACAACTAAAAACTAAAATAGAAAAGGATTGGAGGTAAGTCAGTAAAGTATGTCATAGAGATATAGGATATATATGAACTTTCATATAATAAACCAGCATGTGTATAAAATCTCTTTGGCAGTTTAGGAATAGAGTTAAAGCATATAGGGGAGCTAATTTCGAGAAAAAAACCCCACCCAAATTGATTCCAAAATGATAGTAATATTGCCTGTGTTTTGTTTGTTGCAGTTGGAAAAGTATGTGGCCACATCCAAGCTGAAATACTACTTTGCTGTGGATACCAGATATGTGGGGAAAAAGCTGGGTCTTCTTCTCTTCCCGTATGCCCACTCTGTGAGTTTCATTGAGGAATGTGTGTGTGTGTGCGTGCATGCATGTGTGTATATGTGAGTGAGTGCGTGTATGTGTGGGTGTGTGTACGTTTATAGGTGTGTGAGTGAGTGAGTGAGTGAGTGAGTGAGTGAGTGAGTGTGTGTGTGTGTGTATGGATGTACATATGAGTGTATGTGTACAAGTGTGTGTTTGATCTTTACCATTGTGTGTGTCTTTATTTGTGTGCTGTTGACAGTGTTTCCCTGTGTGGTTGTTATTTTCCAGTTTTTGTGTGTGTGCAGGATTGGTCGGTGCAATACAACGAGGACGAACCTGTGGCCCCCAGATACAGTGTCAATTCTCCCGATCTGTATATACCAGGTAACTTTCCCTGATATGAATAGTTCCTGGGTCTGTGTGCGATAAAAGTGACTGATAGTGAGAAGGCATTTGTAGATCTGCTTACTTCCTCTTGTAGAAGAGATTTGAATGCATTTACAACAACAAAAAAGAAGCAATATTACACTCGCACAAATGTGCATACACTCACTCGCATGCTCACACACATGCATACACACAAACATACATGCATGCTCTCTCTCTCTCTCTCTCTCTCTCTCTCTCTCTCTCTCTCTCTCTCTCTCTCTCTCTCTCTCTCTCTCTCTCTCTCTCTCTCTCTCTCGCGCACTCACACACACCCACACACACCCCTTTATGGTAGGTAAAAATTGTCGCATGTGCAAAAATCCAACCATTGATGAACCTCAGGCCTCTAGTCAAGGAACAAGAGAAAATAAATGTGACTGGTTTTTCTCTTTTCCAGCGATGGCCTTTGTAACCTACATCCTGGTAGCGGGCCTTGTACTGGGGACTCAGGACAGGTAAGTGTGTCTGTGGTCAGATGAAATACAGACCCTTTTTCTGACTGCCAATGTGGAGGACACCTGGGGGGAGGGGGGGTGGGGGGGGTTCCAGCAGTGGATCAGTCTTGAGGTCACTTGTAATCGCTACCTAAATCCATTTCAGTCTCTTCTGTTTGGATCAGATTTAAACTATATAAAACTGATTTAACTTTTTTTTGTACTGCCAGCCATTCTGTTTTTGCAGAAAAAGATCCCTAGAACCATCCATTATTCATTTGGGGGGAGGGGGGGGGGCTTTTGTTTTTTTTGTTTTTTTTTTTAATTTTTTTTAGGAAATCGTGAAATACTTGGTTGTTATGTCACTACAAGTTAAAAATAAAAATCAGAAAAAGTAACTATGTATGGCAAACAGCCACCAGTCATACTTTAAGGAAACTCTGGGCATTGACATTGGCTGGTGGTCTTTTTTGGCTGGTGGTCTTTTTTATCTTGCCCAACATGAGGGTAAGAGTGAGTGTGTTATGCTGCCTTTCTTTGATGAACCGTTCTTGAGATCAGTAGGGATCTTGCTGGGGTTATGTTTTTATCTTTGATTTGGGGATTTTTTTTTTCTTACCATTCTTTTGTATTTACTGTGGGTTTTTTCATAGGCTGAATATATCCAGATTGACAGAAATATGATGTTTAGAAGTACAAAACAATCGGTCAGGATCCTTACATATTTTCATAGCATAAATGGCTTTTTGGGGGGGGGGGGGTCATTCATTCTCAGAATATTCTCAAAAACAGTCAAATGTCATTGCTAGTACCACTACAAAACTTGGGCTTTGTCTCATCACTTTTCACCATTATCCCCCCACCCCCACCCCCATCTCCCAATTTTTAATTGTCAGATATGTTTTCAATATGGTGTCAATCCCTGATGTGTTAACCAGGGCTAAAAGTAAATATATGTCTAAATCAATGAATAAGTGTCCTATTTCTTTCCTTCTCGTTCTCTTGACCCTATGTACATAGCGCATGGTGCCACTGACTTCTCTGTGTGTCTTCAGTCCATGACGAAGAGTTCAGTGTCGGCTGCTTGCTTTCAGGTTCACCCCGGAGCAGATAGGGATCCAGGCCAGCGCGGCTCTGGTGTGGATCATCATCGAGCTGTTGGCCTCCGTGCTGAGCCTCTACATCATGAACCTGCCCGCAGACATCAAGTATACAGATTGCCTGGCCTACTCTGGGTACAAATTTGTTGGGTATGTGCATTTTAACCTATAAAAACCTGAATGCTTTGTAGCTGAATTCCCTTAAAGGCTTATATTATCTGTGTGTGTGTGTGTGTGTGTGTGTGTGTGTGTGTGTGTGTGTGTGTGTGTGTGTGTGTGTGTGTGTGTGAATAATGTATTGGTAGACTGTTCTCCCTCCCTTTTAAAGGTGCCAAGTAAAGAATTTCTTGGGATTTTTTGTTTTGTTATAGTTTTTGAAGAGACAAGTTTTTAGTGTCAAAGTATAAGAATGAATGTTGTTATGATTTTGTTTTTAGTTTTTGTGCAGACAAGTTTTTAGCTTCGAAGTATAATAATAATGAATGAGGTTATGATGTGCTGACTCATTATTAGCTCTTGCTATAAGATACCATTTTGTTTTTCTGCCTGAACAGTTTGTTTACAGACATACATCAATAATACATTGATTAAGCTTGAGTACAATTGTACAACTACTTTTCGGTGGAGAGCAAAAGTTTTGCACGATCGATTTTAACAACAGAAAGCGAATTGCTTTATTTGTCTGGTGATTTTTTTTTTTAACTCAAGTTTATACTTATCAGTGAAAATAACACCACCACCCCCCCTCCCCCCTCCATCCCCCTGCAATTTGAAGGATTCTGTTTTTGATTTGATGAAGAATTCCTGTATCTGCACAGAAGGTTAACTCTATATTGACCTTGCATGCTCTGTAAATTTAACACTCCCAGAATCCTCTTCTCATTTTTTTCTTTAAAAAAAAACAAAAAAAGTCTTGCAATGTAATTTTTGTATGGCTGGATATAGTAAACTATTGTTTTTTCTTGATACATAACAAGTTGGGTTTTTTAACTTTTAATGTTTCATTTGCATTATTTATCCCTGAAGTGAGAATGCAGCTACCTTCATGGTGGGCAAAAACTGTTGCATACGCAAAATCTCGCCATTGGTGAACCTCAGAGCTCCAGCCAAAAAATGAAAAGTGCATTATTTTAGATTGTACTCTAGAAAAAAAGCCAATTTTAAATGTTTTAATTTATTTTATTCTTTTATATTGAGGATAATGGAATAAGCACTTATGTGCTTGTTTTTACATCTAGTCCCCGTGTGTATGCGGTTTTGTAAATTTGTCATCTGTTCCCACCAGCACACAATGGCCTACTCTTACGAACAGCGGAACAGGATTTAACGTGTGCGCAAGATCTTCTGCGTGCGTTTGCACACGGGGCCTCGGTTTATAGTCTCATCCGAAGGACTTTTGGGGAGAGTGGAGTCTGCACTATTGTTAACTATTATTATTATATTATTATTATTAACTCTTATAAATTTTTTGTTTTATCATAAAGGCCTGACCCTTGCCTGTGTGTTGTGTTTTTCAGGATGATTTTCAGTTTATGTTGTGTTTTTCAGGATGATTTTCAGTTTACTAGGCGGCCTGGCTTTTCACGGGATGGGCTACTACATCACTCTGCTGTGGTTCAGCGGGGCCCTGGCATTTTTCCTGGTGAGGCCTTGCCTGCCTGCCTGCTGTCTGCATGTGTGCATGGCACATTTTTTATCGCTGGACTTGCTGTCATTTGCGTACAGAGTTTGTGACAGGACTTTGCTGATAAGATTGATCTTAGTTTGGATTTTTTTCTGCTTGAAGTTACTTTTTAAAAAGTTTTTTTTATATGTACATAACAATACAAAACTAAACTAATGGCAAAGTTTGTTGGGAATTTTTTTTTATAAACATTTTGCACTGTTTAATGGGGACGGGATAGCTTAGTGGTCAGAGCACTCACTTTTCCCAGCTAAGGTTAAGCAGCATCAAGCGTGGTTACCATTTGGATGCGTGACCATTTGTGCACCATGGCTTCAATACAGTCCCCCAGTTCACCCAGCTGTAAATGGGTACCTGCCTCTTTAGGGTCAGGGAAGGTAAAGCAGCGAGGGAGAGGAGATGGGCGCTGCTCTCAATATGCTGGCCCCTTGAGAAGTTGAGGTCATTGATGCTTCCCTCCCCTATGACCACATAGGTTATGGGACACCTTTACCTTTGCATTGTTTATAATAATAATAATAATGTATGGAATTTATATAGCGCTGAATCTTGTCAAGCAACAAAGCTAAGAATGTGGAACTTGTAAAATTTTTGTAGAAAACATGTAAGTGGGTTGTTGTAGAAGTATAATAACTTTGTTATTATTTCCAAAATAGCTTTCTTGTCTTTTGCAGATAAAGACAAAGTCATACAAAACTTGAATTTATAGAAGGATGTTTTAAAAAAACGAACCGTTCTGTGTGGGCAGGTGTGCAGCCTGAAGCAGAAGTTGTCTCCGCCAGCCGGCAACGAGGAGTTCAAGCGGGGCACCAAGCGCAGCCTGTACTTTTCCATCGCCATCGCTGTGGCCCAGCCCCTGCTTATGTGGTGGCTGACCTCCCACATCATGTTTGGCCGTAAGGTCTAGCGAGGTCCTGCCGGACAGAACTGGACTCTTCTTGCCGACGACGTGTGTGTGTGTGTGTGCTGGAACTGAAGTGGGTGGAGTGGGTCCTTCAGGTCCTTTGGGTGTTGTGATGGTGCTGCCTTATCTCCTGACGCGTCGCTGAGCTGCTGCTGCTGCTGCTGTCCAGCCGCTCGTTCTGATCTCACTGCTCACAGCGTACCTCAGGCTCGTTTTGTCATACTTCATGAGCTTGCGATCCACAGGGAGCTAGTAGTGTCTTTGGGTTGCTGTGAGGCCACTGAGCAGATGAGGTCCTGCACTGCTTGTGGGTCACTTAGGAGGTACCTGTTCTGATCCAGCATACAGCGTGGTGATCAGTGAGGATCGTTAGGTGGAAGGTCCATTATGGTTTGAGACTACATGACAGGGGTGGTGTTCTCTATGCTTCTTTTCATGGTACGACCCCCATGCATGTTTCAAGCAGGGCTGAGAGATGCAGACACCTGCAGTACTTAGTACTTTGACCAATCCTCTCAAACCTGCATCTGTCAGGTGGGATGATGCTCAAATGCATGGTCTCCATATTCCCACTTCTTCAGTTCAGGATAGGAGCAAGAAATGTGTGTCTATGATGGGAATCAACCACAGAACCTCCCAGATGACCATCCACTGCACTAACCGCTGCGCCAAGGCAGTAGGTCCTGTCAGATCTCCAGCATTCATAGTGTTGCCGTCTTTGTCTGTTGATTAAGTTGGACTACTTGCCGTCTCTGAGAGCAAACACGTGGAAAGCGTTCATTTCTTAGTCGTAAGGGTGAGATGTGCACAAACTGTGTAGAAAAGAAAAAATACAAGACAAAATCGGCAGTGGATAGTAAATGAAGAAACTGTGGATATGTCATGTGTGTGCCTTGAAAGGTTTTGTTTTGTTGTTGTTAGGGGGGGTATGGTGGTAAGCATTTTATTAGAAAAAAGTCTGTAGGAAGAGGTGTACAGCAGAAGATCTTTAGAGAAGAAGTAAGTGTTTCAACCCTTCATTTCTGACACTCAGGGGGTACATCCAGATTTGTGAATTAACTATGGCAACAGAAATTTGCTCTCTCTGGATAGCAAAATAATTTTGCAGTCAGTCAGCATTCAAGAAAGATGTAGGAAGTGAAGTGATGTGATTGTGTACATTATGTAAGGGGCAAGAGGGATGTTCACTTAGATATTCGTGATTTTTTTCATTTGCACATTCTGATCATTGTACACTTTATATAGGTAAACTTAATTTGCAAGATTTTAATTTGTTGGTAATTGGAGTTGTGTTCATCTTTTATGATGACACACTGGTGCACTTGTGCCAAGGCTTAAGTTTCTACCTGCCCCTGATTAGAAGAATATTTCATATAGGTCTTGATCTAGATCTTGAAATTTAAAGTAGCAAGGGAAGAGGACTGTCGTATCTTGCTTACCAGTATACTACTGACATCTTCTTTTGTTCAATTTTTATTGATTTATTAAATATGTTCACCTACTTTTATAGATTTGGCAAAGTGTGGAAGTTGTTTTGTTGGGTTTTTTTTCGCTATTCTGAATTGCACTTGCACATAAATTCCGTGTTTAAACGGTTATGTCTTCCAAGTAACAGTCAATGCTTGGAGAAAGAATGATTAGTACCATACTTTATTTTTCATATTGTGCCATCCATTTAAAAAGAGTTTTGTTGAAACTTTTCACAGGTAAATGTGTGGTACATATTAGCATTATTTCTAATGAAAAAGGTTTTGATGAAGCCAGTACCTGCACCAACCATTTTTGTGCATTTGGAGCAAACATACCTTTGGGAGTGTATTTTTGTTTTATCTAGAAAGGTATTATCAAGTTCATTGCTGCTGCACCCACCTTCTCCTGCCTATACTATCTCCTCTTCTCCTTTTTGTTGTGTCAAATAAGTCTACATGACTTAAATGGCAATAAAATATTCTGAATCTGAATCTGTGTCTCTGCCAACACATGAACACACCCATACATAACTATACGAGTTATTATTTTAGTCGTTACAGTAGTAGTTGTAGTGGTAGTCACAGTGGTAGTAAGGAGAAGAGTGGACAATTCTTAAATGTTTTCTCTCGTCTCATCAGGGTAGCCCAGAGCACTTGACAACAAGAAAATTGTAATGATAAACATTTGCATGATCTTGATCCAAAAATTGATCTAAACTAACCTCAGCATCACTTTGAAATACAAATACTCAACATACACACACTTTATGAAGACCTGCACTCTTGAATTAGTACAACCAACGCCTACATATTTTTGCATACTTTCATTTTTGTCCCTTTTGAAATTTCCTCAGTCACCTTCACATTTATTTCTCTTTTGCTCAGGCATGTGAGTAAATGTCTGAACCTCTTTCTTGCCAGCAAAGCATGACACAAAAGGCAGGAGAAGATGTATGTCACTTTGTAGAATGTCAAGTTGTCGAACAAAAAAGTAAGGCAAGACTTGTGGTGCATTTGCTCTTCTTTGACATGGCGAATGCTGTTGGTGGGGCAAAATTGGTGCACCAGGCAATCGTCAGATTTTCAAGGCAACAGTGTGGAAAGCCATGTTTCTATCATAGACTGATGACAAGTGTTGAACTGTGACCTCATCCCTGTGGATTTCACTGTGGGTTCATCATAAATGCCATTACATTACATATGAAAAGAATGTTGATTCTTGTCGTGATGCTGAATAAGTCTTTTATGATGATGGGATTCTTGTTGTTTCTGTTTGACTTTTTCAAAGTATTCTGTCAGGACAAGGTGTGTTTTTCTCAAACTTAATAACTAAGGTGATTCTGGACTGAATGTTGAGCGCTGTATGATTTTGTATTATGGTAAAAGGAATCTTAAACTTATTGATCTGTATTAAAATGTGCAAAAAAAAAGTATGGTTTAGGTATCAATCTGTTTTAAACATGACATATTAAGAGTGTAGAATGGTGTGTTGGTTAAACTGTCGTATTATAACTTGTATTCTGTGCATGTGTGTGTAGAAGTGAAGGAACGCTGCGAAGCTGATATTTTGCTAGCCCATGTATGATGGCAAAGCATGTACCCATTTAATCTGCATGTTTGTTGTACTGATATCATCAAGCTCTGTGTTGTGGTTACTTAATTGTACATTCAGGTTGGGTTGGAAGCATCAAACGTATCCCATGTTTTTGTCCGTCTTCCGCCCTGAAAGTACCAGAGGTAGTCAGCATAGAAAATATATGGAAAGGTAGGTAGTATGCTATCACACGTATCTGCACAGCTTGCTGTAGAGTTGGTAACAAGAAGTATGCATGGAAGTGTGTGTGTGTTATGAAAATGTGGATCTGTACATATGTCATATATTTTTACTGCTTTAAAAGCTACAGGGCACGTTGATTCTGATGCCACTTACCTTGAGGGTCATTTGGATGGGATTATAAACCAGTGCCCCGTGTGTGCAAATACATGCAGAACATCTTGTGCACATGTTAAAACCCCATCGACTTTTCGTAGAAGAGTAACCTTGTATGGATGGAGTGTGGTAAGTGACACAAACAGTCCCACCATGCAGCCTGTCACCTGGAGAATGGAGAAACACCCCCAGGGTCAGCTAGTCTGTGAAGCTGAGAAATTCAGAGCAGTGCCCCAACAACTGTTCAGGGAGTTAAAGAAGTCTGGTGAAGTCGAGTCAAAGAAGTCTGGTGAAGTCGAGTCAAACCCTATCAATGTTGTTGTGACTGCCTTTTCAGTGACAGAGTCTTGTGTACACCCAACACCACACTGTTGATAGAGATCTATTAATTACCACTGCATTTTCTGTAAAGGGATTGCTTGGCCTGAGAAAATCATGCCAGTGTTCTCTATGCCATATGCACTCTGATTTTTTGCATGTTATCGCATTTTATGGAAGGATGTCACTGAATTCAGAATATGAAGTGAATAACGATTGTAGTTTTGAATGCAGGCTGCACGCTTTTTCTCACAGTATTCTGCATGGATACTTGCCGACTTTTTCTTTCTTTCTTTTTTAATGGTTACCATATGGGTGTGCCAATCATATATAGACATTACCTGTATCGTTTTTATCTTCATTCTGTCATGATGTTATACAGGGCAATTGTACTATATCATTTAGCGTTGATAATAGTTACAGCAGATGTTTCTCCATGAAATGGGGGAGAATGGATGCCGTTCAGGCTGATCCTTTCCTCCTGCCTATGTGATTCTGCGTTTGCCTCAGAGAGGAGGTTTTTAATGACAGGACTTTGCTGTGAGACAGACTTTGAACTGTTGATCTTCTGTATGAGTGATGGGTGCAGTAACTAGCAATGTGTTTTATAATAATAATATATGGAATTTATATAGCGCTGAATCTTGTAAAAACAAATTGAAGCGCTTGTACACAAACACACACACATATATATATTTATATATATACATACACACTCACACATGGATGTGTAACTTTGTACATTGATCTTTAAACCACAGTGTTGATTTGAAATGATGGTTGTTTCTGTTCACTTGCCCTGTCACTGGTAACACACTTTCTTTCATTTTGTTGAGCATGGATTGTTTTGTACAGTGTTTTGCATGTCATTATTAATATCATGCTAGTCTTTTACTGCTTACTATCTCTCTCTCTCTCTCTCTCTCTCTCTCTCTCTCTCTCTCTCTCTCTCTTTCACACACACACACCCACATACATGCAAACACACAGAACATCTTGCGCACACGTTAAAACCCGTTCCACTTTTTGGAAGAGTAGGCCATTGTGTGCCGGTGGGAACAGATGACAAAATTTAGAAAACTGCATACACACGGAGACTGGTTGAAAAAAAGCACACGAGTGCTTATTCCATTAATCCTCGAAATAAAAGAATAAATAAATAAATAAGCAAACACACACACACATATTCTCTCACACATACACACACTATCAGCAACACACACACAGAGCGAAACACACACACACACACTCCTTTGTATGTGTATGCATGCATATCATTCAGGCATCCATGCTTACAATGCAAACACTTTGTTATAGAAACTAACACTTCCCCAGTACACTCGAGTCTTTCGCAATCAGCTTAAGTTGATTTAAGTTTTGTCTTTACTCGCATCTCCTTTTCTTGTTTAGTTGACTTTCTGTGAAAGCAAATGCTGCACACATCATCAGTGCTGTATACATGACACTTTGAGAAACTGTCATCTGATGGAATTTACTGTGTGTGAAGTGTGCAAGACTAAATGTCATTGGGGAGTACGAGTGATTCGCTGCCTGCCTGGTAAGAGAAGAATTATCGGAATAAATGAGGATCAGGCAACCTGTTCTTGATGGTGCTGAGTTACATGTGATGCTTTCTGGTGTGTTCAGTACCTTATTTGTGTGTGCGTGGGAGGGAGGGGAGTGTTTGGGTTGGGGGGGGAAGTTTGGGGTTGGGGTGGGTTTTTTTGGGGGGTTGGTTTTGGTTTTTTTAGGGGGATAATTTGGTGGGGGGTTTTGTGTGTGTGGAGGGTTTTTTTTAACAGGTGTGTGAGCGCATGTGTGTGTGCACGCACACATTAAGTTCTGAGTTCCAGTATAGTGTTGTGTGTGCTAGTGATATTTTTTTAATTAGATACAAAAACGCTGGCCATATAGATGTTTATGGGGTGTGGGTGTGTTTCAATAAATGCATAAATCAAATATCAACACCAGTCTGCTTTACACACACACACACAAAATGCAATAATAACAATAGTGTTGAGATGTATTAAGCACCAAAGATATAAATACAAGACAATGAGCTCTAGATTTAAAAAAAAAAAAGTTGCTGCTGTCAAAAATCAACATGATTTTAAAACAAAAGAATTTTTAAAAAAGAACCAAAAGTAGCACAGTTTTCTACGGCATACATGTCACCAGCACTTGGACCTCCTACACACAGACCAAACTTCACTCACAACAAAACGCCATGCAAAGACACAAGAGTCAAATTTCAGGTAACGCAATCACTAAAAGCAAAAGTGAAAGAAAAAATGTTTCTAATGCCACTGTAGATACACAATGTACATATATCTAATTCGATTGTTAACGACCACACAATGGTCTAAAAATATACTTATTTCGTTAGAAGCAGTATGCTTCATCATGTGCTTGCTCAACTTGATTTAAATTCAGTCTAAAACAAAGCATTCAAAAATATCCAATATCAAAAGATCGCACCATCTTCTATTATTTCGAAGTACAGCATGTCTTCAGGGGACAGGATAGCTCAGTGGTCAGAGCACTCCCTCTCCCCAAGCAAAGGTTAATGAAGCAGAGCTGGGCATGGTTGCCTCTCTGATGGGGAACTGTTCATGCGCCTTAGCTTCCCAGTTCACCCAGCTGTGAATGGGTACCTGCCCTCTTAGGGTCAGGGAAGGTAAAGCAGCGAAGGAGAGGAGGTGGGTGCCGCCCTCAATATGCTGGCCCCTGAAGAAGCTGAGGTCTCTGATACCTTGCTCCCCTATGACCACATAGGTTGTGGAACAGCATTACCTTTTTACACATCTTTATCATTTTATCAAACTAGTAAACAAGAAAACTGTTTGATGAAGCATTAATAAAAGAAAGATCAGCCTTACACACAACTCAGGCCAACCAGTTTCTAGTGTGCCTACAAAAGTTGGGATCACTTCTTTTTGTTTAATCTCTTAAGACTTTTTCTCCTCCTCCTCTTTTCTTTCCTCCTTCTTCACCACCACACATTAAAAATATTTTGACTCGTGAAGTTATGTTCATGTCTGATGTCAGTGTAACCCATTTTTCTACATTCTTTCAAAAGTATAGTAGTTAACCATAAATATTACTATGAATTATACCAATATAAATTCAGTCAACCCTAAACCAAGTATGCAACAAATCAACAACAACAAAAATTTTCTTAAAGAAAAAAAAGAAAAAATATTCACCAAAATGACAACTGAAACAAACATTTACATAAAACTGGATGACTCATGAACATGGAGGCAAACAAACAAAAAGAAAAATCTTGTGTGTGCTTTTGAAAACCTTGAAATGTCAAAAACCTACCACGTTTCGAATGGCCACACTGAGAAGCACCTGTGATAAAAAGGTTTAAACTGTCGTTCACACATCATGCACTGATATTTCCTGTTCCATGTCATTGCCATTTCTATGGAAATGACATCAGTTCAAACCAGTTTTCACTGTGGATTAAATACAAAAATAAAGATTTTTTTTTTAAACCCACACCCATCCCTGTTAAGAAAAAGAGGAGGAAACCCTCTAAATAAGCATTTCACTAAGCATGCTTCACGACAAAGTACCACTGTTTGCTGCCGAGAAAAAAAACTACGCCGTTTCAGTACAAATTATCGCAAAATATGACTTGGATTCAAAATACCAATCATAAATCATCCTATTCAAAATACTCACTGAACATACATTTTGACTCGCAGTCAGTTTGGATATATTCAGATAACTTTCACAAAAAAGACACAGTGTTCTTGCTGAGAGTACTTTTACTTGCTGCAAAAAATGAAAGCCATTCATGCTTTAAAAAAGACTTCCACATAATGTCTCGATAATGTACACAACACGAAATCTGAGTAATGTACACAATGCATAGCTGTCAATGATAACCAATAACAGTGCCAACAGGACTCAATACGTATGCAAGCTGGATTCCAGAGTTCAACACAATAAACAGATACGAACGAACAAACATAAAAGCATAATATATGAGATCCAAAGTGAGCACATAGAGCAAGCGATAATGCGACAGATTAATTAACACACATCAGTCTTTCTCTTGATTTAAAAAAAATAGAGAGATAAAGAAACATCACACAATCCAAACAGTCAACTGAAAATACAAACTGAAAAGATTCACCATAATTTTCTTCACCAAACACAACACAAGCATTATTTTCCAAAAACAAGAGCAACATACATGTCTTGTAAATAAAGAGTAAATAAAAATCTGAAAATTGTTTCAAACATGTCACAAAATTACATCAATCGATTACAACCCTGTGAAACGAAAGCCAGGAACAAACACATACAGAAATCGTACATGTCAACAAATTTAGATGATCTTTTTCTGTTCCCTTATCATTCTCTAACCACCCCTACTCCCCTCCCTACATCTATGTCCCATCCCTAAACCGATGACATTACTTTTTTTTGAAATGGTATATGTACAATGAAGTGACACACAAATTACTTTCAAAATGACAGACAGAAGGGAAGTGTGTCTGTGTGTATGTGAGAGTTAAGGGGGGTAGCATAGGAGGGTGGAAGTGAAGATGTCCAACATTTATTTCTTGTTCCAATTTAGGTAATAATTTTATCAGATTATAACATTCTCAGTTGTGTATTCTGACACACAACAAATAGTCTCTAGCATCCCTTTCTTTTGTCAGATGAGAGAAAGACTGACTCCGTCCTGGATACAAATATAAACACAAATACTGTTATTATCTCAAAATATCACACAGAATAAACAGACCTGTCGATCGAAATCAAATCAAAAACAATTTTTGATGTTATATTGAACAAACCCACATAATTATGGTGAAACAGTGTAGCCAGTCTAGGGATCTCGTCTCTAACCTGCCTCATCAAGAATCTCAAATGACGGTGGCCTAGTATTATAAACACAGGTTATGCTGAAAATTTAAAAAACCCTTACCTATCAAGAGCAGTGACTGTCTTCAGTCTAACGTTCTCCCTTAACAGACTCTTATGTGGATTTTATAGCAAGTGAAAGTGACCTTTAGGACACTTGGCAGGCCCTCCTTTCACAACGCTGTGTCGCATTATGAAGACGGCACTTGATTGTTATGGGTTCTGAATGTGAACAGGATGAATGATAGGACTATACACACACTTCTGTAAATGATTTGAAAAAGGTTAATAGTGCTTCACAATACTATGAAGAGGTTCAGGATGCTCTGGCTTCTGAGTATTTTTACAGGGCAAAGAATTGGATAGCTATTTAATCATATTTAAAAAAAAGAAGAAAAACAAGATCATAGGTAATCTGGCAGCTACAAAACATTTCCCAACCCAGATACTGACTGTGACCTTACCATTAAACAAAATATTGGCACTCATACTAACAGATCCACAATTGTGAGGGTTTTGTTTTTGTTTTGTTTTTTTAATTTTTAAAAGATGTTTCCATTTTTTCTCTTTTTCAGTTTTATTCTTGAATAATGACTGAATTTGCTGTCCTTTTTAGCTGATGTGTGCTAGCCACAAACATCCATGAAGAAAAAAAAGAAAGAGCGAAACATTATTCCACGTCTTCTCTTTTTGACACATCAGTGTCGCTGCTGATGAGCTCAGCTCCTCGCTGCCCATCTCAATACAAAAAAAGTATATGGCATTTTGGTACTGGACTCTAGCATTTCATTGCACTCCTTCCATGCTCCCCTTCCATACTCCCAGGGAGTATTACTTTAACAGAGCAAACAGTTACTTCGATCAGTGTCCCTGTTAAACCAGACTGGCTAAACCAAAATCAAACAACACAATCCATCACAACATGATCAGTGTTTACTGGTTGTTTTTGTCCTATTACCCACCAAACACGGACATGAATTACAAGTCTGTGAGTATATACACAATGGGGATTAAGGCACTGGCAGATCTGCACATTACATGTACCTGGGAAATTCAGACTGAATATATCTAGCTTGTAGAGTGTGTAAAATCTTCACATGACTGCAGCACTAGAGAAAAAAGAAACGACTGCACAGAAGAGAGAGAGATGGGAGATCGAGATTAGGGGATAAAACCAATCCTGAATGCCCAAGGCATAGTTGAGATTCAAACCAATGACTTCAAAGACCTAAAGCATCAGACAGACAGACATCAAATGCACACCCTACGTGACTGCAGCTGCAGAAGATAGATATCAGAGCAAGCATAAGCACCTCAAGGTCCTGCGTGTGTTGTGTGTTCAGGACTGCGAGCATCCAATGCATACACACAGGCCCCTACAACTCTCATTTCTGTTCACAGTACTGGCCAGCGGTCAGGTAAGGAGAGACATCATTCACTGTTGCACCTCTCCCTAACCAACATTGTCCCTTTTTCCTTTTTCCTGCTCCCCCCCCCCCCCCCAAAAAAAAATTAGCTTCAATAGTTTGTCTTGCTCTTTTGGCTCCTAAAATTATGATGCCCATAGATAAATGTCATCACTCACCACTACCGACATGTGGAAATGCAGCCAAAAAGCAAACCCCTCAAAAATAAGGTGAAAAGAATATGAAATAGAAAGGTAGCTATGTTATGGATAGATGACAGCAAATCAATCAAATAAGGCGCCCAAGCCTCTCCACACTTATCTCACTTCTCCAGAGAAAACTTTCCCCCCCAAAAAACCCTGCATCCACAAACAAAGATAAAACACTTAAATACAGCTTTTTAACAGTCCTGCTGCTTGTCACAATGTGCAAGGGAAACAAGGTTTTTAAATACCAAGGGCAAAAATAAACACAGTATGTGGTAAATTATTGTAAATAGAGATAAATGAATAGGCAGATACAAAAATAATAATGCACTAAACTGAAATATGAGTGAACAGGACAACAAACAGACCAGAAAATGCAGGATAAATCAGAGCAAAACAAACACACACAAAAAGTGAGTGTGGGGGGGGGGGGGGGGGGGGGGGGGGAGTTGTTTCCAACAGCATAATCTCTACAGGACTACCTAATGATTTCACATACCCTTGGAAAGAATGTCTTCAAAAAAAACTGACAGATCTTTTAACCCTGACATTTAAAAAAATTAAAAAAGAAAGAAAAAAAAGTAAAAGAAAGTAAAAAGACAGGGATAATTTTCCTGCTATTTGGATCACTGACTACTGTTGGATTTCTGTCACAAAATGAATCGAACATTCAAAACCTTTGCCATGTCTTGGCAATGGGCAATACTGATTCAAAGTTTGGAATCAAAACGTCTGAGAGCTGTTCCTTACTTGGTTAACTTGACAAGTTTTGCCAAGTGTTGTTACGTGTATTCAAGAAATATGTGCTTAGCCAGAGGGATTGTGTAACAAAAGCTTGCATGGATCTATCTCGCAGAAGATAACAAGATGGCAGTTAAAGGTGAACATTTTCTGTTTGCAGGGTTGATCATTATTCAAATTCATTATATACAAACAATGAAAAAAGACCTTTGCTGAATCTAGTATATTTCTTCTTTTTTTAAAGTATATTCCTACTTCAATGATAAATTTGATGTAATTGAATATGTAACCATGCTGACCATAACTTAAGATTTAAAAAATTCAGATTCAGATCGACTGAACTTGCAAGGGGTATGTATACTATGTCACTGGCTATTATTTTACTGACAGACAAGCATCCCCTAAAATAGTTGAACTGAAGGCTTCAGTGCAGTCATCATCATCATCATTGTACTGTCCTTGTGTGCAGCGGCATGTTCTTCTTCTTACTGTTGTTCATATCATTTTTTCATTGTTTGCGTTGTTTGATAATTCTTTCAATGACAACTGCATGACTGTCTTCTTCATATTCTCATGTATGACAAGCACAAAGATCTTTTGGTCGACAGCTTGATTTGACATGTCAGGTACTAAATAACTACCTTTGACATGTCACTGCATGTGTATAGGGTTTGAAGTAGTCGTTACAGTCAAAGTAACAGGACTCTGTACAACTTGTGCCAGCAATGTAGAAAAACAAAAGCAAAGACACTTAACACAAGACATCAGAAGCAAACAAAACAATTTCTTTGTAATTCAAAGAAATTGGCATTTCAGGGTCTAGTTCTAAAGACACCAAACATCTTTCTTTCCAAAACTCTGTGTGTGGGTGGGGGGGGGGGGGGGGGGGGGTAGGTGGGTGATTTTTTTTTCTCCTAGAGTGAGAATATAATCTTCATTACTGTTGGTACTGAAAGTTTATCCTTGTAAACATGTCATGCCACAATACCTTTGACAATATTCATACATTAATCATACATGTATTGGTCAACAAAATAATACTGTTTCACCGCTACTGATCCCACATGGGAAAAAAGCATGATCTTTCACAAAAACAGGCAAAAAATAACACTGAATGACAGTTTCATAAGGGGCTAAAATAAAAAATTTTAAAGAATGATTAGAAATTAAAGAATGAATCATGTTTTTTGTTACCAACAACAAGAAAATGGTGGAACTAAAACCAAATCCCCAAAGAAATAAACCACACACACACACACACACACACACACACACACAACACACACACACACACACCACACACACAAACATACTCACACACACAACCAAAAGGAAAAATGTGACTATGTGCACGATATTCCACAATGCTACACTTTTTCTGCCATGTCAGACGTTTTTTGTTTTGGCTTAAAAACCAACCAAAAAACATAGGACATAAAGATAAGAGAGAAACATTTCCATGGTAGAAAAGATCCATCTCTTATTGCATGTATACATATATATATATATATATGCACATGTGAAAGTGTGTGCCCAGAGTGTGTGCATATGTGCATACATTCATCTCTGTGTGTAAGTGCATGCATGTGTGTGTGTGTGTGTTTCTACACAACACTGTGCATGTAAATGTTTTGATAGGACAAAATCAAAGCAACTGATACATTTCATAATGATTTAGAACAGAACAAGTCGCACACTGTATGAAATTAAATGATACAATTTTCAACTACACATAGCTACGAGAATAAGTCACACATTGTAAAACAAGTTGTTCACAATGAATACATATATTTTTTTTTTTTAATCTAGTCAGTAATAATATATTGCTTACAACCCAACTGACCACAAAGCACCAAAGAACCAAGGACTAAAACTGCGTCAAGAAATATGCCTGAACAGAAAAAGCAGACCATGAGTAAACAAAAAATCAAAACCTACAAGCACAGCTCAAAAAGCTAGCTCCTTCATCGCTCAACTCTTTGATCACGTGGCCTCTTTTTCCAATCATACATGTGACATGTCTGACCAGCCGTACTAAGAATTCCCAGTGACTTCAACACAACAAGCACCATCTGAGGTGAGATGACTCACTCATGGCAAGATTTATATATATATATAAATTATTTCAAAAGAACTTGCACAAAGGATGAACACAGGTATTCAAATTGAAAATGTTTCTTGGAAAAAAAGGCAACAATAACCTCAGAAAAATGAAATAAATTTTTAAAATGATAAAATCCATGTACAGGTTGAAACTCTTCTTCTTCCTGAAACACGGGCTTTTTCAACTCCAGGAAGCACCCCCTATCAAAAAAGCACACAGACTCGCAACAAACCTTACCTACCTACCCACCAACCAAACATTGGGCGTAGACTTTTTGGTCATGTATAGCCACATTTTGTGCTTACTTAAAACAACAATTATGCTCTATCTTCAAGGAGGCTGAAGTAATACAGAACACACCTCACCCCTCAAGTCCCAAGCAAAATTAACTTGTCCATGATATGCTGTCCCAAACAGACACAAGGTACCCTTTTGTGGAATCAAAAGAGCACAAAATGACGATTTTCCAACAGCAAAACAGATGTTCCTGTCCTCAACTGATATTTCACCAGGTACTCGACCACAGTCATGCAATCTAACAGCTTTCCTAACTCAGACACCAATGTTGGCCCTAAAGGAATTTTTCTTTTGGATTTTCCCCCCTCTCTTCTGTGGCCAAAGAGTCAATATACCTGTCAAACAAGCCAGAGGTCTCTGTTCTCCATCTGATGACCCACCATAATTTTATCCTCCATTCTACTATATCTAAACCAGTAGTCAGGATACTGTTATTTCAGATGAGATGCACACACACACAAAAACCCAAAAATCAAGGTTCCATGTGAAACACACACTTCATGTTCATACATGTACATTAAAAATTTAAAAAAAAGACTCAGAACAACAAGAGTTGTCCCTGGCAAAACTCTATCATAAAAATGTCATCATTACAAGCAACTTAGTCTACATTCAAGCAGAAGAAAGACCTACAAAACAAACAAAAAACCCCAGACAAAATGGTGTCTGTACAAATTGTAGTGTGTTCTTCAAGGAGAGGGGCCTGGACTTCACATAGAAAATTCTTGTTGACACATATATGCCATGTATTGAGTTTGGCAAACAGCCAAGACCCAGCCAGGACACAGGCAACATCAAAAAGGCTGTCTGGCAGAGCGACACAGCAGTTGTACATTCTGCTTCAACCACCAAAGTCATTGCAGGGCCTTCTTCGCATAGCAGTCTGTTGGAAACCTTCCACAAAACTGTTCTCTACCAGTGCTGGCATTAAGGTATAAGTTGACAGCCAATGGAACAGTGAGTGAAGTGCTTATGAGATGGTAAAAAGCAAACCAGAAGGGAACAAAAATCAATCTTCCTTGAAGCTAACTAATATATATATATATATATATATATATATATATATATATATATATATATATATATATATATATATATATCTATTATAAATAGGAAAGTGGGTCTGCATTTCTAAATAAGAACTAGATTCAATGTGAAGTATAGTAGCACCACATACACACCTACCACACATTCACATAATAAACACATTCACTCACACACACATACACACACACACAAGTAGTAGGCACATCATGCATATCAAAACTGGCATCACTTTTTAAAAAAACCAACCCCTCAGAACCCAACATAATATCAAACACAAGCTAAAACATACACTTTTCATGGATAAAATGCCACTGTTCATTGTTCTGAACAGGCACAAAAAAGTCACCATGTAAACAAAATTAATGTGATATATGAGTTCAACTTTCTACCCAACATAAAAAGGCCATCAATGTTGATCATCACTCTGACAACTTAGTGTCGGTACAAAACAACGACACTAGTCCCTCAACTGACAGCAGACATGAGGATGGTGGAGAGTTGCACTGACCAAAACACCAGCTCTCTCTGTTTGTGCCCATGCCACCAGGGCCTAACCAAGGCTTTTTCAGGTCATTCAGTGATGTTGTCTTCTGCCTCCACCCACTAGGCCTTCAAGATGGAGCTACCCCGATCCCAACAACCCTCCTCCTGGGATGATTGATCCAATCAAGGTTATCCCCCTTATCAATGTCCAAATAAAATCCAAATAAAAGTATCAAGGCACCCCCCCCCCCCCCCCCACCAACACCTCCCCAAAAAACCCAAAACAAAACAAAGCAAAAAACCAAAAAACAAAACAAAAAAAACAAAGAAAGAAACAAAAAAACAAAATAAAAACTGTGTACAATAGTTTTACCTTAGGCCCTTTATGTTGTAAACTATACCAATACCATCCCACATCACTGAAGAAATCACGTGTGTATATAAGCGGGCACACTGAAATACAGGTTGCTTTCAAACAGGACACAATCTTTTACCTCAGAAAAGTATGTAAACAGTCACAACATAAAAATAAAAGTCCACATAAACACACACAAAAATTCAATTTTCTTTTTTTAAATCAAAAGTCTGCTGCATGCTTCGAAAAGCATTCTATGCAGCTAACAAGGCAAGGCAGAGTATAACATTACTGACCCCCCCCCACCCCCACCCCCAAAAAAAAAAAAAAACATAGAAAATTTGACATGCTGGCTAAGACTGAAATCATACTATCACTCAGACACTCTTGGCCCTATCACTACCTTCTCCCTCACCAGAAACACAACCAACACCTATCACAGTTACTCATGCACCAAGTTTATTCACTGACAAGCAAACAACACTCCTAGGTAGGAAGGGGGTGGGGTGTTTATAATTGCCCTGTAATTTAGCCTTCATGGGACGATTACAGTATTTTTGACGTGACTTGTCTTTTTTCTTTCCCCAATGGATGACTGAGTGGGGCAGGGAGGGGGGGTAACTTGTGTGTAGTCTGCATATCTATACTGAATACAAGGATCTTCACAAAAAACACACACTGGAACAAACCCCTTGCACTGCTAAAGGGTGTTGTGTGCACATGCTTGCAAGCTGAGAAGGCCCAGGTTAGAAGTCTATCAAGAGACAGGGGGAGAAAGAGTATGCCTCCTAAGCGTTTTCTCAGTTACGTGGCATGACAACCAAAAATTACATATCAACGCACACACCAGGATTTCCATGGCCTGCACTTTCTTGGGTTCACATCCTGCCTGAATCTCCAGATTGTCGCATCTACTGTGGGGAGATTCAAAATTCTTCTTCTCCATTCACATAACTGAAGCACAATTACGGCATCATACTTCAACTCCAGTCCCCTTTCCTTCACCCAGTGATGGAGCGTGATCACACTCATGTTCCTAAGGCATGCGGCTTTATTCCCAGCTGCCACTATTTAAAAAAACCAAAAACCCAGCCTAGACTGTATAGTCACAGCCGATCTTAAAGCTTTGTAATTCCCATAGTACAATCCACTGTTAGACAAGATCTAGACAAGATCCTACTCCCCTATTCATCCCAGAATATCATCCCTGCCAACAAAATCACAAAAGAGATTGCTGATATCAAACCTTAAAAAAGCAAAATCTTCCACTTAAATGAAAAATATCACTCCTACTTGCCATCTTCAGATGCTTGAACTGATCAGCCAACCAGGATTTACGCACACCAAATGTATATAAAACAACCCATGGCAATATGAAAATAGTCCCTGGTTGCATTTCTATAGTAAAACTCAAAAGTTACAGGCAAACAAACATACGAATATATATACATGCAAGAAAGAAAAAAAAAAAGGAAGAAAAGGCAGGTAGCATTTTACTACATCCATGGTTAATCACATTCTTGTTAAGGAGAACAAGCTGAACTGGATACAGAGATACTGGCTGTGAGATACAACACCAGCTCAGTGGGGTAGTTAGCACAACTCCTGATCCCTGCTCATTTTCAGGATGAAAAATTGACCTTCCACCAGGCCATCCCTAGCAGAGGGGTTTTCCTAGATTAGACTTTGGTTGTGGTTCATTTTCCCTGCAAATCCTTTCAATGAGATGGTATACCGAGGTCCCTGGACCAGACGGCACATGTAACATGAGGTGCGTATGTTAACCTTGGTGTTCTTGAAGATCTGCTGCTGCTGCAGTCCGTCACTACAGTCACTCTGGATTTCCTTCCTACCATGTCACCACAGCTTTCCTATTGTCATCTGCCAGGATCAGTCTTAGGGCCATCCAGTCGAGAAGGAAGGGATCAGCTGTGTTCTGGGTGTTCACTGTAGCACAAGATGGTAACCACTCAAATTATCTAGAGTTAATACTACGACACATACAAATATTCATTTATGCACATGTGCACGAGCACACACACACACTCTCATTAAGACGGTTCTCACACATGATCCAACATATCAAACTCCCAGTCACCACAAGCTCCCTCGTCTTTATCACAATCACAACAATTTCCTGCCCACTCCCAAACACCAAACGTCCCCCCATCCCCTCCCCAAACTTTAAGAAATGCATAGAGACACAACAGTGGATTTACCACCAACAACAGTGGAGACCATCTGTCACCAACCCCCCCCCCCCCCCAACTTTAAGATGCAGACACACAGTGGATTACACAAAAAGTGAGAGACTCTAACCCCCCCCCCCCCCCCCCCCCCCACATTTCTGTTCTAAACCCACTCTGTACAGGTACACGCATCGCACACAACAAACAAGAAGTCAGTGTGTATGTGTATGTAGGTCAGAGGTTTCACAGTCGCTGGTCAATCACGAGGCATCACTGTTTGCAGAAGAAGATGACGACAGCATAGAAATGCGCTGCAAGAGTGTCTTGTTGCATGCCTCCGTGCAAGCATGATGACACCCAATGATGAGTTAGGAGGACAGGAGAGAGAAATATGGCAAAGTGGTACATGGTTGGTTTGTCACTGCGTCGTCACAGGATACACAAGCTCCCAGTATGAAACTACAACTATCTTGTTCAGTACTTCCCCTCTCCCTCCCTCCCTCCCTCCCTCCCTGGGTGAGCTGTGCTCATGCCAGTGACACCGTCGCTGACTGAAGATCCTGTTGATGCTGACAAGTTGAGCTGTTCACATCTGACGGTAGAGGTTCCGTTCAGTTATCTGTGGCCCAGCTCTTGACGAATGGCTGCACAGATCAGTTTTGCACGTGTAAACGGATTTGTCATTACAGCTTGTATGCATGCACTTCGTCAATGCATGTTTCTGTAGTGCATAGACATAACTGTGCACACACACACACATACACATACACACACTTCCTTTTCTCTTCTCACATTTCTCGTCTACTATCAAATAAGATCAAAGAAATCAGAAAGACAGTGAGAAAACACATAAACAGATACCTATCAAACTGATTCTGAGCCTTTAAATCGGGTGATATAGACTTTACCAACAATGTCGTCCATGATAATACTATTAAAATGCCCAGAAAGCAGACAAAGACAGTACAGATTTCATTTCTAGACTTGATATGCATCTCTTTAAGTGATGGTAAGACAGCCATCTTGTTGACAAACGCCAAATGTGAATAATCAGAAATTTCATCTTTCTTAAGTATTACATTTTTTTATTTTCATTTCATTATCACTAACAGATCTGTGTGATTTTTTTAGAAAAATACTTGGCCATGCCAACAACAACTTTGTACTAAAAAAGGGGAACCTAAAAGTAGTGAATACTCACAATCTACTTCACAGCACGCAAATTCAGCATAACTGAGTCAAGGATTCTGGGACTAGTGCTAAAATTGCATGCCCTTT
This sequence comes from Rapana venosa, assembly GCA_028751875.1. Lineage (NCBI taxonomy): Eukaryota > Metazoa > Mollusca > Gastropoda > Neogastropoda > Muricidae > Rapana > Rapana venosa. The sequence goes on from CM054138.1 coordinate 74,124,826, forward strand.
CCTTTTACCAAGTCCAAAAGCAGTCAGCTCCTGCTATAATTAGCACCAGCTGGGCTGGGATGGGATGGAATGAAAAGCAGAGCTGAAAGTGGGGGAAACTGATAGCTGTGACCTGCATGCGCCATAATAATAATAATGATAATACATGGAATTTATATAGCGCTATATCTTGGAACGGGGGACGGGATAGTTCAGTGGTTGGAGCAATCGCTTTCCCCCAGCCAAGTTAAGCAGCGTCGAGCGTGGTTACCAGTTGGATGGGTTACCGTTTGTGCGCCTTGGCTTCAGTACAGTTCCCCCAGTTCACCCAGCTGTAAATGGGTACCTGCCCTCTTTAGGGTCAGGGAGGGTAAAGCAGCGAGGGAGAGGAGATGGGCGCCGCCCTCAATATGCTGGCCCTAGAGAAGTGAGGTCTCTGATGCCTCGCTCCCCTACGACCTTATAGGTTATAGGACTCCTTTACCTTTACCTTATATCTTGGAACAAAACAAATCAAAGCGCTTTCATTCATCCTACTCATTCACATGCAGCCAGTTACAATTAATAGGTGTTTTTTTACAAGTTCAAACATATACACACACACTCGCACACAAGCACGCACACACATGCCATAAGAAGACACTAAGTATTTATCCACAGAAAAGAGTAACTCCACAGACCATCAATGATCTCTGCCTTCATCCTCTGCACTTCTCGTCGCATTTCAGCCAGGATCTCCTGTTTCAGGGTTTCCAGGTCCCCTCCGTTGGCCGTGGCAAAAGCCTCCTGACCCGTCAGGGAAGGGTTACGCCTGAAGTCAGCACACACACACACACACACACACACACACACACACACATACACACACACACACACAAACACACACATGCACACATACACACACGCACAAACACACACACACATACACACACGCACACACACATACACAAAACACACACACACACACACACACACACACACACACACACACACACACACCCCATGATCACTTCAGGGAGAAAACAGCCTAGTGGTCAGAGCTTCAAACTCATTATGTAAAGGAAACTGAATCACGTCACCTCTGAGGTGTCCATTTTGCAGCTGTTGGGCACACCCCAACTTAACACCATAGAGATCACCCAGAACATGCATGCTGTCTCACTCATCACACCTGGGAATCACTGTGAGCATGTAAGTACACACACTAGATGTGAAGTTGCACATACAAAGTTTTCAAACACCTCAGACCATAAAAGTAGCCATGCTCCGGACTTCAGAGGAGTTTTCTCCTGTAAAGGAGAATGTAGGTTGTTGTGCTAAGAAGACAATCTCCTGTAAAGGAGAATGTAGGTTGTTATGCTAAGAAGACAATCTCCTGTAAAGGAGAATGTAGGCTGTTATGCTAAGAAGACAATCTCTGTAAAGGAGAATGTAGGTTGTTATGCTAAGAAGACAATCTCTGTAAAGGAGAATGTAGGTTGTTATGCTAAGAAGACAATCTCTGCAAAGGAGAACGTAGGTTGTTATGCTAAGAAGACAATCTCCTGTAAAGGAGAATGTAGGTTGTTATGCTAAGAAGACAATCTCCTGTAAAGGAGAATGTAGGCTGTTATGCTAAGAAGACAATCTCTGTAAAGGAGAATGTAGGTTGTTATGCTAAGAAGACAATCTCTGCAAAGGAGAACGTAGGTTGTTATGCTAAGAAGACAATCTCTGTAAAGGAGAATGTAGGTTGTTATGCTAAGAAGACAATCTCCTGTAAAGGAGAATGTAGGCTGTTATGCTAAGAAGATAATCTCTGTAAAGGAGAATGTAGGTTGTTATGCTAAGAAGAAAATCTCTGTAAAGGAGAATGTAGGTTGTTATGCTAAGAAGACAATCTCTGCAAAGGAGAACGTAGGTTGTTATGCTAAGAAGACAATCTCCTGTAAAGGAGAATGTAGGTTGTTATGCTAAGAAGACAATCTCTGTAAAGGAGAATGTAGGTTGTTATGCTAAGAAGACAATCTCTGCAAAGGAGAACGTAGGTTGTTATGCTAAGAAGACAATCTCTGTAAAGGAGAATGTAGGTTGTTATGCTAAGAAGACAATCTCTGTAAAGGAGAATGTAGGTTGTTATGCTAAGAAGACAATCTCTGCAAAGGAGAACGTAGGTTGTTATGCTAAGAAGACAATCTCTGTAAAGGAGAATGTAGGTTGTTATGCTAAGAAGACAATCTCTGTAATGGAAAATGTAGGTTGTTATGCTAAGAAGACAATCTCCTGTAAATAAGAATGTAGGTTATGCTGAGAAGACAATCACTGTAAAGGAGAATGTAGGTTGTTATGCTAAGAAGACAATCTCCTGTAAAGGAGAATGTAGGTTGTTATGCTAAGAAGACAATCTCAATATTTGCAAAACATCGTAATTTTGATGCAAGCCTTGGCACTTGCTTATATCAATGACTGACAAAGCATCTGAACTGAAATAATAAAAAATAAAAAATAAAAAGCATCTGAACTAAAAAAAGAAAAGAACAAAAAAAAAAAAAAAAAAAAGCATCTGAACTAGGCCAAAGGTGTTCATTTACGAGGATTTATATAACCCTTGAAGTTAACACTGGTTCTCATTATTTTCCTCACGACCTGTGAATGAAACAACACAACAACTCGGCAATATTTTTATATGAATACTTGATCACGTACCTGCACACACACACACACTTTCTCTCACACACATCCACCACACACACAAGACATTCTCTGCATCAAGTTATTGGAGGCGATATACACACAAACACGCACAGTTCACCGACATTGAAACCACACTCACTTGCGCATCATTTTGGGCGACTGAGACTGTGAGCCGTTCACTTGGGCAGGGCCGGGGGTGGGCTGCTGTTTCTCCTTCGATCGCCAACCGTCTGAGGGGGTGGGGGGTGGGGGTCCACCTGCAGAGCCGTCTGCATCCTGGACAAAGCAGCATTCCTCATTAACTTCTGCTGTGTCAGTCTTTGGTGTATGTTCTGGAAACACAAAAAATGAGTAATTCTGTGTTTGTGTGTGTGTGTGTGTGTTTGGGTGTCACCAGGCAGGCCCTTGACTAGAATCCACAAGGGAAGCGGAAAGTTGGTCGACCAAAACAGACCTGGCGCAGAAGTGTTGACGAAGAAACGAAGGCAGCTGGAATGACATGGGCCGAGCTGAAGAGGATCTCCCAAAACCGAGTTCGTTGGAGGGGTGTGTTGCAGCCCTATGTTCCCCAAGGAAGCAAGAGGCATAAGTCAAGTCAAGTGTGTGTGTGTGGGGGAAGAGGGGGGGGGGGGGGGTGTAGTGTGGTGTGGTGAGGTGTGGTTGTGGTGTGGTGTTGTGTGGTGTGTATGTATGTGTGGTTGTGTGCATAAGTTGTGAATGTGGCGAGTGTGACTGCGTACCCACGTGCCTCTGCGTGCGTGCGTGCGTGTGGTGTGTGTGTTTGTGAGTGGTTGTGAGTGTGCCAGCATGCATGCTTGCATGTGCGCTTCCATGCGTATGCGTGTTGAGTTTGTAATCATGTGTGTGTAAGCACATGCATGCCTGCACACATGCGTGCATGCGTATATGGCCATGTTGCTGTCTGTAAAATACATAATGTTTCCCAGCTTCCATTCCATCACGCATGCAGTGAAATAATCTTCCAATCCAAAGTTATGAGCAAAACACGAATATTTCAGTGGTTTTTTTTTTTTTTGGCCCCCATTCCTCGTTAGAGCTCCCAAGTTCACCAATGGTGGCGTTTTGCGCACACTACCATTTTGGCCCACCATGAAGATCACCTCATTCCAACTTCATGGATAAGTGCGTGTTTGTAAAAAAGCAAAATAAACTACAAAAAAACACCGACAACAATAAAGAGAGGGAACAAGAAAATCACTCACCACATTCTCAGTCTTGATGCGCCGCGCTGCCAACTTTCTCTGCATTTCGTTCATCATATCGTCCATACCCACTCCACTGCCTCCCCCTCCCCCTCCTCCTCCTCCTCCACTGCTGCTGGCACTTCCTCCTCCTCCTCCCCCACTGCTGGTACGTCCCATGGTGCCTGACGAAACCACTGGGCTGGGTTCCTCAGGCTGCAAGAAAACCAGAAGTCCAAGATTTCAACATTTGTTGCTGTTGCTGTGTTCCCCAGCGTAACATGGGGGTCACCCACAATATAAATTCTATCTCATTCTCCTCACCTGGGGTGACAAGACACCACAGCCGAGTGGTTAAGACTGTTCGACTTCAATCGCATTGATCCATGAAATTGTAGGTTTGAATCTTGGCGGTGTCTGGTGAATTAAGGGTTGGGATTTTTAATGATCTCCCAGGTCAACTTCTAGTGCAGACCTGACAAGTGCCTTTAATTCCCTTTGAGTAAATACACATGCAGAAGATCAAATATATGCATGTTAAAGAACCTGTAATTCATGTCAGCGTTTGGAAAACATACCCAGTATACATCCCTGAAGTTGGAATGAGGCTACCTTCATCTGTCACATATGCAAAATTTGACCCTTGGTAAACCTCGGAGCTCTAGCCAAGGAGCAAAAATAACCAAATCTCTCCAGGGACTCACTGTGAAAGGCTTGAGCAAAACACTTGGCCTGAAACGTTCAGTGCAGTGCTACATTAACTTCTTTGGGAGTTACCAGAGAAATCAAGTGGAGTGTTACATATGGACATGGAAGCAAGCACTTAATGCACAGCACTTCTTTTTTTTTAAAGGTATACATGCAAGAGGATTGAAGCATTCATTTACTCCATCAAACAACATCACACACACACACACACACACACCCTACACACACACTTACAAACACACACACACACACTGCACACACCCTACACACACACACGCACGTACGCACTCTACACACCCTACACACACACTCTACAACCCCCCCCCCCCTTCCACACACACGCGCGCACACACACACACACACACGTACGCACTCTACACACCCTACACACACACTCTACACACCCCCCACCCCTTCCCCCCACACACACTTTCACCCACCTTCTCCACACGTTTCAGCTTGGCTTGCTGCAAGGCTGCCGCCAGACCCCCCGTGTTAGCAGAGGACGGGGGTGGAGCAGGCGGGGCAGGGGGCACAGGGGCGGGGGCACCTCCTCCCGAGGCAGGAGGAGGGGGGGCAGGGGGCACAGGGGGGGCTGGGGGGGCTGGAGGGGCAGGGGAGCGGCAGGGGCAGGGGGGGCGGCAGGGGGGGCAGGAGGCTGGGGTTTGGGGGCTGCCATGGACGCTTCGTACATCCCTGCACAGGAGCAGAGGGGGGACAATGCAGTCAGCTACTGACTTCAGCTGCTGGTGCTATTTATTTATTTATTTATTTATTTATACCACTTTAGGTCACGAGATTTCTCTGCGTGAAATTCGGGCTGCTCTCCCTGGGGAGAGCGCGTCGCCACAAGAGCAGCGCCACGTTTTTTTTTGTTTTTTTTTTGGTCTGCATCTGTATTTGTTTCCCTATCAGAGTGGCTTTTTTCTAAGAATTTTGCCAGGGACAACTCCTTTGTTGCCGTGGGTTCTTTTACGTGCGCTGAATAATTTTGTGCAACACACGGGACCTCGGTTTATCGTCTCATCCGAAAGACTAGCGCCCAGACCACGACTCATGGTCTAATGGATGGGGGAAAAGTTTCGGGCCCAAACGGTGCTGTGCGGCACAGGCCTTTTGTAGCGATTGCAGAATGTTTATAAATATGTGTGCAGTAATAAGAGAGGTAGTGTGTCCGATGTGCATGCAATCATACACATGTGCATACATTCCATGCTTGCTTTCTCTCTCTCTTTCTCTTTCTCTCTCACACACACACATACACACATCACAGTGCCTGATAAAAATTCTGAGCCAAGCATCAAAAGCTGGCATCAGGGCTAAAAAGTGAAAACAGCAGCTAAGACCGTTTCCTTATCACTAATAATTGCATTACAAAACACAGTAGTGTTTTAAAACAACTGCATTACAAATAATGGTAGTATTATAAAACAATCTTTTTCATGAAACTTTTTTTTTTTTAATCTAGCACACTTTCAATCCTAGATAACATATTTTTATAAGAAGAAAGTGTCAGACTTCAGGACAATCAGAACCACCAAAATACAAGTACTCACCTCCACCACCCGACATCTGTCGTCTGTGAGTTTGATGCTCTTCACGATGCAAGCTGCAACACACAGACACACACACTGACTGCTGTGGATTACCTCTGAAGCACTTTCTGCAGCTTTATATAACAATTTTCTATCTAAAGACTTTCAGTATTTTCCTCACCTCTGAATGCAACATTTTAGGATTGTTACAAACTGACATTTCAATTATATGGGTGACGAGATTCTTATGCACTCTGTACATTACACAGTTATTCATTCATACCTTTATTTATGAAATAATATTGCACTTTGTGTGAAAATGAACACAGAATTATTTCATATCAAATTTAGTCAGAGGCCATTCATGCACAGAATACACCAGTTTTGAGTCATCACTCGCCTACAAGTAGTTCTTTCCCACTGAACATGGATTTTTCTACTGAGGCACCATTTGTTTGTAAGCGAGTTTAAGCTTTTTCTCACCATAATTTTGTACAAAAAACTCTGTAAACTGCACCTAGTTTAAATAACCATACTTTATTCTCGCAAAATATGTACATCATTACTAGTAGTATCACAGCAACAAGTTTGGAGTTCATACTGTTCTTTATTAATGGAAACACACAGTAAAAATTCAATGATAGAAAAATATTTCCCTATTTTAACTTGTACTTATACTGCTGTACTGTCATTATTCTACTATTATTATACTAGTAGACTCTCTATCGTAGACAATGCTTGTTTCTGTTGTGGTTGTCTCTCTGTACCTCCAGTGACTGTGCTTCCTCACCTATCCATATCTCCCCCAGGACCATGGGCACTGTTGACAGCCTGTGGGTGATGCGCATTGCTAACCACTGCTGATGGGGCATAGCCGGCCTGCTGAGGTGGAGGGGGTGCAGGAGTCGTTGGCGCTTGGGTTCGGTACATATCTGATTTAAAGACAGAAAATTGCAAAATGATTAAAAGATGAAAAATGCATTTAACAGAAAACGCAAAAGAATGACAGAGATAAAGACTAGGAAGACAGATATGATGGCTAATATAGACAGAAAGACTGAGATACAAAAAGACATACATATAAGCTAGACAGAGGGAGGGAAGAGTGAACTGGGAGGGAAAGGGTAGAGAAAACCCAGAGACATAGAAAACTGTGATCACTTTTGGTAATGATGGTGATGGCAAGCAATGTACATAAGAATACTGCTGATAGCATATATTGTATGCATTTTTTTCAAGAGAAGTCTACAAATGACACAAAAAACTATCATCTCCTTAGGCATCATTCAAACCCTACAAACACACACACACTAAAGCACACTCTTTCACAACTACAAGAAACAACAAATGCAAAGCTGAAATGTAACAAGGTTCATTTTTTCTTTCCTTTTTAAAAAAAAATCAGACACCTTCATTATGAAACTCTAAGGCAAAAATTCTGGTTTTAAAGAACTTTTCCCTTAGAACGAATCACACAACACACAGTGTAGCCACTGACACACTTACTCATGAGAGACTCTAAGGCCGACAGCATGGCCTGAGAGAACTTCTCTGCTTCCTCACGGCTGGCAAAGTTGAGGCCGTAGACCTGGCGGTTGTCTCTCCATTGGTGGAAGGTGGGTGTGGCTTGGTTGTACTTCAGGCCCTTCAGATTGCACAGTTGATCACCACCTGAAGACAAGCAGAACAAGTCTGAACAAGCCTGAAACAGGTGATCTCACCATCTGTATAGGAATACACATATGTTTCCTCTTCCCCGCATTGCCCATACTCATAGGTTGAAGAAGTCGGGTTTTATTTATTCATCACATCTCACAAACACATACTCAAATAGTTTAATGTAAGCCTTGCATTAGCTGACATCATAATAACTGACACAGTCCTGCATAAACTATGACCACTGAACAAAAGTTTGAACCATACTTCATAAGAACTTCATTTATTCACCACCTAAAACCATACTCAAATATGTTGAACACATGCTGTGTTCATTATCTACAGTCTACAAACATACTGAACATGTTGAACACATCCTATACTTCACCACCTACAAACATAATGAACATGTTGAACATACCTTACAGTTCATTACCACCTACAAACATACTGATCATGTTGAACACACCCTACAGTTCATTACCACCTACAAACATACTGATCATGTTGAACACACCCTACAGTTCATTACCACCTACAAACATACTGATCATGTTGAACACACCCTACAGTTCATTACCACCTACAAACATACTGATCATGTTGAACACACCCTACAGTTCATTACCACCTACAAACATACTGATCATGTTGAACACACCCTACAGTTCATTACCACCTACAAACATACTGACCATGTTGAACACACCCTACAGTTCATTACCACCTACAAACATACTGATCATGTTGAACACACCCTACAGTTCATTACCACCTACAAACATACTGAACATGTTGAACACACCCTACAGTTCACTACCACCTACAAACATACTGAACATGTTGAACACACCCTACAGTTCACCACCCCGTACAAACATACTGAACATGTTAATACACCCTACACTTCACTACCACCTACAAACTAGTGAACAGGCTGACCACATCTCTCGGTTCATCACCCTCTGACAGCAAAACTACGGAGGAAATCTAAAATCAAGATTTAATTCATGGTTCATCTTAACCACTAGACTGCCCCACCCCAGAAATTTTCCAGGGCTAAACGTGCACCCTATACGCCTACAACCCGGAAAATTCTGGGGTGTCGAACCGAACTAAACAAGCCAGCTTCCTTGACTACTGTTAAAGGGAAAGAACTCCAAAATTAGTGGAGATCACTCTCCTGTTGCTTTGCAACATCCAGCTGCAAAAACCGTGGCAAAAACGACAAGTCTGGCCCAGCACATCAGACTTTGGTATGCTTCCATAACCAATGCACTGGTCATCAAGGAAAAAAGTTAATTCACAGCATGCCTGAAACGATCAGGGCACAGAATCAAACTTCTGATGTAAGTGAGAAGAAGACTGTACCTTCAGCATCCATTATTTCAATTCTGTTTCAGGTGTTCAGCTCCTGTCATAGAATCTTCAAAAACCTATGTGCATCAACTTTTTCACAGGGTGATGAACAATTTATTGATAGTACGTGTCCATCCCCAAAGTCAAATAAGGCTACCTAAATGGGGGGCAGGGAGTTGCATATGTAAAATTGGTGGGCCTTGGAGCTCTAGACAAAGAACAAAAAAAAATTGTTTGCAATCAAGGCTCGGAACAGATCTAAAACCATGGATAGTGAAAATACACTCTTTTCCTTTGGTTGGTAATGTCGGGAAACGATTTTAAAATTTACAAGCAGTTTCTAAACACACCTCATGGTCTTGAAGCTTGCGTCCCACCACTCTGAAAGTGTTGTTGGTGGTGTGTTGGTAAATCTGCACTTTGGACAGACCTTGGGTGTTGCCGCTGGGCACCCACTTCTTGCTCTGATCGTCGTAAACCATCACAGAGGCCCGTGATGACACTATGGCCACCTCACTGCAAACAGCACATTCTTAGATCATGACAGTTTGATTCAGATATCATATAAAACTAAAATATGTAACTTATGGATTCAAGTAAAAGTCAAGTGCTCTTAACAGACAGACCATGCGCTATAATATTCAAACATTCTTACCCTATCACCTCTCTTTAATACTAACCCCTTTAGGTTTCAAAAAGTCCTTTCAAAATTTCCTGTGCAAAGAAAGCAACCCTCTTCTTCTACATGTAAATGTGCATGTGATGACATTGTACTTTTCAACAGATCAACTCTTTTTATTAACTCTTTTTAGATACCCTTTGGGAGGAAAAAATTAATACTGTGCTGAAAGACCTGCTTTGCCAAAATAATCTTACCAACTTTAGAACTTTTTTAAAATTTTAAAATTCATGCACAATCATTAATTCAGCATCAATGCCCATCCCAGTCTCTGAAATCCTGCCCTAAAGTCTTTCCCTAAAATCTTGACAAATATGCACTCCCACTTCTACAAATGTAGATCTACAAGTTTGCAACAGTTGGAAAGTCAACTACAAAGAACTGTACAAAATGAGTATTGGCTGCAGACCACTGTTTGCCAGGCAGATCTTTCTTGTGCTTTTCTTCAGTCTGAAGTCTAATACTGTATTTCTATGTTAACTATACTTTCAATGCAAACTTGCATACAGTGATACACCAATGACAGACATAATATATAAGAGAAAAACAAGTAACCCTCTTCTCTTTTTGTTTGTTTGTTTGGAAAAGGGGGGGGGGGGGGGGGGGGGGGGGAGAGATGAACTAGTGCTGTTGACACTGACATTGTTTTTCTTACATTCTTACACAACTATACTGATCTGATAACTTGTGATAAGAGTACTAGCAAATATCTGCTGAAATCTGAATCAGATCATGTTAAAACCGCCAGCCTTTCTTTTTCATCTTACCACTGATCATTTAAAAGAAACAGCTCCAACAGAAACTTGACAGCATACCTCATCTTGGTGACTGATTTCTGCAGCTGTCTGTGGTCCCTAAGTTCTGGATCAGTGAATAATTAAGACGTGCACCAATCAGTCAGAATCAACAACCCTGTAACAACAAAAACATTAACAACAATAACTATTTGAAGACTATGTCAGAATTAATCACTATATGATCAGTAAACAGTGAACAGTTAATTATCAGTATGACAAGTAGACAACTAGACAAGAGTAGCCACATATAGTATCACTATCAGTTATTACTATAGTACAATTTAAACTGAGCATATTGTTTATAAAATAGCACTTGTTAGTCTGTATATTACTGTTAAAAATGTGTTCTGTATCAACTTATGATCTCAATTACAAGTCATGTGCAAACACTTGAATGTATATCCATTTAAACATGTCTTACATGTATACAGTCAGTGAGTCACACACTGACACAGTCACAGTCACACACACACACAACTAAATTTCTTACACTAAATATCACAATCATGACATCAGCATTATATGCAAACAATACTAACACATAGCTTTTAAAAAATAAGTATTGTTTGCATATAACGCTAACTTATTAACAACTTATGCATACTTGAATTCAATACTCAGATAAATTTACTTTTCCCATGGATCATCAACATTAATCAACAATAAACCATTCTTTCTAAGGCAACAAATGATGACCATGAACGTTATATATATTATTACTAGGGTGCACCTTTAGTGTCATAACCATATCACATATGTCCACAAAGCTGAAACTTATTCCCTCTCCCTTGTGTGCCTGTGGCAAAGAAAACCAGCCTGGTGAGCACATCCTTCAGAGGTGCATGCTATTCAGCAACCTGAGGAAGATTGTGTGGCGACAGAGATGGCCCTGCAAACTAAGCTGTATGGCCTACAAGATGAGCTTGAAAGGACTTGCCACTATTTCTCCAAAACATATCTAACAGTGTAAAAAGCGAACGAGAGAAGCAGTGTCATAACAATAACATAAGTGTTTTATTACAATACTAGTATTTAATATGACATATGAGCTATTCAACAATGACTAAGTACAACAAACTTACTTCATGCAGTTGATATAAGTAGCACATTTCTCAAGAGAAAGTTCAACCTGATGCTTTGCACTTTTCACAACACAAAGGCAAGCCTTCAGCAAAAAAAAAAAAAGCCTACAAAAGATCACAGAGCTTCCATGCTTTTTCTGGGGGTGTTTACACGGGACTTTCCCACAGACACTGAGACAGTAATGTTTGGCAAACACTGCCAAAGACTTTGTTCAGATGCATGCCCATCTCCACCTGCCTGCATCATCTGCTTGCAGCCAGTGTCCTTTTTAAGCCAAGCCACATCAAAATTATTTATAAACACCATTGTTTTTTAGTCACTTTTATATTTTCAGAAAATAAGTCATAGGGTATGAAACTTTCCTTTAGGTGTAACTCATAATATATATAATGCAGTTTTGCTTTTGGGCATTGTTCAGATTGTATTCAAAATGTTGTTCATTCTTATTCCTTCCCAGTTCAAAAGGAAACTGAAACACTTTCTTGTGTCCCATGACATGCACTGGTTTTAATACTTTTATAGAGGGCAGGAGTTCTTCCATCAAGTCCATTTGCACATTCAACTCATACAATCATTTGTTCATCGGCTTTGTTTTTCTTCTATACATAGTGTATACACTTGGTATTGATTTTTTCTTTTCTTACTTTTTTCTTTTAACAACAGTAAACAGATGAGATAATGACTTGAGTAAATGAGTATGATGCAAGTATGCAAACTGAGCTACAAGACAGTACATTTTCAAATCTAACGATATTTAAGAAACTGACCATTGTCAATTTATGGAAATCAATGTCTTGAACAGCAAAATTTGTCTTACGTTTGCAGGCCTAATGTACATTGTTTGCGTGGGCTGATGCTGTAGTATTTTACATACATTGATACAGTGTAATTGCTCCAGCACAAGGACAGTTAATGTTGTAATAGTAAAAGAAATTATAATAATTATTTACATGCCTCTAAATTTAATGTTGCTTATATCGTTAAAATTTTCTTTTCTTGTCTTGTTTTTTGGCAATTGTATTGTACCATTTCTTGCTTACTTAAAATTACTTTATTTAAAAATTCATTTCTGTTGACGAATCACTCATTCAAAACAGTTTTCCTGAAATGTGCTTTATGTGGTTGCAGCAAAATCACGAAGAGTGATTATAATATATTTTATAATATAACTGATATTATAGTGATAAGTTGATTTGTTATGGTGGAATTGTAAGAAAAAGAATACTAAGTTTCAAATCAACAAGCACCTCTACTTTAGTACTTAGCTTTGAATTACAAGCACCTCTACTTTAGTACTTAGCTCTGAATTACTATAAATTATTAATTAGTTTTAAAATCTTTTTGTCCTAGGAAATGCCATAACTAAGCTAAATTTGTCTTGTTCTTGCTAAATTATATTATATTATTAACATTAATTTGAGTGCAATGTATTCTTTGGGAATAGATTTAAACGAACTGAGCTGTGAATGTAATAATGCATGCCTGAGGGAGGGGAGGAGGGAGGGAGGGAGGGAGGGGGAGGAGGGAGGGAGGGAGGGAGGGAGGGAGAGGGGAGGAGAGGGAGGGAGGGAGGGAGAGAGAGAGAGAGAGAGATGAAGAGACTGACAGACACTGAGACAGACAGACAGACAGACTGAGCGTATGTGTGTGTCACTCTGTGTGTGTGTGTGTGTGTGCGCGCACGTGTGTGTGTATGTGAGTGTCAGTGTGTGTGTGCGTGTGTGTGTGTGTGGTGTGTGGTGTGTGTGTGTGTATGTGTGTGTGTATGTGAGTGTCAGTGTGTGTGTGTATCATACATGTGTGTGTGTGTGTGTGTGTGTGTGTGTGTGTGTGTGTGTGTGTGTGTGTGTGTGTACTGTAAAATTTGAAAACTGCAATTTGTATTATAAAGACTGTTTTGATCTCTACCTCACAATGATTTCTCTGTCATTCATGCTGCTTTGCTCCATCAGAGCACTTCGAAGTGCTGTCCACGTATTTCTTTTTTGTCTGCATTATTTGGTTTTAAAAATCAAATTGTGCATTATGTATGTATACATGTATACATTACATACCTACAGGTACAAAATCTGTAGTACTGTAGAGTGATGATAGCAGTAGAAGCAGTAGTAATAGAAGCAGTTGTGTGTATGTGTTGTGTGTGTGTGTGTTGTGTGTGTGTGTGTGTGTTTGTGTGTGGTGGTGTGTGTGTGTGTGTGTGTGTGTGTGTGTGTAATTTCATGCATGTATGTGTGTGTACGTCATGTGTGTGTGTACGACATGTGTGTGGTGTGTATAGATCTATGTGATTTGCATGTGTGAGTCTAGTATGTGTGTATGTGTTTCCATCTCTGTTTGTCTACAGATCCATCCATCATGTCACTCTGAATAATGTTTTAACAGGTGTGTGTGTGTGTGTGTGGTGTGTGTGTGGTGTGTGTGTGGTGAGTGAGTGAGTGAGTGAGTGAGTGAGTGAGTGAGTGAGAGTGAGAGAGAGAGAGAGAGAGAGAGAAGAGAGAGAGAGAGAGAGAGAGAGAGACTCGAGTCTAGACTATACTATAGAAAAATCTGGGTGTGTGCCACACCGACCATAGTGGTGCAGTCACTGAAATGTTTTTTTGTTTTGTTTTTTAAAACACGCGTGTTTACGAACTATAGTTGTATTGATCATCATGGCACAGTAAGTGAAAACCTTTGCAGAAAATAACGCGATAAAGCAAGGCACGGATTACTTGTGACTGATCTGAGTTCTAAAAGTGTAATAGATACCTACCCTTCCAGTTCCAGATGAGTGTTTCTGCAACTCCAGCCCAGTTCCTGAACTTTTTTCAACCTTCTCCAACAGTCCACAAGAACACACGCTTGATCCTTTGAACAATGATTCCTTCTCGTTTAACCACAATTGCATACATATATAAAAAACGAATCTGATGAAGCATCAACATGAATCAGTTTAGGCTACAAACTGCATGACTAACACTGAGCTCAGCATCTCTTTCTTCGTCGACGCCATGATCTGTCTTTTTGCTGCAGAATAGATAATAACCAAATTTGCATAAAGAGATTTATTTTTTGATCTTTTATTGATTACCAATCTTAATCTTGTTTAATATCTGCAATACCATGAAGCTAACAATAACAGTTTTAAAGGCTTTCTTTTTCTCCCTTCACTGCGGTAAAATACGACCACTTTGCTTTTTTTATTCCCCCTACCTGTTTTTATACCCCAGATAAATCTGTGCATTCGTCTCAAAAATGTGATAGGTGCGTCTGCACGTGCGCGTGCGGGTATACACTTGATAGATAAAAGGAGTGTTAAACTAGATGCAACATTTTTTCAGATACAATCCCAAAGCTAAAAAAAACATTGGTACATGCAAGGCAACAAAGGTTTTGGGTTTGTTTTTGCCTCCCCCCCCCCCCCCCCCCCCCAATTTATTGACTCAGCCGGCAGCTACTCTGAATCTTGGGCAGTAAACATTGCAAGCTAACTGAGTTTACTTATAAATTAATGCCTTCAATTTGTTAAATGTCTGCCTGCGTGCATTTTGTCTGTCTGTTAATGTCAGATGCGTTCCTGAGTAATAGACTTTAAACTTGTGGTTTCAGCCTTGGAAACCATCCCCTTTTCGCGCCATTACATTATATTAGTCCCTTGACCTAAATGGTCGCCAAGGTCGGAAGAAGATGATAGGGGGGGCACCAGGGGCGTAATGGTCGACAGTTTATGTCTTCACCCTTTGGCAACAACACTGCCATGTCAAGATCGACCTATTCTCTGATGTTCTTCAGCCATTTCCTCTAGTGTTTCCTGCATGATACACAGACGTATATGTAATCAAGGTTAAAGAGCTGTGACGAGTGGCGTGACCAAACCAGCTTCCTCTTCTTTACATCAAGGGCCTGATGAAAGAGAATGTTCATACTTATCTGTTACCCTTTGAAGTAAAGATTATCAATCAATCGATCCATTGATTAATAGCCAGAAGGGGAATGCGCGCCTGTAACCCAGCTTTCAGGATAAACTCTTGCCACGCTGATCCATTGACCCTGTGATCCCTAGGGAGATGGAGAAAAGCTGTTTGAATGAGTTAGTTTCAAAGGCTTGAATCTTCTTTCCCAACCGTGCAAAACCGATATTCCAATATTTATTTATCTTATTTATGTATTTATTTATACCACTGTAAGTCACGGCAGATTTCTCTGCGTGAAATTCGGGCTGCTCTCCCAGGGGCGAGCGCGTCGCCACAAGAGCAGCTCCACCGATTTTTTGTTTCCTTTTTCCTGTCTGCAACTGTGTTTGTTTCCCTATCAGAGTGGCTTTTTTTTTCAGAATTTTGCCAGCGACAACTCTCTTGTTGCCGTAGGTTCTTTTACGTGCGCTAAATAATTTTGTGTTACACACGGGTCCTCGGTTTTTCGTCTCATCCGAAAGACTAGCACCCAAACCACCACTCGTGGTCTAATGGATGGGGGAAAAGTTTCGAGTCCAAACGGGATTCAAACTACTGCACGCTTGCGACCCGGACTTTTCGCTTTCGCTTTCTAGGCAGGCACGGTACCTCTAGACTACCGATCCACCCGATAGCAGGACAACCTGCAAGCGCCAATGGTTAACTATAACACCCTTACTGCAGTGTCCCAGTAACTCTTTAACAAGTCAAGGAAGGGGTCAGATCAAGTCAAGACTGTCACTACCGCACTTCGAAAAAAGCCAAAATGCTGTTTAAAAAATGGTACTGGAAGTAACTGTTGTAAGAAAGCACAACAACAATAATAACAACAAATCCTAGTTTAGGCAAGAAAAATTAAGAGATCAGCCTTTACTATAACAGGGTGGAGATACATTGGGGGGGAAAGAAGAATGATAAGTGTATTCTTTATCAGAGTCCTTACTTCTTCATCTTCTTCTTCTTCTTCTTCTTCTTCTTCGTCGTCGTCGTGTCGTCGTCGTCGTCGAACGCTCAGACAGCAACTACTGTTGTCTGTTATATGAACAAAAATGCGTCACGCTGCCGTTAAGCTCCTGACAAGTCAGGCCCAGGGCATCCGACTTCGACATAAGAGAGAATTGTTATTTTCAAAGTCTTTCTGGGAAAAAGACAGGGGAATGGACAAAGAAGGCAGAAAATAGACAAGGAGGGAGTGACAGAAAGAAAAGGAACAAGGCAGATATAAAGAGAAAGAAAAGTAGAAATTCTTAGCACAGAACTTCAAAAATGTGGGGATGCTATTTATACTGATAGGCCCCTGGCATCCCTACGGGGGATCAGTCCTTACTGGAAAAAACAAAAAAGTTGTCAAGTACTTTGAACCAATGTGTGCCGGTGGGAACAGATGACAATTTACTCATTGTTGTTGTTGTCATCATTTTATTGTTGTTATTCGATTTTTAAAAACAATTTTATTATTGTCGTCATAATTTTTAGTGTTGTTGTTATTCAATGTTGCTATTGTTATAGTCATTGTTGTCATTGCTTTGTATTGTTGTTTTATTTTGCGAGTGTCATCATCCTTGCTTATAGTGTTACTGTTCTTGTAGGTACTGGTGTATGTAGCCGAGTCACTTTCAAAGATACATAACCTCATGCCAAAACAAAAGGCGTCTCATAAAACAATTCAGGCAGATAACAGTTAAACAGTCGATAATATAGTAGAGGGACACACACACACACACACACACACACACACACACACACACACACACACCACATCAAAACCACGAGTTGTTACAGCAGAATTTGCATTTTTAAAACAAAACAATGAAAAAGAAATCAGAAAGTCTGAAATAAAAGGTGGATCAACTTGGAAATGAGAAAAAAAAGTCTTAGTGACGATTTGACGGGGTAGTAAGGTCTGCCAATGTAAAAACAACAAAACAAACAAGTAAATAAACGAAACCAAAAAATGTAAAAGTCATGATTTATTGGAGAAAGAGCAGGCATGTAGCTAGCTTTTAACGTTACAAAAAAAAGTGGAAGATCTAAATGTCGCCAAAACCATTTTACTTGTTATTTTATTTATATGTTTATTGCTTTATTTCGAGAATAACGGAATAAGCCCTTGTGTGCTTTTGTTGTACATTCAGTCCCCGTGTGTATGCAGTTTTGTAAATTTTGTCATCCGTTTCAACCTACACAGAATGGTCTACTCTTCCGAAAAATGGAACGGGTTTTAACGTCTGCAGAAGCTGTCTGAATGCGTTCGCACACGGGACCTCAGTTTATAGTCTCATTCGAAGGACTTTTGGGGGGAGTTGTCAAGTCAAGTCAAATTGTTATTTCCAGATGGTACATTGAATAAACAATGCATTTGCATTTTTTCATCATGTATGGTATTGAGTCATCAAATTTCCATTTAAACACACACACACACACACACAACAACAACAACAACAATAACAACAACAACAACAACAACAACAACAGTATGTTCCTGCGACATCTCGTTGGACAGTTTTCGATATACTGATGACAAATCTGACAATAAGAGATATATAATGCGAAGCTGCTGAACTCCGGGAGACAGAAAACAGAGCAAGAATGGCCCGGCTGTCCAGACTGTTTTCAGCAGGACAGAGCTAAGCAGCACATTGGCTGGAAGAAGAAAAAACACCGACTGTCAAGAGTCGATGGCCTTTTGCTTCATAAGTAGCCTAGTCTATGTCACGCCTAAAATAGAACTAATCCTCTTTCTCTGTATTTGCCTGCAGGCCCTTGCTCCCCACCCCCACCCCCCCCAACTCTCTCTCTCTCTCTCTCTCTCTCTCTCTCTCTCTCTCTCTCTCTCTCTCTCTCTCTCTCTCTCTCTCTCTCCCTCCCTCTCTCTCTCTCTCCTGCTCTCCTCTCCTCTCCTTTTTTTCTCACATTATTATTATTATTATTATTATTTGATTTCGAGGATAATGGAATAAGCACTCATGTGCTGCTTTTTTTAAAAACATCCAGTCCCGTGTGTATGCAGTTTTGTCAATTTGTCATCGTTCCCACCGGCACACAATGGCTTACTCTTCCGAAAAGCGGAACGGGTTTTAACGTGTGCGCAAGATGTTCTGCGTACGTTTGCACTTGGGACCTCGGTTTATAGTCACACCCGAAGGACCTTTTGGGGGAACTGAAGTCAGCACTGCTGTTAACTCCAGAGGAAAAATCCTCTCGAACGAGATTCGAACCCGGTCAGCAGATCACGAACGTATCACTTTAACCACAAGGCTATCCGGGCCCCCCACCCCCACCCCACCCCTCCCCATATGCGTGTGCAGTGTGCAAGTGCAGATGTGTATGCGCGCGCGCGCTCGCACACACACACACACACACACACACACCTAGCATGACCCGAATCGGTACATCTTGATCAGGGAAGCAATTAATTGAATTAAGTAAGTCTCCTTAGCATGAAAGAATCCAGAGAACCATTGATGCGTACCTGGCTTCCCTCCCCACTGACCTTTGTCAGAGAGAAACTGCTAACCGTGATTGCCACCATTCCCTTTCAGCAGCACCCACCCTGGCTTGACTGAGGAGGGGGGAGGGGGGGGGGGGAGAGAGAGTGGTGTGGTGTCCTTAAGTGATTCTTTTGTCCCTTACTGGTAGGCTTACAAGATGTTCAGCTGCACGAACCCGGTCCATTAGTCTTCTTCTTCTTTTCGATGCCTTATTGTTTTACACCAAGAGACCAGTTCGCCTAAGGAATGTAGCAGTCGTCTGTAGGGCATCCACCGGCCCGTACAGTTTTTCTTCTAGGGGTAATGGGTTCGGCCACATTTCCTCTCTCAGCTGCCTGAAGGTCCTGCAGGATGTGGCGAGTGTCTTGCTCAGTGACCAGAAACTATTTTTATCTGAAAGCACATTGCCTTTACATCGGCACAGATGATAACACGACCCAAGCTAACAGCAAACAAGAGATATCGATTAGCTAAAAGCTCAGTCAGGACTGCGAACATAAAGAGTAAAAAATGGTAACGGTGTCCCATAACCTATCGTAGGGTAGTGAGTCGTCAGAGACCTCAGCTTCCCAAGGGGCCAGCATATTGATGGCGGCGCCCATCTTCCCTCCATAGCTGCTTTACCTTCTCTGACCCTAAAGAGGCAGGTACCTATTACAGCTGGGTGAACTGGGGGACTATACTGAAGCCAAGGCACGCAAACGGTCACCCATCCAAGTGGTAACCACGCTTGATGCTGGGGGAGAGTGAGTGCTCTGACCACTGAGCTATCCCGTCCCCTACATAAAGAGTACTCCCAAACTTTACCGGGAAACCCCATTGATTTTGCCTGTCCCCGATTCGCATGCTTACTGAGATTTAAAGGGAATTGTCAGATTTAGAATCGTTTGTCTTGCGATTTCAAGGTCGAGTGTGGTGCATTTTAGGCGGAATGCATACATTTCGTACACCAAATACGGTACGCAGCATCCCACACGAAGTTCCTAGTACATGTACCGGGAAGGAGCAGGTCTTATCTCTGTAGAGCCTGACCAGTTTGCGACAAGAACAAGTTAACGACACCACAAGAGAGTAACTTGGCCCAGGATGCTTAGGCGTGTAACAAAGAACATAGTTCTATGCAAAGAGCTACGTTCTCTGTGCATACCTTACAGTTACCATGGCCAACTAAAAGGGCATATTGTTGTAAGCCAGGAGGAATGATGAGAACGGAATGCGAATGCATTGAGATGGGGTTTTGTTTGTTTGTTTTTGTTTTCTTGTTTGTTTTTTCCCTTCCTTGGCTAGAGCTCTGAGGTTTACCAGCAGTGAGAATGATACCTATGCGCCCCCCCCCCCCCTTCTCCCCTTCCACACACACACACATTCGGAAGCCACATATCGACTTTGGGAATGGTGTCTAAACACAACGTATGTGTGCTTACGTTGTTGTTATTATTATTATTATTATTATCATTATTATTATTATTATCATTATTATTATTATTTAATGTTGTCATCCGTTCCCTACTGGCACGATATGGCCTACTCTTCTGAAAGGCAAAACGGGCTTTTAACGTGTGTGCAAGTTGTTCTGACGTGCATTCGCACATGGGGCCTCGGCTTATAGTTTCATCCAAAGGACTTTGACAAATTTAGTTCGATTTTCTCGTCAAACTGGGAAGAAAGGGTAAGGCTGGGAATCGAACCCAGAACCTCACAATTTACTTGTTAGACAGGAGAGCGTCTTAACCGTCCTACTACCTGAAAGGGAATGCTGTCAGCGCCTGGGGTTTATCACAGTTCTTGATTAAACCATTGACGCTGGAGGCAACAGCAAAGTGAGAGGCTGTATGACCAGTGGCTTTCCCACTCATGGAATTCCACTTTACAGCTTAGTCTTTAGTGATCGACTATGACTCTGACTAGGAGGCTTGACTTGCACAGTCCTTATGTGCTGCAGCCCTGGGGGCTCGTTGGCCTTTGGAGAACATCTCCAACGCTGACTGTCCTTATGCTCACTTGGCCGAGAGAGTGGGGATGTACTGTGGGAAAGGCATCTCCACTACAATCTCTCTCTCTCTCTCTCTCTCTCTCTCTCTCTCTCTCTCTCTCTCTCTCTCTCTCTCTCTCTCTCTCTCTCTCTCTCTCTCTCTCTCTCTCTCTTCGACTTGTGGTTGAATAATGTAATTTTGAAGATTTCATTATTGTTTCTTGCCTTCCTTTTTGATCATCATCATCACATCATCATCATCTTCTTCTCTTTATTAATATCATTTGCCTTTTTTTTTCTTATACTGCAATTTTTTTTTTGATTACTCCATTCAACTGGCTTTTGTTGGGTTTTTTTCTTCACTTTTGTGGATATTACCCACTGTAGAGTCTCCAACATTTCTTTGTATGGCATTTTTTATATTATTGATTTTCTTTACTGAGGGTTGGATGTAAAAAAAAAAGCCATGATATGTGCTTATTCCTTTCCCTCAATAAAAAGACTCTCTCTCTCTCTCTCTCTCTCTCTCTCTCTCTCTCTCTCTCTCTCTCTCTCTCTCTCTCTCTCTCTCTCTCTCTCTCTCTCTCTCTCGTTTTTGTAATTTTACAACACTGGAAATTTATAATTGATTTATGTACATCATAATGATGTTATGGCTAACGTTTCAATAGAGGTTGGATAATGTTTACATCACGTTTGTCCATTATCCATCCATCCACAATAACCCGACAGTGTGGTGAATTTAATTTCTTCAATTTACAGGTTAAAAAAAAATAATTTCCATGGTTTGCCTCATGTATCTTATTTTGTTTGTTTTTAAATGTGTGTATACACCTTGCTCAGTATGCTGAAAATGGTTTTTCTATAATTATCAGGCTGTTTTACATGTATATGTTTATTGTGGAGAAGTACAACTGATCATGGATGTAGACGATTCACTAGAGACCTTAATCAGTCTACTAAAAAAAACAAAAAAAAAGAAGAAGAAAAAAAACAAAAGGGCTATAGAAAACAAATAACCAAAAGCAAGGTGTCTGCGATTTTTTTTATGTTTGTTTGACGTTGTACATGAATTGCCAGCAGCATGAAGGATTTCAATGTATACCTGAGGCTTTTTCTTTGGTCTTTGAAGAGGTTTCAGTGCCTGGGCTTTATCACAGTTCTTGATTAAACCATTGACGCTGGGGGCAACAGCAAAGTGAGAGGCTGTATGACCAGTGGCTTCCCACTCATGGAATTCCGCTTTACAGCTTAGTCTTTAGTGATCGACTATGACTCTCTGACTAGGAGGCTTGACTTGCACAGTCCTTATGGGCTGCAGCCCTGGGGGCTGGTTGGCCTTTGGAGAACATCTCCAACGCTGACTCTTCTTATGCTCACTTGGCCGAGAGAGTAGGGATGTACTGTGGGCAAGGCATCTCCACTATATCAAATTTCTGCCCAGTTTCCAAAACAGCAGCTGCCTCCTCTGCTGTTTTGGAGGTCATCGTCGACACGATGGACAAACATACAGTAATTGTACAAAAGTAATCCACAGTATTTCACTCAGTATTACCAGTATCAATTCCTACGCCCTTTTTGCAAAAACATGGTGAGTTTCCTTTGTCGCTTCTTCTACTACATTAATGCAATGATGAAATGAAATTATATTGATTTATTTTCATTTATATCTGGAAACAAATGCATAAGCCCTCGTTCTGTGGGGATGGTGTCGAACTGAATGCCCAGGTCTTCCAAAGTAACTTGTTGGATTGTCATGTTTTTTCAGACTATTCCTACATTATATCCTTGTTAATTTGTTTTCAATAAGTTTTTAAAAATATTATTTGATATATGTGTCTCTTTTCGCCAGACATAGTCCCTTTAATTGTGTGAATTTTTGTTTGCTTAAACAAGTATGCTCTTTTTCACCCTGCATGTGCTTAATTATTCTTAACCACCTCCCTTGAACCCAGTCTAGGCCTGCTTATCGTATTAAAGGAAGATCCAGCTTCTGTCTCATTAACTCTCTCTCCCCCTGTGACATCCCATCTTATCTCGGCCTTTCTCTTGATCACCAGGTAATGGCTTGGGCTATTCCAATCTTGAGCTATCTCTTAAGTGGATGAGATGGATCAGTCAGCTCCTTGAGACTGTGCTCGGCCATTGCCCCACTCAAGCGTCCCATCCACTTAGGCCTAGCCTGGTGCTGCCAGGTTCAAAAGTACATGCACACCCTCCTCCCTCTCAGCTCAGTGATCATCGGCTATTGGCTATAGGCCTATAGGTTGTGCTAGAGCTGGTATAGGGACAAAAAGCTTTGGCTTGTCTAACAGCTGCACTAACGTCTTTGGTATGGGGGATGGGGTTCCTTATACACATCAATGTAAGCACCACTTGTTGTTTCTTCGGCTGGGCTCTC
Organism: Rapana venosa; assembly: GCA_028751875.1. Taxonomy (NCBI): domain Eukaryota; kingdom Metazoa; phylum Mollusca; class Gastropoda; order Neogastropoda; family Muricidae; genus Rapana; species Rapana venosa. The sequence continues at coordinate 74,148,293 of CM054138.1, forward strand.
TCTCTCTCTCTCTTCTCATTATCCTCGAAATAAAAGAATTTGTCATTGTCATTGTCATTGTCATTCTCTCTCTCTCTCTCTCTCTCTCTCTCTCTCTCTCTCTCTCTCTCTCTCTCTCTGTTCTTTTGTCCAGAGGGCTGGATGAGAAAAAAACATGTTTGCGTATGCCATAGCCCTATTAAAATTCAATTCAGTTCTCTCCCTCTTTCTCCAATATATTCATGTTGTTGTTGCATCACTTCATTGTGTAAATGTATTTAATTCAAAGAAGGAATTAGTCAATAACAGGGCAGATAAAGAAAAAAAAGTCAACTCTGGAGCAAATCACATCAACTGCACTTTTTTCCTTCATATTTTCCTTCAGGTACACACGGGATCCAGTGGAAACAAGAAGTGCACTACGAATCAGAGTTGACAAAGTTCCAGGTGGTTTATTTGGGTTTAACGTCGACATTCACGTTGGTAATTTGGCTTGCAGCGATATGCCTTCCTGAGTAGGGGGAGGGGCCTATCTTAAACCCTACACCGCACAACCAGAAAAACAACATAGTAGGCTAAGGATGGGCAGTAAAAGTGCCAATTCATTTGGGGTGACCGGGTATCAAACCTGCAACCCTTAGGATGCATGTTCTGTGCTCTGTCACAACAGCCAAAACATCATAAGACAAAATGACTCAACGTTAGTTGGTTGTTGTTTTTTTGCCCCTATGTGCAGCTCATTTGAGATACGTCGTCTGCAACTGGTCTAGAGATGCAGACAGCTTCCGGAATTTATGAATGAATTTGTAACGTCTGCGCATGTGTGATGGCATTTTCATAAAGATGGCGGATAAGGCAGCCCGTAGTGTGGGCTCGGGCGATTTGCCTGTCCGGGCTATGAAGTTGTTCGCAACATGGGAGGTAGAAAAATCATCACCAAGCTGTATTCCAAGGTATGCCTGATCTGTTGTTCATGGTTCTTTCATTATTCGATAAAAGTAAGTTCCGTGGGTGAAATGACCATTAACTGTCTGCCTTTGATAAACAACAATGAAAACGATTTCCTAGTGCTTGTCTGGTTGCTTGCTGACCGAATCTTCATCGTTCGATCCAGACTAAGTCAGTTTTTATTTGCTTGTATTGTGGGCCGTAAAATCGTGGAATCGAACCAGCGAACAGTGTTGAACACATATATTAGTGTTTGCACTTGCGATTTTTGTTTATAATGTAATGTAAAAGACGTGATCGGTTGGGGAAAATCCTGTGATCAAATACTTTTGCTAGTGCTACTGTGCAGCGAAGTCGTGACAGTGCTAGATCTGATGGGAGGGGCGTCTGCTGCTGTGGCTGGTTCCAGTACTACGTTTACTATTGACCTTTTTCGCACATGACTGGAATGGGGTTGTTTTGTATTTGTTTTTTCTTGTTTTGTTTTTGTTTGTTGATTTTTGTTTTAGGTGTGTGTGTGTATTGCCCTTGTTGTTTTTCTGTTTTGTTATTTGTTTACTTGTTTTTCACAAACATGTTTTGAATATTGTGGGTTGTACTAGGAATTTCTTGATTGTGGATGTGTGGATGTGTTCCATTCTATTTCACCCCAATACACAATACAGTCATACTCTTGAATCAATAGCCTGAATAGGGCTCTTACATTAGGCACTATGACACTTTTATGAAGCATGGCTATTTATACCTTCACATATTAAGCATATCATTTAGCTTTATTTTCTGAATGACAAGGATAATAATTCAATGTATTTAATGTGTGTGCAAAAAGGTAATGAATTGGCACATTGGCACTATGGCCATCTCTGTATAGTTTTATCGGAAGGACTTTGTTTTACTGCCTGCTTGCTTACCATATATTTTTGATAGAGAAGGAATGTTGTTTGCAGTTTTTTACATTTTGTAATCTATTCCCACCAGCACAAAATGGCTTACTCTTCTGAAAAGTGGAACAAGGTTTTAACATGTGCACAAGATGTTCTGGGTGCGTTCACACATGGGACTTTTGTTTAACTATAGTCTCATCTGAAGGACTTTCGGGGAGAGTGGAGTCAGCACTGATGTTAACTCCAGAGGAAAAATCCTCTTGAACGAGATTCGAACCCGGGTCAGCAGATCACAAATGCATCACTCTAACCACCATGCTATATCAAGAGAGAGAGAGAGAGAGAGAGAGAGAGAGAGAGAGAGAGAGTGTGTGCTGTGTGTTTTTGTGTGAGAGTATCACTATCAGTTATTGCTACATGTCAGTGTGTGCATATTTATTTATTCTCTTATTTCGAGGATAATGGAATAAGCACTTTTGTGCTTTTTTTTTACATCCAGTCCCTGTGTGCATGCTGTTTTTTACATTTTGTCACCCGTTCCCACCGGCACACAATGGCCTACTCTTCCAAAAAGCAGAACGGGCTAGGTGTTCTGCGGCTGTACACACATGGGACCTCGGTTTAGAGTCACATCTGAAGGACTAAGTCTGAAGTAAAAGTCACACACACACCAACACACACACACACACACACACACACACACACACACACACACACACACACACACACACACACACATACACACACACACAGAGCACTTGACACACATCCAAATGTGTTTTGTGTGTGTGTGTGTTTGTGTTATCGCTTTATGTGTGTGTGTGTGTGTGTGTTTGTTTTCGACTCTGTGTGTATGTGTCCATCTGGAACAACCTTCCTCTCTCTTCGACAGAGGCCTACATATGACACATATAAATCCAGCCTCAAGACATATGTGTTTCAAACCTAACTTTTTCCCTCTTTCATCTCAAAACTGCCCCTGCCTTCAACAGCCCAAATCCCATTACCCTGCCAAAGCCTACAACCTGTGTGTGTGTGTGTGTGTGTGTGTGTGTGTGTGTGTGTGTACATTTGAATTTTGTTTAAGCTTTTGATAGTTATTGGCTGCATGACTCTGTAAGAATATGTTGAATGCAAGCGCTCTGATTTGTCTTTGCAAGATATAGCGCTATACAAATTTCATTTATTATTATTATTATTATTATTATGATTATGTGTGTGTGTGTGTGTGTGTGTGTGTGTTAGTGAGAGAGAGAGAGAGAGACGTTGTTCATGCATACTAAGTGTATTATAAGTGTGTGTTTGCATGTGTGTGTGTGTGTGTGTGTGTGTGTGTGTGAGACTGTGTGAGACACTGAGACAGATAGATCATAGAGAGAGAGCTTTACTGTTCAAACTAAAAAAAGTCCTTATGGCTACTTCTAGTTATTAATAGTAAATAATACATAACCTTTTTATGTATAAATCTATTTTTTGGAGTCAGACCTTAAGCCTTTTGTAATTATGTGAAACTAATGACTATTAATGTATGTAAAGTAATGTGTATAGAAGTAGTATTGTGCAACTAAATCAGTATACATGAAATCACAATTGTACTTGTAGCAAAAACTGAAAAAGGTTGCCACTGGTGAAATTCAGCTGAAAAATAGAAATTGTCTTAAAAAGTCTGATCCTGTACAGTATACTTCATAAACTTTTTTTTTGGTTTTGTTTGTTCCTTGTCTAAAGGTCTGCAGTTCACTAAAATGATGAGATTTTGCTTATAAATTGAGTGTTTTTACTCACCATTAACTTAATGTAGCCTCATTCTATCTTAGGCCATGATAGGGGATGGTGTCTAAACACAACACCTGTGTGCATTGTTTGTAGAATTTTGTCATCTATCCCACTGCAGCACTGGCACAAAATGGCCTCTTCTGAAAACGTGAAAGGAAGAATGGGTTTTTAACATGAACACAAGATGTTTTGCATGCATTTGCATACATTACAACACAACACGGCATTCATTTCAACATCAAAAGTTAACACAACATGACATGATCCAATCAGACATGACATGTCAGGACAGCACTCAGAATATCAAAGCAGATTGAAACACAGCATGAAATAGAAATGGAAGGTGGAACAATGATCCATGACCCCTGGCCATGTGTTACATAATTAAGCCAGTGTCTATGAAAGGGACATGCCAGAAATAGGCTTAGCGCTTACTTTTTGTTAGTTAGCACATTGGTTGTGTGTTACAGTATGAAACATGAGAAGTTTTATAGTTAAACTCACTAGGAGACAATGGAGGCTGATTACAATGGAGACCTTATCAAATTACTGATTTGGCTTTTATCAGTCACTAAATAAATTATAAGTAACAAAAATAAACCAGTAGAAACTGGGCCTTGACAGTGAGTAAGGTGTATGGCTTGTTTCCAACTTGGAATTCTTTCCATCTTAATGTCCTTGTTCCTAAGACAAAGCATGGCAAGGCAAGTGATTGCAATACAATGAAAGGCAAAAGTCTTTACCTTGAGGATGATAGATTCTTGCATTTGATTTGCTTTTTTCTTCTTCTTCTTCATAACATTCAGCCTCTGCCCTAGTATTAGAGACTAATGTCATGTAAAAGTAACACAACTTTAGATTTTGCGCCCCCCCCCCCCCCCCCCCCCTCCAAACCTCTTCCTCCACCTCCCCCCCCCAAACCTCTTCCTCCACCTCCCCCCCCCAAAAAAAAAAAAAAAAAATCAAAAGGTTATTAAAGTGTTAGGTTCCTGGGTTAAATAAATTAAGTCCATTTTGCATCAAGTTAAAGCACACTTGGCAAAATGTTGCTGAATTTCAAAAGTTTTACCTGTTTATATAATACTAATTACTATATATATTGATTCCTTAACAAGTGGAAGTAACTTTCTTTAGATAGGAAAAGAAACTGATTGCCAGACAAATGGAAGGATCTTCAGACGGAAACGATATATTGATAGCTAAAGAAACGGAAGGATCTTCACTCAGGAAGGAAAAAGGAGGACAATGCAACTATGGGGAAAAAATAGCATTCTATTGTGCCTGTAGTGATGTTCTTTCCTCAAGGAAGCAGTCTAAATTTCAGGCTGTCAGTGTCATGGTGAGATTGTGAATCATCAAATGTTGCGATACAATACAGCATAACACCACATAGCACAGGTGTAACAACCCCAGCCTAACCCAATGCTACATTTACTGTGACAGCATATTTTTTGTTGTTGTTGAATGCCATAACACAGAAACCAAGGGACCATAGTTAGTTACCTAATGACTCTCCCCTGCCCCCCCCCCCCCCCCCTTCCTGATGGAAGATGTGTGACATAACTGGGCCACTGTCAGTGATCCATTACCTGTTGTAACAGGATGGGTGGTTTGTTAATCAGCATTATCATCTGGTAATGACTGATGTAGAACAGTCTCTAGCACTGAGGCAGAGTTTGTCTCGCTCACTGTCAATCATTGCTACCTAAACCAGGATTAAAAAATGTTTTTGATTGGCATTGTCAGCAAGCTGTATTATGTATAGTGAGTTTTCTACTTATTCATTTGTTTTGGATACCCCCATCCCCCCTAAAGAATGTTAAGTTACAGGTTCAGGTTTTATGTGAAGCCTGACTTGTTCTCTATCCACTAGACCATGAGTGATGGTTGGGTGCTAGTGTTTTAAATATATGATAAACTTAGATCTTGAGGAAGTTAAGCGCCTCATACATTTATCACACATAAAGCACCCCATGTCAAGTATAGAGTTACAGACTGTGGCAACATTCTTAGAAATGGCCGCACATGTAGGGAAACCTGCACTCACAGGCAGAAGAAAGAAAAAATGGCTCTGGACTAGCTTTTTTTGTACTTTGCCAAGGGGGAGAGCAGCTTGAATTTTCGATTTCATGCATAGATCTGCAGTGACTGGAACTGCCACAGTACAGTTTAGTAATTAATGTATCCATAATTATATTACTATGTGTTTATTCTTTGATATCATTTCATGGCTCATACATTACTGTAGAAGATTAAGGCATCACTTTGTCCATCTATGTAAATTTATTTTTTATAAATAAATATCAGTCTGCTTACTAAACAGACTGGCGTATGTAAAAAAATGCAGGCTTACACTGATAGTAACACTAATACTACTAATAGTCTAGTAATACAGATTCTTCATCGTAAAACCAATTGATTGTATGTACCATATCTCAACTACTTCATGCTAATGGCGGTATGCAATAATACTACTTTTACTAGTAATAGGAGCACTACTATTTGTGGGTTACACTTATTCAATAAATGAATTATCTACATATGATATGTCTATCTCACATACTATATATAGTTGTATGTATTATCTTCATTAAGATTATGTGTAATTGTTATTTGTTTTTTTTTTAAATTTGTATTATTGTGTAATATAGATCAGAATGGAAAAAAAAGTTGAGCATTTTGACTGAGGCTGACTAATCTCTGGTTGTTGTCAACTTACTGTTTGCATACTTCTTATTGATTAAGCTTCCTGCTTAAAAGGGGGAACCCCCCCCCATCCCCACCCCCCCCCAAAAAAAAACCCCAACCAAAAACAACCCCAGTCAGACTCCCTAATTATCACTCAGTCTTAAGTCTATCAGTGCATTAGTCCATTTGTCTACAGGTCTTTGTCTAGAGCTCTTTTTTAAATTTTTATTTTTTATTGTTTCCTGCTTGCCTGACTGTGTGCTTGCCAGTTTATCTCTGTCTGTCTGTCTGTTTGTCTAGATTATATCCATCCATCAACCCAGCCATCCATCTGTTTATCTTGGTTTGTCTATCTTAGGATCTCTCCATGCAGTTCTGCATAATTTGTATTCAGTAACCATAGATCTGTTTCTTGTTCTCCAATTTATTAAAAATTAGCTAACCGCAAAGCACTCACTTTTGATGAAATTTAACGAAGTCAGGCAGATTTCCCTTCATAACATTCTGGCTGCTCTCCCTGAGAATTTACCCTCATCCCTTTGTGTGTGTGTGTGTGTGTGTGTGTGTGTGCATGCACACGCATGTGCGCGCTCGTGCATGCGTGTGTGTGTGATTTTCAAATTCATTCTTTTGCCAGTGTTGTGCTTTTTCTACAGATTTTGTCAGGACAACTTTCTTTTGGTTCTTTTGTACTGTGTTTCATGCAGGACTTCTCCCAGACCGGACTTTTAATTTTTCATCTCATTCAAAAGACTATCACGCAGACCACCACTCATGGTCTAATGCATAGAACTAGAAGACTGGCCACCTTTGGATCAAAACTGAACCAGCTGCAGCCTCTTGTTTTCGCCATAGGTGAAGTAACCACTGAGCCACCAGTCCACTCTGTATTATTCTACTCCTAGAGTTTGTCTTGATAGAAACAAATAGTTTTACTGAACTTGGGAGAAGATTTTGCTGATCTTTGAGAGAGACTTAGACTGACAGAGCATGCAGAGTAATGTAAAGATCTGCCACAAGCTGTTGTATTTTGCTTTAAACTATGTTGGGAACGCAGAAAGTGGGTTTTTCTGCCGTTTTTGTACCCATGCTTTGTGTCCACGGTACCCCCCTTTTACCTGCTGCGAGTGCTATTGTTATTTATTGTCAGGTTCACAATGTGCCAGCTGTTACATTGTGTGTGTGTGGTGTGTGTGTGTGTGTGTGTGTGTGTGTGTGTGTGTGTGTGTGTGCATGTGTGTGGTTGTTGTTGTTGTTGTTTTGTGTGTGTGTGTGTGTGTGTGTGTGTGTGTGTTTTTGAGTGAAAGTATCCAAATTATATTTGATTCTTTTCTCTTTTTTTATTACTTTTTTTCAAGGATAATAAGAATAAGCACCCATATACTTTTTCACATCCAGTTCTCATGTGCATGCAGTTGAGTAAATTTTGTGTGTGTGTGTGTGTGTGAGGGAGGAGGATAGAGAATGAATTGATAAATTCACATCACATGTAAGCAAATGTCTACTGTTCTAAATACACCACAGTGACCCAGATGGAAATGTTTACTGCAAGGTCAATGATACCAGAGCGATCATGAAGGACCAATCCTTATGACCTTTATGATCATATTTCTTTACTCGTCTTATCACCCTGTCACATCTTCACACTTTTCCTGTACATGATCCTGCCGGTGTAAAACTTCACACCAGAGAAGCTTGCAAAATGAGGTCATGGTTGAAGAGCTGTTTTAAATGATAGTATCTTTAAATTTTTTTTTTCTTCTCTGTTTAAAGGAGACAGTTTATGAAAACCGGTCCCACCTCTGTATGTATTTCATTTTCACCTTCCTTTTCCTGAGGGGACAAAAAAGGAAAAGGGTAAGGAGGAGGGTGTGGGAAGAACAAGGTCATCTTGATGTATCTAATCAAATTTTATATTATTAGGTGGTGGCAGTATACATTATATATATATATATATATATATATATATATGTATATATAAAACTGCTCTGTTTGTTGTTGTTGTTTTGGGGTTGTTGTTTTTTTGGGGGGTGGGTGGGGGTGGGCGTTAAAGATGTAATGAAAAGAAGCCAATCGAAAACATCTGTAACTGGTTTTGAAATATGGCATTTAATATTTTGGATGCGTCTGTAAAATGCATGCTTAGTATATCATTGGTCTGTTTCTAACAACTGCTTTTAAAGAATCTTAAAAATACAAATAGTAAAAAAAAAAAAAAAGGCCAAATAGCAAAAAAACACTGGAAAATGTGCGAAATCTCATGATGTGCCATGTTTGGGACCCATCAATTTAAGTACTTTTGAATCATGTAGTACTCTTGGAATTGTAATTTTGTAAGGAATGGTAGAGTAAGTCCTTTTAAAAGTATTTTTTCACAGAGTTGGAAAAAAGCCAAAATTTCTAGTGCAGAAGGCTCATTCCAGACCACTTAGACCAGTTATGAAAATAATAATAACTGCTGAATGAAGTAACCAAGTCACTTCAAGTTTGGACCAAAAAAACCCCAACTGTCTAAAATTTTCAATATAGTTATAGTGCCTCACCAACTTCGCAATGTTGAGGAAGAAGTCAGTCAGTCTGTCAGTCAGTCAATCAGTCATGTCAAAGTGAAAGGAATTTGCACTTTCCAGTCAGTCAGTCAGTCGGTCAGTCAGTCAGTCAGTCAGATAGTCAGTCAGTCAGTCAGTCAGTCATAACATTTGAAACGTTCCACTACCAGTTGGCACTTTCCCGTGAGACTCAGAATGTAGGTAAGGTTACACTGATGGTAATGATTACAGGGAGTGATTATAGTCATTGGCTGCACGGTGCTCTGGTGTGGTATTTTCTGTCGTTTTAAAGGCCAACTAAGGATGACTAGTTTGATTGAGCTGCATGTGCTGTAGAAATCTGGGTTCATTTGTTTGCAGGGTGCAGAGCTCTATGGGTATAGTCTGTGATTAGCCATGCTGCAAACAAGACAATGACTCAAACCAAAAGCTTTGTCAGTTATTGATGGGAGCCAAGTGCCAAGGCCTGATTTAAAATGTTGTTAATGTTATGCTTTGAAATGTTATTGTGAGATGTTCTTCTGCCATGACAATTTTGTTGTTGTTGTAATGACAAGCTTTTAGCGTAACAACATGTACTCTCCTTTAACTAACTAGTTAAGGGGAAAAAAGTCTCTGAAGTCAGAGTATAGCTGCCTACAGCAGGGCATCGTAAGCTCAAACAAGCTGAACTTCTCATCCAGTGTGTATGTAGTTTATAGTCTCACAGGGATTCATTCCCAAGTGTGGTGGGTGAGAGTTAAAAATATTCTGGGTGAATCCCCAGGGTGTTAGGCTAGGGAACATGCTACAGCAGCAGCAGCAACAATAACAACAAACAACATACATTTCTTAATGTGTGTGTGTGTGTGGGATGTACAGTATAGGGTACATAGTACTATTAGTAGAATGGGTTGATCAGTGAATAGGGTGGATGGAGATAGGGGTTGTGGGTAGATGGAAAGGGGGCTGGGGCTTGGAAGAGGGGAAGAGTCTGGGGTCAGTTGCAAACAAGTTGTAATCTGTACATGCTCAGTGTTCATGATACATGATGTCATTTTTCAGCCATTGTCAAACCACAGACCTAGATAAGTGGCTGGCTCAAGCCAGTTCCATTCTTCATTTTCCTCATCAACTGGTTTGATAGCAGCTGTACCTTATCTTATATGTGAATTTGTCGATGTTTTATCATTTATATTTGAATTTGTCGATGTTTTATCATTCCTTAACTTTGTCAGTGAGACAGTGAGAGGTTTTCCTAAAATAATGTTGTCTTGTTTTTGAAGCATCACACAGATATAATATAGATAGAAGTTAAGATGTGCAGCCATATATGCTCAAACACATTCATGCATATGTGTGCATGTAACACGTAATTTATACCCAAGCTATATATATATATATATACATGTATGCACATAGGCATGAAGACATGCACATCTCTCTCTCACGCACACACACAGACAGACACACTCACGCTCACACACACGCATGCACGCATGCACATGTGTATGTGTACAGAGAGAGAGACACACACACACTCGTCACAATGTGTATATGTGTACACACACACTCATGAACACACATACACACACACACGCATGCATGCATATGTGCGTGCACACACACACTCACACACACACACACTCACACACACACACTCACCACACACATGTATGTGTACACACACATGTATGTGTACACACACACACATACACATGCCTACACAAACACTTACACACACACACTCTCACACACACACACCCACTTGCACACACACACACACACACTCTTGCACACGCAGGTGCATTCACCACACACACACACCCACACACACACACATGCACACACACACACACACACACACATACACACACACACACACACACACACACACACACACACACACACACACACACACACACACACACACACACACACACACACACACTAATATCACTAAGAGTGAACAGACGTTAAATTGAAGACACACACACACACACAACAACGGAAGCAGGTAAATTAGAAAGTGTGCTTGTGTGTGTGTGTAGACACCCAGATAGAAAGAAACTTGCACCAGGTCCTGTCATTGAGAATTAATGTGATTCGTGCTGTAAATGCTAAGAGAAAGAAATATTTAGGTTAAGTATACACTACACAGAGGAGGATAATCAGCTGATCATACTTGAACAGAGATGGACACACACACACACACACACACACACACACACACACACACACACACACACAACACAGACACACACACACACACACACACACACACACACACACACACAAAAACACACACACACACACATCTCTTGTGCACATGTTAAAACCCATTCCACTTTTTGGAAGAGTTGGCCATTGTGTGCTGGTGGGAACGGAAGACAAAAATGATGAAAAAATTGCATACACATGGGGACTGGATGTGAAAAAGCGCATGATGTGAGTGATTCCATTATTCTAAAATGAAAGAATAAAATAAATAAAGCTAAAATACCCCCCCCCCCCCCCCCCCCCCCCGACACACACACACACACAATTTAGACACATGAAGAAAACTCCTAATGACAACAACAAAAGTGTTAAAAACCTCTCCATTCCCCACTCTCTCCCCAAGTCCCCTTCACACCCTGCCATTGTACTAGCCCAGGCCAAACTGTGTCAGTTATTGATGTTTACAAGCAAAGTGCCAAGGCCAACATTAAAATGTTGCATGCTTTTAAGTGCAATTTTGAGTTTGTCTTCAACCATGACAACTCTCAACAAGTAGCGCTCTCCTTTAAAGGAGGAAAAAATCCTCTGAAGCCAGAGCACGCATGTCTGCCTAAAATATGTTGAGCTTCTTGTAAAGAACTGTACAGTTTCTCATCTTTTGTAGTCTTAAGGGTCTGACAGTGGTTCCAGGCAGGATCAGTGAGATGAATATGGTACATATCATATATGTTTCTTCCTTTTGTACTCCCCTCCTCCACCCTCCACAAATAGTTAGCAAAACTCTAAATTAAAATAACTATGCTGATCAATAATAATAATAATAATAATAATACATGGAACTTATACAGCGCTTTATCTTGCAAAAAACAAATCAAAGCGCTTTCATTCAACCTAGTCTTTCACATGCAGCCAGTTACAATTAATAGATATTTACAAATTAAAATGTAAACACACACACACACGCACAATTAATAGTTTTTACAAATTCAAATATAAACTCACATACGCGCACACACACACATACTGGGCTGTGTCTTTAATACCAAACATCATCTTTGATTCCGCTTTCTCTCTCTCTCTCTCTGGGTAGAGGTTTATTCCATCACCTGCTTTCTAACCCGTAGCATGTATCCATTGATTGTATTACTCGCTGTTTTATGGATTTCACTACTTGCTGTGCTTTATAGTAGTGATGCTGGTGTTTGTTAGGTGTATGTTCTTGCTGTGTTTCAGATATGCATAATTTCATTTTGTTATTTTACCAGGCTCTGTTTTAGGGTGTGCGTGTGTGTGTGTATATATATAATATAGATATATGTATAGTGCTTGGTGTGTTTTCAGATTATGTACCATGACACTGACTCGTCTACACGTGCTGCAGCCACTGGATAATGAGTTGACCTCAATGGTGGTGGCTGTCAAAATGCAGGTAATGGGTCACTGATTAATTTAGACATTTGGGGAGGGGAGTAGAACAATTTGAACAATTTTTATTGGGGTGTAATTAGCCTAGAGATTAGAACATTGAGCTTGCTGTCTGGTGGTGCTTGTTTTAGCCACCACTGAAACGCTCGTTGGAGGGAATTTTTCCCTGAACTGAATCAGTATCATTACCAACTACACTCACCTGAAAGTCCTTCAGATAAGACCATAAAATGAAGTACTGCGTGCAGATGCATGCAAAAACATCGTGTGCACGTGCATGTTGGATCCCATTCTGCCTTTTAAAAGAGAAGGCCATCGCGTGCTGACTAGAACAGATAACAGATTTTACAAAAAACACATGCACACTGACATCATCCCTGTAGTCAGAATGCTGCTACCTTAATTAATGGTGGGCAAATGGTCCCATACACAAAACGTCACCATTGATCTTCTCTCATTCTCTTTTTACACTGTCAGATGTGTTTGGGAGAAATAGTGGCAAGTCCTTTCCAAGCTCCTCTCATGGGCCATGCAGCTTAGTTTTTAGGGCCATCTCCATCGGCCACACAATCTTCCTCAGGTTGCTGAATAGCGTGCACGTCTGAAGGATGTGCTCACCAGTCTGGTTGGTTATTCATACGGATCACACCTCATAGCTCTGGCTGAGGAAGAGAGAGAGAGAGAGAGAGACAGGGAGACAGAGACTGAGAGACAGATAGAGAGACTCAGAGAGAGAGAGAGAGATTCAGTCTTGCTGCTGTATCATTCTCTGTGGTGGGTTACTCTACAGTGTTCCCACTGCTTCACCATTTGTCGTGCCTTGGTCTGGCTGCTGACACTGAAGCAGGCTTGTTTGGGTATCCCCCCAGGGCCAGCAGGCCCTGATTATGCAGACGTGAATGGGGTTGTTTTTTTAACATAAAGAAGCAAAAGCAATCCTGTTGATAGCAAAAATAGCTTGAACATACACACATATATATGTGTATTGTACACTTTCTCTCTTTCACACTGAAATATATGCTCATTTATTCTGAGATTTTTCTTTCTTTCTTTCTTTCACACTAAACCATATATCATGTTGTCATATACTGTGCTTTTTATTATTTTTTTTCTTTGCATCACTTTACACATAGTTTATTCTTGCATGTGTGTGGCAAACACACACACACACACCACACCACACCACACCACACCCCACACACACACACCACACCACACCATACCACACAAATGCACACACACACACATACACTCACTCTCTTTCTCTCTGTCTTTGTCTGTCTGTCTGTCTGTTTCTCTTTCACACACAGACACACACACTTACACTTACAGGCACACACACAGACACACAACACAACACAACAGAGCACAACAAAATACAACCCCCCTTTCACACACACTCACTCACTCACTCACACACACAATTCTGTCTACCCTATACTCTCTCTCTCTCGCACACATACACACACATACACACACACCACACTACACCACACACTCACACACACACACACACACACACACACACACACACACACACACACACACACACACACACACACACACACACACACACACACACACACTCACACACTACACTACAGACACACAACACATCACAACACAACACAACACACACACACAAAAAAAAGTTTGACTTTGATTTTCACTTTGACTTTGACTTTCACACACACACACACACACACACACACACACACACACACACACACACACACACACACACACACACACACACACTCCTCTCCTCTCTCTCTCTCTCTCTCTCTCTCTCTCTCTCTCTCTCTCTCTCTCTCTCTCTCTCTCTCTCTCTTTTTCTCTCTGTGCCCTTTACACAGGCACACATGCACGCATACACGCGCATGCACACACACATACACACACTCTCACAGACACACTAACACACAACTAACACACACAACACACACACACACACACACACACACACACACACACACACACACACACACACACACACACACACACACACACACAACATTTGAAAGTTAAATGAGGGTAGTCTTCTGGCTTGTGAAGTGATCACAGGCCTAAAGCCTCTTTTTCCTCTTCAGGGTCTGCTGTGCCTGAAGACCTTTTTAGAAATGAAAGGCTCTTTTTCCTTGCTCTTAATCACACGTGTGGCCATTAATTACAAGTCAAGGAGCTTAGTAACTAAGTGAGGGGTTCACATAGAAAGGGATGGGGAAACTTCCCTAGGGTCATTATTACTTGACGGCTTTTACAAGGCCATGTACGTGTACATGCATCTTTTCCATAAACATCTCTGTGAAAGAGAAAGATGCAGGGTTCGCAGAGGTCTTTAAAACTAAAAGTTCTCATGAATATGATTTTGGATTAAAAGGTCTTTTAAAGTGCTTTGATTCGGCAAGTCGGTGCTATTAAAATATAATCATGTCCTTTTAATTTATCAAAGGTACAAACGTGTATGAGCCCTGCTCAATCTAGCAGAAAGGCAAGAGTGATGCAGAATTGTTTCCATGGTGTTGTCATGTAGTCAGTAGCAGTGTCCACCTGCTAGAGCAAGCGAAATCTAGACCCTGAAGGCTTTGAAAGGCATCCACCATGGGTACTGGAAGTGTAGTGGATCAAACCAAAACTGAAGTCAGTGTCAGATCAGAGCAACAGAGGCCGCTCACTGCAACAGAGACTTTTTTTTTTTAGTGTGTGAAGGCCGAAATGATGAGGATGCTACAATGATATGGAGATGCACCCACTTTGAGACTGCTTGACATGGCTGTACTCTGTGCTTCCTCTCATAATAAATCCTGGTATCATCCAGGCCCAAATGATACAGACACCTGCTGTGTTGGTCAAGTAATTTGAGCAGAGATCAAAATTACATTTGAGTAGTGGATGAGGCTTGACTGTGTGGTCTCAGTCTTCCCAATGATCCTTAAGCAAACTCACCTTGAGTAGGAGCTGGCCAGAAGCCCCCCCCCTTCTCCCCCTACCAAAATCGTGACTTTAATGACATTCTTCTTCTTTATCAAATGCTCAGACAGCAAACACCTGAAAAGTCATGCCCAGTGCGTCTGACTTCAGTGTGGAAAAGAATTTAAAAAAAAAAGTCTTTCTGGAAAAAAGGTAGGAGAATGGACCAAGAAGACAGAAAGTAGACAAGAAGGAGGTGACAGGAAGAAAAGGAACAAGGCAGAAACAATGAGAGGGATAGAAATGAGGGAATTCCTATCACAAAACTTCTAGAAAGTGGGGATGCTATTTATACTGACAGGCCCCAGGCATCCCAAAAGGGAAACTGTTAACCATCCAGCCCAGAATCATATGCACTAACCACTGTGCCACAGCAGTTGGCACTGGAGACTGTTGACTGTTGTTAGCTGTGAAAATAGATTAGTAACCTGACACTGCCATTCAATTGGATGAGGAGTTGTCACTGCATATGATATACTATAGTGACTTGCTACTTCCTTCTGTGAGCTTTTGCATTTCATCTTCAGACTTTTCCTAACTAAGCACTGTATGTGTGTGTGTATGTGTTTGTGTGTGTGTGTGTGTGTGTGTGTGTCTGTGTGTGAGCACGCATGCGTGCATGTGTTGGTTTGTGTGTGTGTTTTGTGCTCACAGGTACACAATCATGGCACATATTTATTATGATCATCACAGGTGTAGTAGTAGTTGTCTTTCTTTTGTTTTCTTCTTCTTCTTCTTCTTATTTCTTATTCTTATTCCTTATAGCTCCTAGCGGAGCATAGGGCCTCAACAGCGTCCCTCCACCTTCTCCTGTCTCTGGCAAGGGTCTTGGCCTCTTCCCATGTCAGGCTGGAGTCTCTCAGCTCACTATGCAGGCTTCTCCTCCAGGTCTGTTTGGGGCGCCCTCTCTTCCTTTTCCCCTGCGGGTTCCACTCGAGCGTTTGTCTGGTGATGTTGCAAGGCTCCTTCCGTAGGGTGTGGCCGACCCAACGCCACTTTCGCCGCCTTACTTGGACTTCCATAGGCTGTTGGTTCGCCCTCATCCACAGGTCGGTACTTGGCACTCTGTCGAACCATCTGAGATGAAGGATCTGCCGGAGACATCCGTTGATGAAGGTCTGGATCTTGGAGGAGCTGGTGTTGATGACCCGCCAAGTTTCTGACCCGTAGAGAAGCACAGACTTCACGTTGGAGTTGAAGATCCTGAGCTTGGTGGTTGTGGAGATCGCATTTGTTCTCCATACGGGTTTCAAGATGGCAAATGCTTGGCGCGCTTTCTTTATTCTTGCCTTGATGTCTTCGTCTGTGCCTCCTGTCTGGCTGATCTTACTGCCCAGGTACACAAATTCACTGACATCCTCTACTGCTTTCCCAGAGATGGTGACAGGAGCCTCTTGCTGGTTGTTGGTACGCAGTAGCTTGGTCTTCTCTTGACTGATCCTGAGGCCAACACGTCTAGCTGTGGTATCTAGGGCAGTGATTAAGTTTTATTACTCATGTCATATAATATGATAATGTTGCTGAACACATCTCCCATGAATCATGTCATATAATAATAAATAGAATCGCTGAGGGCAAGTCACCCCCCCCCCCCCCCTCCCCCCCCCTCCCCTCACCCCAGTTAAGGCAGGCTTGGGATGAGCCTGACAGCTTGTGGTAGCGAGCAGTAGGTTGACATCAGTTTGTGAGAACTCGTTCATTCACCAGAAATGATACAGATAATACGTGCAGACCAAAACAAACAACACACACGCAAAAAAAACCTGTACATGATTATCCTGTAGTCTAGTAGACCATTGGAGCACCATTGAAGATTTTGCAGTCTGTCCACAGAATGGATTACTGCAAATATAAAATGCCCTCAACCAAAGCACCCCCCCCTACAAGCACAACTCAAGGCAAACAAACAAAAACCCAATGATAAAACAAAACAAACAAACAAAGCTAAACACAAATTCTCAACTAAAGGGTGAGTGATGAATCTGTTTCAGAATTCCAAGCGAATTCTTCGGTCCAACGAAATACATGTTCCTCCTGCAGGAATCTTTGACACAGGACTTGATTTATCATTTTCATTACAGGTATATATGTACAGCTGTTTGTCCATTCTGGTCGCGCGCATGTGTGTGTTTGTGTGTGTGTGTGTGTGCGTGCATGTGTGTTTGTACATGTGTATGTGAGAGAGAGAGAGTGTATGAGTGAGTGAGTGAATGAGTGAGTGTGTGCATATGTGTCTGTGTGTGCATGCACATGTGCGTGTGCATGGGTGCACTTACACGTGCATGTGTGTGCAAGCTTGTGTGTTTGTGTACATGTGTGTGTGTTTGTGTGAGTGTGATGCAAGTACAAACATTTCATTGACCGACAGTAAAATCCTTATAGTATGTATGTTCTTTCGAGCCAGAAGGCCCATAGAGCCGGAGCTTATCCCGGTTTCTGTAGCGTTAAGCGAACTGATGGTTTTTTACCACCCCTGTGACAGGATGCTAGTCTGTCGCAAGATACTTACCCAGCAGAGCTGGTACCCACTTGTACACCTGGGTGGAGTGAGGAACATAGGAGTAAAGTGTCTTTCCCAAGGACACAACACCGAGCCGAGCGGGGATCGAACCCGCGACCTCTGGATCACAAGTTGGCCGCCTGAACCACTCGACCACGGTGCCTCCTATGTAAAATCCTTATAGTAGTTACAGTAAATGTAATTTTATCTATAAAATAAATTTTCATGTTTTCATTACTTATTTCTTTCTGTCTTTTACCCTCATTCATTACTTATTTCTTTCTGTCTTCTACCCTATCTTATTTATTTTTATCAAAACCTTTTTATTTCCCCCCCCCCCCCCCCCCCCCTTCAGTATCCCCACTTCCTGAAGCGGGACGGCAACAAGATGCTGGTGATGCTGCAGCGAAGGAAGAAGTACAAGAATCGAACCATCCTGGGCTTTAAAACCTTGGCCATCGGCCATGTCAACATGTCGCAGGTAACTTGTTTTGGGGTGGAGGGTCTTTTTTTTGGTTTGTTTTTTTGTTTGTCCGTGAAGGTGGGAGGGATATTGGTACAAGGAAAAAAAGAAAACGAGGAATAACATGACCGACATGGAGATAAACCCGAGTTCAGTTGGTGATGCCATGGTCAGTTGGCTTCACCCCCTTGGAAGGATGCAGTTCAATGACCATTAGAGGCAATGCTGTTTCTGCTGCAGTTTTTAGGGGGGGGGGGGGGGGGGTTGGGTTTTTTCCTTCCTCAGCTAGAGCTTCAAGGTTCACCATTGGTGCGGTTTTGTGTATGTGACTGGGTTTTTTTTATATAATTTTTTTTTTTTTTTTACTTACCAGACTCATTCCGACTTCCAAGGGTGATAATTATCTGAACATGACACCAGTGTGCATGTGAGCGTTAAATTTTGTTTGTCATCTGTGACTTCACACCCTACCCACACATAATGGCCTACGCTTTTGATGAGTGCGCAAGATGATGTGTGTGTGTTCACACATGGGACCTTGATTTATAGCCTCATCTGAAGGACAAGTTATTAATCTGAAATGGAAAGGGTCAGAAAAGTGGAAATCTAGTTTTAAACACACCTCTCCCCCTCACCCTGGTGTTGTAAAATCTCACCGTGATATAAAGTTGATAATCGAAAGTTAAATAATCCATCAAAAGGTGGCCTATTAAATATCATGGATATAGGGACATTGAGTGCGCAACATCGATTATTTCTTCTTGAATTATTGCTGTCTTTACATCACCATACCCAGCAGTTGTGCTTGTGTAAACTTATCTGTGCTCAGCTGTTTCTCCAAACAAGAAAAATGTTGATCTGCGCTGAATGCAATGATCCGCCTTCCTGTCCAACAAGGGCGTAACAATATTTTTGCTGTGTATTTTGCTTATTTAGCATTCATCTAGTTAATGCGGCACGTTTTTCCACACGGGGGAGGGTGTCGGTCTGTGCGTGGCAGGCTATTGCCCCTCCTGTCAGAATTTGTGAGGGCACACTGTGATGTTTAATATTTTTGCATGGTTAATAATCTCACCGCAACAGCTGCAGGCGATGGCCTTGGGCATACTGTATGGGAATGTTGGGGAGTGAAACATGGTGCATGTGCAGAGGTTGTGTCATTGTTTTAAGTGTTGGGCCATATTGTTGTGAGTGTTGTGTGTGTGTGTGTGTGCCTAAGCTATAGTTTTAAGGGGGATCAGATCAGTGCAGTTTGGTTGTGGTTGTGTGTGAATTTGAAAAGGTGTGTGCTCGCTGATGAATAAGGAGATTGTCCTGTTGTGTGAGAACTGGGTTTCTTTGGGTTTGTTTCTGAGAGAAAGTTTGGGAAAAGTAATGCAGGTTGTGGTGATAATGCAGTCTTTATGAGGTAGAGTTCTTTACACACCCATGAATGTATCTTGTACGAACACACATGCATGTGCATGCACACACACTGACTCACACACACAGATATGTGGTCACACACACACACATGCACACATGCATGCATGCAGATGTGTGCACACATGCAAATGATCACACACATACACATACCAAAAGTCCTTCAGATGAGACTATAAACCGAGGCCCCATGTGCGAATGCGCACAGAACATCTTGCGCACACGTTAAAATCCTGTTCCGCTTTTCGTAAGAGTAGGCCATTGTGTGCCGGTAGGAACAGATGACAATTTACAAAACCGCGTACACATGGGGACTGGACGTAAAAAAGCACGTAAGTGCTTATTCCATTATCCTCAATATACAAAAATAAATGCCCACAATGCACATACATACACACATACATACACACACACACACTTTTTCTCACACACACACACACACACACACACACACACACACACACACACACACAACCAACACACACAAGGGAATAGTTTAGTTGCTGATCATAGGTAATGTACAGTCTGATGACTCATTTCTGATAGGGTTACTGATAGAGAGCGAACACAGTTCTTCAAACAGGGAGACTGAAATGAGTGTGTTCAGAGAGATGCAACTGACTGCTAGGTAGGCACAGTGCATGTACACCGAGACTTTTGTTAGCTTTAAGGATCAGATGATATTCATGTTCATGTCTTAGTCATTGTTTGCACTGTGTGTGTGAGAGTGTGAGTGAGTGTGTGTGTGTGTGTAAGGGAGGGAGAGAGAGAGGAGGGGGGGGGGGAGAGAGTGTTTGGGTGAGTGTGTGTGTGTGAATATGATTCTGTCAGTGCTTTTGAGGCCTTATATCATGAGAGTCCATGTCCACCATTGATGTGCTAGTGTATACATCTCCCCCCCCCAAAAAAAAAAAAAAAATGGTTCCATGTTTTGTCTGTGATATCGACAGAACAATAAGGAGAGTGATAATTGCACATGTATACATGTATGTTGTTAATCACAATGGAAAATGTGTGTGTGTGTGTGTGTATGGATGTGTATCTGTCTTTATGTCTGTGTATTGGTGTGTGCGTGTGTGTGTGTGCGCGCGCGTGTGTGTGCGCTTACTGTGTGTTTGCGCGCGTGTGTGTGTGTGTGCGCTTACTGTGTGTTTGCATGTGTGTGTGTGTGTGTGTGAATGCCTGCGTCTGTGTCTCTGTGTCATGTGTGCATGTATGTGTGTGCACGTACACGTGTCTGCCTGCCTGCCTGCCTGCCTGCCTGCACCCTACCCCACACACCAGGTGTTGCAGCGGTCGGTGGACAACTGTCTGAACCTGTACAGCGACTCCAAAGAGAGGATCAATCCTGTGGCACAGCTGGACGTTTTCGGCCTGTCCAGTCAGCCTGTCGACCACGACGATAACGGACATCGTAAACAGGCCTCCTCCGATGTCGGTCAGTCCTGCTGGTGGTAGTGTTGGTGTTTTTGTTGTTGTTGGTGGTGGTGGTGGTGGTTGTTGTTGATGGTGTGTTGTGGTGGTGGTTAATGTGAAGTTGTTGTGTTTTTTTTTTTTTTTGGGGGGGGGGGGGTGGGGTGTATGAAGTAATGGGGTGTTTTATGAAGAATTTTCTGTTGGAAGTAATCACACACACACACACACACACACACACACACAACACACACACACACACACACACACACACACACACACACACACACATTATTCGAGTGCCATTTTCCATTATTCTGCTACTTCTATTATTATTATTACTACTGCTACCACTGATGCTACTGTTGCTGTTTCTTTTTTTTTTTTCTGCTGCTGTTTCTACTTATTTCATAACTTCTTGAGGAGTCATTGGGGTTTGCACTGAATTTTTCAGGTAATGTATCATGGGGGGATGGATATCTCTAAGTACTGTTTAACTACCGCTACTCCTACTGCAGAGTTATTGTTATTATTATTGTTATTGTTATTTTAGGTTGAAAATCGGGACCTCTGGGGACAGCGGAAGCAACCATCTTTATTTTGACCAGCCTCTTTTTCAGACCGGTCGCCAGATGTGGACAACGACAGCGATGAAGACGAAGTTCAGGATTACAATGAGTTTTCTTCCAACGACGAAATGAGCGACAGTGAGCCCATGATGATGGACGAGCACCACCGGCCACGAAAAACCAGCCGCATCAAGGCACGGCCTGCTACTACACGGGTAGGTACACTCCCCGGTGTGGGTGTGTGTGTGTGTGTGTGTGTGTAGTGTGTGTGTAGGGTGTGTGTGTGTGTGTGTAGTGTGTGTGTGTGTGTAGGGTGTGTGTGTGTAGGGTGTGTGTGTGTGTGTGTGTGTAGGGTGTGTGTGTGTAGGGTGTGTGTGTGTGTAGGGTGTGTGTGTGTAGGGTGTGTGTGTGTGTGTGTAGTTGTGTGTGTGTGTGTGTGTGGTGTGTGTGTAGGGTGTGTGAGTGTGTAGTTGTGTGTGTGTGTGTGTGGTGTGTGTGTAGGGTGTGTGTGTGTGTAGGGGGTGTGTGTGTGTGTGTGTAGGGTGTGTGTGTGTGTAGGGTGTGTGTTTTATCTATTTATTTATTTAATTTTTTTATTTCGAGGATAATGGAATGGAATAAGCACTTATGTGCTTTTTTACATCCAGTCCCCGTGTGAATGCGGTTTTGTAAATTCTGTCATCTGTTCCCACGGCACACAATGGCCTTCTCTTAGGAAAAGCGGAACAGGATTTCACATGTGCGCAAGGTGTTCTGCATGCGTTCGCGCACAGGACCTCGGTTTATAGTCTCATCCGAAGGACTTTGTGTAGGGTGTGTGTGTGTGTGTGTGTAGAGTGTATTTGTGTGTGTGTGTAGGGTGGGTAGAGTGTATTTGTGGGTGTGTGTGTGTGTGTATGTGTGTGCATGTGTGTCTGTGTGTTTGTCTGTGAGTGTTCAGTGATTAAACTGAAAGATTGATTCAAAATTTCAGATGTAATTGAATAGCAGAAAGCTGTGTTTTGTTCACTGGTAAACATCTGGTAGATAGCTTTGTATGGATGTATACGTGTTTATGTGTAAGTGTATATTCTCACATATTCACAAGTGTCCATTTGAATACAGACATCTGTCAATGTTCAAGCTCACACACACACACACACACAGATATATAGATAGATATATTTGCTTTTTTATATTCAGGTTATCATAATGTTTGAAATTTTGTTTTGGTTTTTGTTTTTTGCAGCAAAGGAACCTGAAACAGAAGTTCCGTGCCTTGATTCGCAAATTCAAACTGAGTGAAGATGTGAGTTTGTTTGTTTTTCTGTTTTCTGTTTAGTTTCCTATTCTTCTTCTTCTTTGTCAAATGGTCAGATAGCAATGTGTCTGTTATATGAATGAAAATGTGTCACACTGCCGTTAAGCGCCTGACAAGTCAGGCCCAGTGCATTGGACTTCAGCATCAGAGAGAATTGTTATCTTTAAGTCTTCCTGGAAAAAAGGCAGGAGAATGGACCAAGAAGGCAGAAAATAGACAAGGAGGGACAGGAAGAAAAGGAACGAGGCAGAAACAAAGAGAGTGGTAGAAAAGAGGACATTTCAAGCATAGACTTTCCAGAAGGTGGGGATGCTATTTATACTGACAGGCCCTCGGCATGCCCCTGGTGAAGTTTCCTTTTCTATGTTTGGTTTCCTGTTCTATTGCATAATTTTATTGAAATCAGACACCTATATCTTGTTAAAACCGGAATAGTTGGGAAAAAGGTGCAGAAGTAAGGTGAGTTTATATGATTTCCTATCTCTTATCATAATTAATTGAAATCAGACACTTGCCTGTGAGGGGGTCAGAACAGGTACTGTTCAGTGCCACTTAAGTGACCCAGCAGCAGATCAGGGCCTTTCTTGTTGCTGGTTTTCTAGTTGCCTAACGGCAATAATCTCTAGTGAACTTCCAGCCCTGAAGGAATGACATGACAGTCCTGGCTATCCATGGCTGGGATAGTTAGGTGGAATAAGGGGGGTGGGAACAGCAACGATGATAACAACCCAGAAGATAATGCGGTAACAAAAATTCCCAGAAAACATCACCCCCTTCCCTCTCCTTCCTGTTCTGAGTGTTATTAGCAGAGTTAGTGATGGAATCCAGTCATTCTTTACTGACGTTTTCTCCATCATGTTGGGGTGGTGGGGGGACAGGTGCTGGAGCTGGACTCTGAGGCTGACCATGACATGAATGACCCAGACAACAACCCCCCGGACATTGACGAGATGCTGGACGAGCTGGAGGACCTCAGCGACAGCGGGCCTGAGGTGGACACCATCAGCGTCATGTCCACGCCCAAACCACGCCTCAGGTGCTGGCTGGCTTCAGGGGCTTTGGGCTGGTTATGTTGGCTGGGTGATTGGTTTGGCTGCTGTGGTTGTGTTCATTGATTCGTTTAACGGATCAGCTGACAGATTGATTGATGGATCAGTAGATTGATTGATTGATTAGTGGATTGATTGACTGCTTTATTTGTGTGCTTAGTTTGTAGACGTGATTTTGCTTCAAATCCTTGTGGAGTTCTTGGGCACTGCACTGAAGTTGTTGGGCAGAGTGTTGTGGGCAAGTTGAACCTGGCACAGTCAATCCTTTTCCTGGTAGCAGGGTGCATGCTAGGTATGTTTGTGTCATCCATTACATCAGATATCAACTCGACTCAACTATCTCTATTGCTGCTGTCAGCAGTAGGAGCTCCACGCAATGCCACCAAAGTTAATCCTTTTCTGTCTCTGCTGAGAAATATAGCTGGCATATACTCTTCAACAAAAAGTAAACAGAGTTTTGATAAGTGCACAACATTTTTTTGCATGCGTTCTCTCATGGGGCCTCAGTTTTAAGTCTCATGCGAAAGACTTTCAAGGGAGTGGAGTCAGTACCAGTCAATCTCCAGGAGATAAATCCCTTGTAACAGACACCTCACCGGAGACTGAAACGTGTGCCATCAATAACTGTCTGCTCAGGAGTACAGTGCTTTGACCACAGGGCTATTACGTCCCTCATAGTGGACAACAGGGGTAATGACTCGGTCGTTTTCATTGGCAGAGAATCGGGTTGGTTGTTCTTGGGTGTGGACGTTAGCTGTTTCAGGAATGATGGGAGGTTTGAAGCTGATTTAGCTGGTGTGCTAACAGTCTTTTCCCTCCCTGTGGCAGGCCTTTCTTCACTGGCAGAAGCACCACGCCGGAAATTGACATCCCTTCCAGACAGGTGAGCGAGCGTTCATGGCATTATTACCTGTGTCTTTGTAGGTAAAGAGGGGAGAACAGAATGGGAGGTAGGGGAGGAGAAAAGGAGTGTGTGCGTTTGTGCGTTGTGTGCATACATGTCTGTTTGTGTGTGTGTGTGGTTTATTTATTTTATTTTATATTTTATTGTACTCTTTTATTTCAAGGATAATGGAACACGCACTCATGTGCTTTTTTGCATCCAGTCCCCATGTGTATGAGGTTTCGTCAATTTTGTCATCAGTTCCCACCGGCACACAATGGCCTTCTCTTCGGAAAGGCAGAATGGGTTCTAATGTGTGTGCAAGATGTTCTGTGTGCGTGTGCACATGGGACCTCAGTTTATAGTCTCATCTGAAGAAGGCCCCATTTCGTACACATCAGGCTCTTAGACATGACATTTTCTTTGTTGCTAGATACATTATTTCTATTTGCATGCATGCATGCACTACCACACACACACACACACCACACACACACAACACACACACACACACACAACACACACACACACACACACACACACACACACACACACACACACACACACACACCATGCATGCATGCACTCAAACACACACAGAGGATCAGTTAAGCTCACAAAAGCTGTTGCCAACCAGTCTCTGCGATTCCCCTCATACAGGACGCCAGCACACCCACATCCAGAATGTCCTGTGACCAAGAATCCGCTGTGAAACGGAGTGAATCGGATTGGCAGACGGTGAGTAGGCATGCCACATCTCTCTTCTTCATTTCCCTCTGCTTAGCTGTTGATCAAAGTCATTACAACAGTGTCTTCCTTGTTTGTTTTTGAATGAGAAAAATTCTCGTGGCTGGTTGATTTGAGTTGACAGATTTGGTCAGAGCATGTTTTTTCCATGAAGGAAAGTTCAGTGCCAATGTGGCTTGTTGGTGTGTGTGTGTGTTTCTGTTAACATGTCATGCTTGTCTGGTGTATTTTTTCGTCTTGTGTATGTGACAGTAGCATGGTTTTTGTTTCAGACAGTGTAAGGGGATTTGAATGATTGGAATGTTTTTCTTTTGTTTTGCAGGGAGTTTGTGGACAGTTTCAGTTTGTTTTGTTTATTTGTTTGTTTGGGGATGTTTGTGTTTGTTTGTTGCGCAGGAGTAAAGTGTGATCGTTCTTTGGATACTTTCTTTGAAAGTTTTATCAAAATTTCCAGTGATTTAAAGATTAGATCTGGTTTTTGTTGTTTGTTTTTCTTTCAGAACATTCTGTGACTTGAATGATTAGATGTCTTATTTTCGATTAGTGGAAGTAAGTTAACTTGTGTAGGGTTTTTGTTCAAAATTAGGTACAACTACTGGTAGGGTTAAGTGTGTGTGTGTGTGTGTGTGCGCATGCCTGTGTTTGAAAATTGAAATACTTTGCTAAATAAAATGGTAAATGTATATTTTGGTAAATGTAATGGCTAATTGACTATGAATAGTAAAGCCCTACATTCATTTCATAATGGCACAATAATTGCATTGTATTCCTTCTCTCCAAGTTAATGTAGGACCTAGTTATGGCTGTGAATAAAATGTTGGCTCATTGATGTGCACGTTAACCAGAGTACATGCGCAATGTTTTGAATTCAAACAGAATTCCTTACACTTCATACATGATTTCCTATATCTTGCACCTTTATACATAATATCATACACCTTATACCTTCATACATAATGTCATACACCTTACACCTTCATACATAATGTCATACACCTTACACCTTCATACATAATGTCATACACCTTACACCTTCATACATAATGTCATACACTTACACCTTCATATATAATATCATACACCTTACACCTTCATACATAATGTCATACACCTTACATAATATCATACACCTTACACCTTCATACATAATGTCTTACACCTTACGCCTTCATACATAATATACACCTTACACCTTCATACATAATATCATACACCTTACACCTTCATACGTAATATCATACACCTTACACCTTCATACGTAATATCATACACCTTACACCTTCATACATCATTTATTGCTCATTTGTATATTATTCTGTTTCCTTGGTATTGATTTTCTTTCACTGTTTATGATCGTGTAGTATTTTTTACATATTTCTTGCACTTTACACTTTCACACATTATTTCTTACATCTTCATGCATTATTTCTTACACCTTACACATGTCTTCAAACATAATTTCTTATACATACATGATTTCTTACACCTTACATCTGCAAACATGATTTCTTATGCCATATATAATTTCTTACACTTTTCTTACTTTTTTAAACATAATTTCTTACGACTTTATACATTAATTTTTAAAACCTTCGTGCATGATTTCTTATACTTTCATACATAACTTTACACCTTCACCTTTTTACATAATTTCTTACACCTTCTCACATAATTTCTTATCTTCTTACATAATTTCTTACACCTTTTTACACAATTTCTTACCTTTTACATAATTTCTTACCTTCTTACATTATTTCTTACACCTTTTACATAATTTCTTATCTTCTTACATAATTTCTTACATCTTTTTAAAACATAATTTCTTACCTTCTTACATAATTTCTTAACCTTACATAATTTCTTATATATCCTTACATCATTTCTCACTTTTTACATAATTTCTTACATTCTTACATTATTTCTTATACCTTACATAATTTCTTACCTGCTTACACAATTTCTTACATAATTTTACACCCTTTTTTACATAATTTCTTAACATTCTTACATAATTTCTTACACCCTTTTACATAATTTCTTACCTGCTTACATAATTTCTCACACTTTCTTACATAGTTTCTTATGCCATCATGCCAGTTTTCTTACATAACAAACAGCTGGAAGGAAGTATGGACAGAGATGACAAAGGGGATTTTCAGAGGATTGTTTGAAATACTCCTTGTTTACTTAATGCGGTAACTATTTCTTATTTACCAGGGTTCTACTTCAAACTTTGTTTATGTAACACCCATCAAACTTTTATAGATTTCTTTATTTCTTTTCTGTAATTTTTAAATAAAAAAATAATTATATCATCAATGTCATTTTCGTAGTTGTTTTCATCATTATCACCCTCATCATCATAGTCTTCAATATCTACCACCACCACATACAAGCACTACAGTAACAACAGCAACAAAAAGATTGTGAAAGATGATAATAATAATAATAATAATAAAATGCTGCTAAGAATACTAGAATGAACTCTGATGATGATGATGATGCCGATAATAATGATGAAACAATCTTACGTGCTTATTTTTGTGAATTATAACAATTGTATTATTAGTAAGAAGACGATGATGATGGTATGGTGATGAAGATGATGAAAGACTCGCAGCTGAGACTGCTGAAATTTAGCTGGACCTACTTCATGTTAACAGTATAATTATTGAACTGATGATGGTAGTACTAGAAAACAAAGCAAAAGGAAGATTAAAAGCAAACACACAATACCCCCAGAAAAAACCTGCAACAGAAATAAAAGTATATACCAAAAAAATTAAACAAACAAAAAAAACCCCAACAAAACCCCCCACCCTCCCAGCCCCCTAAAAGGGCGACAGAGAAACCTAATCAACCAACAAACCACCGCTTCCCCCCCCCCCCCCCTTTCCCCTCCCGAAACAAAGCCCCAGTGCAAACACAGACCATGATTAAACATATCAGCAAATTGGCATTCTAACGTACAGTATGGACAAAGAGACTGTACACATTTAATCATTGATCCGTGCACCAGCTGTCGCCTCATTGTAAGCAGGGAATGATTAGATATAGAAGAGAAAACGGGCAGTGTCATCAGATAGTTTTCTTTCTTTTTTAAAAATGTTATATAATCACATTTTTGGACAGGACACACATGAAAAAATAATCGATCATGTACATTGTTAGTATAACCCCCCAACCCCCCCAAACAAACCCATCCCAATCAAGACCAGTAACACTCAGCTGTAGTATTTCTTTCTTTCTTTATAGTTACGTTTAAAGTGATGTGAAAGATGTTTGTATGTGTAAGTGTGTGATTATATTTTTGTTGTTATGCTAGGTGATCTTGGTCAAGAGTATCTGTAATATTACCATGATTTTAAAGGTTTGGGATCATTGAGAACTTTTAGCTGAGGTAGTTGTTTGAACTGTGACATGTTTGTTCTGTAGTGTGTAGCCTGTTCTTGCTGAAAAAAGGAAGAAGACAAATCCTATCCCCAGTGCTTCAGCTTAGTGGTGATATTGACAGCATGCCTGCATGGGCTTGACTGAGGCCGTGTGTGTCCTGGTAGGTAGACGTGTGCAGTGAGAGAAAGAGAAGCAGACTTGCCTTGATCTAATAGCACTCCCTGTATCTGCATGCCTTGTGTACCCAAACCTGTTTGAGAGGGAGAAAGAAAAAATGACAGCAACGCTAGTGCTGGTGTGTGTAATCAGTGACAGCAGAACCGCTGTTGATGTATAACCAGTCGTAGCCATGATCATGTCAGAGAAGTAGTAGCTCTCAGGTCAGTCACTGTCATCTCCCCTAACAATGGGTGTGAGCAGTATTTGACGTCGGAAGGGGACAGCGAAGCTGCAGCAGCAGCAGCAGCGGCAACAACTGCAGCAGGCATCACTTCCTCGGCAACCTTCACCAATCCCTCGTCCACTAGCAGTTCCCCGTCCACCGCCCGGCCCAAGTCCCCCAGCCACCTGAAGCCCAAGCGCTTTGGCCACGAGCGCAGCACCTCGTACAGGGAGAAGAAGAGCAAGAAGGAGTACCGAGATCTGAGACGGCACCGCAGCTTCAGTGGGGCGGAGGACTTGGTTTGTTACCGACCAGACGTACTGCTGGGTTTCCTTCCTTCCTTCCTTCCTTCCTTAGTTCAGCTCCGTTTGATCATCGTGTCCGCACTGGCTTTCCATGATGCACACAGAGGGGGCGCACGTTGTCAAAACTGCATGCTGGCTCACTGCTGTAGGAGGCACGTAGTAGAACCACTCTCAAGCTTGTTGGACTGTTGGTGGCAGAATTGTAAAGAGCTTGCGGATTGATCTAGGATAGGTTAAAACGGAATAGAAAGGGCAAAAAACACATAACCCAAAAGGCGTGTTTCTCATTTTTCAGTATTTTGCGTCTTGCATCTTTCTGTGTTATTGATGCGTATCAAACACTGGTTGTGTTTACACTGTTTTTCAGTAATACCGTTTTGATTTCAAAGTCATGTCTCAGAGGGAGACTCATTGGATGGTTAAACTTTGCATCTCTTGTTTTAAAAGCAAACTTTTGTGGCTTGTTAAAAAAAATTAGACACTCTTTCTGAGCGTTCAACGTAGAAGAAGACTCTCTTTGAGCTCCAGATATTTCAGGAATCCTGAGGAAAATGTACACTTAGTCAGAATTCTGAGGAAGTCACTACATAAGCTTTGTGACACTTACCTTGATAAAGGAAAATGTTTCATCAGTTTAAAGACATTGGCGGTAACGCACACCAGTTCTATTTCTCTCTCTATTTTTTGTTTAAAGAGAGTTTTGTAGACCTTCCACAATGGATTTTAGATTGAAACTTTTACCTGTTTCTGCGTTGGTGTTTTTGAGCTGAAATTTTCTCTGGTTTTTGCGGAGGGGGTTAATGTGTATGTATGTATTGGTTTGTTTTTTTAAATTATAATGACAGTTTTTGGAGTTTTCAAATGACACTGCTTAGAAAGTCGTCCTTTTTCTTCTTGGTGTTGCATGCTGGTATTTTTTGTCTTTCGATGAGTTACATGGACAAACTTTCTTATCTGTAAAACTGCATGTTTTGGTTTGTTTCATTTAAATTTAAAAAAAAAATTTTTTTTTACAAAAGTCTGTGCAGGACTCATACAAAGGCAAGAGGGAGGGGAAAGGGTCCAGGGTAGGGTGAGGAGTGGTGATGAGTAGGCTTGGCTTGTTGGGGCTGAGGGAAAGGAGCAAGGTTAGAATTTTTTTAATTACATGAGCAGATCAGAACAGTTGTTAACTTACAAGAACAATCCACTTTGAACTGTTCTTGTAAATTCCATATAAATGACTTGTTTAAATCAGATTTGCGGGGTACCCTTGAAATGGAGTGACCTGCATGGCTTAATTTTGCATGATTTGTGTGGAATGTGTTCATACACATACACTTATTCTTATGGCACCATCCTGCTGGCAGCCATGTTTTTCTCATTCATTATCCAGTTTACTCAATCCTGCGATGGGCTCTGAAATGTTTGCAAAAGCTCACAATCTTGGAAGCTGATTTGCAAAAGCCTTTTTCTTTCCCCCCAAAACTATTCTCAGAAGGTTATATAAATGCATCAGCTTTTTTTTCTGGAACTTTTAAATGTATGAGCTGTTTCGAAGTAAAGAAAGCAAGCAGACACCATCTTCACCCTGCCCCTCCCAAGAAAATTAAAAAAGAAAGAGATGCAAAGAAACCAGTGAACAACAGAAAAAGACAGATGAAGAAAAGATACCAAGATGGTGACTATTTTTATCACACACAAACTATCAACATAAAAAGCATCCCCTCCCCCCTCATAAAAAAAAAATCAAAGGTATAGTAGCTTGATAATCAAGCCCCTTAAAAATAATCAAATTATAGGGAGTGTGTGAATCTGCTGGTGAAGAAGAGCATGCATGCATGCATAGACGGGAAATGCGATTGCTGCTGGCCCTTCAGTGGTGCCTCCTCTAGGCTTGTGGAGGCATGAGGTTTTGACAACAGCCCGTCTATCTACTCCAGTCTCCTGGTGAGGCATGGGCATCTCTCCGTCCTTCGTATAACTCACTAACATACTAGCTGGGTATCTAGCTTCCTAGAAAAGCTTGCTCCAGTCTGTAGACATTTTCTTTTCTTTGCTTGGCTTGCGACTGAACTTGTCTCTCAGCCACTAACTTGCCTTCTAGAAGCTTGACTTGGAAATAACTGTGACATTTATTTGCAAAATTCACCGCTGGTGCTTTTGCTTGGTCTGATTGAATTGTATGTGTGTGTGCGTGTGTGCGTGCTCGTGCGCGCATTTTGATTATGCTGGTATGTTTGGACTTTGTGAGAAATTTAGGAGTAGGAAAGGTAGGGTGAGTATACAAATATATGCTGTTTGCATTGTTGTTTGTGTGTGTGTGGTTTTTTTAATACTGTGTTTGATCTTAGTGTGCTGTGTTGCTCTTACGACTTCAGTGAATTTAATCTCATGCTAATTTTTTGAGCCAATTTTTTGTGCTGAAAATGTGTGCGTTTCTTGTTCATTTATGATTGATCACAGGTTTGGTATGTATGTACATCAGATCAGTAGAGTAACCTGATAGATTTTACTTTGAATTGCACAAAGCTGTAAGATTCTGCCTGATTAAAAAAGTTTGCCTTTTTAAAAAATTAATAGTAAAGTTGTTGCTGTTTGTATTTTACATTTTTACCTTTTTGCTTTTTTGCCCCTCCCTTTTGGTCATACTTTTATTTGAAAAATAGTTTTAGCTTTTGTTGTCCAGTCATTTCTACTAAAATCATTGCCATGTACATTTGTATTTAAATGCATTTGATTTTTTGGGGTCTGAAATTATGTGCATTGATCAACATTCTGCATCCTCATCATCATGTTTTTGGTCCCAGGGAACTGTGAAGAATGATTTAAAATTTTTATTTGATGTGTGTGTTGAGGGTTTGTTGTCTCCGATGATTTTTGTTGTCAGAGGGAGAAGGTCCTTCTATCAGTCAGGGCTTAAGAAAACTGACCTTTGTGAATGAAAACAAAGAAGCATAACACAAACTCACATGCATGCGCGCACACATGCACACTCAAATGCGCACACAAGCACACATGCGCACACACACTTACACACACACAGCACACCACACCACACCGCACAGCACCACACCACACCACACCACACCACACCACACCACACCACACCACACCACACCTCACCACACACCACACACACCACACCACACCTCACCACACCACACCTCACCACACCTCACCGTATCACACCTCACCACACCACATTGTATCACACATATCACAGCAACAACTGTAATCTTAGAATTTAAAAAACCAACCACACTAACAAACTTTGAAGAATAATACAAAGTACTCTCCTGCAAACTCTTGCGGTTATTCTCTTCTCCAGCTGTATCTAGGAAAGTGATTGCAAAAACTGCAACACTCTCTCTCTCTCTCTCTCTCTCTCTCCTCTTTCTCTGTCTCTGTCTCTGTCTCTCTCTCTCTCTCTCTCCTCTCTCTCTCTCTCTCTCTCTCTCTCCTCTCTCTCTCTCTCTCTCTCTCTCTCTCTCTCTCTCTCTGAAGGAACTAGAATTTTGAAATGATTTTGTGAACTTGATGAAATGCTGCAGTTGTTTATACCCATTTCCCCTTGTTTATGGAGACTCCATGTCTGAACAATAAACCCTTTGCCATTGCCATTACCTTCCTCATTCTCTCTGTCTCTGTCTGTCTGTCTGTCTGTCTGTCTCTCTCTCTCTCTCACTCTCTCTCTCTCTCTGAAGGAACTAGAATTTTGAAATGATTTTGTGAACTTGATGAAATGCTGCAGTTGTTTATGCCCATTTCCTCTTGTTTATGGAGACTCCATGTCTGAACAATAAACCCTTTGCCATTGCCATTACCTTCCTCATTCTCTCTCCTCTCTCGCTCTCTTTCTCTCTCTCTCTCTCTCTCTCTCTCTCTCCTCTCTCTCTCTCTCTCTCTCTCTCCTCTCTCTCTCTCTCTCTCTCTCTCTCTCCTCTCTCTCTCCCCCTCTCTCTCTCTTGTTAGCTAAGTGCAGTGTCAGGCTGCTCTGTATTTTTTTCCCTGTAGGCCAAAGTTGCTGCAGTGTGTGCATCCATTT
Source organism: Rapana venosa (assembly GCA_028751875.1). NCBI lineage: Eukaryota > Metazoa > Mollusca > Gastropoda > Neogastropoda > Muricidae > Rapana > Rapana venosa. Next base: position 74,182,164 of record CM054138.1, read on the forward strand.
ACTTACTTATTCATGATTTTTTTTTTCTTGTGTGCATTGATCACATCACATGTCCTAGGTTGCTGTGATTGCATCATTATTTTGTTGGGTTTTTGTTTTGTTTTTGGAAGGGATCATTTTTTTTCTCTTGCTCTATTTTTCTTTGAGATGTGTGCGTGCATGCACCTTTGTGTGTGTGCCTGCGTGCGTGCGTGCATGTGTGTGTGTGTGTGTGTGTTTAAAAAGTTGCCTGTTGGTGTCTCGCTGTGTATATTTCATTGCATATTTTGTGACGATGATCATTTAATTTACGTAGAACTGAAGCGACTAGACAGCAGAATATACATTGCTGGCTAGGAAAGAAGCAATAAATGAAAGATATTGTTATTAACCTAGTGTGGTAATTCTGTAAAGAACATGTTGAGAACAGTGCTATGGAACACAGACAGACAGATGGTGATGACCTCGCAGGTGCATAATTATGTATGTAGGAACATATACTAGCATGCATGCATGGACGGACATAAACAGAGACACAGAGAGACAGAGAGACACATGCACACACGCATGCATGCACACATGCACACACGTGCACACACACAAACACTTTCTCTCACACACATGAATGCGTGCGCGCACACACACATACACACACACATGGATGGAAAAAAAGCACATGAGTGCTTATTCCATTATCCTCGAAATAAAAGAGTAAAATAAAAATAAAATAAAAGAGAATAAACACACACACACACACACACACACACACACACACACACACACACACACACACACACACACACAGAGGATCAATATCTTCATTAGTGCTTCTGGCTGATGAGGAAATGTCAGGGTTATTTTTTGAAAAAAACCTAGTGTCACCCTTTTCTTTCTTTTTCTTATTTAAAAAAACCAAACTTTTTGCCATTCACAGTGCACTGTGTGAGTTTTCTCTCATTTTTTGAGTGCATCTCTGAAGCATGAGTGTTTTTCTTGTCATTTTAATGTATGATGTGGAGATTTGACTTCGCATTTTTGAATTGTCCAAATTTATCAGTCTGCACAGAAATGTCTTTTTTAAACTTTTCATTTGTTTTTAACCCCCATCATCTATGAAGCTTTGGGATATTTTCTGTCTCACAATCCATTCACCTGTATTTTGTTGAGACATTTTCCTGAATTGGTAGTTGACATTTTTATTGCAGCATTTTTTCTTTGTGCACCTAGGATGTATGAATTGGGATTTTTTTTTTTAAAAAGCTTACGCTGTGTTTTTGTGCAATATTTGTCATGTTGCTGGTGTTGAAGGACTTCTTGTCCCTGGTTTCGAATGAAATGTAGCCCATTGTAGGGGCATAACTTGGGGTTTACTTTTTTGCTGAAGTTCCATGACCATGTGCTCCATTGTCACATCCAGCTTTTTCATGATTTTGATCATGCGTCATGATGATTAATGTTATCACATATGTTGCGGCCGATGTGAATGTGCAAATTGTCCTCCAGATAAGACTCTAAACTGAGGCCCCGTGTGAGATTTTTTTTTTTTTTCCAGAAGGACAGTGTTAGATATTTGAAGGTTTTAGGAGGTGTTGGTTTTGAATTTGAAGTGAAAGTTACTGGAGCGGCTGAAACTGATTGAGGTGACAGCCCTGATATGGCGTTCATGGTCGGTAGGGCTATAAACAATGTGGGATGAATGAATGAAAGAGAATGCACACAGAACATCTGGCACACACATGCAATTAAATTCTGTTCTGCTGTCCTGAAAAGTAGGCCATTTGTGCTGGTGGGAACGGATGACAAAATTTACAAACACAGGGACTGGATATAAAAAAGCACGTTAGTGCTTGATCCATTATCCTCAAAATAAAAGAATAGAATAAATAAATAAATAAAAAGATATTTTTTAAAGATACATTGTTTCAGGGAGTAGGTGTGTATATATTGAAGTCCTGGCACATTTTATATACATTTTCAGACACGCACACACACACACACACGCACGCAGCACGCACACGCACACACACACACCACACACACACACACACACACACACACACACACACTCACACACACACACACACACACACACACACACACACACACACACACACACACACACACACACACACACATGCTGAATTTGCCCATGTAATGAAATTAAAAACAAATGCTCTATATAACTGAATGATCTTAATTAACTGGAATGTTAAATATACTGGACCCCCCCCCCCCCCCCCCCCCCCCCTTCCCCCTTATTATTCATTATTGTACAATTATCAGACTTTGTTTTTGCTGTTTTTGTTTCTTGAATATATATATGCTTGGTGTAATCAGATAACTTGTATCATATTGTTATATGTACATTATAGTTTTTACAAACATATTTGTCAAATATAATCATCCCATTTTGTGCCATATATTTCAGTAATGTCATTCCCTGCCAACCCTCTAGTCTTTTTTTATTTCAACGTATATTTAAATTCTACAGTATGGGTTACTTGTTTTTGACCCTATATTTGAAAAAAATCTGGTAACTCTAACATTTTGTGTAAACTATGCAAATGTGCATTATTTCCCCATGATCATTGACCTGTGTATGGTGGAATGATAGCGATAATGATAAATTATTTAATTATGATGATTAAGATAGACGTGATTGTGATGATTATGCATGTGGGGATACAATATGCGTCAAGTTCATTGCACAGTTGGCTTTTTTTTACACAGTGTTCATACCTTAAAAAAAAAAAAGCCAGTGAGTGTATTTATTTCCCAGTAAGCGTGGCTTTTTTCTTCCAAATTTTGCCAGAGACTACTCTCTCTTCTTGCCAAGGGTTCTTTCACGTGTGCTAAATGGAAGTCACATATGGGACCTCAGTTTATTATCTCATCCAGAAGACCAGCACCCAGCAGCCACGCGGGTCCAGCAGATAGGGATAGAATTTGCTTTTGCATGTATGCATGCATACACGAAGGAAAGCATCGGCACTGGCAGATCTATGCATAAGCTGATGTGGGAGGTGATCGAAATTTCTTTCCTTTGTCCTTTGCCAGGGTTCACACCTGACCTGCAATTTAGGGTTTCAGGATTGTGGGGATTATACAGCCTGATACTCCAGAATATTGTGACAGGGTTACCCACTGACATACAATCTTGATAAAGTGCATGCACACACACACACACAACACAACACAACAACACACACACACAACACACACACACACACACACACACACAAACAGACACACACATATTTGAGACACATTTGATGCAACTGCACTGCTTATTCAATGTACCATCTAGAAAATAAAAGTTTGACTTTCACACACACACACACACACACACACACACACACACACAACACACACACACACACACACACACACACAACATTTGAGACACATTTGAATGCATGACCACACTTTCATGCACACACACATACTTATTTCTTTCCATTTTCCATCATTTTTCAATATGACCTAAAGGATTTGATATTTGCAGTTGAGTTCAGACCAGCATGGCATTTTCAGGAAAAATATTCGCTCAGTTAGTGAAAAAGTTTTGTTCTGTTGAATATTTTATGATTGAACAGATTCATTTTTTGTTTCTTTAGTATAACAAAAAAAACTCCACAGAAGTTCAAATGCCACAGTTTTGATAGTGCCACATTCACACTTATCCATATCAATCTTAAAATTGATCACAGTACTTTTATTAGATAAATCTCAGAAAAAAATATTGCTTTGAACATTTTTGTCATTGTAAATAACAACCCCCCCCCCCCCCATCCCCCCGCAAAAAAAAAAAAAAAAATCAAATGGGATAGAATATACATTCTTTATAACATTTTTTGGTTTTGGAGGATATAATGTCGAAAACCGTGAAGTCTGACAACGGTAAAAATATATAAAGCACATGTTGTGAGATAGAGAGGATGAGGGACAAGACTGTGTGGTGTATGTGTGTGCAGCCTGGAAAGGCGTTGCTGGAGCAGCTGAACAAAACTCTGGACGTGCCCGATGACCGGCTGCCAGACAGCTTCTTCCTCATCAACACCGCCGACTGGGCTGGACAGGTACTGCTGACCACTGCCTTCAGGCACACTCATATCAAATGCAAATTCTCACCTGTAGGGATATGTTTTTTTGGGGGTAGGGGGTGGGGGGGGGGGGGATATCTGTCAGTATAAATAGCCACCTGGAAATTCTGTGCCAGGAATATGCGAAGTTCCCTGTGGGCATACCAGGGACCTGTCAGTATAAATAGCATCCCCACTTCTGGAAATTTTGTGCCAGGAATTTCCTCTTTTTATGTCCCTCTCTTTTTTCCTGCCTTGTTCCTTTTCTGCCTGTCACCTCCTTCTTTGACATTTGCCTTTTTGGTCCATTCTTGTGCCTTTTTCCCCAGAAAGACTTAAAAGATAATAATTCTCTCTTATGTGGAAGTTGGAAGCGCTGGGCCCGACTTTTAAGGTGCTTAACGGCAGCGCAGCACATTTTCGCTCACATGACAGACAACAATAGTTGCTGTCTGAGCATTCGAAGAAGAAGAAACGCAAATTAGCAGCCACAGACAGAAAATGTTCATGGCCCTCTGTGTTTTGTGTGAAGCACTGAACAATTTTATGGAGGCGTGCTGTGCTATTCTGTTCTGTGAATTGTGTGAATGCCTTTTTCTGTCTCAGTGGTAAGTGTGATTGTCAGTGCTTGTCTGGTTTTTTTTTTTTATCTGTTTGTGCCCTCATGTTAAGTGATAAAGAGTGGAATTCAATGTTTTTATCATAAAGATTATTAGTTGGTCACCCATCTGTCCTATGTCCCTTCACATCCTTGCACCTTAATCCCTGAAGTCAGAATGTGGCTACCTATATGGGTGTGGGGAGGGGGATGGCTGTATATGCAAAAATCTCACTATTAGTGAGCTGTGGAGGTCTAGCTGAAGAACAAAAGAAAAAAAAGTAAAAAGATTCTTGTACCAAGCTGAAAGAGAAATACTTCTGGGTAAGTATGCTGTACAAATCACAGCACAACTTTTGCTTTTTCTTTTTCCTCCAGGAGATGGGTTTTGTAGTGCATACTGCTTGTCATTCATTCCTAAATGCATTGTTGATGATTGTTGAAATGTGTGTGTGTGTGTGTGTGTGTGTGTGTGTGTGTGTGTGTGTGTGTGTGTACAGGTACTGTGTCAGAAAGTGCAGGATCGCTTCCAGCTGATCAGAACCTGCTCTGAAGCTGACGTCAAAGCTGCTGTCGTCTTCCTGGTCAGCAAAATACAGAAATTGTAAGATTTTTTTCCTTTGAAATTTTTTTGGTTTTATTTGATTTTTATTATGTCTTTTTATTCTGTTATTGTAAGCCTGACTGGGCTCCATGAAATCTTAAGTTAAGAAAAAAAGTCTAATAAAGATGAGGATAAAGATATAATCATAAGTTGAAAAAAAAGAGTGATCAGTTCCCATAATGAGAAAAAAAAAGGTTACAGTTTTGTTTTTGTTTTTGTGTAGAATCTGAGGAGAAGAAGAATAAAAATCAGTCTCAGTTCTAGAACTTTTGAAATACAAATAATGAATATATGAAAAATTCATGGTATTAGATATAAGAAAATGAAGGACTAGAAACATTGTATGTCTTGAAGAACACAGTATTGGAAGTAACGAAAGGAGGAAAAAAAAATCTCAGATTCAGGACTTATGAAAAGTAAAAGCTCTAATGCCCTAATGATATTTTTCCAGCTGATAAGTTATGTTTTTTCCTGTGTGTTTATTTCAGCTGCAACAGCAACGCGCGAAGTCCGGCGCCCATCAAGGTGGGCATCATCGGCAACGACGCCTACATCAACTGCGTCCTGAGGCCCTATGTGGAGCACTTCTCTGCCAAAACCCCAGACTGGCAGAGCTACATCAAGTTCCTCCTCATCCCTTTAGGTCACCCTTTTGTCATTGGTGTTGTTGTCGTTATTGTCATTGTTCTGTTTTATTCTTTTGTTTGGAATGGATTTCTCTGTATTTTAAAGAAGAAACTTTAGAGCTGGCATTACCATTGCCAAGTATCTGGGAAATATTGATGGTACTGACAGGCTGACTGTGTCTTTTAATTCAAAGTACATAATATAATGATTATAAGGAGGATAATGTATGGAATTTTTATAGTGCTGAATCTTGTAAAAGAAACAGATCAAAGCCATTATATTCAAATCATTTACACGAGTGCAATTCCCCAAGATTAGATTGAACAGATATCAATTTTATGCGTGTGCATACACACACACGCACGCACGCACGCGTGCCACGCAAGCACGCACGCATGCCACGCACGCATGCCACCACACGCCACGCACGCACGCACGCACGCACGCACGCACGCACGCACGATGATGGAGACAGAGGTAACTGTTGAAGAGTAACGATAGATTATGAGGAGGTAGATCTTAAGGAATAAATGTGTTTTGAGGGTGGATTTGAAAGAATCAAATGTAGGCTTTGGCAAAAGGACAGCAGGAGGTCATTCCAGGTTAATGGATCACAAATAGAGAAAGAGGGACAGCCGACAGTGGTTTGCTTGAATCTGGGTGTGTGAAAGCACAGAGTATCCGCAGCTGAGCAAAGGGAACGGGATGGAGTGTACAGGTGGAGACAGTTGCAGAGATAGGAGTGTGCAGATGTCACTGATGTTAAAATCTTTTTTTGATCCGTTTTATATGAGGAAGAGGAACTGTTTACCTGTTGATTGTTTCAAGCTATGCCCACATGAATTTCTCATGGTTTTTGCTTGTTAGATATAATAAAGTGTTTGTGTGATTGCAGGTAGCAGTGCCATAGCCAAATACCTGGGAGGTATTGACAGCACCTACAGCAGCCTCTTCATGGACTCCCAGTGGAGGGACATGTTTGACAAACAGGACTCCCCCAAATTAGGTCAGGGTGTGGATTGGTTGGCTTGATTCTCTGTGTGTGTGTGCATGAATTTGTCCAATTGTGTGTATGCTATGGCTGATAGTGCAGAAATCTCATAGTGTTTAGCTTTTAAGACAATGGTTGTATTTTGTTGTGGCACTGTGTAGACATTTCCAAAGGATTTTTCAGTAAATTCAGTGGTTTTTGTTTTGGTGTGGAGTGTGTTGAGAAGTCTCCAAAATACTTCTGAGTAATCTAATGGCTGTGTTGCAGTATGCAGATTTTTTGGAGGGTTTTTTGTGTGTGTAAAAAGAGTAACTTAACTAGCTCTTGCCAAGTGTGCAGAAATCTGGAAAATGTGCTGCAAATGCATTGACAGTGTTAAAATGTAGCGGATTGTATAGAAATATTTTCACAAAAAAAAGAAATGAAGAAATCTTTTCCATAACTACAAAATTGCTTTATTTTGTTATGCATTTTGCTGCAGTATCCTCAAAGTGTTTTCCCTGCTCTTTCAAAATGACTGCATGTTTTGTCGTGGCAGAGTGTGCGGAAATCTCCAACCGGCTGTCCCTGTATCTGAGCAGCGCCAACTCTGTCCAACAAGTGCCTGTTGCTGAAGCACTCATCATGTGCAAAGGCAAAGGGTACGTTCCCTCATAACTACAGTCGTCGTCATCATCATCGTCATCATCATCATCATCATCATCACAGCTATACTAATGCCCAAAGTCAGAATGCGCCTACTTTTATGAGGGGTCAAAATGGTTGCGTACGCAAAATCTCGCCTTCAGTGAACCTCGGAGCTCTAGCCGGGAAGGAAACAAACTCTATACTAGGAAAGTACACTACCTAGAAGATCCATTATAGTAAAGGAAGATTGTGGACTAGACAAGGAAATCAATGATGGAGCAGGCCTGGAAAGAAAGAAAGCAGAGAAACAGGTGTAGAGGGAGGGGGAGAGAGAAGAAGGGGGGTGGGGTGGAGAGAAATGGATGCTGTATTTGTGTCTTTGAAATAAAGATAACGAGAAGAACATGATTCCTGATCGTAACCTTCCTGAGGCAACAACCACCCCCATCCCCTCCCAACTCCTTATCCCATGTGCAAATGCACACAGAACATCTTGAGCACTTATTAAAAACTCATTCCGCCTTTTAGAAGAGTAGGCCATTTCATGCCAGTAGGAACAGATGACAAAATCAAAAGAACACATACACACAGGCGTCACGTTGTAGACACCATACTTGGAGCCAGAATGCAGCTGCCTGAATGGTAGGTAAAAATGTTTGCATCTGCAAAATCCCATCATTGGTGAGCCTCAGAGCTCTAGCCTAGGAACAGGGGAAAAAACCCTGCTCAATTGTCTTTAGCTGATATTGTTGTTGATCTGAGTATTCCTTTGGTCGTATAGTTCATGTGTTATTTCGAGTTTGATCTTTGTGATTGTGATCACATCTGCTGAAATTTATCTTTCTTCAATAATGGAATGATGATTGATGGATTGATTGATTGACTGACTGGTTGATTGATTGATTGGCTGACTGGTTGATTGGTTGATTGATTGATACTGTTTTTGTCTTTTTTTCACATAGAAGTTGTGTTGTGCAGTTATTTTTATTTTCCAGTAATGTCCATTTTTTTATGTTTCAAAGGTGATGGTGGAATTTTCTGTTGCATTTTCACCGTTAAATGAATGCTGTGTAGGGATTATGATCAGTCATTATGTGTTTGTCTGCTTACAGAAACGACGAGAATTCTACCCAGATTTTCATTCCATTCCTCAGTGTTAGTATTCAGTGTTGTGTTGCTGTTTGTGTATGTGTGTGTGTGTGTGTGTGTGTGTGTGTGTGTGTGTGTGTGTGTGTGTGTGTGTGTGTGAGAGAGAGAGAGAGAGAGAGAGAGAGAGAGAGAGAATGTTGTTTGTGAGTGAATGAGTGAGTGTGTGTGTGTGTGTGTGTGAGAGAGAGAGAAGAGAGAGAGAGAGAGAGAGAGAGTAGCGTGACTATATGTGCATCTGTGCATGTTTATTTATGCAAACTGGTCTCTCTTTATCTTTTTAAATCTTGGCATGAAAACATCTTTCTTTTTTCTTCTGTCATCTTACCTGCAAACTGTTGTCTCTTTATAACTGCTTTTTCATCTTTAGTCAGGATGACTTACTTTTCTTTTTAATGAATATTGTATGGAGTAAAAGTGTATTGCAAGTATAGAAATTGTAAAGAACTTGGGCATTTTCAGTTATTTCTTCAGAGTATTTTAAACAGATTTGTCTATAGAAATCCATTTGTTATGATAATGATACTTCTATATTGTGCCTTTCGCTTTTATTTGTTTGGCATTTTTACTATTTTTAAAGTGTAACATGCGCACGCACACACACACATGCATGCAGGCACACACACACATGCAGGCACACGCAAACACACACACAACATGCACACACACACAACATGCACACACACACAACATGCACACACACATGGAGAATTTTGAGAAATGTGAAACTGTAAAAATAGCACGTGAGTGCTTATTCCATTATCCTCGAAATGAAAGAATAAAATACATAAAATAAAACACACACACACACACGTACACACATCGTTTTGAGAACTGTGAAGTATAATGTCATTGTTGTTTTGTTTTGTATTGAATGAAACAGGAGGTACGCATCGGAACACTGGATACTTTGAACACCTCCACATCAGGTCAGTTGTCCTACTAATGTTTGTAAATCATGAACATTTATTTGCCTGAAAGTGTTTTTTTTAAGAAAAATCAGTATTTTGGGTTGAAACTGTCACCTGTATGTATTCCTATGGTGTGTGATACAGTCATGCAACATGCTCCGATTCTGTAAGTATGAAAGATGTGTGCGATGTGGTGTGTACAGGCAGATGCATTAGCATGTATAATATGTACATCACACTTTCACTTGAATGTGCCTACATATGTTTATATACATGGAAATATCTCGAAGTCGGAATGTGGCTACCTTCATGGTGGGCAAAATGGTTGCATATGCAAAATGTCACCATTGGTGAACTATGGAGCTCTAGCCAAGGAATATATATATATATATATTATATATTAAAATGAAAATAAAAACACAACTGTGTTCAGCTTCATTTCTCCTTTTATTTTTTTCAGCAAATTTTCGCTTCCCTCTGAAGCTTCCTCAGGCTTCCCAGGCTTATATATATATTTATTTTTTTTTAATATTATTATTATTTTTTATATTTTTTATTTTTTAATAAAATGTGTGCACTCATGTATACAAGCTCTTATGTGCAAATGTTGGTGGTTGTAATCTAAGTAATGTAGTGTGTGAAATACTCTCCTCCTCACGCACGCACACGCACTCACTCACACACACACTTACACACACACACATACACGCACACACACACGCACGTACCTCTCACACACACACACACACCTCTCACACACACACACACTCATACACACACCCCTACCCACCCCTACACCATTCATTCCCAGTTAAACTCTCTGACATATCTATAATGATGTTGATGTACAAATCGGTGTCTCCAGTGGAGATAGAAGACAGCACGATGACGTCGCCCGGTCTCTCCAGCTCTCCGCCCCACTCCACCCCTGTGCTGGAGAGGACGCGAGGGGAACCCCACACCCCCCCCTCCTCCCCCAACATCGGTGGACCCTCCCCCGCCTCGGGGTCAGTTCTCTCCCCTGTCTGCATGCCGCTTTCTCTCTGTTACCTCTTGTGCTGTGTGAACAGGGTGGAGCTGGGGGGAGGGATGGGGGGGGGGGGTTAATGAGTTGAATCAGTTTTGGGTTGGTTTTTGTTTTGGTTCTTTTTTTCTTTCTTCTGTTTGTTCGTAACATATTACTCTCATTTTTATTGTTTCGTTCTCTTTGCGTGGCAGTGATATTGTGAATTTTGAAATTAACAGGAAATGTTTATTCTGTAGAGTTACCCGTTTGTATGTATGGTTGTATGTATATATTTCTGCTTACAGAAAATGTTGTTTATTTTCATATATGTATATATACCTTTTTTTTGGATAATGTGGGGATTAAATATCAAACAACTGGTGAGAGTGTACTCGGCATTTGCTAAGGTGGTGTTTTCCTGAAATGAATCAGGTGGGTAGAAGAAGATAATTATCATTAACTATGTTTTTTGTAACTTGACAAAAAGTAAAATATGGGAATGGGTTGATGACTATCATGCACTTTGTTCTGGAGAAGATAATTGTATGGGACCAGGTTGATGTTGTTTTTTAAAATTTATTAAAAAAAAATTCTTTTATATCGAGGATAATGGAATAAGCACTTCTGTGCTTTTTATTATCCAGTCCCTATGTGTATGCGGTTTTGTAAATTCTGTCATCTGTTCCCACCGGCACACAATGGCCTACTCTTCCGAAAAGCAGCCAGGATTTAACATGTGCGCAAGATGTTCTGCGTGCGTTCGCACACAGGACCTCGGTTTATAGTTTCATCCAATGTTGAAGTGAGGTGTGTGAAGACGGCTGTGATAGATAGGCCTGAGCTGTCAGCTGGACTGTAAGTCGTTCTGCTTCTGATATGTATCTAGCTCCATGTTGGTATTGACGGCATGTCCACTGATCCAGACTGACTGAGTGCTCATGGAGGAAGGGGAGTTGTCACAAGTTCCTTCATTTGAGAGAAGCTAGCTCAACAGTTGTTTGCAGCCAGTATGAATATTTCTCAAAGAGTTAACAAGGACAGACGTGTAAATGCAGGCAAGTAGAAGCTACATTTACATTGCTGTCAACCAGCCCCCCCCCCCCCCCCAGTTTTTAGCTATGATTTTGGCTTTCTGGTTTTTAAAGAAATATTTTGGTCTCAGGGGACGGGATAGCTCAGTGGTCGGAGCAATCGCTTTCCCCCCAGCCAAGTTAAGCAGCGTCGAGCATGGTTACCAGTTGGATGGGTGACCGTTTGTGCGCCTTGGCTTCAGTACAGTTACCCCCAGTTCACCCAGCTGTAAATGGGTACCTGCCCTCTTTAGGGTCAGGGAAGGTAAAGCAGCGAGGGAGAGGAGATGGGCGCCGCCCTCAGTATGCTGGCCCTAGAGAAGTGAGGTCTCTGACGCCTCGCTCCCCTACGACCTTATAGGTTATGGGACTCCTTTACCTTTACCTTACCTAAATTTAAAAAAAAAGACACAAAAAAGAAGACACAAGGAATAAATAAACTCGCAAAGACATTGTGTAGGTCAGCCAGGGTCAATAAGAATTCAAATCAGTTTATGTAGACAGTCCAGCTTCTTCTTAACAAAGAGGACAACCTCCCTCCCTCCCTCCCTCCCTCCCTCCAGAGCAAGCGGCAGAAGGTAAAAACCCGAAGTGCATGTGTCTGTGTCACCAAGGAAACAGAGACAATGTCGCTCAATGTGAACACACCAGCCCCTGTGAAAGTGAATGGAACTGACCTGCACCAGACAGACAAGTTCACATACCTTGGCAGCATCATCAAACCAGAGGGCGGCACAAAAGAAGACACCCACAACAGACTGGGCAAAGCCAGGAGTGTGTTTAGGGAGATGAACAATATCTGGAGATCAACTCAGTACAGCACCAACACCAAGTTGAAGCTATACCAGAGCTGTGTTGTATCTACGCTCTTGTACGGTTCTGAGTGCTGGAGGATGACGGAAGCGGATCTTACAAAACTTCGATCCTTTCACACCATATGCCTCCGAAGAATTCTCCGGATCTTTTGGCCAGAGAAGATCTCCAATGAAGACCTACTACGGAGATGCAGGCAGGAAGACATGGGAACCATCATCACCAGACGACGGTGGAAGTGGATTGGGCACATCCTCCGAAGAGACCCACAGTCAATCACAAGAACAGCATTGCACGGACCCCAGAAGGAAGGAGAAAGAAAGGAAGACCAAAAGCAAGGTGGAGGAGGACTGTAGAAAGTGAGATGAAGGCCATGCAGCACTCTTGGGGATCAGTGACTAGGTTGGCTCAGGATAGGCAGCAGGAGTGGAAGCGCTTTGTTGCTGCCCTACACACCACTGGGTGTCATGGTTGATGATGATGATGATGATGATGCATGTGTCTGTGTGGTGGTGGTGGTGGTCCTTTCTTGAAAGCTGCCGTCAGCAGGTCCTTAAAAGTGCATGGTGTGCAGTTTTTCCTATCCTTTCAGTCAGCCGACCACCAGCACCACCACCAGCACCTCCGGGCCCTCCACCTCCGCCCTGTTGTCCGGCAGCAGCGGGGAGTACATGGACCTGCAGGTGGACTACTGGTGGACCATGCCCAAGGCCGAGGCCTCCGACAAGAAGGACAAGCGGGACGCCAGCAGCAAGTTCTCCCTCAAGACGGCATTCCGCTCCCTGGTGGTGTCGCGCATGGCGCCCTCAGCTGGCTCCGCCGGCCTGTCCGGGTCGATGTCCGTTAGCAGCGGGGTGGGGCCCCCTGCGTTCTCCATGATGGTGGTGACCAAGGAGAAGAAGCAGAAAAGTGAGTGGGCTGGGGGGGGGGGTTAGGGTGAATGAATGAGTGGTGAGTGTTTCGAGTTATTTTTTCTTTTACATCGAGGATAATGGAATAAGCACTTTTATGTGCTTTTTTACATCCAGTCCCCGTGTGTATGCGGTTTTGTAAATTTTGTCATCCGTTCCCACCGGCACACAATGGCCTACTCTTACGAAAAGCGGAACAGGATTTAACGTGTGGGCAAGATGTTTTGCCTCGGTTTATAGTCTCATCCGAAGGAAGTGTTTGAGTTATGGAGCGTATAAAAATCTTCACACTTTGAGTATATGTTACAAATGTTTGTTTATATTTTTGGAGTGAAACGGGTGGAAAAGACTGAATGAATAAAGCTAATGTTTATTTATGTTGTAAAACTGAAACGCGTTGAAAAGACTGAATTCCAGTTACAAATATTTGTTTGCGTTGTGTGTCTGAAACAGATTGAAAAGACTGAATACCTACCTGTTACAAATATTTATTTGTATTGTGTCTGAAACAGATTGAAAAGCCTGAATACCTGTTACAAATATTTATTTGTATTGTGAAACTGAATCAGATTGAAACGATGGAATACTTATTACAAATAGTTTATACTGTGGGATTAAAAGAGATTTATAACCGTTGTTTTCTTTTTTTTAAACGCTGGAATAGTTGTATAGCAACCTAATATGTCCAACATCGGTGTCCTTGCTCTTTTCCATCCATCTGTCTCTCTGCTCTTCTCTCAAGACATAGATATTGTGTAGAGAGAAGAGGGAGGGAGGGACAGAGACAGAGAGATAGAGAATCTTGTTTTTGGATTGTCATAATACTATGTACAGAAAGAAAAAGTACATTCTAGTTCAGTAGCGCCTGTTTTGGATTCAGTCATGTGGATTGATTGTGTGGAGGGAGAGGAAGTACCTAGGGGGGATCAGTGTTTGTTCTGGATTCAGTCATGTGGATTGTTTGGAGGCAGAGAGAGATGGTACCTAGGGGTGATGATCAGTGTTTGTTCTGGATTCAGTCATGTGGATTGTTTGGAGGCAGAGAGAGATGGTACCTAGGGGTGATGATCAGTGTTTGTTCTGGATTCAGTCATGTGGATTGTTTGGAGGCAGAGAGAGATGGTACCTAGGGGTGATGATCAGTGTTTGTTCTGGATTCAGTCATGTGGATTGTGTGGAGGCAGAGAGAGATGGTACCAGTGTTTGTTCTGGATTCAGTCATGGGGATTGTTGGACGGCAGAAAGATGGTACCAGGAATGATCATGTATATGATTCATCAAGTGATGTTGAGCAGAGAGAATGGTACGTAGGGGTGATGATCGTGTTGTTCTGATCAGTCATGTGGATTGTGTGGTCAGGAGGATGGTACATGTTTGTTCTGGATTCAGCAGTGTGGATTGTTGGAGGCAGAGGAGATGGGTACCTAGGGTGATGATCATGTTTGTTCTGATCATCATGTGGATTTTTGAGCTGAGAGATTAGAGTACCTAGGTGATTATCAGTGGTTTGTTTGATTCAGTCATGTGTTGTTTGGAGCAGAGAGATTGTGTACCTAGTGTGAAGTCAGTTTTGATCAAGTGTGTTTGGAGGCAGAGAGAGATGGTACCTAGGGGTGATGATCAGTGTTTGTTCTGGATTCAGTCATGTGGATTGTTTGGAGGCAGAGAGAGATGGTACCTAGGGGTGATGATCAGTGTTTGTTCTGGATTCAGTCATGCGCATTGGGAAGAAGGCGAAGGACCTGGAGTCCAAGAGCCAGGTGATTGACGGCATCAACCGCATGGTCTGCACTACCAAGAGTCAGAATGTCACCCTCACAGGTAGGTCACTCTGTATGTGTGTGTGTGAGTGTGTGTGTGTGTGAGTGTGTGTGAATGTGTGTTTTTGTACATGTGTGTGCATGAGTGTGTGTGTACACGTGAGTGTGTGTGTGTGTACATGTGAATGTGTGGGGTGGGGTGGGGGGGTGGGGGTGGCGTTCCTGCTCATGTGTATGTCATAGCTGCCAACCATTTCTTTTTCCCTGGAATTTTTTTAAGTTGCGCATCTGATTTTGTGGATTTTAATAAAATCCTCTTGTTTCCAAAATTGTGCCAGTTTGCAATGTCAGTTTGCAAGGTGACAAAGAAAAGGTCAAGCACAAATTCTGATAGTTGTGCTATCAGCAGTTTGTTCTCAAATACAAGAGGGATTTTCCATGCATTAGGTCAGTGTTAACAAGGCAAAAGTTATGCCTTCTGCTGCAGTCTTATCTATGCCATTGTGATTAAAAATTTTGCACGGTGGACAAAATGACATTATTGCACATGAGAAGACCAGTTGTTTACCGCTACAGTTTTGGTGCAGCAGTTCTGATTTCAACTGTCTTGCTATGTTGCTATGCTAGTTGCTAAAACACTCCTGATTTTTTGTGAGTTTTGTGGCTGTGATTCTAATGTGCGGACAAAACAAGCAAGGATAGCCTAGCAAAACAATAATGTTCAAAGGAGGTAATGAATGATAGCACACATGCATATTAAGTGAAGAAAGTCATGTGTTGGTCACCCCATCTGAATGGATTTGTGTTCATCGAAGTTCATGACAACAAAGCAAGGCAGAAACTGTGTATCAAATGCCATGTAACTGTTTAAAGCAGAGCTCAACTGTAAAGAATGTGGAAAAATAGGTTTATGAATGAAGAGATGCACACTACTATCAGTTAGGATAGATTTCTCTGTGTGAAATTCAGGCTGCTCTCCCTGGGGAGAAAGCGTCACCACAAGAGCAGCACTACCCATAATTTCTAAAAACAGTTTCTGATCAACATGTGTATATTTTTGTCTATGACAGTGGCTTTTTTCCCCTGAAGAATTGTGCCAGGGACATTTCTCTTGATGTTGTGGGTTTTGCACACACCTCATGTGTGCTGGTTTATCGTCTGGCCAAAAGACTAATACCCAAATCTTCACTCAAAGTCTAGTGGGTAGGGACAAAGATTGAGCTCAAACTGGGGTTGAACCTGCACTGCTTGCTTTCTTAGAGGGTGCAAAACCTCAGGACCACTGAACCTTGAGGAAAGAATGAATGAATAAATAAATAAATGCACGAATGAAGAAAAACACATGAGAACTGTCTGGTTTCAGTGGTGGTGGATGGGGTGGAGTGGCACAATGTCAAGTTCTTCCAGTTGTCCTCGCAGTGGCAGACGCACATCAAGAACTTCCCCGTGGCCATTTTCACCTCCATCGACGCTTTCTGAGGCTGGGGACCCCAGCCCAGCAACGTGGCGGAGTCCGACATCACAAGCTTGGAGTCTCTCTCCTCTCCCACCGCCCACAGTTCACAAAATGGGCTTCATCATAAAGTGTGTTGCTTCTGAGAGGACAGGAGAGGAGCTGGGAGACAGACAGACGAGGCGTGCTGTGTGTAAGGTGTACATGTGCTTCCTGGACGTGGCAAGAGAGGAAGGAATGTGTGCCAGTGTAGAGCCACACCCAGTGTCCCGGCATCCTCCGTTTTTCATGCAGATCATCTGTGCAGATCTGGTATGAGGAAGGGTTTGGGGTTTTTTTAGGCCAGAGGCGCAACCCAGCCATGTTTGTTTTTTTTTCCCCCTAGAAATTCTGAAAAGAAAGGCTCATTGTTCAGAGTATTGAGAAGTGAGGGGCATTTGGTTTCACACTGAAAAAAATAGAAAGAACCGCATAAATTGACTTGCATAATGTATGTGGTTTGTTGCTTTAGATTAATTTTTACCATTGATGGGAAGGGAAGTCAAAGCAATTTGTCTGTTCAAAATGTTTTAGTTCATACAGGAGAGAGAGAGAGAGAGAGAGAAAAAAAAGAACAGATGATATTTACTTTTCCCCCATGCAGCAATGATAATTACTGTCATCTTTGAGGACAGATCAGTGTAACTAGCTGTCAGAAGGCTCCATGTCCCTGAACCCACAGATAGTAATTACACTGAGCAAAAGTCTTTGACTCACGGCTTAGTCCAGTACTTGCCACAGGATATAGTGTCAAAAGATATTGCCGTCAGTACAAAATAGAACATAATTATGCAGTATCGGCACCAAAAAATGAAGGCAGACAAATCAGTGTATGTCTTAGAAAGCAAAGACTGACAGGTTTGATATCCATAATGTGAAACTGACGAGTAACTGCTTTTCCAATAGGACTAAGTGTAGATTGTGTCATTCAAATTGAAGCATTGGTCTGATACAACACCCCCCCCCCCTCAAATTAACCCTTATGTCTGTCAGTGTTCTCTCTGCTTTTTGTACTTAAGTTTTCCAATATTTTAAATAGATACATGCGCATAATAGTTCATGAAAAAAGAGTGTGATGGGGTTCTTTTTCAAAATCAGATGAAGTGAGGAATTTAAAAAAAAAAAAAGGCTGTTAGTAGGATAAAAAGAAACACTGTGAGCAGAGAGCAAGTTTGAAGAGTGGTCAGAAGAGCTGCCTGTGTGAACTTCAATATGTCAGCAAGGACAGGTCTGTCTAAGACCTCAGTTGAAATATCTGGTGATTGGAAAACATGTTTTTATGGCATTGTGTTTATCATTGTAGACATTGGAAACAGTTCAGGAGACTGCTTGTGAAATATCACCAGGGCCCTGTATCCTCCCTTCCCCCTTGCCACTCCTCCCTGTGTGATGTGACCTTCCCTGTCTTACCCCCAGTCCGATGATATTATGGTAGTGGCAAAGTCGTCCTGTCTGTGGTGCATAATCCATGGTGTAGACTGTGTTCAGTGTGACTCAGACTGTTGTCTTGATAAGTGTTGTCGTTCTAGATCATGTACAAACTCAACTTGATCAACTGAGTCATCCAGAAATTCCCTGCACCACCCCCCCATCCCAGTTTCCTTCATCCCTTTACCCCCCCAGAATGGCCAGAGTGGAACAGACCCCACCCCAAAATATCCCTGGTTTGTTTTTGAAAAGCACAAACTACCTTTTGTATAGACTTTCCAGCATTCCCACGTCCAAAAAAAAAAAAAAAAAAAAAAGAAACTGCGGTTTGAATATTGAGCTTGATTGTGTGTGTGTTTTTGTGGAGAGATTCTTAGAAGCGAGAAGCATGATGACAAATTTGTTTGATGACAGATTGTGCTTATATACATATGTTACCCAACTAAAGGTGTCGGTGACTGAGAAAAAAAAAAGAGAAAAAAAAGAGGACGAAAACTACACAAAGTAATGTGGAACCTGTCCGGTTTATGGGACGAGTGAATGCCGGAGAAAATGAACAGTTGTAGAATACCTATGTCTGTGATGTGTTTTTACTGCAGTGAGAAAAACAAAAGAAGCGAGTACTACTCATTGACTGAACCCTTGCCTAAAAATATGAACGCAATAAAAAGACAGGACCGACCGTGCCCGTGAGGACAGATGTGAAGGGAAAAGAATGGTGCAGTACGACTATATTATATCCAGAGCAACTTGCCACACAGGTCATGTGAAGCGTCATGGACCATCTGTTTTGCCAATAGCCTGCAGCCCTGTGTTGTTGTATCGCCATGCATGCTGACTGGGCTGACTCCGTTCTGAGGTGGACCATCCGTGACATCAGTTGAATCCGTCAAGTTTGATTTATTTAAAAAAAAAAAGAAAAAAAAAGTTGTATGCCTCCATGCCGATGTTAAAAAGAGATTTGCCAGTTTTGCCCATGATTTTTTTTATGTTGTGTCCACGGTTATGTGTTTGTTGTTCTTATGATAAGCAGAGTGTGTAGAGAGAGATATTGTCAACATGCCGGATATTGTCAGTTGTGTATGTATGTGTCGTTGACTTGGGTTCTCAATGTGAAGCTGGATTTCCATTGGAACTGTTTTTCGTCCACTGTCCCTGTTTTGTTGATGACTTGCACAATGCCTTGTAAAAGCCGTAGGGAGAAAGAGAGAGAGACAGAGAAGGGGGGAGAGAGTGAGAGAGAGAACAAACATATGTTCTTTGTGTGTGTGTGTGTGAGTGGGAGTGTGTGTGAGTGAATGAGTGAGAGAGAGGAGTGAGAGAGAGCATTATTTTTTGGGGGGGTCACTTTTGTGAATATGACCTCTCTTGGTATACTTTTTTGTTTCTTTCTGTCTCTGATTGCTTTGTGTTGTATGTTGCATTGGTATACACTTTTGTTTCTTTGTGTCTCTCTACTTTCTGTCTTATATTGTGTGCTCACAAATTTTTAGCAGTCATGGGAAAAGTCCCACAGACATTATCAATATCACTTGACTATGGAAATTTTTTTATGTGGTATTATTTGCATGTATATAATGTTGTTTGTAATATTAGTTATCCTGTGGGCATACAGAAATAATTGTTCAGGAGAAACAGGGTGGTGTAGTGCTTATATATATGCATCACTTATTCACAGTGTAATTACTCGTGTGAAAGCTAGTTACTCAAAGAAGATGAATGATTTTGTTTTGTGGAAGCCTTGAGCAGTTCAGTGTCAGTTGTCGGTGTTGGTGAACTGTAGTAGTGTGGAGAAACTGTGACATGGTGCTGTCTCTTAAACAGTTCAAATGCACATTGTTAGTTTATAGTGCAGCAGTTCAAGTGCAGAACTTTATGTTCAGTTATATATTGTAGCAGTTCAGATTTATGGCTATATTGCATATCTTTTTTTCGGTTTGTTACGGTAAACCTTGGTTTATGTTGGAGTGTATGTAACTCATATCATACTGGCATGTTTTAATTATGAATAGCTTTCCTTATCCCCCCCCCCCCCCCCCGGAAACCTCTAAAGGAAATGTCTCTGAAAACTTAAATTTTAAATTTTGTCAGTCTAGCTGAAAGACCCATATTAGCCAAGACTTCTGTTCGTGTGGTTTCAATATTCTTTATCCATACTAGGCTGTGGAACAGCGATATCATATTTTCCTTTCACTGGGCATTCCAGCTGTCAGTGATGGCATTGGGATTTTCAAGTTTGACACAGGAATAGATGTAGCCAAAATCATGGGGGAGGGAGGGGGGGGGGGGGGTGGAAGGGTCCTTAGTATAAAAAATTGCTGTGTGCAGATGTACAAATTTTTCTGTGTAAATTGAAAGAAATTTGTTTTTTTATAAAACCTGTCTGTGGAAACAGAATTCTTTTATCTGATATTGATCAATGTAAAAGTAGTAGATGATTGAAAATGATAGTTTTGGGCATGTGGCTTCTTTCCATGGCAGTGGTTCATAAAATACAGTGGATGTCGAGGCTTTAGTGATTGAGTCCCTTTTAATTGGTAGTGAAACTATAAACTTCCACTTGAAAACAGTTGTTGATCAGTTATGGTCCCCATATCCCTCCTTAAGTGCATGACTGTTCATCCTGCAGCCTCTGGAAGAGCATGCTGCACTTTCAGTGATGATTCAGCACATGTTGAACTGGAAATCATTCAATGGATAAATGGTGTAGGGGATGTAAAAAAACCAAACTGCATATGTAAACTGATTTTGATGAATTAAGTCTAGCAGGGTTCTGTGAGCATTCTTACTAGCTGGCTTATAAGTTACCTGGCAGGCGCCCTGAATCTTGATGGTAGGGGTTCGGATATGGGTAAAGGCAAGATTAGACCCCCTCCCCCAAAAAGTGTTATTTGTAACAGAGTGTTTTGCAGCAGGGTCTTATGGACATTCTTTCCAGCTAAGTTACAGGATAACTTGGGCTTGAGGTGTCCTGAAACTTGAGGGCATGGGTTTGAATATGGGTATAGGTCAGGTTAACAAAACAACAAAAAAAGATGCAAAAGACAAACAACAGGGCATCTACAAATTATGACATGGATGTTACCATGTGCCCCTATATTGTAAAAAGTACAGGGCTGAAAGACTTGCTTGGTCGCTTCTTCTTGGAAGATATTCTGCTATCCACCTCTCCTTCCCTACAGGCTCTTCTTTGTCTTGGGAGTCTTCAGCTTGCCCCAGCCAGGCATTTCATAGGTCACCAGTTTGGGATTAGACTCCAGGTCAGGCTGCATGAGGGAGGCAGTGATCAGGGACAAGACTGTAGGATCGCTAGTTTACCCAGGAAAGGCTTGTGCCTGTTGGATGTTGTTGTGGAGGAGGCTGTCAACATACAAGGGAGAAGAACCTGGCTTGTAGTGTCAATCTTTTTTTCAATGATCACTGAGCGTACCAAGTTGAGAAAAGAAGAGAGTAATTTTGAATTACAACATTAATCTCAAGTGTTTAGTTTAGAAATAGAATGAAAAAACAAATTTTAATGGAAAGGGGGAAAAAGTTTAGAACGTGATTGGGGCAGAGAACGGTGCCAAGATGCTGTTCAAACACAAGGTCTTCTGGTTAGTGCTAAGATCCTTGACTGTGAAATAGGATTCAAGGCTTTACAACTTTTAGAAATCTTCACAAGGCAAGGAGCCCCATCTGTAAACTGTGTAACCATATACCATCTACCAAACGCTCAATATTTCACAAGGCCATGAATTGATGTATTCCTGAACCCTGGTGAAGTAGTATTTCTATAGGACTTAAAGACTCAAGTGGAAAGCTATACAGAGATAAACTAGGGATGTTTGTTTCAAGTGAGAGAAATTGTGTTTAATCGTTTGGCAACATCAGGATACTCACTCTCTTCAACCCAAAAGTGTACATATCTGATTTTGGGGGGGATAGCCACAACAATTTTTTTTAGAAATCATTGAACTGTGAACAGTGTATCTGTTCAGCATAAATGAGAGAACAAGTTTCCCAAGCCTCGATTATTTTCCTCGTTTTCATCATCCTTTGGGATCTTATAGCCTGAAAATATTTGTGTCAACACCTCCCCCACCCAATATTATTAAGCAATGTATTTTGTTTTTGTTTGTTCATAACTCCTCCTTCGTTCATAAGCGGAGGCTTAACCAACCACAGGGGATTTGAGTGTTGTGTAATGTCCATTGTCTCTAAGTTACGTGTCGCACGCCACATCAGTATTTGGCCATCAATTTGTCTGTGATTCCAGGTTTCGTGGTTCTGTGTTATTCCCACTCTTGTGTGGTGCTTTTTGTTCTCATGGTCATGTTTCAGTTGTACGCAGTTTGGATATTGTCAGGTTTTGGTTGCACTGCCTTGTGTTTTGATGGCAATTCAAGAAACGACAAGACTGGAATAGGTGTTTCCTTTCCATCGCCAGAAGGCGCATGGAAATGTCAAACACACTACGTGGTGGTACACACAGTGTGAGTGCTGTAGAGTTCAGACTGGGTGCAAATCTGTACATAAATGTTTTGTGCTGAAGTCACTATTTATTCACTGTCGATGGAAGTGATTGTCATAAAAGTCTTGGTCACACAGACAGCGACACATGTAGAATGGTTTCTCTGTGTGTGTGAAATGTGTGTATACTGGTATGATCACAGCCCAATGAGAAGGTAATGTGTATAACTGCATTTATGCATGCGTTGGTATGCAAGGGTTGACAAGTTGTATTAACACATCATTCTGAACATTCGCAGCAGAGTAGGTATTCAGTGGAAAAACAGTACTATGAAAGATGCAAGACTTAGTACAAGCAAGAAAAACGTTCACTGGTGGTGATCTTCTCTCCTTCAGTACTTTCTCTCTCCCTCATCCCCTTACCCCCCTCATTTTTTGGTCTATCATCTGATTCAGGTCATTTATTGCAAACTATTGTTGTGCAGTGTAAGATTCAGTCTAAGCACAGACTCTTTGCTCAACCTTTCACACATTCAGACAAGTCAAATTCTTTAAAACAAAACAAAACAAAACAAAACAAAGCAAAACAAAAAAACCAAACAATTTGGGCACATACACAAAACCAGCCAAATTGTCATCAATGATCGTGATTGTGATCGTGTTTGAATTCAAAGTGTGATCATTTCTGCATTCAAACAATATACCACACCATAACAGAATGCCTTAACGATGTGCAAAAAGGCTGGAGCATTTTCACCACTGGTTTTCTTATTTCTCACTCCGAAGACACCTGTACACTGTTTTCAGGCCTGAATCTAAGAATGCACTGTATCTATGACCTGTCTTCATGAGGTGTAGGGCCTTCAGGGTGTTGGTCTTTTGTTTGAGTGTACACTTGACATGGCACAAGATGATGATGTTTTTGAAGGCTGTTTTTGAAGACTAGTTCTCTCTAAGCCATATATCTCACTTCATGATATTGAGATTTAAATTGCACAGAGACTTGATTTGAAAAACAGTTATCTACTCACAGGATTGTCATGAATATCATATTTACTAACAAATCTTTATAAGGTAAGGACACTACATGTTGTAGAGATGAGTAAATTATCACTGTTACTAGTTTATGATGTAATGTTTTTTTTAATAAAAAAAAGTAATTATAGTATTGTGTTTTATAAAGGTCTTTGCCAGTTATTACCACAATAGTGGCTGTCAACATTCCATCATTATAGGGCTGGTCACCGTGTATTGTATTCTGAGCTTTGGGTTTTTTATGCTTTATACCCCTAACATTTCAGCAGTTAACACATAGGAAAGGTACCAAGGCTTAAGTAGCAATGTCATATGTAGAAATGAATGTAGACTACCAATGTATCAGTATCAAATCAAGAGAACTCTGAATCAAACGATTTGTTAATTTTGATACACAGAGGACAGTTGTTCTCATTCCATGTAATTACTCAAGCTGTCAGTTAAACATGTCTGCATCTCTTAGTGCATGAGCAAGTATAACATGTGCAAGGAACATGATGCACATTGGTGTGTGAGTGAGCATGATTTGTGTAAAACAGAAACATTGTTTCGGAGGGTGTCATGTATGTGAAACAAAGGAACACTGTACATGTATGTCATTTGTGCAAAACAAAAAAACGCTTTATGTACAGGAGCGTGTGCATGATGTGTGCAAAACAAAGAAATGTATGAAATCCTGTCAAAATGTTCAGTCGGTGAGCATACTTTACCGAAATATCGTGGAAGGAAAAAAAGCAAATTGTGAGTGTCTTCCACATGGAATTTGGTTTCTGTTAGTTCTGCCAACAGATGTAGTGTGTTCATATAAATGAATGTGCTTGCGTGTGTGTGTGTATGAAAACTCTTTTTAAAAAACAAAATGATTGTGTTCATCTGTTGTGGGTGGAGTGTAGTGATGCTATTGAAGACTCATAAACTTGAATAGCAGTGAGATAAGAGGAATATTAGTCAAAGGCATTACTCAACAGTCACGCTTTAAATGGTATTGATGTGTTGGCTGTGTGTGTGAATGTAGGGCATCAAGAAGTGATGCTGTGGTAACTTGTGTGTGAAACTTGTGCAATAGTGACATCCTAATATTGTCAGAAAACAAACTTCTTGTACAGATTTTGGTACCATAGTGGTCGTTGTTATATAGTCATAGAGTGGACTGTTCCAGAAACGAAAATCTCTTTGTGTTTTGAAGTGTGTTTTCCCTTTTGGTTTCTTTCCTTTTTGTGTGTGTGTTTTAGTGTGGTTTAATTTCAGTCCATTTGTTGTCTGTTTTAAGTTTTGATTGCTTGTTTAAATCATTTTGCAAGTGTCCTTTACTGTTGCATAGTTTGGGACTGTTGTTTTATATGTAAAGATATTGACTGCTTTTGTGTTGTTTTCAGTTGAAATGGCGTCTCCCAGTTTGCTTTGTAGCGTATGTAGTGTTGCAGTGTTCCCAGTTTGTCACTGTGTGCAGTTGTTATTTGTTACACATTGAAACATTGTTGGTGGGTTTAAAAAAAATATATACAGGGATCATGGGGCCCAGGCAAGATCAAAATCACACACATTGTGTAAAAATCTAATTTGTTGTGAAATTTCTTGCTCAGAGAAAACATATATAATGTATACTTCTGTCAGTGCTACAGAGCACAACTCACAAAACTAAAATCTCGTGTTAATGCATCACATTTTATCTGGAACATTTTGTTTTTTTATGCCATTACTGGGGAAATTTTCAAGGAATGATGTGGCCAACTTTGTTTTAAAGTGGCTCAGTTTGTGATTGTAGACCTGCATCAAAAATGGATTGCATTTCATTATTTGGTCAGAGTACTGCTCATTGTCTTTCAAAGAGTGACAACACACTCTCAAATCTTTTTTTGTGTCTCAAGCATTTTAATTTTTTTCCTGAAATTTTTTTTTATACAGATTGTCTTTGAAAGAAAGACATACTTCTCAGCTGCATTGTGCAGCTGAAGATGTTCTTGTCAACACTGTGAAGAGCCACGCTTATCAAGGCTGTTAGTTTATTGATTGATTTATTTACTTTTAGCAGCAGCGAGCATTAGTGGTGTCAAAATTGATCAAAACCCATGGTAACAGTGGAGAGCCCATGCAGGTTATGTTGCATTTTTCTTGGCGAAGAGTAAAACAATACTCTATACAATATAATATACAATACAAAGGACTCACAATTGTCTGTAGTCACATATCTTATTCAGTTTCTTTGTGATGATAGTAAATCTACAGTTGTTCATGTGACTGTCATTGTTCAATATTAGTCATTACTGTGGACTAGATTTTTTTTTTGCTAAGATTTTTGCCCCCTTTTAAGAAAATTTTTTTAAAATTAGAATTTGGGTAGTATTTAGTCATAATGATAGGAGCTAGAAAAACAAACTGTACATAAATAAAGCATCTTTTGCAACCTCTTAGCAATATGCTCACGGTCTACTATATATTTCTGTTCCAGAGAGTGGGAAGTTTTGGTTCTTGTTTTTTGTTTTAAAATCTACTTTTATCCAAGGAGTCAACGTAAATATCTAAAATAATTTTTAGCTCTGAAATTTTGCCTTTGTAAAAAAAAAAAGTATACGTTTTAGTTAGCGTTTACTTGTAATGATATACACAAGGAAAAAAAAAGAAACCCACATCTATCGTACTTTCTTGCCGTTCATGCTCAGTCTCTTTCCATCACATATGAGTGTTTTCATCTACTGTAATCCAGCAAGTCAACCTGACTAGCAACAATATTTTAAAGAAACTGAACAGTTCCTTTCTGAATATCTCTTCCTACCCCCTCTTTTCAAAAGCAAAACAGAACAAGACTACATGTACCTCTGTTGTAGGATTTTTTTTTCTGTAGGTTATCAGAATATGGTTTTTGTGAGTATGCAATAAAAAAAAAAGTTTTTTATATCAACTGATGGGCTGAAATTTCCAATGACATTTAAAAAAAAAAGGATTTCTTTGGATAAGATTTTCATGGTGATTTGGAATACTCGAGAGGCACTGTTTGGATTCAGCTCAAAGTCTAAGCAATAGTCAGATTTTAAACTGCATAGTATTTGTGTAGGGGCCTTTATTGTTGTTTTTCTTTGTTTCCTCTTGTTTTGTCATGTGAGGAAACCTTTTTTTTCTACTTTTTTATATATATGTGTAAACTAAAGTTGTATTATTGTTTGATCAGACATGAAAATACTTAACATTCGTAATTCATACTCTGCTTTTTCTAAACAATTTTTTTTAGAAAGGGCTTAATTTGGGAACTTCAGTTTGACTCATCAAAAAAGATGACAAACTTGTCTATGTTCCAATTCTCAATGAAGAAAATTGTCATTTATCTTAAATCTGATATATTCATATTGTACAGTGTCATGTTCATATTCTCATCCGTGTGATTCATGGGGAAAATCAAATAAATTTTGATAAAATTTTGACGAGGAAATCAACTTTAAAAATAATTTGACACTGCGCATATGTGTTTCACATTTTTATGATTAACATATTTTTCATGGTAGACTATGAAGAGAATTGTTCAGAGAAAAAAAAAAGCGTGTTGAGTTGAAGCACACAGCACAATGCAGGCTTGTGTAATGTTGTGACCAAGTGACTACAGTACAATTTTACAGGTTTTCTATTCCAGCGTGCTTCATATGGTTGTTGATGATACTGAGATGTGGAGCCCCTACCAGCATGCAGTCACCCCCCACCCCCAATCCCAGCAGTGTGCATCCAGTTATCTACAATCCCTCCATTTTCAGTAGCCCTCATTTCTAAGAAAATTTATTTTTTAATTCCTTGTTTTAGTGTCTTAACATCGATGTGTGTGACATTCGCAAAAAAAGAAAAAAGAATAAACATGTCAAGACATTTTGTGCATTACAAATCCACATGTTCCGGCCCGTACTGATGTGTGTTGTGTATAGATGCAGTATGTCAGTATTTTTTACCCTGTGTTCGCTGGTGTTGCTTCCAAAGGTAGGTCTTGTGTGAGCTGATTGTGTTCATTATCACCAGCCACGCCATACCAAACGGTCCTGAGAAATCTGAACAATCATAACTGGTGTCCACAGCTGGTACAGGTGAAAACGTAACAATAAAATGTTGTTCGCTTCCAAACCCGTTTTTTTTTATCCTGGATTTTGTGTGTGTGAGTGAGTAGGTAGTCCTCCTGACTTAATAGGTAGAGCTCCTGATGTCAGTGAAAAAAAAAAAAAAAGTAAACTGAAGTGGTGCAGGCACATCACATGAACATCTGGACTGGCCAAGACTGTCCTACAGGAACAGTACAAGGAGGGAGATGAAGAGGCAGACAGAGAAAATGATGGGAAGACAACATCGGAGTGGACTGGCCTTTGGTGGAATGATTTGCTATGGAAAGCTGAGGACCATGAGGAGTGGAGGAAGCTAGTTGCAAAATCTTCAATGGTGCCCAATGGTCTAGAAGACAACAGGATAGGTGAAGGTAAAGGAAAGAGTAGGTAGTCCTAAGCTGTGACCACTGATATTGCCTGTTGGGTATGTGTGTGTCATCCAATCAGCAACCCTACCCCTCTCCACACACATTCATCCGTCGAACATGAAACTGCTCATGAAAAAGTAATGAAATATGCCTGTATTCACTTAGTGAGTCCTCATTTTCAACATATTTCAGAACATACCCAGTAGGTGCCTCTTAATGACTTCTCCACCACCCTGAAGGTACCATGAAGCCACTTATGTCTTAATGACTTCTCCACCACCCTGAAGGTACCATGAAGCCACTTATGTCTTAATGACTTTCCCAGGGCTCCCTAGGGGCCTTCCATTTACAAACACTGACCAGGCCATTGATAAACAACATTACAAAGGATCAGGGTCTCTGAAATACAGGAGTAGTCAGGGGGAGCACTGTTTATGCTGATTATCTGCATCCTGGTTTTCCCTGGGCCATGGAATGAAGAAAAATAATTAGCCAGAACTGGTTTTCTGGGAGTCAAAGATGACCTTAGTGACACTGGTATACTGGGTGCCTGAAATAAAAGAGTTAACAATGTGTACACCATCACATTCCACACACTCAAATGTTTTCAACTTTAATTCAGCATCTGTTCAAGAATACATAAAAATCCATGAAGCAAAACACATTCCTTTCATATAACTGACACTCCCCACATTGGGTCCATATAATTCTAACAAGTCCAGCCCATTAAATTACAAGCCAATATCCTTCACCTTCAGATGAGATTATAAATCGATATGCAAACACATGCATTAACATCTTGTGCACATAATATAAAAACCCACCCATCTTTCATGAAAGAATAGGCCAGATATGGTTTGTGGTATGGGTGACACATACCCAGCATGCAACCTGCGAGGATGGGCTACACCAGGTTTGGCTTGCCAGAGACACACAGCCTGAAAGTTTCAATGCAATGCCCCAGTAACTTGCCAACAAACTTCAAGCTTTAAAGAAGTTTGTCAGCCCATACCATCTTCCAGGTATTAGTATGTGGCTTTTTTGTTTGTTTTTCGTTTTGCTTCTTTTTGTTCTACATAGCCAACATTCCTAAGATCAGTGGTCTAAGTGGGCTACAGGATATCATAGACCTCAGCAAAGACCGAGAAAGATAGCGAACCCTGGTGGCACTAGGTGGAGTTCCTATTGACAGTGGCAATGGAGACATCTGACCTTTTTCAGCACAAATAAGATGAACATTTCTTTAACAATACGTCAAAAATACAAAGACCAGGAATCTCTTGGATGTGGGCTGAGGTTAAAAATGCAGACACAAGAAGTAGAACAGATCTTATTTGGGACCAAGATTCCAGAGTACAACGGTGTTAAGTTGCCTCTTAAACCTAGAGTAATCCCTGCTATCCGAAAAGCTGCAAATGCGCATGAGATGACCTCAGACTGATCCCTAGATTAAAACTGACCATAGCATTGTCTCATAAACATGTCAAAAGACCAGAAATTCCTTGTACGATAAATAAAACCCAAAGGGCAGTTACTGTACCAGCTGAACAATCCAACAGAAAACCCACAGAAAGAGAACTAATTCTTCCTTACATTACAATGCAACATTGGTGAAAAAATACTAAGATTCAAACATTTCTTTACATGAAAATATTGGCAGTTTTTAAATCCATGACAATTACTTCAGTGAAGTTAAGTGTTTTCACATAAGACGAAGCAAAACACGTGCTCATCACACAATAACATCTAATGCCCCCACCCTATTGCAGATTTATGGTCATTTACATGTATACTTATACTGCAAGTGATCAAATTGTAAGGACTTCTCGCATGGATAATGGGAAATGTTTCCAATGACTTAATCCATCCAGAATGTTTCCACACCATAAAAAAAAGTTCCTTATACTCCACCACCACTCTTTCTGTTTTTTGTTTTTTTTCCAGTCCAGTGATTGTTTTCGGTCCAGCACAAACATAACCACCACTTCACTTGACTGTGATGATGGCAGCATTTTTGTCAGAAATGGTATAGTTGTCCCATTTCTTTTCAGGGTCGTAGGGCTCCCATCGACTGGCGGGGAAGATGTGCTTGTTCCGCTCGTACCAACTTCGCAAACAGACCTTTCCTGCGTGAGACTCGTCCTTCTCCACTTTGGCGTCATTGGTGAGACGCACATCCTCGTACACGTCAAACATGAACAGAGGACCCGACTTGCCTCTGGCCTTGGTGACGATGAAGTCATAGAAGGAGTAGTGGTGGGGGATGATGAGATCCTCCTTGACGTACATGAGCTGATCCACGCTGATAGGCTTGAGGTCATTGAATTCCTTACGCAGGGACTCCAGGGCCTTGTGCAGGAACTGCTGGATGGTGTTGCCTTTCTTCAGGTTGATCTGGCGTCGGTGGCCTGAGCCATCCCAGTAACTGTAGGTGATGGTGATCTCCTCTGACTTCACCTGCTCCTGCTTGTTCTCCCACTCCTGTCGCAGCTGCTCTCTGTGCACACACACACAAAATGAACAGTAGTCTTTTTTTTCAACTCTTCTGGGAAAAGGAGAGAACCAATAAAAGCAATCACTGGCACCTAGATATAATTCATCAACTAAAAGAAAAAATGAATCTGCTGAGGACTACTATAGAGCATGTGAGATAAAATTACTAATATCGAGCATGTTTTCTACTATCTGCTTTGAAAATACTTTGCTCACAAGTATTTATGCCGTAAATCTGCATGTAATATATGACACATACCCAGTATAATATACGCATATTCAGGGCATATATTCTTGCCAGGAAAGTGTTAAATACTATATGTTGGGTGCTCTCCATGCATTTGTGACAAGGGACCTAGGTTTATAGTCTCGTCCAAAGGGCTTTGACATTTAGTTTGATTTTCTTGTAAAATTGGGAAGAAAGAGCAAAGCTGGGAATCAAACCCAGAACCCTTATGGTTAACTTGTCAGGCAGGTGAACGTCCTGCCACCTTTTAAAATTTTTTTATACCTGCTTCAATTTGTAACTAGTGGTTACAGCAATGGCACTTTAAAAGGGGGAAATGAACACATCTGGTAAAACATGCATGCACACAGACACACATCATAATCACAATAACAGAAGGGCACTTCCACAGAGCTTTCTAATATGCTACAGCACTTTACAACAAGAAAAAAAGCACATACTACACACTGAAATGGGCAAACCATCCACAAAACAAAACTAAAGCCTACAATGATAGTGCACTTGGTCTCGGTTAACCATTCACTGATCTATGTGATCTTAATGTAAAATTCTCTCTCTCATGCTCACACACACACTCATACCCTCCCCCCCTTTCTCTCTCTCTCTCTCTCACACACACACCATAATCCACCCCAAAAAGAGACATTGTACAAGAGTGTCATGCTTTCCCTTTAGAAGGAAGAGTTGCCTGAATTTCATGCAAAAAACTCTGCAGTGACTGTAAATGCTATATAACAATATATACATCCTTCTTTGTATCATAAAACCAAAACTTCTCACTGACCTGAGTTTATTCTCTTCTTCATCACGATCCCGGTCAGGTAAAAAGCTGGTGTCTACCTCAGGATTCATACCTGTAAGAAAAACAACAACCCCAAATTGATAGGTAACAGAGATCTTTAAAACTCATAAAAGCATCCCTATCTCCCATTCTCCCACTCAATTTTTTATTCAAGAAATAAGAATAATACCTGTGCAATATGTTTCCATTAGTGTAAGCTTGCGTTCTGTACCATTTTATAGTAGTGTTTTTGTATCAATGATTGCTTTACGTTCTACATGTAGCTAGGCAGCATAGGTATGTTGTTACAAGCATTGTTCACTTTCATTTACATAATGAAAGATAGCATTGTTATAAGCATAATTCACTGTTATTGTAATAATAATAATAATAAATGGAATTTATAGAGTGCTATATCTTGCAATGACAAATGAGAGCGCTTCATTCAATCCGCTCCTACACATGCAACCAACAATGATTAACAATATTCTAACAAATTCAAATGTACACACACACATTAACACACACACACTCAAGCACGCACACACACACACAATAATCATCATTCATCATAAATTGTGTTAAGCTGGGTTCCACATTAATGAAAAAGAAAAAAAAAGGAAAAATACCATAAAATACACCCCAAAACAAGTAAAAATGGGGGAAGGGATTACCAGTATTACCATAAAACTGATAAAGCTGGGCATTTAAAAAAAAAAAGGGGTACTTTCGGTAAGAAAGTAACTAAAACTTACCAAATCGTTTTTTCTTTTTGGCTTCCAGTTGCTTGAGAATCAGTTCTTCATCTTCCTCCTCTTCCTCTGACTCATTTTCATCCTCCTCCTCCTCCTCATCCTCCTCCTCCTCATCATTGCACATGTCAAAAGACAGCATGTTAATCTGCAAAAGAAAAAAGCATTTGAGCACCGCATCAGAGATATTACATTTCTTTGGCAAACATAGCAGCATTCTATTTTATAACTGTCGATTGTTCAATACATTTCACTGTTCAAACAGAGCAATCTTATCACAGAATGTTGTTCAACAATCTCTGGAAGTCACTTGCACTATCACTTGACTAGCCTTTAGTTAAGAGCTATGTTCACACCTATTTGAGAGAGACTGACGTCTGCCTTCTCTCCCTTAAGCAGTCAGTAATTAATACACTGCACTCATTTTTTTCCTGCACTCTGTCTTGACCAAGTTACTTATTGCTTAAAAAATAGAAGAAAAAATCTGCAAAACTTTGAAACATATATATATATATATACATTAGCGTGGTTTTTTGTTGTTGGATTTTTGGTCTTAGCTAACCAAAGAGGCCCTATCTGGGTTGACTCTGTCAACAAATCCCCCAGTACTAATGACAACACAGACTGATGCTTGAAAACTAAAACAGTGTCTGGTAGAACATCACAAAAACTAGGTCTTCATGGTATCAGGTGAAAATGTTTTCACATAATGCTACTTTTATTCCTGGTTGAACATCACAAAACAGTGTCTTCAAGGTACTTTTCCTGAAAATGTTTTCACATGATGCTACTTTTATTCCTACAATTAAGCAGCAGATGTCTGACCATTCTGCATTCTAGCCAGATCATAGTATATATCGTACTGATTCACCAAAGGATTAAATCCTTTTGAACAGCCTGCTGTGAGCAATATTGGGGTAACAGGTTTGTAGGACATTGGATAGTCCTCTACCAATAAAGAGGGACGGGATAGCCTAGTGATTAGAACATTGCGCTCGCAATCTGACAACCCGGATTCGATTCCCGTTCAAGGGGATATTTTCCCTTGGAGTTAACATCAGTGCAGACTCCACTCTCCCTACAAGTCCTTCAGATGAAACTATAAACTGAGGTCCTGTGTGCGAACGCACGCAGAACATCTTGCAAACATGGTAAATCCTGTTCTGCTTTTCATAAGAGTAGGCCATTGTGTGCTGGTGGAAACTGATGACAGAATTTACAAAACCGCATATAGATGGGGACTGGATGTAAAAAAGCACATAAGTGCTTATTCCATTATCCTTGATATAAAAGAATAAATAAAAAACAAAATAAAGATTTGATATAATATTCTAGTTTTAGCTGTGAGCAGATCTGATCAAAAACAAATTTCAATTACGAATAAGAACCATAAATCAAGTACAACACAAAGGCAGGTGGCATGGCGGTTAAAACGTTCACCTGCCCAACAATTAATCCATGAGGTTCTGGGTTCGACTACGATTCCCTGCCTTGCCCTTTCTCCCCACTTTGAGTTTGATGGGAAAATCAAACTGAATGTCAAGTTTAGCCGAGAAGACTCTAACCCAGTCAGACCCATGTGTTTATGGACCTGTGCATGTTATAGAACCAACAAGTTGAAAATCAGAAAAAGCACAAAAATAACTCCTGACTGTCCTGGCAAAATTGGTAGGTTTAATTCCTTAATTTGGCAAGTATTCTCAAAGTTGGAATGCGGCTACCTTAATTTGGGGTGGGGGGATGGTCACAGACGCAAAAATCTCAATACTGATGAAGCTCAGAGCTTTAGCTAAGAAACACACACACAACACACATACAAACAAAAGTAAAACTTAAACACAACAACAAAGAGACTTTTTTGGTTTGCAAAGCCTAACACAGATTACAAATTTGATAATACCTCAGTATAGCTTTAAGTAATCAAATATTAAGAAAACTATTGATTAACACAGAATGAATCACTTCAATAAAGAAATTCATCATACTTTTCTCTGTTCTTTCTTCTTCTTTTCCTCCTGACGCAAGGCAGCACTGCTGAGATTAGATCGTTTGTGGGCCAGCTGTTTTTCCCGCTCTTTCACCACAATTTCCTGCTTGGCCCTCATTTCATCCAGAGTAACCAGACCTGAAACAGTAAATCATGATGCTGGTCAAACTTCATGTTCTGCACTGGATGATGGATATACTTATGATGATGATACTGATGGTACTGATGATGGTGATGATATTGATAATGATGAATCACTCAAGCTCTTGCATTATCAACTCAATATCTAACTATGTTCATATAATTAATTTCAGCTGCATAGCAAATACTGAAATAGCCAACATACACACACACACATGCACGCACGCAACATATTTCTCATCCCGTACAAGTTACAATGTTACATGCTCACACAATATCTGCCAGAAAAATTCTTACCAAAGGCTTTTAAAAAAATGCTTTAACCCAGTTTAAGACTGGTTTTATAAATATAAAAGTGGGATGTTATGCAAGATGGATGGCAATTAAAAAATAAATCAAAATAATTAGCCGACTCTTCTGAGTAAAGCCTAAAGGTCGGAAAAATCTCTGAAAAACGCAAGATACATAACAATTAACAGTATTAAAACACCTTCGAGAGCAAGCACTCACACGCACACATACACACACACAGACTATACACACAGTGACACACTGTGACACAGTGATGCAGTAAACACATAGTAATAGTATGATAGGGTGATGCACATATAATTATAATTTATAAATATAAATATATATATAAATATATATATATATATATATATAGATATAACTGTGCACAATGAGACGATTTTCAGATGTCAAAGTGAAACTCTGAAATCAAATCCATACTTTTGTACACATAACTTGTGTGTCTATGTGCATATATATATATGTTTATCATCATTACAGTGATTAAAAGTACTATTGAAATTGTTTCAGATCAAGAGAAATACCACTGAATGTGGAAAACCATACTGTATACATATGACGAGATATGTATTACAAAACAGTGTGCTAAACTGATTTAACTAGTGTTTCATAACAAGAAACTTTAAACCCTGCTGTCTTCTTCCATTCGATTTATGATAAAACAAGGAATATAACACTACAAAATAAGAACAAACATACCAATAGTGCTGGATTTGAGGGTTTGCTCAATGGCATCATAATGGGCTGCGAATTTGTTGGTGATACTGCCAAGCTTCAGCTCTTCTTCGATCTTTTTCTTCTTCGCTTCCACCTCTTCTTGCTCTTTCTGACGTTTCTTGATCAGCGTTGCAGCACGCCCACCCTCAGAGGCAGCTCCTTTGTAATGGGCCATGATGGGTCTGTCTTGGACAGTCAAAGAAGTGTGAGTTTCACCAAAAATACGACTCTTGTTGTACAACAGCTCCGACTCCACCAAACGACAACACAATAGTAACCGGAAACGGATATTATTAATGCGCATGCTTTCGGCACATGGAAACAAAATGGCGCTCATGACGCGGTTGAAGAAGCCTACTCAAGATACTACCAACGATATAACGAAGAACTTGTTTTCTTTGCAGTTTGAAAGTGCCCTGAGTGAAGAAGAAAAAGAACTGTTACATTTAAGAGCTAGATCTCATGCAATATCTGTTTATCAGTGTGCACAAGCCACTTATTTTGTGGAAATTCTCAGGGAGATCAGGTTTGTTACATTCTGTTTGTGTACTGCTAGTCTGTGTTCAGGGAGGCAGCACGTACTTATGTTAACGGATATAGTTTGCAAGAAAAGTGTGTGTATATATGTGTGTGCGCGCGCAGGTAGGCAGGCCTATATGCCTATGTTATTGTGTGTGTGTGACAGAGAGAGAGAGAGAGAGAGAGAGAGAGAGAGAGAGAGAGAGAGAGAGAGAGAGTGTTTGTGTGTGTGTGTGTGTTCAAATTCATTTAACGTCTTTTCACAGTTGTGATATTAGACGGGGGGGGGGGGGGGGGGGGAGGGGGGCAGCAGAGGGAGAAGGAGGGTGTATGAGTGTCAAGGGGGGAGGGTGTACTTGGTACTGTACAGGAGAAGGAATTTCAGGGGATCAATGCATGCGAAATGATAAACAAAATTTAAAAATAAAAAATATAGAAAAACAACAACCAAAATTATAGAAAAAACCCACCGTTACATTACTAACCTATTGAACTACAATAAACAACAGGAAAATGCAATTCTAACAAAATCAGTAATTCCAATGAAAAATGTAAATAAAATTTCAACTACTGAATTTCACGTGAAAAAACCCAAACCTATCTTAATGTGTGTAACCCCCTCCCCCTGCCCTCAAAAGAAACCCCAAAAAGCAACTCTCCCCCCCCCCCCCCCCCCCCCCCCCCCCCCCCCCCCCCCCCCCCCCCCCCCCCCCCCCCCCACCCCCCCCCCACCCAAAAACCCCCACCCCCACCCCTGGAAGAAGAAAACAGCTCAACCCTTAAAACAAGAGCGAGAAACACCCAACAACAGCCAAAAAACCCAATTACAAACACAATATCTCTAGCCCCCTCCTATGAAACAAACAAGATAAACAATAGGAATGCAACAACTGTGAAACAGGAGGCATATAGCAAAGAAAAAAGGATAATTATATTAAAAAAAAAATCTAACAAGCTCAAAAACATATTTTCTGGACTAGAGCGTCTTTTAAGTCCAAAGCAATCACAATAACAAACCAACTGGACTATGCATAAGCGATCTAAAAAAGTCGTACATAAGTGACAGACTGCTAAATATTGCTGATGGAGAGGATGCCATCAAAACAGGGAATGTGCCCTTTTAAACTGCGGCATGTTAATATATGATCTGCTGTTATATTATTACCGCATATGCAAAAAGCATTTCCAGCATATTTTGTCTGAAGCAATTCAATTTCCATCTACAAGCTAAGGAAACAATCTGCTTTGAACAGTATACATCATGTTCTCGTATTTTGACGAAAGACTCAAATTTACGTAATTCTTTGTGTGCGTCTAGACAACCAAGTCTCCTTTCCTCACACTGAAATAACTTTTGTTGTGATTTTATTACAATATGATAACACTCTTGCAATGAAAAGGGGAGTACTAATTGTGTCACCTCTGATAAACCCTTCACTCCTTTTTTTGCAAGAATGTCAACTTTTTCATTGTAGTAAAAACCACTGTGCGATGGAATCCAACAGAAAGTTATTTCTGAGCCGTTTAATGATAAAATATGAATCAAATGGCATATTTCAATGATGACTACAGTGTGTGTGTGTGTGTTTGTGTGTGTGTGTGCGTGTGTATGTGAAGGAAAGATGGTATTTTGGGCATGCCATCTTTTTCAGTGCCTTTTATTTTGGTTGGGCTGTGTACATAGTTAATTACATGGTACACAAGAGAATTCCCTGAAAGTTCCTTCAAAGCAGATCACAGTATTATAACTTCAACATGATGGTATCTATAGATAAGAATCACTGGATTAGAAATGTGTATGTGTGTGTGTGCGCATGTGTGTATGTACGCACGTTTCAAAGTAAAATGTTTTATTCCAGAAGATACACTAAAAAACATGCAAATATATTTACTTTTTTTCATCAAGTCATCCATCAAAGAACAGCATGTTTGTGTGTGTATGTGTCAAGTCAAGTAAAATTATCTTTATTGAAGGTAAATTATCAAGTTTGCACAGACTTTTTTCATCCTGCCCTCATAAAAAACTCAAGAAAACTGACTTGTAAGTTATATTTTAAGCAAATTAAAGACAACTGTGTTTTTCTCTGTGTGTGTGTGTGTACACATAAGCATGGTCATGCATGTGTGTGCATGCGTGCCTGTGTGTGTGCATGACTGGGTGCATGCATCTGTGTGTGCGCATGCATGCATGCAGGCGCACGTGTGTATGTGTGTGTCAGAAACATCTGTTACCTCTTGTTTCTTGTTGAAAAAAGGTGTTAATTGGCTTTATTTTTTATGTAACTTATCTTGAATAAAAAAAAAATAGTTTAGTAAATTCTACTTTACTGTGATATATATCTTTTGCTTAGTTCATGAGCCAGCAGTTCTGGATTCAGATGGTTTATACTATATAAGTATATTTGTATTTCATCTTTCCATGAATATTCCTAAACAAAAGACATTTCTTAGAAACACATTTATACTACAGTTGAATCTGAATTTGTAAAAGAAGCCACAAAATGATTTTGCTGATGTTATCTAGTTTTTATTTGCTATTGCAATTACTGTTCTTTATTTGTGTTTGTATCCCTTTAATTATCAGTGAACACAAAAAATTATTGCGATATTTTCATGGTTCTCCGCCAGACTCCTGCGGGGTCAACTCAAGAATCCAAATTTGAAACGCACAACCCGAATTCTGCAAGATGACAAATCAAAAGATGCTTTGCAAGTGGGCATTCTGGGCTGTGGACGACTGGGCAGTCAGATCGCTCACTGCCTTCTGACCTATGGCAAGGTGAATCCCAGCGACTTGCACATCTCTACACGACGGCCAGAAACACTGGGTTTGTGTTCTG
The DNA here is from genome assembly GCA_028751875.1 of Rapana venosa. Taxonomy (NCBI): domain Eukaryota; kingdom Metazoa; phylum Mollusca; class Gastropoda; order Neogastropoda; family Muricidae; genus Rapana; species Rapana venosa. Next base: position 74,220,926 of record CM054138.1, read on the forward strand.
TTCTATCTGTGTGTGTGTGTGTGTGGATTTATTTATGTAGTCATTTATTCATCAATTTTTTTGCCAGTGTATTCTTTTATTTTGAGGATAATGGAAGAAGTACTCATGTGCTGTTTAGCATCCAGATCCCGTGTGCTTGCAGTTTTGTGAATTTTGTTATCTGTTCCTACCGCCATAAAGTGACCCACTCTTCTGAAAGGCAGAACATGTGCGCAAGATTTTCTGAGTACATCACAAGGGGGAGTGGAGTTGGCACTGATGTTAACTTCAAGGGAAAAGTCCCCTTGAATGGTGGTACATGGTGGCTTGAACCTGGGCTCAGTCCCAGGCTGTCAGCTTGTGAGCACAATGCTCTAACCACCAGGCTATCCCATCCCATGTTGGCACTGATGTTAACTCTAGAGGAAAAAAAAATGAAAAAAAGGGGAAAAAAGAAAAGGAAAAAAGAAGAAAAATGAGGAACATTTGTTTTTTATTTTTAAAAAAAGGAAAAAAAAAAGAGAAAAAACCCCTCCAGAAGAAAAACTCCTTTTAACAGGTGCATTGGTAGTGGCTTGATCCCAGGCTGTTAGATCATGAATGCAATGCTCCAACCACTAGGCTGTCCCCCCCCCCTCCCCTCTTCCCCCTTTCCAGATTTGACTGTATCATCCTGTTACCAAAAGCATACTGAACAACAACTCTTCAGGAAAACTATACAAACTTCACAAGCCATCTGTTTATTTTTCAGAGTATTTACAACAGCGGGGCGTAGACTGTTTTTTCAACAACAGCCGCCTGGCCACAACAGTCCACGTGGTCTTCATTTGCGTTCTGCCCGCTCAGCTTACTGGCGTGGCCGAGGAGATCAAAGAAGTTTTGCCTGCCACAACCATCATCTACGTCCCCAGCACCGCTGTTCCTCTGCGACGCCTTCGACAGATGCTGGCTACCTGTAACATCTTACAGCCGGAGTACACCTGGACCACAGAGAGTCAGAACAGCTCCTGGAACCACAGCATCAATGTTAACATGGCTCTAGAGAACAAGGAGGTGGTGGAGAAAACGTGTCCCATCTTTGACCATACTGCAGGTAGCACTTTGATATGTGGTGGTGGTGGTGGTGGTAGTGGGGTGTTGTTGATGGATGTTGATAATGTGTGTGTGTGTGTTTATTTTTTAAATTTCATTTATTTATTCTTTTATTTTGAGGATTATGGAAAAAGTACCCAAGGGCTTTTTTTCATCCAGTCCCCATGTTTATGCAGTTATGTAAATTTTGTCATCGTTCCCACCGGCACACAGTGACTTACTCTTCCAAAAGGTGGAACGGGTTTTAACGTGTGTGCAAGATATTCTGCATGCATTTGCACATGGGACCTCAGTTTATAGTCTCATTCAAAGGACTTTTGGAGAGAGTGGCGTCAGCACTGATTTTAATTCCAGAGGAAAAATCCTCTTGAATGAGATTCGAACCCTGGTCAGTAGATCACAAAACATCACTCTGACCACCAGGCTATCCCGCCCCCGCACGTGCGTGTGTGTATGTGCGCGTGCATGCGTGTGTGTGCACGTGTGTGTGTGTGTGTGTGAGAGAGAGTGTGTGTGTATGTGCACACATGTACTCATCTGTGTGTGCTTCTGTGTGTATGTGCATTTTGTAGGGTTGGTAAAAAATTATTTTAATTGATATATCATACACACAATGGGGTTCTTCTTATGTGGTTTTTGTTTTCATACTTTAACATTTCATAGAACTCTAGCTGAGGACAGCCCACCCCCAAATCCCTTCAATTCGCAGCATGGATACATCCCACCTGCAATCCTTTGTTCCAGACCGGGTGATCCTGGTGAAGCCCAAACTGGCGGAGACTTTCCTGTTTGCAGCCGTCAACATGTGCTCTGACCTGGGCCTGACTCGGCAGGAGACCTTGCGGGCCCTCCACCTCAGCATGTTTGGGGACAGCGACCGTCAGCCCCTGAAGGACAGGCTGACCTTGGCCGACTTCGGAGGAGCTGAGGGGGGTGGGGAGGTGTAAGTATTGGGGGCAGACGGGGGTGGGTGGGGAGATGCAAATATTGGAGGCAGAGGGGCGTGTGTAGGGAGGGGTGAGTATTGGCAAGATTTTTGCATATGCTACAGTTTTTGCCCACCATTAAGTAGCTGCGTTCTGACTTGGGAGAATTTTTTAAACATAAAGTTCTCTAGTTAATCAAGGTTTGTTCCATTCTTTTTCATTTGCTCTCTATCAAAATAAAGAGGATTTACGTTCTGTACCTTTATAATGTATGTCACACAAAGAACCAAACAAAAAAATGTGAACAAGTTGAACTTATCTTGTGTTTAACTAATATGAAGAATTGCACAAGAACTTTCTTTGTGCTCGTGTGTTAGCAGCTTTATGGACTGTAAGGAAGTCAGAGTGAACCACCACAACCTGTTTGTTTCAGGAGCTTTCCCCAGTTTGACCTGGTGCAGGTGTACGAATGCGAGTCCTACATTGGCCAGAAACTGTCAACTAGCACAGAACTCAGGCAAGCCTTCATCAAGCGGTACTGGCAGGTGTTCGAAGAATACCTCCACATCCGAGCCTATGGACAGTTCACATAAACTGTTCCTCAAGTCCTACTGCTGTTTCCGTTTCCTTGCGTGTTTACATTTGTTTGTGCGTGTGAAACTCCAGCAGCATTATTCGTCAGCCTGTTGATAATGATAGTGGAAATCTGCTGTGGACATATTTTAGGGAGAGGATGGCTGAGGAGGGAGGGAGGAGGGGGGGGGATGGGGTGGGAGGTCGGTGATGCATTAGGTGACTGATTAAAAATGTTTGACATTGATGATAGTTTTGTTTAGGTTTTTGTTTTTTGTTTTGTAGAGATGGGAGAACAGTCTCATATTTCTCCCACCATGCATAGACCCATTTGCACTCATTCCATTCTGCAAACTAAGCTGTATGGCCTATGAGTGGAGCTGGAAAGGACTTGCCACTATTTTTCCCAAACACATCTGACGGTGTAAAAAGTGAATGAGAGAAGAAGAAGACTCATTCCATTTATTTTTGTGGACCTTGTTACAATCTGTCCCATAAAACTTAAAACTCATTTTCTCAAGCTATGCACACACAATTTCAGCAGAATAATGTGGTTTTGCCTGGGGTTGGATTGTACGCACACTCACTGTTCAGTCAGGAATGCAGAAAAGTGCTAAACAAGACCTGATACTCTATAGCGACTGCCTCAGCTTTGGTTGTTAGTGTTGGTTAGGTACAGCTGAAGTATTGAAGCATCAAGATAAAAACTTGTCGTTTCAGCCTGGGAAATCAGCATATAATATTCGATACTATCTAATCTGATTGAATGCAATGCAGCACAATGCAGCAGACTACAGTGCAACCAAGCTTCAGGCTGTGATATACATTTATAAAAAACAACTGTTAAAGGGCTTGTTGTTAGGAACTGAAAATTTTTACTTTACACAAATTGTGTAGGAAAAAAAAAGATATATGTATCTTCATATTCTTGTATCTAAATATGTGAGTGTTTTGTTCAAACAGTCATATGTCAATGGTAGTGTTGTGTGCATGCATGTATGCAAGTGTGTGTGTGTGAGTGTGTGTGGGGTGTGTGTGTGTTGTGTGTGTGTGTTGTGTTGTGTGTGTGTTGTGTGTGTGTGTGTGTGTTGTGTGTTTTGTATTTCTGGATGAATGGGTAAGTGAATGAGTATGTGGGAAAGTGAGTGAGTGAGTGAGTGAGTGAGTGAGTGAGTGTGTCTGTGTGTGTTAAAGTACCAAAAATTAAAAAAACAAACAAGACTCATTCGTTTTTAATTCAAAGCTGTGCCTGTCATGTGATGTGGATTTTTTCTTGCATACATGAACAGAATATTACAAATAATTCATCAAAGTACTTTATGTGTTTGGGGTTTTGTATGACACTGTTCTCTCCTGCACTCTTTATTTTACACACGCATACACATACACACACACACACACACGCATGTGCACACACACACACCCTACATACAACTTACACATCGTGTATTCTTCTTTGCAATCCAGCTCTCACAAAAACATTGTGCACACACGCATACTCACTTTTCCCACTCTCTTTTCTATTCTTTTTTAAAAATATATTTTTCTTTATCTCATTCATACACACACACATTCTGGTGCAGCATATAAATCAGAGAAAGAAGAGGGAAAACACGACAAGCAGGTTTGAAACCAATTTAGTTAACAACATAACCACAAACAGTAAAATATATAAATCCATGTAATAAAACACAGATGAAGAAAAGAAATGCATAAAAAACCCCCACTTCATAACAGGTAAATCAAAAGCAAGTAAAAATGAAACAAAAATGAATGCAATAAGCAAAAATTACAAAAGTAATGCATACAACATAAAAAAAACCAACACCCCCCCCCCCCCCCCCCCCCAAACACACTATAGACAGTTGTATCAAGCTTTGTTAATACTGTTTAGTGTAAACAGGAAAATTAACTAAACGGGACACATCTGTAAAAAATTTTAAAACCCAAACAGCAACCAACAAATGACCAAGAAATGCCAAGAGATTGTCAAACTGAACATCAATTGACTAACTTTTTTTCTTTCCTTTACCACCACCTCCCCCCCCCCCCCCCCCCCAAACTTGAAATCTTCTATAACAACATTACTTTAGCAGTTTTGCTTAAGTCAATTTTAATTTGTTTTCATACACTGATTGTTTCTGAATTTTAAAAAACTGAGCTTTTCTTATCAAGCAGTGGTTGCCTATTTTCTGAGAAAATAACTGAGAAATGACACCCCCAAAAAACAACAACAGCAATAAAACAAAACAAAGAAAACAACAACCAACACCACCCAAAACAAAAACAAAAACTAAATTCCCCAGAACAAACAACCAACCAACCCCATCCCAATGATGGAAATGTCCACAAAGGTCAGTGTATTTCTTTGAATACTATAAGGGGTCTTTTTACCTCTCATAAGAAGTCGGTCATAATGCAGTTAGGCAAAACTTCATGATGACATTATCTCTCATGATATTTTACTTTTGATTTCTTCACAGTGTCCATGCCTAGTGATTTGTCTGTCAAAATTGTTGATTTGAAGTTTAGAGGTCAATTTCTGTAAATGAATCATCACTACAGGGATCCTGCTGAAAGGCTTTATTCCAGAATGGCTCCCACTTCAGGCTGGCTCTGTCACTGAGCTATTCTCTGAACTAGAAGGCTGAGCAGGAGATGTCTTATCTTGTGTGTGTGGAGCCAGAACAGGCGCCACTGAACAAGAATGAAGCCACCCAGGAGAAGTGCAGGGCCTTCTCTAGGTGATAGCCTTATGACAGTCTGACAATGGTAAACACTCTGTCAAAAATGCAGCAGAATAAAGTTGTAATATGGAACCTGGATAATTATGCGATGAAAAAGCAGCAACACAGGGAATATTTTTTTATATAAAGCGTTTAACTGCCACCTCATCACAGATCAATACTGATATCATCTGTGGAGGCCGGTCCATCACAGGACAGCACATCCTTCAGCAACACCACATCAGCCACCTTCTGGGGAATCTTCACCATAGACAGATACGCTGACAGCCGAGGACCCATGTGCTTACGAAGAGCATTCCTGCTGCAGACCACCAGACTGGGAGGCTGGTTGACAAAGTCCTTGATGAACTCGATAAAATCCATGTTGGAGGTGGGAAAGAGTTCACTCTCAATCCACTCCAGATCCTCCCACAGGTCATACCCTGCCAGGAGCAACATGCGAGCAATGTCATGGCGACCCTCCTCCAGGGTGATGTAGAGGCCTGACCCGAAGTGGCAGGGAGGTGCCCTGGGGAAGTCAAACTCCAGCAACAGTTTGATGGTGTCACTGTCGCCTCTCAGCAACGCCAACCACAAGGGTGTGATGTCCTCTTCAGGTGACGACACATCTGGAATGGTTCTGCTGGTGTCGCTGTTCTCTGCTAAACACCGCACTCTGTTTTTATCCAACAACTGCCGTAACAAGTCCACGTTTGCATTGTAGGCAGCAATGTGTACAGGACTGATGCGGACATCGCAGACTGAACAAGCACCGATGTTGGACGACCTCCAGAAGGAACCCAACGATGTCTGCTGGCTGTCAGCCCCCGCTGACAACAGGATGTCGGCAATGGCATGTCTTCCCAGCATGGCGGCACACAGGAGAGGAGACACATACTGGCCGCAGCCTTTGGAAAAGATGAACCTGTCCTTCTGGTGATCGTCAGCCCTGTCCCCTCCTGCCCCCAGGGCCATGTCTGTGGAGATGGAGGCTCCAAACTTGGGCATGCCTTCATCGTGGATGTCGGCTCCATGCTCGATCAGCAGCTGCACCAGGAGAGGCCAGTCCAGAGTGATGGCGGTGATGAGAGCGGAGCAGCCATCAGAATCCATGTTGGAGTTGAAGTCAACACCCTGTTTGCCCAGCAGCTGGAAGATGTCTAAAACGTCTGTAACAATTGGTCAGATGAAATGGATCAGGTTTTGTTTTTGGTTAGGTTTGAAAACAAGTTTTTAGAAGAGGAAAGAAAAGTATGTAGCTAATTTCTTGTAAAACTCATGTACATAGCACGCACATGTGCGCATGTGTGTGTGCATGCACATGTGCGAGCACACACACACACATTTTGTTCCTAGATAGATGGCTTGATGAAAAAAAGCAAATGCATTGCTTATTCAATGTACCGTCTGGAAATAAAACTTTGACTTGACTTTGACTTCACACACACACGCGTGCGGAGGGTATGGGGGTGGGGTGGGGGGGTTGGAGGGATGGAATAGCTGGTGATGTATTCGTGATCTGCTGACCCGGGTTCAATTCTCGTTCAAGGCAATTTTTTCCTTTGGAGTTAACATCAGTGCTGACTCCACTTTCCCCAAAAGTCTTTTGGATCAGACTATAAACTAAGGTCCCGAGTGCAAACGCACGCAGAACATCTCACACACACATTAAAACCCGTTGTGCTTTTTGGAAGAGTAGGCCATTATGTGCTGGTGGAAATGGATGACAAAATTTACAAAACTGCATACACACAGGGACTGGATGAACCTCCCCCCCCCCCCCCCCCCCACCTATATGAGTGCTTATTCCATTATCCTCAAAATAAAAGAATAAAAAAAAAAATCACACACACATGATATACCATGAATGGCTTTAAACTTGTACAATTAGAATTTGAAGCTTAGAGCAAAAGTTCAACAACAAAAAATATACATTTTTGAGTTATGTAATTATTCTTTTCCTCTGCACTCCTCTGGTTTTTTTTGGGTTTTTTCTAAGCACACCCAGTCTCTACTTTCACTTATTTTCACAGGTCTTTTAAGTTGGAAATATGGATCTAAACAAGTTCTAAAAACAGAGATACTTTTATGCAGCTCCCCCCCCCTTCCCCAATGAAAGCAAAAGAATAAATAAAAATGTGTAAAAGGTACATGTAACCCAATCACTCAACTTATTGCTATATATATGGAAGAGTAATATTACAATGATTTATAGCAAGCAAAATTTAGCTGACACAGCTTATCCTAAATAATATATTTTACATTAGAAAACTGCATGGTGACAAAAAAAACAATGCACACACACATTCAACAAAAAAGGTTAACATTGATTGATTGATTCTTAACTATCAATCACTTTGTAACATTTTTGAGGATAGTAATTATTCAAAGGCAAACTAAAAGGCACTTTTAAACCTGCAATAATTTGTCACCTCACATGAGCAAAAATGATTTTTCCCTTTTACTAAAGCAATTAAATGGCCTCTTTAATTAAACAGAATCTGATTAGAGACACACAAAAAAACTTACCATCTGTCATTTCACTGCTCATAAAAGCATGGTATATTACGTTTCTGCCATTTTTGTCGCGAGCATGAAGGTCCTCCCCAGAGCCAATCAGATGTTTCACTCTCCTGATGTTGCCCTCTGACACTGCTGTCATCAGTGTTGTCATCCCCTCATGATCGGATGGCCTTGATATACGACGAGTCATGGTGGTCAGTTGTTTCCAGAAGGTGTGCTTGATTTTCTTCCCTCAGGCAATGATTCTGGTCATCTGAAGAAACTGACAGACCAGACAGACATTATGTTACTAAGCGTTATTACTTTCAATAGTTACATGCAACAATATGTACTTTCTTTTTCCACAAACTGTCTGAGCTTGTATGTTTATTTGTTTGCATTTTTTGGTTTCCAAACTGCCTGAACTTTATAATGTAAGCCAGTTAGATGAAATCAGGTGTACGCCAGATGCTGATAAACTGATCTAAAATAGGTGCTCTCTGAATTCTTCTACAATCAATAATTATATTCATAAGCACACTGATTTACTTCTTGCAGCCAATAACCCCCCCCCCCCTCCTATCCTCACACTTTCCGCCTTCAAAGAATACAAACACTTAAGGATCTCAAAATTATGAGTAGTTACCACTTTCACCCCGACCTTCATCATCAGGTATGTACAAGCATAATACTGGTAGGTCTAAATATGTGTGATGTGTGTGCGTGCATGCATGTGTGTGCGTGCGTGCGTGCGTGCGTGCGTGTGTGTGTGTGGCTTTCTCTCTTTTGCATACACATGTGCATGCTTGTTCTGTGCTGATAAAAAATGTGACAATACAGTCATACAAATTTGTTATAACATTAAAAAAAAATCACATGTAAACATGCTTTGACTTATTGATGCCTCTAATGACTGCATTCATTAACAATATGACTAGTAAAATAAACATGATTTTAAGTGCTGCTGTCCTCCATTAAAATTAAGGATTATGAATTAGGTTTCAAAATCTGTACATACATTGCATTGTGATTGTGTAAAGCTGCTCACAAGTGACAGTGACAAACTGTGCATTGAAACAAAATCTGTGGGTGGCCACAAAAAATGTGTCTTTGCTAAGTCCCTGCTTGCATAGGATCTCGACTTTTTACACTTTTCAACATCGAATGAGTTACACAACAGCAACAACAATCCTGTTCTAACGGTAAATATTCCAACAGTCCGATTCTGTGCACTCGCTTTCCTGAAATATTTTCAAACTCCACACCTTTAGATATTAAATGCACTGTGTGTAACCCTGGCAAATGAAACTGCACCAGTTATCAGGCACACTAAACACACGCTCTTAATTGACTGACCATTCCATTCAAGTTACGAAAGTAGAGATTCCGCCATCTTGATTTCTCAGTAAACAGTTGTCAAGGATAAGATAACTCTGCACTAAACTCAGGCCTAAAGACCAGCAAGCTTCAATATCTTGTTTCAGCATACAACTATTACAATAATCAGAAAGAAAAATGTAAAAAGAAAGCTCAGAACTCAGATACCTGGACTTTGTCATCGGCGAGGTGGTAGGCGGGGATAGAAAAAAAGAAGAAAAAAAGAGGCGATTTTCTAAAAGAAAGAAAAGAAGAAAAAAAAGAAAAAAGAAAACAACAACAACAACAACAACAACATAAACAAAACCAAATTCGTTGAAATCTTGATTGCTTGTTATATCGAGGCTGCTTTTGAGTTTATCTATGCTTTTACATTATTATGTGTAAAAACAAAAAATGACGGACGCCATAGCGGAGTGGTAAAGACTGTTGAACCTCAATCCCATGGGTCTATGATCTTGGCCGCGTCTGGTCAATTAAGGGTGCGAATTTTTACGATCTCCCAGGTGAATTTAAATGCAGACCTACCAGTGCCTTAATTCTGTTTATGAATATAGATATGCAGACGATCAAATATGCACGTTAAAGATCCCATGATTTGTGTCAGCGTTCAGTTGTTCAGGGAACAGGAACATACCCAGCAAATATAAATATATATATATATATATATATAAAAGTCCGAATGCGGCTACCTTCAGGGTGAGAATAAAAGGTAATAAACGCAAAACCCTCACCTTTGGTGAACCTCGGTGCTCTCACCGAGAAACAACAACAACAACAACGACAACAACAACAAATGATAGTTCATGCATGCATGTCTTATTTAGTATACAGTCTTTTTTATAATACTTTTTTAACATTGTGCACAAGTCAGTAAACCCTACAACTGCAGCCATGGAATAATTAAAGAGTTGTCTAAAAAAAAAGATTTCCAGTAATATAACCAACTGATTCAATGCAACTACCTGGGCTGGTCATCAAATTTGTTCTCTTCCTGGAACACTCAGAGGGCAACTACTGTTGCCTGTCATCTGAGCAAAAATGCATTCTGCTGCCGTTAAGTGCCTGACAAGTCAGGCCCAGCAATCCGACTTCAGCATGGGAGAGAATTGTTGTATTTTAAGTCTTTCTGGGAAAAAAGGCAGGGGAATGGACCAAGAAGGCAGAAAGTGAAGAAGGTGACAGGAAGAAAAGGAACAAGGCAGAAACAAAGAGAGGGATAAAAATAGAGCAAATTTCTTGCACAGAATTTCCAGAAGTAGGGATGCTACTTATACTGACAGGCCCACAATATCCCCATGGGAGGGGGAGGTTTCATCAAATAAAAATATGATCAACCCACAACAAATCAAAAGATTTGTCAACAACACCTTATGAGAACTGAAAGTACATTAAAAACAATCAAGATGAACTGTTTAACAACTGAGGCAGTCCAAAGGCTTAGATGAACAGATGTATGGTTATTGTGCTGGGATTGTGCATGAGTATCTACAGTTTTTAAAGGAATCTCTTGCGACTCATGGTCTGACAAGACCTGTCACATGATATACGTCATACATATGCATAAAGCAGCCACTCTCAGGAAAGCAGATAAAATGCTCTGCCCCCTTCCCGACCCCACCCACCCCTCTGTTCTTCTTTTAAGATTACAATGTGTGCTTGCATACAAAGGCTTTGGAGTCACAGTATGTTTCAAATCTCAATTAAAAACATGACAAGCTCTTTTGGCCATGTTTTCAAAGAATTATATATCACTCTCACTCTCAGATTGATAAAATCAAACACAATTTTTTTATATTAAGTACTTAAAGGATTGACAAATATCTTTGTTCACAGGTCTTCCAGTTATTTGTGTTTTGCCTTAACGTAAGTTAGTGAATGCTAAAAAACAGAAAGAAA
>CM054138.1:74241999-74294499 GCA_028751875.1 Rapana venosa
CTCTCTATCCAAGCCATGCCCAGGTCCCTTATGTTGAATCCTCAGCGTCACATGTTCACAGGGAGTCTCTCAATGTTGGGCCGCCACTGGGTGACCAGGAAGAGGGACCCTGCAATGCTGGTGAGTCGCATTGGTGATGTACAGGGGTGCCTGTTCTGAGCTGACATATGCAGGACACCGTCTACTAAGCTCCCTACTGGTGACAGTAAATGTTCAGTTGCAGAGCCAGACTGAGTGAGACGCCTACCCAGGGTGATGACGCCACCCAGGATGATGACGCGGACCTAGGATGATGACGCCCACCCAGGGTGATTACGCCCACCCAGGATGACGACGCCCGCCCAGGATGATGACGCCATCCAGGATGATGACGCCCACCCAGGATGATGAGGCCCACCCACCCAGGGTGATGACGCCCACCCACCCAGGGTGATGACACCTAGCCAGGGTGATGACGCCCACCCAGGATGATGACGCCCACCCAGGATGATGAGGCCCACCCACCCAGGATGATGAGGCCCACCCACCCAGGGTGATGACGCCCACCCACCCAGGGTGATGACGCCCACCCAGGATGATGACGCCCACCCAGGGAGGTGACCACCACACTGTCCCTACACTGACCTCCTCTCATGAACCTCCAGCCCCAAAGACTGAAACAAACTCACCACACGCACAGGTTTGGGAAAAGCAAAGCTGACGTCACCATGGGACCAGAGCAACCCAATCAGAGACAGTTTTCTTTTATTACATGATGGTCAATGGTGGGGAGGATGATAACATGATGCTGTTATGAAAGTGCATGTGCTTTGAGACTAATGTGACAGGGCTGCACTCTAGGCTTCCTGTCACAATGATTATATTCCAGCAACGGCAGAGAAAAACCCTCGACTGCCCTGCTGACTGACACCGCTGTCTCTAGTTGGAAAGTAATAATTATGTGAGGAAGATCAAACTGGTTTTTTTTATGCTTTGACTGAGGTCAGACAAAGCAATGTCAACACAAAGCAAAGTGGATCCTGTTTTGAACCAACACACACACACACGCACGCACGCACGCACGCACGCACGCACGCACGCACGCACACACACACACACACACACACACACACACACACGTGCGCGCGCGCGCGCGCAAACGCATGTATTGACCACTAGCTTGACGGGATGCTGAATGGCTTGTAAAGATTTTAACAACGATAAATTTTGTTCATTGTTCATTGTTCATTGTTCTCTCTCTCTCTCTCCCTCCCTCTCTCTCTCTCTCTCTCTCTCTCTCTCTCTCTCTCTGTGTCTGTCTCTCTCTCTGCCTGTCTGTCTGTCTGTCTGTCTCTGTTTCTCCCCCCCCCCCCCCCCGCCAGGTTGCTATGCCCATTATGTAAGCAAGCACTGGAGGATGATGTACGTCTTGTGTTGTATTGTGTTATTCAGTATTAGAGGATGTTAGGCAGAATGACATCCCCGTGAAAATATAGTAGTAGACAGCCTAATTTATTTAGACTCTGTTTACTTACGACATCTAGCTAGTCATCCTGAGGCTGTGCACAGCCTAACTTAATACAATTGTATGCAAAGCCTTTTAAATAAGAGACATCTTGATTTCTTAAGTCATATTTTTGTAACTTACTTTTTTTCGTTCCACAATAACTTGTCTGTCTGTCTGTCTGTCTATACCCCCCCCCCTCTCTCTCTCTCTCTCTCTCTCTCTCTCTCTCTCTCTCTCTCTCTCTCTCTCTCTCTCTCTCTCTCTCTCTCTTCTTCTCTGTTTTTTTTGGGGGGAGGGGGGGTTGTTGTTTTGTTTTGAAAAAGATTATTTCCCTTTGTTTCTTCTGTGTGAGAGTATAAGTATTGGATTATTATTAAGATGTATCCCTACGGGCGGGGACTGGATGTAAAAAAGCACATGGGTGCTTATTCATTATCCTCGAAATAAAAGAATTTGTCATTGTCATTGTCTCTCTGTTTTTTCTTGTCTGTGTTTTATCAATTTTTATATTCTGTTGATTATCTTGATTTATGTGTGTTTCACAAGGTCATATTGTAAGATTAGCTTGCCTGTTAACGGTCATTAATTACTTAAATTAATTGAACTCATTAATTGTAAGTAAGCATATTTGTCTGTCTGTTTGTATGTATGTATGATTGTATAAAAGTGTGTGTGAATGTGTGTGTGTGTGTGTGTGACGCGCGCGCGCGTATGTGTTCCTACACGTTTTCGTCTAATATCACTTTAAGTGAACAGACGTAAAATTGAAGACACACACGTTGTGCGACGTGTATTATGTGGATGAATGTGCTCAAAAACCACCCAAGAGAGAGAGAGAGAGAGAGAGAGAGATGAGAGAGAGAGAGAGAGACAGGGAGACAGAGAGAGACAGAGAGAGGACACGTGTATATGCGCAATTAGAAAGTTCAGGACAGACTGTTGTTAGACTGAAGAAAGCTAGGCAGATGGAGACATGTCTTTTATTCTCTCAGGCTTGAAAGCATTCTCTCAGTTTTGCTCTTTTGCATAATATGTCAGTTAGTTCCACGACATGTCAGGATGATAGATGTACACCACAATTAGGTCACCTTGGCCCCCCCCCCCCCATCTCTCTCTCAGACCATAGGGCCTTGTTGCTTTAGCATCCTTCAAACCTTAAGCAGAAACCAGACATCATACTTACCCCCTCCCCCTCCCTCCCTCCCCCCCTCCCAAAATTGTTTCCCTTTTTATTTGGGGGTGGGGGGAGGGGGTTGTTCAGTTCTTCTTCTTAAGCAAGTATTCCTCATCTTTCTCTTCTTCCTTTTTTTAAAACTTGAAGTTACTAGGGTAATAAACTGAAGAGCTGTTTTCTATATTCTTTCATATTTGTGGGTTGTTTGCCTAAAGTTTTAGTTTTTGCAGATCGTTTTTCGGGTTCTTTGTGCAATCTTTTTACTTTTTCTTTTTTAACCTCCCTGTTTCCACTACCGCAACAGTTTGTAGGAGAATAGTTTTAGGAAGGCCGTTGGATCTTGTTTCGTGTCCATACCACTGCAGTTTGCTTTCTTTAACTGAAGTCAGGAGGTCTATGTTAGATGATGATAGATCCCTCCTTTGTTGCTGATGATAGATCCTTCCTTTGTTGCTGATGACAGATCCCTACTTTGTTGATGATGATAGATCCTTCCTTTGTTGCTGATGACAGATCCCTTCTTTGTTGACAGATCCTTCCTTTGTTGCTGATGATAGATCCTTCCTTTGTTACTGATGATAGATCCCTCCATTGCTGATAGATCCCTCCTTTATTGCTGATGATAGATCCCTCCTTTGTTGCTGATGACAGATCCCTCCTTTGTTGATAGACCCTTTGCTGCTGATGACAGATCCTTCCTTTGTTGCTGATGACAGATCCCTTCTTTGTTGATAGATCCTTCCTTTGTTGCTGATGACAGATCCCTTCTTTGTTGATATATCCTTCCTTTGTTGCTTATGACAGATCCCTCCTTTGATGCTTATGTTAGATCCATCCTTTGTTGTTGATGGTAGATCCCTCCTTTGTTGCTGATGACAGATCCTTTGATGCTGCTGATAGATCCCTCCTTTGATGCTTATGATAGATCCATCCTTTGTTGCTGATGACAGATCCCTCCTTTGATGCTTATGATAGATCCATCCTTTGTTGCTGATGACAGATCCCTCCTTTGTTGCTGATGACAGATCCTTTGATGCTGATGATAGATCCCTCCTTTGCTGCTGACGATAGATCCTTCCTTTGTTGCTGATAGTAGATCCTTCCTTTGTTGCTGATAGTAGATCCTTCCTTTGTTGCTGATGACAGATCCTTTGTTGCTGATGATAGATCCCTCCTTGTTGATGATGATAGATCCTTCCTTTGTTGCTGATGGTAGATCCTTCCTTTGTTGCTGATGACAGATCCTTTGTTGCTGATGACAGATCCTTCCTTTGTTGCTGATGACAGATCATTTGTTGCTGATGATAGATCCCTCCTTTGTTGCTGATGACAGATCCCTCCTTTGTTGCTGATGATAGATCCCTCCTTTGTTGCTGATGACAGATCCCCCCTTTGTTGCTGATGATAGATCCCTCCTTTGTTGCTGATGACAGATCATTTGTTGCTGATGATAGATCCCTCCTTTGTTGCTGATGATAGATCCCTCCTTTGTTGCTGATGACAGATCCTTTGATGCTGATGATAGATCCCTCCTTTGTTGCTGATGATAGATCCCTCCTTTGTTGCTGATAACAGACCCTTCCTTTGCTGCTGATGATAGATCCTTCCTTTGTTGCTGATGATAGATCCCTCCTTTGTTGCTGATAACAGACCTTCCTTTGTTGCTGATGATAGATCCCTCCTTTGTTGCTGATGACAGATCCTTCCTTTGTTACTGATGATAGATCCCTCCATTGCTGATAGATCCTTCCTTTGTTGCTGTTGACAGATCCTTCCTTTGTTGCTGATGATATATCCTTCCTTTGTTGCTGATGACAGATCCCTCCTTTGTTGCTGATGACAGATCCCTCCTTTGTTGCTGTTGACAGATCCTTCCTTTGTTGCTGATGATAGATCCTTCCTTTGTTGCTGATAACAGACCTTCCTTTGTTGCTGATGATAGATCCCTCCTTTGTTGCTGATGACAGATCCTTCCTTTGTTACTGATGATAGATCCCTCCATTGCTGATAGATCCCTCCTTTATTGCTGATGATAGATCCCTCCTTTGTTACTGATGATAGATCCCTCCATTGCTGATAGATCCCTCCTTTGCTGCTGATGACAGATCCTTCCTTTGTTGCTGATGATAGATCCCTCCTTTGTTGCTGATGACAGATCCTTCCTTTGTTGCTGATGATAGATCCCTCCTTTGTTGCTGATGACAGATCCTTCCTTTGTTGCTGATGATAGATCCTTCCTTTGTTACTGATGATAGATCCCTCCATTGCTGATAGATCCCTCCTTTATTGCTGATGATAGATCCCTCCTTTGTTACTGATGATAGATCACTTGTTGCTGATGATAGATCCCTCCTTTGTTGCTGATGATAGATCCCTCCTTTGTTGCTGATGATAGATCCTTCCTTTGTTGCTGATGATAGATCCTTCTTTTGTTGCTGATGATAGATCCCTCCTTTGTTGCTGATGATAGATCCCTCCTTTGTTGCTGATGATAGATCCTTCCTTTGTTGCTGATGATAGATCCTTCCTTTGTTGCTGATGATAGATCCTTCTTTTGTTGCTGATGATAGATCCCTCCTTTGTTGCTGATGATAGATCCTTCTTTTGTTGCTGTTGATAGATCCCTGCCCTCCTTTGTTGCTGATAACAGACCTTCCTTTGTTGCTGATAACAGACCTTCCTTTGTTGCTGATGATAGATCCCAGGGAATTGAGCTTTTGAACAATCCCTAGCTTCTGTTCATGAGCATTTTTGTTGGGGATAATGGTCAAAGTCAAAGTAAAAATTTTATTTCTAGATGGTACATTGGGGCGGGATAGCTCAAAGGTCGGAGCACTCGCTTTCCTCCAGCCAAGGTTAAGCAGTATCGAGCGTGGTTACCAGTGGATAGTTGACGGTTTGCGCGCCTTGGCTTCAGTACAGTCCCCCAGTTCACCCAGCTGTTAATGGGTACCTGCCCTCTTTAAGGTCAGGGAAGGTAAAGCAGAGAGGGAGAGGAGATGGGAGCCGCCTTCAGTGTGCTGGCCCCCTAGAGAAGTGAGGTCTCTGACTATTGTTGTCTGTCATATGAGCGAAAACACGATGTGTTGCCATTAAGCGCCTCACAAGTTAGGCTCAGCACATCCAACTTCAGCATGGGAGAGAATCGTTATTTTTCAAGACTTTGTGGAAAAAAGCAGGAGAATGGACTAAGAAGGCAGAAAGAGTCAAGAAGGAGGTGACTGGAAGAAAAGAAACAAGACAGAAACAAAGAGAGGGGCACAAAGACAAGGAGTCACTTTTTATGTACGGCTTGTAACCCAGGTGAGTTTCTCTTTTTGTGAGATAATAAAATGATTGAATTGAACTGAACTGAAAAGACTATTGTTAGACTATTGTTGTGAAGGAAGGTGGCAGTATGGTTAAGACGTTTGCCTGCCAACAAGTACACCGTGAGGTTTTGGGTTCGATTCCCAGTCTCGCCCTTTCTTCCCAGTTTGACAAAAAAATCGAACTGAATGTCAAAGTCCTTCGGATGAGACTATAAACCGAGGCCCCGTGTGCGAACGCATGCAGAACATCTTGCGCACACGTTAAATCCTGTTCCGCTGTTCGAAAGAGTAGGCCATTGTGTGCCGGTGGGAACAGACGACAAAATTTACAAAACCCCGCATACTCACGCATGAATTTAAAAAAAGAAGTCATCTGAGCGCTTTGATTTGTTGCTTTACCAGATTCAGCGCTATATAAATTCCATACATTATTATTATTATTATTATTATTATTAAAAGAGGGAATTCCTAGCGCAGAATTTCCGGAAGGTGGGGATGTTATTCATACTAACAGACCCGGGACATCCCCATACCCGCATCCCCGTGCTGTTTAAAACGGGGTGTCCTGTAAGACGTCCCATAGACTTTGCAGGAACACAACTTACACAATGCAGTGCTTGTCAGTCTCCCACTCAACCACCACAACTACTGTTTCTGTTGTTATTGTCCCTCCCGCGGTGTTGTTATTCTGCTTGCGTTACATAGACATTAATTTTTCTCCTGCTTAAACTCCCACATAACTTGCTGCTACTTACTCCTAACACTAATGGTCATCAATCATCATCATTAGTCTCGCTTAAAAACAAAAACAATCACAAATCTCATCTTGTTTGCCTCCCAACAAAAAACAAAAAGGAAACGGCGAAGAAGAAGAAGAAGACAACCGGAACATTCTTTTTTGTTTCACCCCCCCCCCCCTCCCCTCCTCCCTTTTTCTTCTTCTTTTCTCCTAAGCGTGACTCCCAGGACAGTGGAAACGGTCACAAAAACGTCACACACGATTTGTCCATCACGCTCAGATATACGGGACAGGGGTCGGGGCTGGGAGAGGAGTGAGGGTGAGAGTGAGGGGGGGGGGGGGGGGGGGGGGTAGTGGTGGTGGTGGAGGTTGGGGGGGGGGATGAAAGGGAGGAAGAAGAAGAAGGCAAGGGTTGGGTTGGATGGTGGAGGGTGGGTTGGTGGGGTGGGGGGTGGGGGGGGGTGGAGGGTAGGGGGGTGGGGGTGGTGGTAGAAACTTCAGGAAAGTTGTCTTGGGGACAAGAAAGACCTTAGGTGACCGCACTTCGTCTTTTGTCGTGGACCGGTGAAGCCAGGAAGGCAGACAAGGTGAGGCAGTCTCCGTTGCTCGCTGACGTCTTCTGTTCTTCTTTACCGTTGCAGCCTCGAGACTTGTTTCTGTCTGTGCCGGTAGGAGAGTAGAACAGGGGACGTAAGGCTGAAACACTTTTTTTTTGGAGAGTGTCTTTTGTTGTTGTTGTTTTTTTGTTGTCTTTTGTTGTTGTGCTTAGTACTTTTGTCTTTCTTTTTCTTTATTGTTGTACTGCTATTTTGTCCTTAAAAAAAAGTCTCATTGTTGTAAATGTTGTTTTTGTTTTTGTGCTGTTTGTCTTCGTTGTTGTGCTTAATACTTTTGTCCTCTTTGTTTGTTCTAATTTTTATTGTTGTATTACTAATTTTGTCCCTTTAAAAAAAAGTCTCATTGCTGTGCTTACCATTTTGTCTTCTTCTTTGTTGTTGTGTTTATTTGCTTTTTTGGTCATTGTTCTGTTCTGTGTTTCTTTTTTTCCTCATCACTATGCTTTTATTTTCACCTTTTTCCTTTTTTTTGATGTTTCCTTGTTTGTTGTTCTTCTGTATCTGGTTTTAGGTGCTAATTTTGTTGTTGTTGTTGTTGTTGATACTATTTCCAAGTTTTTTGTTCTTTTTCCATTTGTTAATGTAAGTTTTCTTTCGGTTGTTTATTTCTGCTCCTCTTTTAGCTTCTTTTATTTTTTTTTCATTTTTCTATTTTTCCTTCTGTCCTTTGTTTTAAATTTTTAAAAATATTATTCTGTCTTTTGCATATCCTCATATTTGAAATCGTTTCATTTTCTTATTTTTTTCCTTTCATTCATTCTTTTCTTTTTAGTCTTCTATATTTGCCTTTCCCTCCCCCATTGTCTTTTTTCCTCTGTTTATCATTATATTTTTAGTCCTTATTAACTGTTTTCTTCTATTCTCTCCTGTATTCTTCTTTTTCTTTATTCTCCTGTTAAAAAAAATTGTATCCATATTTCTTCTGGTTTTCTTCTTTTTCTCTTTCTATTTTTCTCTCCTCCTTTCCTTTCCATTATTTTTTGTCTCTTCCCTTTTTTCTTTCTCTCCCTTATCATCTTTTACATTTTTCACTTTTTCTCCCTCGATCTCTTCTCTCTCCCTTTCATCTCGCTGTTGTCCTTGGCCTTGTTGCATATTTCCTCTTTGTTCTTTCCCTTCTAACTCTTTATTCTTTTTTTGTTTTATTTTCCATCATTCTAAATGCTCCTAAATGCTGTTATCATGTAAATCACCATGAAAAAATGCTTTTGAGAAGAAGAAAAAACTCGGAGTGCGAATAGAAGAGCGTATAGAGTTAGTGTTGCAGAGTTTTATAAAGGCCACAGAGCAGGTTTTGATTGTGAGGGAGTACGCTAAGAGTTTTTTTAAAAGAATTATTAAAACAAAAGACAAGGTTAAGTCTATAATCAAAGAATTACATTATGTTATATTCTAGGGTGACAGTGAAAGGTAAAGAACAATAATTTGCTGATGAGAGTTTCTAAAAAAAGCAACCAAACCCTGGCCACCATCTGTCTTGTAATTTAATTTGAGATGGTTTACATAAACTACAATTCCCCTTTTAAGATCCATTCTTGAAGAGACTGAATAGGAGAGTGATAGATATTAACTTGCGATTCATCAATTTCATGGTTAATGGACTGTGATCAACGAGATTTGTCAGAGGAGTTATATTCAACCTGAATGTATAGGATCTAGCACAGACCCTATAGGAACACCAACCACCAAGGGATATTTCAGGTATTTTTCGGCCATTCAAAGGAAAATATGTTTTCTTTCTGAAAGATAAAGACAACAAGTTAAGTTAAAAAAACTGTTTGTTATTTCCAAAGTTAGATTTAAGACATAATAAGAGAGTTTGATAATTAACTGTATGAAAAGCAGCTGAGAGGTCGAAGAGGGAGAAAAAGGAAATGTCGTGTCTCTGAATACAGCTTAAAAGAGAGTTCAGCAAGTTGAGGAGGGCTTCTGTGCTCTGTCCTGACTGATGGGTCAGTGATGGATAAAAAGACACACACACACACACACACACACACACACACACACACACACACACAACACACACACACACACACACACACACACACACACACACACACACACACACACTAAGATTGTGAACTGTCAGATAACTTACGAGCGTATAAGGTAGTAATTGTTCTAGGTTTCGAAAACATTCAAAACTAAAACTAAAGTATGAATAATAGTATTTCTTGTCTTAGTGGTAACAGAAAAAGCAGCATTGTTATAATCGGAATTCGGG
Source organism: Rapana venosa (assembly GCA_028751875.1). Lineage (NCBI taxonomy): Eukaryota > Metazoa > Mollusca > Gastropoda > Neogastropoda > Muricidae > Rapana > Rapana venosa. Next base: position 74,251,551 of record CM054138.1, read on the forward strand.
TGAGATTTATACATAGAATGTCTTTTTCAAGAATTAACGAAGAATTTCTTAAAATAATGCAAGCAAGAATATATATATATATATATATATATATATATATATATATATATATATATATATATATATATATATATATATATACATACATACATACATACATACATATAATATATATATATATATAATATATATATATATATATATATATATATATATATATATATATAAATAGATGTAGACTACAAATACGCACATAACAAATGCAAGGGTGCCTACACAGACACACACAAACACACACACACACGCACACACACACACACACACAAACACACACACACACACACACACACACACACACACACACACACACACACACACACACACACACACACACACACACACACACACACACACACACACAAGCACATGCACACGCACACGCAAAGAATGCAAACACTACAGAAGAGAGAGAGAGAGAGAGAGAGAGAGAGAGAGAGAGAGAGAGAGAGAGAGAGAGAGAGAGAGAGAGAGAGAGAGAGAGAGAGAGAAAGCAAATGCCATTGAGAGAGAGACAGAGACAGAGAGAGACAGAGATAGATAGAGACAAAGAGCCAGAAAGCAAAAAAAAAAAAAAACCCAACCCAAAAAGGAAAAAAAATGCAAAAAGGAGATCTGTTGAAGATGGAAGGCAGCTGTAGTGTATTATAAATGGGGATGTCAGGGGGGACAAACCACTGATTCATGCCTTTGTCACGATCTCTTCTTTATCTTCCACAGGTGGGGAGGGGAGGGGGGCCAGAAACCTCAGAAAACAGAGTCAGAGACAGAGACGAGAGACAGAGAGAGACAGAGAGAGAGAGAGAGAGAGAGAGAGAGGGGGGGGGGGATTTTTGTAAAGGGAAAGTAAGAATGTTGAACAATAGTGGTTATTGTTTTTCTCCTTTAGCCCTCAAGGACAGGAAACTAATCAAGAAATATCAAAGAATATTAAATAAATCAAATGTTAAGACAGCATAGGAGCCAAAAGAGAGAGAGAGAGAGAGAGAGAGAGAGAGAGGAGAGAGAGAGAGAGAGAGAGAGAGAGAGAGAGAGAGAGAGAGAGAGAGAGAGAGCTAACGAGCATGACAGTGACAATGACAATGACAAAAGTTTATTTTAACGAGAGAGGTGCTCATTTCACAAAGGAACAGCGGGAAGGGGACTAGGCACAAAACACAAAATGTCATAGTTAGATAATTTATAACAGTCCAAATAGTTCATGACATGAGAGAGAGAGAGAGGGGGGGGAGGGAGGGAGAAAGAGAAAGAGAAGAGAGAGAGAGAGAGAGAGAGAGAGGAGAGAGAGAGAGAGAGAGAGAGAAAAGAGAGAGAGAGAGAGAGAGAGGGAGAGGGAGAGGGAGAGGAGAGAGAGAGAGAGAGAGAGAGAGAGAGAGAGAGAGAGAGGTGGTTAATGATTATAATATGAAGTTCTTGAAGAAAAGTCTGATGCTTAACTACAAAGGTTATCTGTTAGCCATATCTATTCTCCGTCTCTCCATCCCCCCCCCCCCCCTCTCTCTGCCTTTGTCTCTGTCTCTCTGTCTTTGTTTGTGTCTATCTCTGTCTCTGTCTGTCTGTCTGACTCTCTGTGACGCCATTTTGTCCTCATATAGATCACCCCCCCCCCCCCCCCCCCCCTTAAAATTTTTTTTTTTTACTCGTCTGCAAGATCTCTGGGGATCATCAATGGTGAGATTTTGCGTATGCAATCGTTTGTAGCCTCCACCATTTAGGTAGGCCTAGCTGTATTACGACTTCAGGGATAGACTCCCTTTAATATGTGTGCTGAAGCTCACCAATAGAGAAATAACAGAAGTAGCAGACAGCTGTCGTAAAAGTTGGACTTAAAGCACATAGAATCCACCTCATTGTCTGTAAATTTGCCTTCCTGCCTGCCTGTTCTGTCTGTCTGTCTGTCTGTCTGCCTGTCTGTCTGTCTGTTGTTTCTTTATTCGCGAGATTTCAGATATATGCAATTTATTTGATTTAAAACAAAGATTTTTCCCTATTGTGTAGCTAGTAGCCTTGTGCGCCTGTAACATGGAAACGATGTAATGTTGTCTGGATAAAAAGTTGTTTGTTTTGAACTGTATATGTGTGCCAATCAAAGATTAAACAAAAAAACCCCCACCAAAAATAAATAAAGAAAAGATTTTCCCCCTGGGGATGCTGGGGCCCGTCAGTATAAATAGCATTCCCACCTTCTGGAAAATATGTGCTAGGAATTCCCTCTTTCCTACCCCTCTCTTTGTTTCTGCCTTGCTCCTTTTCTTCCTGTAATCTCATTCTCGTCTATTTTCTGCTTTCTTTGTCTACTATCCTGCCTGTTCCGGAAGGCTTAAAAGATGACAATTCGCTCCCATGCCCAAGTCCTATGTGCTGGGCCTGACTTGTCAGGCGCTTGACGGTAGCCTAACGCATTTTCGCTCATATGACAGACGCCAATTTTAGTTGCTGTCTTAACGTTCGACGACGAAGAAGAACAAACAAAGACTGATGGCAAAATGATTAATGAATTGTGTGCATTATGAGTAGGACTTCCTGACAGGGTTGGTCACACATAATTGTGTCAAGAATGCAGAATTTATGAAAGATTAATCATTGTGTATAATTACAGGAGCTTACATCTCTCTCTCTCTCTCTCTCTCTCTCTCTCTCTCTCTCTCTCTCTCTCTCTGTGCAGATTCATAAAAATTGTAAACGTCAACTTTAATCAGCTCACATCTTAACCTCCTCCCCTCTACCCCACCTTTCTCCCAGCAGCATACTATGTAAAGGAAAAAGAGTAAACAATTCACCTCTTTATTTCCAGCGATTTAGCCATTCATTTAAAACGTCACCTTGTCATCCCCTAACAGGAAGCGTGACTGCACTGGCTTCTTTTGTAGCGCAGCATACAAGTTAATTCCATTGTTCCTTTGACATTAACAAGCCCTGAAAACTGAACGCAAAGTTTCTGCTTACCCTCTCACGTAAAAATGACCCCACGGACAAAAACAGGCATAGGCAAAAGCTGCTGGAAAAAGGAAAAGAAAAGAAAAACAAGAAAACAGAAAAAAACACAAACAAACCAAAAACAAACCAACAGCAAGGTGTGATTCTACCGTATGAATATTTCTCATTTCTTGTGACAACCCGGGACAGTACAAACAGAAGCTGGGTGGAAGAAGAAGATCCCCCCCTTTCCAACTAACCAACCAATAAAAAAACCCCAAAAACAAACCACCAGTGTGGTTCTGCTATATAAAAAAATCCCTTTTCTTGTGATAACCTTAAAGGGAATATATAGAATCTTTAATGAAAATTGAATCATCCCACCGAGTTAATGGGCTGGTCAAAAATTTATCAGGAATAGGAACTCGTGGCTTGGGCAGCGCATTCAGTCTATACACGATACGGGTCAAGCATCTTTCAGTAGAGTGAGCTTTCACGGCTTTGTACATGAGTGCTAGGCGGTTCAGGATACCTTATTTGTAAAAAAAAAAATTGCACAAAACCTCGTTTTGTTTGATTAGCAGGTATGTTATAGTGTGTTATAGAACAGTCTAAACACACTGGGATTTCTCAGACGAGGAAGGTGGTAGTGGTGGTAGTTGAGGTGGGGGGGGGGGGGGGGGGGGGTTGGGGGGGATTGGAGGTAGGCAAAGTATGTAGTAAAACAAAACAGAGAACCCCCCACCCCGCCCACCCAAAGCAACCAACTCTGCTCCGTGGGACTGTCAGGAATGATAACCCAGCAGTTCCAACAGGGGACTTAATTAGCTTGGAATGATTGGCGAAGATCTGAGAGAAAGTTGGAGGGAGGGGGAGGGGGGGGGTGGAAGAAGTGGAGGGGGGGGTGGGTGGGGAGGGGTGTCTTGGAGTTTTAAAGTGCGAATTATGGAGGCTAAGCCTCCAAAACTGTTAGAAGCCGTGACTCAGATGCAATGCCTCTCTCCCTCTCTGCCCTTCACCCATGTCGCTTTTAAGAACTCAGGTCATTTTTCTTCTTTCGTTCCTCTGCTGGAGGTCTGAGGATCACCGATGGTGAGAGTCTTGCGTATGCGACACTTTTTGCCCACCTCTTAAGTAGCCGCATTCTGACTTCGGGAATGATGTCTAAATACGATACCAGTGTGCATGCGTTTATCTTTTTGTCATTCGTTCTTACCGGCACGCAATAGCCTACTCTTCTGAAAGGCAGAACGGGTTTTAACACGTGCGGAAGATGTTCTGAATGTGTTTGTACACAGGGCTTCGGCTTATAATCTCACCTGAAGGAAATACAGGGCTTCGGTTTATAATCTCACCTGAAGGACTGTCATTTAAAATAGCTCTTTGTTACGCAACTTGCTGTTAACCTAGTGCCACATTGAGACAGTATGCTATCTTAATATATCTTTAAAATTATGGCGTCCCCCCCCCCCCTCTCGTCGTCCCCCACTTCCTACCCATTCCCCACCCAACCCCGGAAATACAACGGCAATCAACGTTTTGTTATCTGTGACCTAGTCACTGAGTCAAGGTCACTTAGAGAGCCTGATTTCTTAAAAAAGAACGGATAGAGACAGACACTATGTAGGCAGACAGGCTGAGAAAAACGACAGACAAAAGCATTGTTCACATCCCTCTAGTCAACCCCTTGTTCATCGTGTGTTCTGTGTGATGACATGATGACTACAACGAGCTGTAAGCTGTAAGGAAGAAGGCTGCCTTCCTGACATTGGCGGTAATGTCTCAGCCAATAGAACGCTGGTTCTTCTTCATACATAATAAAGCTCCTAGTATCAAACAATTCTCTTCTTTGTGTGAAACAAAAGTCCCTATGTGTGTTTATGCGCTTATCTCTCAAAACCCCCGACCCCCACCCACACGCACACACATGCTAGCAAGCATGATAATGTGACTGTTTCTCTGCTCATCTCTCACTATCATCTTCCACGCCCTGCCCTCCTCCGTTAATAACAATGTAGCAACGTTAGCAAGAACGATGAATAAATGCATGTTAAAAATCTAAACAATGTAGATATTCGTGCCAAACGATGCCCTCTTTTAGGTTGAAGCACAGCGTACAAGTTGGTGCTGATGTTCCAGAAACAGTTGAAGAACCCCCGCCCCCCCCCCCTCCAAAGAAACAAAAATAAAAAAACAGGGAATAAAACATCCTGTAAGCCGAAACTGTAGTTTAATGGGCACCTAAAGGTACTGCTACACAGAAACAACATTCATGTTTAATCTACATACAACTGGTCGTTTGCTTCTCATGTCACTTTTGGAATAAAAAAAGATACCAGAGCCCAAGAAATGGAAAGATGGTAGGACGGTTTAGAGGTTAGCCTGAAAGCGTCAGAGTCTGGGTTCGATTCCCAGCCTTGTCCGTTCTTCCCACTTTGGCGGGAAAATCGAACTGAATATCAAATCTTTCGGAGGAGACTAAACCAGTCAGACCCGTGTGCTTACAGACTTGTGCACGTCAAAAGAACCCACGACAGTTGAAAATCGGAAAAGAGCGGGGAGGTACATCCTGACTATCCTGGCAAAATTGAGTAGGTTCAATTCTCAACAGTATCCCCGAAGTCGGAATGCGGCTACCATAATGGTGGGAGAAAAAAAAGGTAACATACACAAAACCTCACTATTGGTGAACCTCGAAACTCTAGCCCAGGAACGAAAAAAAAATATCAGAGTTTAATTTATTCCAGCAAAATATTTAATGTAGTCACGTATGTTTAAACTTATATTGTTAATGTCAACAAAGAAATGGGATTACTGTAAAGAGACTGAGCATATAGGAATCAAAGCCTATAGATGGTCAAGCGAATCCTTAAACGTGTTATGTCTGGTCAATATTCCTGTGCAATCCCCTTCTTAGGTTTTAAGGGCCCATGGCCTCTGTGAATAAAATCTCTCTCTCTCTCTCTCTCTCTCTCCTCTCATCTCTCCTCTCTCTCCTCTCTCTCAACCGGTATACATACAAAATCTACAACCGCAGTTTTCATACACACTTACCCAGTCAGTGACTGGCACCAGAAAAAATCCTCTCCTCACCTCTCTACTCAACTCCCCATCTCCCCCCCCCCCCCCCCCCCCATTGTCACAGCTTGTGCTTGTGACTATAACGACATCTATCCTATGACGAAGACAATGACGATGACGGTGCTGATTGTCTCATTTCCTGGATACTGTCCTTCTCTCCGTCAGCAGTAAATTGTCTGTCCAGTCTTTCAGTTGGTCCTCGGTCGTCTGCTGACTTGTCACTTGACAGTGAGGAAGATGGAAAGGTTGATCGTAGTCTTCTCTATAGGGCCTGCCTCGCCGTTAACTCCTTTCTCTGTCTCTGTCTGTCTTTGTCTCTGTCTCTGTGTATCTCTGTCTCTGTCTTTGTCTCTGTCTCTGTTTGTCTCTGTCTGTCTGCGTCTGTCTCTGTCTGTCTCTGTCTCTCTGTCTCTCTCTTTCTCAAGTCCTTCGGATGAGACTATAAACCGAGGCCCCGTGTGCGAATGCACGCAGAACATCTTGCGCACACGTTAAATCCTGTTCCGCTTTTCGTAAGAGTAGGCCATTGTGTGCTGGTGGAAACAGATGACAGAATTTACAAAACTGCATACACTCGGGGACAGGATGTAAAAAAGCACAAAGTGCTTATTCCATTATCCTCGACATAAAAAACCCCAAACAATAAAAATAAAATAAAGAGTATACAGTTTTGAGTGCTCACCAAGGTTTTGTGCCAAAGCACTACCAAAAGTTTACGAAAAGTTATCATCATTTTTTTTTTTGCATCCTCCATTTTTGCCCTTCAAAGTGTATTGTGGCCTCAGGCCGATGTATATTAAACCATTTCAGAGTTCAGACTTCTCTTGGTATGGAAACGCTTAGGTACGTTTGTTGATGCCCAAATTGTCAGACTCTTTCATATTAGTTAATTTTATTTTAGTGATGTATTACTGGATATACTGTTTACAGGAAATGTGTGCACCATACGTTATCAAATGGGCTGTATGGGCAAAGCAATAAAGTGAATTATTCTCGCTCTCTCTCTATTTCCAACCCTCTGCTCCCAAACCTTAGAAATGATAAAGTAGACCTACGGCAAGACTTGCCAAAGCTCAAAGGGACAACTGATCTATCTATCTATCTATCTATCTATCTATCTATCTATCTATCTATCTATCTATCTATCTATCTATCTATCTATCTATCTATCTATTTATCTATTTATCTATCTATTTATCTATCTATTTATCTATCTAGTATCTATCTATCTATCTATCTATCTATCTATCTATCTATCTATCAGTCTGTCAGTCTGTCTATTGATCCATCGACCCATCTATCTATCTATCTATCTATCTATTTATCTATCTATTTATCTATCTATCTATCTATCTATCTATCTATCTATCTATCCAAACACATATATATTACACACACAAACACACACACACACATACACACACACACACACACACACACAACATATATATATATATATATATATATATATTATATAAACGAGCGCCATAAACTACAAACATGGACCGCAGGTGAAGAGCAAGTGACAAATCATGGACCGGTTACCCTTTTGGCTGAAACATGACATGCCTTGTCCTGTTACCAATTTATCCACACCATCTGTCTTTTGTTGGGTCCAGAATGCCAGTGCATACATATAACAACATTAGTGCGTCCTTTAGCTTTGCTTAGGAGAGAGCAGACATATGCGTGCACAACACACACACACAACACAAACCACACACACCACAAACACACAACTTGGCGGCACAAATATATCTACAATCACACTTTTCTATACTGTCCTTGGTTGACCTAAGAATTTTGATATACATTGAGAGAGAGAGAGAGAGAGAGAGAGAGAGAGAGAGAGAGAGAGAGAGAGAGAGAAGATGAGAGAGAGAGAGAGAGAGAGGAGGGGAGAGAGAGAGAGAGTCAAATTCTTGTATTTCGAGGATAAAGTATAAGCACTCGTGTGCTTTTTTCATCCAGTCCCTGTGTGTATGCAGGTTTGTAAATTTTGTCATCCGTTCCCACCGGCATACAATGGCCTACTTTTCGAAAAGCGGACCGGGTTTTAACGCGTGTGCAAGATGTTCTGCATGCGTTTGCACACGGGGCCTCGGTTTATAGTCTCATTGGAAGGACATTTGGGGAGAGTGGAGTCGGCACTGATGTTAACTCTGGAGGAAAAATCCTCTTGAACGAGAATGGAACTCGGTCAGCAGAGAGAGAGAGAGAGGGAGAGAGAGAGAGAGAGAGAGAGAGAGAGAGAGAGAGAGAGAGAGAGAGAGAGAGAGACAATGACAAATTCTTTTATTTCGAGGATAATGAATAAGCACTCATGTGTTTTTTTTACATCCAGTCCCCTTCCGTAGGGATACATCTTAATAATAACCAAATACTCGTACTCTCACACAGTAGAAACAAAAAACAAAGGGAAATAACCCTTTCAAAAAGAGAGTGAGAGAGAGAGAGAGAGAGAGAGAGAGAGAGAGCACAATGAACAAGATTTATTCTTCAGGCCACTGGTCCCTAGAATGGGGTCAAATAAAGCATGATAATAAAGCAAGAAAGCAAAAACAAAATAAAACCTTATGTGATGACTGCCGAAACGCGGCCATTGTGAACATGGGTCCTTCTGAATCAAGACCAATGACCTATTCTAAACAATCGTATTCTCCTTGTCCAGTCTCCATATTTTGGACAAGATCCTGCCGTATTTTTAAGGCATTAAAAAGATATAACCTTAGATTACGAATGGTAGAAACAGAACCACATTTCAGCAAATTTATATAGTTCATCGTTGAGGACCAAATAATTATCCCTGAGAGAGAGAGAGAGAGAGAGAGAGAGAGAGAGTATTTCAGCAAATGAGTAATAATGTATATAGTTGATTGTTAAGGACCAAATACTTATGCCTTAGAGAGTGAGTGAGTGTTGTATGTGGTGTGTGTGTGAGAGAGAGTATTTTAGCAAATTTATAATGTATGATTTATTGTTAGGGACGAAATACTTATGCTGAGAGAGAGAGAGAGAGAGAGAGAGAGAAGAGGGTCTTTCAGCAATTTGTAATGTATGGTTTATTGTTAGGGACGAAATACTTATGCCTTGAGAGAGAGAGAGAGGAGGAGAGAGAGAGAGAGAAGAGAGAGGGGGGGGGGGGGGGGGGTATTTCAGCAAATTTGTAATGTATGGTTTATTGTTAGGGACGAAATACTTATGCCTGAGAGAGAGAGAGAGGAGAGAGAGAAGAGAGAGAGAGGTCTTTCAGCAAATTTGTATGGTTTATTGTTAGGGACGAAATCTTATGCTTGAGAGAGAGAGAGAGAGAGAGAGAGAGAGAGAGAGAGAGAGAGGGGGGGGGGGGGGGGGGGCGGAGGGCGGTAGGACAGCAATAGAACAGAACGGTGAATGAATGGAAAACGCCTTCCCCCTGACAGGCCACCATCATGATCCATGGGCTGTCTGTCTGAACACACAGGATCCCCGTGTCCGTCATAGCTTTCATACTGCTGCTACTGCTGCTGCTGCTGCTACTGCTAGTCACGTCCATCATAGCCCTTTTCAAACTTGACAGCTTTTCTCGTTTCTTTTTTGGTCTGTTTTTTGCTGTTGTTGTTGTTGTTGTTGTTGGATGCTGGAAGAGATATTGAAATAGAAGTGATGTGAGAAATGATTACAAAACAAGTACAGGTAGTAAAAACACACCAAAAAATGTGTGTGTGTGAGTGTGAGTGTGTGTGTATGTGTGTGTGTGTGTGATATGATGATGTGTGTGTGTGTGTGTGTGTGTGTGTGTGTGTGTGTGTGTGTGTGTGTGTGTGTATGTGTGTGTGTGTGTGTGTGTGTGTGTGTGTGTGTTCATGTGTGTGTAAATCTAAAGTTGTTAATTCTTTTGTGGATCGGTGTGCATGCGTGTGATATTGATGTTTCGAACTGCAAGCCTTTTGATTTGTTTGATTATGCGAGATTCAAGCGCTTGTATATAAACATTCCATATATCAATCATCATCATATCATCATCATCATCATCATCACATCATATACATCATTTTATTTTAATTATTACTTATTATTATTTTATTATTATATTATTACTATTATTGTTATTATTATTATTATTATTATTATTTCCAATCTCTCTCCTCTGCTGCCCTTTTCGCGCTCAATCTTACCACCATCTGCAGCAGACTAGCAGATCCAAGAATAGCCAGGACACTTGTCCCTGCTGAAGCTAACTGTCACCCTTGTTGTTGTTTGCAAACATCAAAAGAGCTCTCCTCTCTTCATCCGAGTTGTCTGTAGTGTCCTTAAGTGTTTGCTCTTGTCGTTAACCGGCACAAGTCCTTAACTGCGTGAACCTGGTCCATAAGTAACAAGAAATTATTTTTAAACTGCTTTGCACATTGTACTTTCTATCAACACAGATATGAACGCGACCAGAAACAATGGCAAATGGAAAGATAGTCATCAAACACAAACTTAGTCAAGACTGTGAACAAAAATGATATTCCCGAATTACATACTGTGGCAGCCATCAGTTGCTGAAAGCTATGAGTTACGCTCTAGGTGTTCATTCTGGTACAGCGTCGGTTGTGGCTGGCCAGTCCCACACGGGAATGACAGACAGTGCCTATGGCAGAGGGCACAGATGAAGTCTGACAATGCTGGTCTGCCTGCCTGGGCTGCAGCCTTTCTTCTCCTTCTCTTTGCCTCGTGCTGCTGAGCAAGTGTCTCTCCGAACTTGGAGAGATCTTTCTGCCGAATTAAGCCGGGAAAATCTATTCAGTATGACACGATTCGCTTAAAAAGACAATTGGGGCTGTTCATTTTAGAATCGTGTTTGTCTTGCAATTGCGAGGTTGAGAAAGAAGCATTCTAAGCTGAACGCATACATTTCATACACCAAAATACGGTACGCAGGTGTCCATACAAAGTTTCTAGACCAGGAGGTAGCAGCTCTTATCTCTGTCGAGTATAACCAGTTTACAACTACACCCTCTTAATGACAACTATGGCTGTGACATGACTAAGGGCATCTCTCTCTCTCTGTCATGCCTTGGTAAACTAAACGGTTCTGCAGGTGTGGTCTGACATTGTTGATGACTAATGACAGGTGAGGGATGTGAAATAAGGGTTCTTAGGGTGGAGTGGGGGTGAACACTGTAGTAATACCTGATTATGCAAAAAATGGCAGGAAAGAATGTTTGAAAGGTGATCTATATTATTTTCAACAATCTAGACAGTAGATTACGTTGATAAGGATGAGAGAAAACAAAACAAAAACAACAACAGCAGCAACAATAGCAACAACAAAAGCAGCAGCAGTAGCAGTAGGAGTAGCAGCAGCAGTAGCAACAACAAGAACAACAACAACAGGGAACCACGACCACCACTACCACCAACCCAAACACATCATTCTCAACAAGAAACTGAACTTAATACTTTACTTAATACTTAAAACTGAAATTAATACTTTATTCTATAGAATGAAACTAAATGCATTGATAACCAAATTCAGCAAAAATGGTAAATGCCTGTGTGGTGAGAATATCACTAATACTCATATACTTTTTGACTGCCAGAGTGTAAAACCTTTCATGCCCCATTTTTCTGAAAACTCCCTCACCAGCATATTCAGTAATCTAAAACGGGCATTTGAAATTGTGAAAGGTCTTTGTCACAGTCCCATAGGACATTTGTTATAGTTACATTAACGTCAATGACTTGTTTTTGTTTGTTTGTTGTTGTGTGTGTGTGGGTTGTTTTTTTTTAATTAAAAAAAAAATCCAGTTGCATTGCCAAGTTTCTTTTTCGAGATTTTTTTTAAACAACACATCCACATCTCCCGGTTTTTTTTGTTTTTGTGTGTGTGTGTTTTTTTGGGGGGGGAGCGTCTAATATCACTAAAAGTGAACAGACGTAAAATTGAAGTCAACAACAACAACAAGAAACTGAACAAGAAGAGTAACCACAAAAAAGTAGAAAATATGATCAGGGTGAACTTTCCTATAGAACGAAGATGACTTACACCTCCGTCTTTGTAGAGTTAAAGAATCGGCTAATGGAATGTGTGCATGTGTGTGCGTGCGTGCGTGCGTGCGTGTGTGTGTGTGTGTGTGTGTTGTTTGTTTTTCATTCTGTTACTCTCACTGACCCCTTAACTCTCCGGGGTCGAAAGTTTGTTGCACTGACCACACTCTGGAGTGTCCACGTTAGGGGGTCACTGGCATGAACCCGGGTCATGGCAAAGCTTGTCTTTCCTCTTGGCAGGGTTGTCTGTCTGTCTGTCTGTCTGTCCAGATCTCTTGGCAGGGTTGTCTGTCTGTCTGTCTGTCCTGCTCTCTTGGCAGGGTTGCCTGTCTGTCTGTCTGTCTGTCCAGCTCTCTTGGAAGGGTTGCCTGCCTGCCTGTCTGTCTGTCTGTCCAGCTCTCTTGGCAGGGTTGCCTGTCTGTCTGTCTGTCCATCTCTTTTTCTGTTTTTCCTGTTGTTTTTTCCTCCACATTCTATTTTGGAGGATTTTAATTATTTCGGTTATATTTAATTGGCTTATGTTATTTTCATACCTTTGCACGTTTTCTTTTCCCCCCTCGTTTTCACGGATATGGGCATATTATCTTCATAGTCTTCAGATTTCGATTTTCTTTTTCAAGAACAACTCTGCCATATTCCTGAAGTCGGAATGCGGCTACCCTCATGATGAGAAAAAACGGTCGCATACGCAAAATTGTACCATTGGTGAACCTTGGAGCTCTAGCTGAGGAACGAAAAAAATCACACCTGCCTCTTTGGGGATATAAAATGTAATAATATCAGAACAAGCATGTGTGATTATGTGAAAGTACTCACTGGCACCAGTAATACACCGGAGCCTACCAGTTCCACAAAACAGCCCTGACAATACCTTCGTAGTTACATGCTGGGTGAGGGTCTTATCCACTGTTTCATTTGTGATCATTACGTATATTTTGAATGTGAGATGCTACCTACTCTTCTTAAGGATCTCATTTCCAAGGTCTAGGCCTTTTGCTGCAGATCTGTTGTCAGTGCTTATGACTGGCGTGCATTTTGTGAAAATATTGACGGTTTCAGTGCGTACAGAAGCTTACAATTTTACGGACGAACAATGTTTTTAGGGGAGCACAAATCCTGCATGAAGCCAGTCTCCAACTCTGCTTTGAGCGAGCATTGAACAGCTGGCCACAGTTTTCTGATAGTGCTGATTAGCGTTAGCCCTATGTGTTCGTTCAATGTGCCTCAGAATACCTTATTTCAATAACCTGTCACATCCTTTCTTGAAAATTAAAAACAACCTAACATACGGGATAGACAAGTTACTTGTGCTAACTAATTTTTCCTCAAACAGAACTCTAAGGTAAAGATTTGGAAATGTGATTTTTTTCTTTCTAAATATTAGTTTTAAAATCCAGATGAAAAGGATTTTACCCGAAGCAGACATAGTGCCTGTGATACTAAATTATGCTAGATGAAGTGCTGCCTTTTTCCTTATTCTACCGACACTTGCTCTTCATTTACATTTCAAAGCTGTCATTATAAAGCAACAAGATCAATTTGAACGAGAATCAGAACAGGAAATTTACTTTTCTTAGACATAAAGTTGATCAAAGATGTTTTTCCTTCCTCAGCTAGAGCTTCGAATTTCACGAATGGTAAGATTTTGCGCAAGTGTCCGTTTTCACCCACCATGAAGGTAGCCGCATTCCGACTTTGGGGATAAATATCAAAGATATGAATGACTGATCTTTGAGACAAGGCTGAAAACCAATCAGCCTGAAGTGAATCCTGTTGTTTGGTTGAAATCAGTGAAGCAGAACTAAGACATTTTTGTATCAGTTTTAGCAGACAATCGTGTCAAAGAAGGCATATGAAGACCCGAATAATCAGATCTCTTCAACTGGACTTCAGCCTTCCCCTTCGAAAGTTAGACAAAGTAAGAAGGCTATAAATTGTGCTTCCTCCACTTCCCCCCCCCCCCCCCCCCCCCAAAAAAAAAAATCAGAATGAAGACATGTGACAAAGCTTCCTTGACTGGTGGTGCCTTCTTCTTTCCTTCCTTCTCTCCCTTCACGTGTTCCCATTTCCTGGTGATTACAGTCCCTTGGTATGTGACCTGGATGAACACATAACTATCAAACAACGCTGCCTAAATGCCAGGATCTGAATGCCGTCAGACATTTATTGGCTGTAAAATCCCTGCTGCATGATAGACTGCATGCAGGACCCTTCTGTACCCGGTCCTGAGAGAAGCAAGTCTATTCCATGCAATCTGTCATCTCATTCACTTTGAGGAGCTATTTAATCAAGTCATGTCAAGTCGTGTCAAGTCAAGTCAAGTCAAGTCAAGTCAAGTCAAACTTTCAATGGTGCATAAGTGTTCTTTTGTAATTTTCAAACACCATTATTCTCATTGTTATCAGTATAGTGTTTTTTTCTTGGACGAGAAACAGCCCGGATTGTTGATAATGCTCCCTGGTCCACATCATACACAATAAAATTAAAATTTTGGTTAGCTGTCCCACGATTTTTAATATCATGTATAAGTCCCTTTTTTGTTTCATGCTTTGTTAGCTGCTCTTCTTCTTCATATTTTTCAGGGCAGCTTGTTTATTTTGTATGGTGTGTTCAGTCTGTTCAAAATCCACAGTGAGTACCATCCATGACCTAACACACTCCCCAAACTCTTTTGAAACACTGAAAGCGAAGGTACAAACACACAAACTTATACACATACAGAGTGATTAACTAACAAGATGATGGCTACAAACTGCGGGCCAATTTTGTCATGGGGGGGAGAAACTTTTTAGCGCTACACCTACTAGGCAGAGAGGTAGGGCACACGACCTGAGGTGGGTTGGAAGGTAGGGGTGATCACAAGTCGCCATCTGTCTTCCGGGGACACCAGCAGGTCACACAATGGGTTGTCTCCGGGCAGGAGGAAGTGCTTCTTCACTTCTGCTTCTTCTCTTTTATAACCCGCCTCTCCTGTCCCCTGTGCTTTATGGCGTCACCACATAACCACACTTTCCTGCCTCCTTATGTCTTCCTTTAATGTTTTCTTTTTCTTTTCTTCTTTCTTTTTTTTGGCGCTTGTGTCAGGTTTTTGGCAGAGTGTGTATAGTAGACTGTTCGGTGAGCTTTCTTTTTAAATCCACAGCATCCTGGAAGTTGGAATACGGCTACCTTAATGGTGGGCAAAAATGGTGGCAGACGTAAAAATCTCACCATTGGTGAACCTCAGACCTCTGAGGAACGCACACACACAAAAATCCACACATGGAGAGAGTCATCAACGTTTCGTTTCCCTAGTGGTGTCATTGTTGGACAGCCATCTAGGTTGAAACAGATTTTCTTGTTCCCTTTTTTTCTTCTCCTGTTTTCTTTTTGAATGTAAAGAAAGTCCTAGGATGAATCTACATTTCAAATACCACTCCATCCTTTATCGAAAGATTCTAATATTATGTAAATTCATGGTGTATGCATACACTTTATACATGTGTTTAGTGTAAGTCGTGTAGTGTGTTGTTGTTGGGTGTTCCACAGCTTAATACGCAAGGGATCACCCAGAATATGCACTCATCCCACCTGGGAATCACCGTGAGAGAATAAACTATACCCACTGGATGAAAGAAGTTTGCGTGTATGGCTCTTTTCAACTACTTCGCCATGATAAGCAGCCATTTTCTGACTCGGTTAAGTTTTTTTCCCCTCCTTGACAGGAGAGAGTGCAGGTTGTTATGTTAGGAGCTTGTCATGGCTGAAGACAAACTCAACATAATACTTTAATCAAACACAACGCCAATGTCATGGTATTGTATGACTTAGCACTTAGCCTACATCCCGCACCTCACCTCACCTCACCTCTGACTGGTTGGTTTGTTGGTTAGTCTTTTAGATGAGACTATAAACCAGGTCCCCTGTGCCAACGCAACGCAGAACATCTTGCGCATACGTTAACACCCTTTCCGCTTTTCGGAAGAGTAGGCCATTGTGTGCTGGTGGGAACGGATAACAAAATTTACAAAACTGCATACACACGGGAACTGAATGGAAAAAAAGCACATGAGTGCTTATTCCACTATCCTCGAAATAAAAGAATAAATAAATAAATAAGTAAATAAACCTCATCTATCCAGTAGTCTAGTAGACCGTTGAGGCACACAGCACTAAAAATCTACTTCAATAACTGAGAATGAAGCTTTTGGCCTGAACCAGGTCTAGATCAAAATACGCTCCTTTTCTCCCTTTAACTTTACCACTATCCCGAAGTCAGAATACGGCTACCTTCCTGATGGGCGGAAAAACCGGTGGCACACACAAAATCTCTGAACTTCGGAGCTCTAGCCGAGGAACGGGAAAAAAACAACACCAAACCACCAAAACTTTACTGCCCACACTCACTGTCAAGCTGGTCAAGAGTTAAAGAGGGCATCTGATTCAAATCACCACCGACATTGTTTCTACTTTGTCGCGGTGTCAGTCTTCAAAAAATGACCCTGGTGGTCAGCAGGGCTAAAAACAGGTGGACGAAGTGACGAAGTAGGTCAGCTGTCCTGAGGGGATTGTCTCTCTTCCATCTTCTACGTCAACTTTCTCCCCTCCTCTCCTAAGGTGACCAGCTCTCTTGTGGTAGTTTTGCGGCTGTCCTCCCCGTTTGTTTGTTTGGGTTGGGTTGTTGGCTGGTTGGTTGGTTGGTTAGTTGGCTGGCTGGATTGTTGGTTGGTTAGTTGACTGGTTGGATTGTTGGTTAGTTGGCTGGTTGGATTGCTGGTTAGTTGACTGGTTGGATTGTTGGTTAGTTGGCTGGTTGGATTGTTGGTTAGTTGGCTGGTTGGATTGTTGGTTAGTTTACTGGATTGTTGGTTGGTTGACTGGTTGGATTGTTGGTTAGTTTACTGGATTGTTGGTTAGTTGACGGGCTAGAGTGTTGATTAGTTGACTGGATTGTTGGTTAGTTGACTGGCTATATGTTGGTTAGCGGATTGACTGGTTTGCTGGTTAGTTGGCTGGTTAGATTGTTGGTTAGTTGGCTGGTTGGATTATTGGTTAGTTGGCTGGTTGGATTGTTGGTTAGTTGAGTGGCTGGATTGTTGGTTAGTTTACTGGATTGTTGATTAGTTGACTGGATTGTTGGTTAGTTGAGTGGCTGGATTGTTGGTTAGTTTACTGGATTGTTGGTTAGTTGAGTGGCTGGATTGTTGGTTAGTTGACTGGATTGTTGGTTAGTTGAGTGGCTGGTTGGTTGGTTGGTTAATTGTTTGGTTTGTTGGTAGGTTACTTGATGTGGTTAGTCAGATTGATTCAGTGTTTATGTGGTGGTTCGTTTGTAGGTACGTTGTTTGGGTGGTTTGGTTTTGGAAAAAAAAGTGGTTTTATTTAAACTCTTTTATTTCGATAATAATGGAATTAGCACTCATGTGGATTTTTTAACATCCAGTCCCTGTGTGCATGCAGTTTTCTAAATTCTGTTATCCATTCCAACCTGGAAACAATTGCCTACTCTTCCGAAAAGGCGGAACGGGTTTCACGTGTACACAGGATGTTCTGCTGCGCTCACTCACGGGACCTCAGTTTATAATTTCATGAGGGGGTGGGGCAGTTGAGTCTGCACTGATGTTACCTCCAAGGAGGATATGATCTCTCTCATGGCATGAATAGTCATATACACACAGGCACTTCGGCACACATTCACGCGCATGTACCTGCGTGAATACACACACATACACACACACACACACACACACACTTACGCGCGCTCACACAGTATAATACACAAACACAAACATGCACCCAGACACCCAAGTACACACACACAATCTCTCTCTCCCTTCTCTCTCTCTCACACACTATTTTTTCTAATATCATTTCAATGTGAAAAGACATTAAATTAAAGAAGAACACACACACAATTAAAAAATAAACAAAACACACATACACACACATTCTCATCTCAGTCTATGGCACTGTGGTGTGTGTGTGTGTGTGTGTGTTGGTGACAGAAGCCGAACAAGGAAGGCCTCGCTTTCCACGTCATGCTGACGTGTGGGTCATGTGACAGGAAATGGTCTGATTAATGGCCCTTAGGTCTCCTGAACTTACTTTTTTTCTCCTAATCTCTCTCTCTCTCTCTCTCTCTCTCTCCATTGTGTGTGTGTGTGTGTGTGTGTGTGTGTGTGTGTGTGTGTGTGTGTGTTCATTCTGTCTGTCCATTCGTCTGTCTGTTTATTTGTCGGTTTATCGTTGTCTCTGTCTGCCTCTGTGTCCCCCTACCTCTGTAAATCTTCTTTCTGATTGTCTGTGTACGTGCATAGAAGCGCCTATGTATGTGTATGAGAGAGAGAGAGAGAGAGAGAGAGAGAGAGAGAGAGATAGAAAGAGAGAGAGAGAGAGAGAGAGAGAGAGAGAGAGAGAGAACTTAAATGGTTTATTTACTAAAAGGTCATCGTCCCATACATGAAAAGGGTTGCCAAACTATTTAGTGTTTAAAAAAAGGTGAAGTGTTTCCATAACTTATGCCGTCGTTGGGAAGCGACATGTCAGAGATCTCAACATTTCCAGGGGCCAGCATGTTGTGAGAGACGCCCATCAGAACTATCCCACCCTTCACTAACCCATGTCCTATCACCCTGCTAAAGTATATGACCTGTGTGTGTGTGTGTGTGCTTTTGAAAAACATTTGACTATTGCAATTTTATTTCATAGATTTGGTCTGCAGTACCATGTTTGTAATATCTGTTTGAACTATTGATTATTTGTCATTGGTTGTATGACTGTGTAAGATTAGGTCGAATGCATGCGCTTTGATTTGTCTTTGCAAGAATTAGCGCTATATAAGTTCCATTTATTATTATTATTATTATTATTATTATTATTATTATTATTATTATTATTATTATTATCTCCTCTCCCTGACCCTAAAGAGACAGGTATCCATTTACAGCTGGGTGAACTGGAGGGGGACTGTCCTGAAGCCAAGGCGAGCAAAACGGTCACCCATCCACTTGGTAACCAAGCTCATTGCTGCTTAACCATAGCTTGGTATAAGCGAGCGCTCTGACCACTGAGCTATCTCGTCCCCATTTTGTGTTTTAGTAACTTAAAAAAAAAGCAGGAGATTAGCAGCAGCAACAACAGCAACATCAAAGAGGGTGGTTTTATTATTTGTTTTCATCAAAGAGTTAATATGTAGCAAAAATCGTCAGTTTAATAACCATGACTTCAGACAACAAGACAGCTCTTATTTGAAAGGCTTTGTACAAGTATAAATTTGAGGTTGCCACAGGATCTCAGGATGACAAGATGCCATGAGTAAACCAAGTCTAAATAAATGAGGCTGTCTACTTTATTTTACTAGAGTGTAATTCTGCCTCGCATCAGCAAGAGAGAGAGAGAGAGAGAGAGAGAGAGAGAGAGAGAGTAAATCAAATCAAATCAAACCAAATCAAAATTTTTCCCTGAAGGAAGTAGAGTACGTGCACACACCACCACCACCAAACGACACCACACCATAAACACACACACACACACATTTTCCTGAAGGAAGTAGAGCATACACATACACACACACAAGGAATCTCAAAATGATGTCGTATTTCCGTCATACTGTCAGACATTTTGTTCTCGAAGAATTCTTCTTTTTTTGGGGGTGGGTGGGTGGGGGTGGGTTATTTTTTAGGAAGTGGAGATGGGGGTTGTGGAGGTGTAGGGAGAGAATGTTGGAGATAGAAGAGGATGGAGGATGGGGGGGGGGGGGGGGGGGGGAGGAGGGGTAATGTCTGAATACTCTTTGTTTGGCGGCTTTCTGGTATAAAGCCAGAAATATGCAAAGTAGTAAGATAATTATGTGTTCTCCCTGCTCCACTCCTAGCACGAGATACGTCACTGAAGACTACAGGCTTGATGAATATTCATGAGGAGGAGTACAACGCACAATGGTTTTGTTTGTTGTATAGGGAATGCTGTGGAATGTACAGGTGGTATGCTTTTGTCCACTTGTTTCAATCCTCTGCTCATGGAATTGCTGCTATTTGTACTTTCCATATCGTTTCTCATGTTTAAGTGATTGGTTACAAATTCCAAATAATACCCAAACTCGCGATGCAGATATCTTAATGGTGGTGGTGGTGGGAGGGGGAGGGAACCCCAGGGCATACGTAAAAATCTCACCATTGGTGAACCTTGGAACTCTAGCCGAGGAACAAAAAAAAATATTCCTAATTGTTTCAAGGCTTCTTCTTTGTGTCATACATGACTAAGGTCGGAGGGAAGGGATTGGATGCAGAATTAAGCAGGAGAGAAAGGGCAGCAGCAGAACACTTTTCAGAAGTTATGATCTGAATATGGCCTGGCTTTTACTACAGTGAAACCATGAACGTGTCCAAACATTCGGGTTTTTCTCTTTTTTTGTTTCTGGCCTTGAGCTCCGAAGTTAACAAAAAGTGAGATTTTGCATATGCCCCCATTTTGTTTTTTGTTTTTGTCTTTTTACCTTCCATTAAGGTAGCTGCATTCCGACTTCTGGGAAGAAACACTTGTTTAAAAAAATGATTTTTTTTTTATTTTACTGAAGACTTTCAGCTGATCAGCTCTTTCTGAAGTTCTGTTCTACTTTCACACAGTGAGTGCTGTCCGATGAACGTTTGCTTTTCTTCCCTCTGTAGGTGTCTGTCTATCTTTCTACAGGGAAGACTCTCTCATGAAATCTTGCTAAGCCTGGGGAAGTAGAAAGAAAATAAATATTCATGAAAACCTGATTAGCTAGACAAAGCAGTCCTTCTTCCTCTCCAACACCCCACCCCACTCCCAATTTCCTTGTTGTTACGAAACTGCACATAATAGAATTCTTAATTTCCACTGGCTACACCGCTAAGCTGTGTTGGATAAAAGGTTGACATTGTTGCATTCGTATAAAAAAAAAAAGGTAAAGGTGTCCCATAACCTTTAAGGTCGTAGAGAAGCCAGGCGTCAGAGACCTCACTGCTCTAGGGGCCAGCATATTGAGGGCGGCACCTATCTCCTCTCCCTTCCTACAGGTGTAAGTGCATGCTTGTCATAACACACACACACACACACAGAGTCTGAATTTATTTTACTCAAGGTTACTTGTTTTTCATTTGTTTTCTTTTTGCATGTATAGTTCAACCAGTTTCTGATGGTTATATCTGTTTTTCTTTTTGTCCTCTATTTAGCTGTCCAAACACACTTACATTAACATTTTATTTCTTTCCTCTCTTCATTATCTGGGGGATGGGATAGCTCAGCGGTCGGAGCACTCGCTTTCCCCCAGCCAAGTTAAGCAGCATGGGGCGTTTACCACTTGGATGAGTGACGTTTGCACGCCTTGGCTTCAGTACAGTTCCCCCAGTTCACCCAGCTGTAAATGGGTACCTGCCCTTTTTAGGGTCAGGGAAGGTCAAGCAGTGAGGGAGAGGAGATGGGCGCCGCCCTCAATATGCTGGCCCCTAGAGAAGTGAGGTCTCTGATGCCTCACTCCCCTACGACCTTATAGGTTATGGGACACCTTTACCGTTACCTCATTATCTGTGTAATATCACTTCTTAGTATATAAACGAAGACACACACGTGCATGCACACTACTCCTCAAACATAACAAGAACACATCCAAAGGGGAAGGGAGGGATGGTTGTAACGGTAGGAATATCCATAGACATTAAGATTCAGTTGATTTATTCATTTCAATGCCTCTCCCCTCCTGAAGGGGGAAGGCAAATAATATGAAGTGGCAAAACAACAATAACATAATTGCAAAACAAAAAACCCCAGGTTGTGAAAACTCAAAATATTCAGTGATTTCATTGAGATTTGAAGATTCTCTGAGTCAGTTTGGAAATATTCTAGTTCTAAAAAAAAAAGGGCTGGAGATGTATTCTTCTGATGGTGTTCAGCAATCCAAGGCAAAATATACTTTATATATTTGTGTGCACTCTGAAGCTGTTTACTCACGGGACAAACTGAGAAAAGGAATCCTGTTAATGTAGGCATACATTCAACTAAATCAGATATAACCACTACAAACCCTGCTGTTATCAATTTTATATCCATATAAATTCATGAGTAAATGTAGTTTTGTGTTATGGACAATTCAGTGTCATCTAGACACTAAAAGTATGTCCCCACTTTGAACATTTTGGTTTCATTCTTGTCATCTATATAAACAGTCAGTAAGAGTTTTCTATATCCAAAAATCTTTTGCTACTTTGCCTATTCTGATTTCAGTCTTGCCATCTACAATCAGTCACATGGTATCGAAAAACCCCCCACTTAAACTTTAAGAAAACAAAGGTAAACAGCTGACTAACTACTGTTAAAAAGTTAACTTTTGAAAAAAAATCCAGCTTACAACAAATTCCATTAGAGATAGAGATAGAGAGAGAGAGAGAGAGAGAGAGAGAGAGCCGGCCAACCAGCCAACCAGCCAGCTAGTCAGGGCCAGACACAGAGCAGAAAGTGGTGGTGGTATAGTGCTCAGAGGAGCGAGAGGAGGAGGAGGAAAAGGAGGGATTGAATGTAAATCTGTGATAAAAAAAAGAAGAGGGGGGGGGGGGGTAGGGGAAGTGTCCAATTACTTATACGAAAGCAGACTATCAATGAGCAGTGTGTGTGTGTGTGTGGGGGGGGGGGGGGTGGGGGGGGGGACAGTGTGTGAGGGGGTAAAGATGATGACACAGCTCGTCTATCAGCCCAGACCAGAAATATTCTGAATCAAAGAACACTGCAAGCACAGCTACTTTATAATCCAACTTACACTTCCCTGGCCATAAAACACGTCTGGAGTTTTTTTGTCTTCAAAAAACAAAAAAAGAAAGAAAAGGAAAGCAAAGAGGCACCCAGCATGCACACACAGACACACAGAAACACATACACACAGGCGAGCGCGCACGTGCGTGTGCGTGTGTGCGTGTGCCCCCTCCACCCACCGACACACACATACCTGTGTGACCTGACCTTGTGGCGTGCACTCACGTGCAATCACACACACACAAGCAAAGACACACACATACACACATACGCACGCACACACACACAAACACATATACCCCTATCCTCCACACACACACACACAAACAGATACACACACCACACACAGTGCTGTCATTCATACACCCACTCCCGACTGTGCCATTCAGGCTTTAAATCAATCAGTGCAGCAACAGTGATAGGAAAGGTCCAACAATGCAGAAGAAGACAGATGAGGGGGAGTAGAAGTGGCGGCCTGTGGGCCTCTTTGATGTCAGTCCACTTTCCTCACCTTGTTAGCAAAATCTACAGGTACAGGTGTCCCATAACCTATGTGGTCGTAGGGGAGCGAGGCGTCCAAGGCCTCACTTCTCTAGGGGCCAGCTTATTGAGGGTGGCGCCCATCTCCTCTCCCTCGCTGCTTTACCTTCCCTGACCCTAAAGAGGCAGGTACCCATTTACAGCTGGGTGAACTGGATGACTGTATTGAAGCCAAGGCGTACAAACGGTCACCCATCCAATTGGGTCCTCCTCCTCTCGCTCCTCTGAGCACCACACCACCACCAGATGCTGCTTAACATTGGCTGGGGGAAAGCGAGTGCTCCGACCACTGAGCTATCCCGTCCCCATGCAAGATAATAATAATAATAATAATAATAATAATGTATGGAATTTATATAGCGCTGAATCTTGTAAAGAAACAAATCAAAGCGCTCAGATGACTATTTTTATCGAGGATAATGGAATAAGCTCTCATATGCTTTTTTTTTACATCCAGTCCCCGTGTGTATGCGGTTTTGTAAATTTTGTCATCTGTTCCCACCGGCACACAATGACCTACTCTTTCGAAAAGGGAACAGAATTTAACGTGTGCGCAAGATGTTCTGTATGCGTTCCCACACGGCCTGGGTTTATAGTCTCATCCGAAGGACTTTGACATACAGTTCGATTTTTTGGTCAAACTGGGAAGAAAGGGCGAGGCTGGGAATCGAACCCAGAACCTCACGGTTTACTTGTTGGCAGGCAAGATCTATAGATAGAAAACAAACAAACAGGAGTTCAAAGGTGACAATTGCAGCTAGCTGCCTTCAAGGTGGGCCAAAATGGTGGCATACGCAAAATCTCACCATTGGTGAACCTTGGAGCTTTAGCCCAGGAACAGAACGAAAAAAAGAAGAGAGATGACAGACATGAGGGGAGAGAGGGGCAGAGAGAGAGAGAGAGAGAGAGAGAGAGCACTAGGACAAGCACACACACAGTGCTGTCATTCATACCACCACTCCGCTTTACATCAATCAGTGCAGCAACAGAGGTAGTAAAGGTCAATAAATGCAGAGGAAGACAGATTGCAGGAAAAAAGGTGACAGGTGAAATCTGAGTCAGCCTGGACAGCTTTGATGACATCTACTTACCTCAGCTTGTTAGCAAGATTGATTGAAAGTGGTAAACAGAGGAAGAGGAGGAGGAGGAGGGCAGAAGGGAGGAAGTAGAGAGAGAATGCAAATGGGGAGTGATGTAATGAGGTAAGCTTGAAGCCATCTGACATGGGGACATTGAGTGGGGGGCAAATCAAACAATCCAGAAACAGTTGATTTGAAATACACATGCAGCACATTGATAATTTATCATCATGACATGGTTACCCCATCATGGAATGATTTACAACATATGGTTTACATTCAACACAGGCATCAATGACTGATTGTTACACCACAGTTTTCTCACATTGTGTACAGTGATCAATGGATGAGTCATGACACACCCATGTTCCTACATCAATGGCAGCTCTAAGGTTTGTCATGTCTTTTACGTGTATGGCAGAGATCATTTGCCATCTTAGTAAATTCTTCTCTGAATTTGTGTGAGCACATCATAATACCCGACAGTGGAGGTTCAGATGCTATACTGGTTTTCTGTGGTTCACAGCATTCACTGTCATGTTCCAACACACTTGCACATGCTGACACACTCTCCTCACAATTGGAACCAGTACCACTTATTTCTTCTGCAATGTCTAGTTTTTCACTCAGACATTTCTCTTCCCTCTCCTGCCCATTGATTTCTAAGCTAACTAATGAGTACCAGAGGAAGTTTTGGTCACAACACACCATCACTGCTTTAGCATTGACTTCACAATAGAGCATGTCGATTCCTCCTCCTCCTCCTGCTTAGTTGCTAGGTGTTACAGACACAGATGGGACACAAAGTACACACAGATGGTTCAGATAACATAATTATAGCAACTTGCAAAACTTTTACTATCGAGAACGTTGTAAGGAAGACTGGGTGCAGTGTTAAAAATGTACACCAAGGCCATGATTTAATTTCTGGTCTTCTCAACTTGCCCAGTGTTTTTCAGCTCTCTTTCTATCTCAGTCAACTCGCCAGGTGGTTTTCTTTCATAGACAATGTTGCCTTGTGTTGAAGGGTGTTGATTTGAAGTTGAATGTGACAGTCTTGTCTTAGAGTAACAACAGTCTGAATTCCTCAGCCTTCGATTTTTAAAAGAAGAGACAGACATTTCTTTCAGCACAGCATTCAGCATGCCTTCTAGGGTTGATGGGAGTCCTTCAACAGGCATCTTGACTGAAATATGATGAACATGTCGCGAAATTTGTCAGAGCTAAGGAGTGATGACTCATGCAGGCTGCCAGATAAGGGAAGCTACCCTGAGAGATAGATAGAAAGGATCTTTATTTTTCAAGGGTAACAGAATAAGCATTAGCATAATTTTTTCATCTGTCCCTTGAGAGAGAGAGACAGAGACAGAGAGAAAGGCAGACAGACAGACAGGCTGGTAGACGACAAACAGTTGGACAGACAGACTGAAATACACAGGAAGAGACAGTCTAGGATTGGCTCTGTTAATCAGCTGTTTTACAGGTTGACATAGGGAAGAAGCCTGCACTAGAGCTGGGGTGGGGGTGGGGGGGGGGAGAGAAGGCAAGGCAAGGCAAGGCAAAACAAAGCAAGGCAAAACAAGGCAAGCCAAGGCAACATTCTTTATTTTGAGGATAATAGATAAGCACTGAAGTGGGTTTTTTAACATCTGTTTCCACCCTTCAGAGGAGAGAGAGAGAGAGAGAGAGAGAGGAGGGGAGGGAGAGAGAGAGAGGAGAGAGGAGGAGGAGAGGAGAGAGAGAGAGAGGAGGGGAGAGAGAGAGAGAGAGGAGAGAGAGGGAGGAGAGGAAGAGAGAGAGAGAGGAGAGAGAGGAGAGAGAGGAGAGAGGTGATGAGGAGAGAGATGAGAGAGAGAGAGAGAGAGTCGAGAGGAGGGAGAGAGAGAGAGAGAGAGAGAGAGAGAGAGAGCGAGAGAGGAGAGAGAGAGAGAGAGCGAGAGAGAGAGAGAGAGAGAGAGAGAGAGAGCCAGAGAGCACAAGGTGCATCCTTTCATTTTTCATCTCCCCTGACCTGACATCATTGGTGTTTAACGTGACACAGCAATGTGTACACATGTGTACATCTGCACATACACATTCAGAATGACACACACACACACACACACACACACACACACACACACACACACACACACACACACACACACACACACACACACACACACACACACACACACAACAACACACACACACACACACACACACACACACACACACACACACACACACACACACACACACACACACACACACAACCTGCATGTTTACACAACAACTAAACTTCCCCTGTTATGTATGCTCATGTAGCAAAGGGAAGTAACAACTTATGTATGGGGCGTAACCACAAAAAAGCACACACCCTAAACTAACCTTTTACAACACCATCACCCCTCCCCTCACCTCTTTCTTTCTCTTTTTCTCATAGTCTTTGTCTCTCTCATTGCCTCTCTCTCTCTGTCACTCTCTCTGTGTGTCTCTCTCTTTCTGTGTCTCTGCCTCTCTCTGTCTCTTTCTCTGTCCCTATCTCTCTCTTGCTCATGGTCTTTGTCTCTGTCTCTCTCTATCGTTCTCTCTATCTCTCTAGTTCGTGGTCTCTCTCTCTATTTATCTTGCTCATGCTCTCTCTCTCCCTCTCTCCCTTCCCCCACTCTCTCTCTCCCTCCCTCCCTCTCCCTCTCTGTATCCACACCTTCCAAAACTTCTTCAACAAACCCTGCCTGCCTGCCTGCCTGAAACTGGTATAGTCATGAATACGCAACACGAATTTGGCCCTTCCTTCTCCCTCCCTCGCTCCCTCCCTCCCTAAGTAACTACTTCGTCTGCAATTCTTGTCACGAAACCAAACGAAGCACAGAGTGGAGTGGAGTGGAGTCATAACTGGAGTCTGTCCTTTTTCCTTCTCAGTCCTCTCTCTCCATCCATCCATTCCATCCATCCATCATCTTCACTGAGGCTCAGGAAGCAGACAACCTAGCTAGCCTTCTTCCACCAAACACACACACACACACACACACACACACACACACACACACACACACACACACACACACACACACACACACACACACACACACACACACACACACACACAAACACACACACACACAGACACACACACACAGACACACACACACACACACACACACACACACACACACACACACACACACACACACACACACACACACACACACACACACACACACACTGCAAGCTTTTGTTTCCTGGGGGTGGGGGGTTAAAAGGGGGTTAGGGGGTTGGGAGGGGGAAGGAGGTGGAGTGGGGGATGGGGGGGAGTGGGTAGAGAAAAGAAGAGAGAGAGAGGAGGGAGAGAGATAGATAGAGAGGGAGGGAGAGAGAGAGAGAGAGAGAGGGAGAGGGAGAGAGGGGAGAGAGCGAGAGCATGAGCAAGAGAGAGAGAGAGAGAGAGAGAGAGAGAGAGAGAGAGAGAGAGAGCACAAACTGAGAGAGAGAGAGAGAGAGAGAGAGAGAGAGAGAGGAGAGAGAGAGAGAGAGAGAGAGAGAGAGAGAGAGACCACGAACTAGAGAGAGAGAGAAAGAGGAGAGAGAGAGGGGAGAGAGAGAGGCTAAAGGGTGGGGTGAAATAAAGTGGGTAGGAGGTGTGGTAGCACAACAAAATAATTATGTCTCCAGTTATTCAGATGAACTGTGACATCTCCCAACCCATCTTTGTATGCTTGTTGTCAGCTATCTGTGGCCATGGAAAGTATTTTCAGTTTATGGGGAAGAAGAAAAAAAAAAGAGAGGGGGGGGGGGGGGGGGGGGTAGGTGGGTAAGGGAGGGAGGTGAAAAGAGATGGTTGTTGTTGTTGTTGTGAGAGAGAGAGTGGTGGAGGGTATTCGGGGTCACAAGCAAGCATTCTGTTTCATTTACTGAAGAACTTTTGTAGACGTAGGATGAGCTTTGTGCACGTGCTGGCTTGTTTGTTGTTTGTTGTTTGTTGTTGTTTGTTGTTGTTTTTTGTTGTTTTTGTTTGTTAGGGATGATGGATACTTGGAGCAGAGAAATACGTACACGTTTACTGCCTGAGAAAACAAATAAAAGCAGAGGGGCTGTGAACGTGCCCACCAACTATCTACTCCAACAAAGAGTGTACCGGTGGGAACGGATGACAAAATTTACAAAATTACATACTCACAGGGACCGGATGTAAAAAAAAAATCCACATGAGTGCTTATTCCATTATCCTCGATATAAAAGAATAAAATAAATAAAAATAAATTTAAAATAATAAAAAAGGGGAACAAATAGTATATCTGAAAACTATCGGCTTTCTTTGACAAGTACACCTAGCAAAGTATACACATGTATTTTGGATTCCCCCCCCCCCCCCCCACGCCCGCCTTCCCCCCCCTTCCCCCTGTCTGACTGGGTTAAAACGAAATGACAAAATCGTACAAAACAAGCAGGTTTTGGACAGGGTTATAGTGCACTTGATCCTACATTTACTCTTTATGGACTTTTTCAAAAACATTTACAGAAGTCTGCTAAACTGTAACTTGCATTCATAGATTTTAGAAAAGCATTTGACACTGCGGACAGAATGGACTATGGTTTATACTTCATGAAACAGGAATACATGGGGAAATGTACAAGGCTATAAAGGGAACATCATTATTTGTCTGTAACTGCTTGTGTAAGTAACAAGTGTTCTTAAACAGAGAACATGGGATGTCACATAGGATTAACGCAAGGTTGTTTGTTGAGCCCATTAATGTTTTCACTCTTCATTGACAAACTGGTCAGAGAAGTATCACGCTCAGGAAAACGTGGAATACAAATGATGCCAGGTGCAGGTGAATTATTCTTACTATTTTTCATGATGAAATCATACTTTTGTATAGCACATCTATAGAACTGCAAAATCAAGTGAAAAAAAAATGAACTGAAAAAAAGCAGAGTCAGACCTACTTGGTCTCGCTCTCAGTTTAGAAAGAAACGATGGTTAT
This sequence comes from Rapana venosa, assembly GCA_028751875.1. NCBI lineage: Eukaryota > Metazoa > Mollusca > Gastropoda > Neogastropoda > Muricidae > Rapana > Rapana venosa. The sequence goes on from CM054138.1 coordinate 74,280,952, forward strand.
GATATTTAGGATGGGAGGCCGCTGGGGCAAAATGGACTTCTGGACTTCAAGAAGAACTATACGATGACAACAACGACGACGACGACAAAGAAGAAGAAGATGATGATGATGATGAAGAGAGAGAGAGAGAGAGAGAGAGAGAGAGAGAGAGAGAGAGAGAGAGGAGAGAAGACAGACAGACAGACAGACAGACACTCAGAGGCAGAAACAGAGAAAGACAGAGAGCTAGGCAGACAAGCAAACAAGCACAGGCAGACAGAGACAGAGAAACTCAAGAACCCCCCAAAAAACAACAACAACAACAACAACCAAACAACAAACAACACAACACAACAACAACAAACCAGTCAAACCAGACAGACAAGAGTTAACGCAAAAAGCCAGATCAGTCAAAGACACAGAGACGCACTGACTGACAGAAGCATACATACATACATACAGACAGACAAACAGGCAGGCAGACACACAGACAGGCAGATAGATAGACAGACAAACAGACTGACAGGCAGGCAGACAGACAGGCAGGCAGACAGACAGACAGGCAGATAGACAGACAGACAGAGAGACCAGACAGCTCTGCATACAGTGGTCACACTGGTCAAGCCGATGTCAGGGCAGAGACAGGCTGTCATCTGATCTCTGCCACACGGGCCAAAATTGATGATGTACTCCCGCTAATCTTCATCAAACCACCATCTGTCTGGCCCCTGACAGAGACGATCTATCTTCACATACATACACGGGCACGTACGCACGCATGCACACACGCACTCATGCGCGCACGCTCGCATGCATACAAGTTCTCAGATACGCATACATGCACGCGTTTGCATGCACAGACGCACGGACACACATACACTGTTTTATGTGGAAATATAGAAAAAAAAATTTCACAAACACACACATGCACGCACTCACGCACACACACGCACGCACACACACGCACAAACACACACTCTCTCTCGCTCTCTCTCTCTCTTCCCATCTTTCTTGTATGATTTCTTCTAGCTCTAAAATGAACTTCGTGGTCGGCAAAGCTTGTAAAGAATAATAGATTCTTCAACCGCTGCATTTCCAGATCATCTGTGGAATATACATAATTACGGTGTAGATGTATGTGTATGGGATGCAGTCATGCACAGATCTGGTATTCCCTGATTCTGGTCATGTCTTGTAGAATTTAGGAGGTGGACTGTTGTGGCAGAGGTTTTTGGGGAAAGTGTGGATTGTTGCAGCAGTTCTGTTCTGTTCTTTTGGTCCCCTCGTTCCTTTGCCAGAGTTCCGAGGTTGACCAACGGTGAGATGTTGCGTATGCGACCGTTTTTTTTGCCCGCCATGAAGGTAGCCGCATTTCGCCTTTAGGAATATAGTTCTTTTGATTTCTACAAGCGGAAGCTAGTCCATCCATCCATCCATCCATCCATCCATCCATCCATCCATCCATCCATCCAGCCAGCCAGCCAGCCAGCCAGCCAGCCAGCTAGCCTTCAATCAATCAATCAATCAATCAATCAATCAATCAATCAATCAATCAATCAATCAATCAATCAATCAATCAATCATCGAATATATTAACAAGTCAGCTATATTTCAAAATTATTCAACATTGTTGAGAGAGAGAGATACAGACAGACAGACAGATAGACAGACATACTAACAGACGAACAAACAGACAGAAAAAGACATAAAAACAGACAGGCAAGCAGAAAGACATAGAAACAGACAGACATAGACAGACAGGGCCAGCCAGCTAGTGACAGACACAGAAACAGACAGACAGACAGACAGACAGATAGTCACAGAAACAGAAAGACAGAGAGAGAGAGAGAGAGAGAGAGAGAGAGAGAGAGAGAGAGAGAGAGAGAGAGAGAGAGAGAGAGAAGAGACAGACAGACAGACAGACAGACAGAGACAGAGACACAGAGAGACAGAGAGACAGAGACAGAGACAGAGACAGACAGCGAGAGAGAGAGAGAGGTATGTGCAGTGGAGGTAGATGAAGGAGTCAATTAGAGCAGGCCCTCAGTTATTGTATAACGCCATCATCGCCAACAGTACCACAGTCATTGGTTTCCTTTCTCCCGGTACCTGTAACAGGCTCACCACCTGCCCGTGACTTTGTCAGTGTCCAACTGGTCATTGCTTGTCCATTGGTGTGCAACAGTCCCCCCCCCCGCCCCCCCCCCCCCCCCTCCTCTGTCTATCTGTCCGTCTTTCTTTCTGTGTCTCTATATCTCTGTATATCTGTCTGTCTGTCTCTCTCTCCGGGGTTGGGAGGCTGGAGAGTGGAGATGAGTTATGAAGCCTGGAGGAAAGTGCTATTGAGAAAGAGATGGGTGATGTTTCTGGGTGAATATGGGCGCTCGCAACATTTTTTTCGCAAAATTAAGATGCTTTGGGTAGAGACTGTGGGAGGTAGAATAAGCACAACAGGAACTCCTTTCTTTCTTCCATCATAAATATTTACATCATCATGATTATAATCATGATTATTATTAGAAGCAAAAGCAGCAGAAACAACAGCAGCGGCAGCAGCAGCAGCAGCAACAACAACAACAGCAGTGGCAGTAGCAACAACAACAAAATTTATTTCAGTTTTTCTTACTACTTTTAATGATTAACTTTTTCATAGAAGTGGTTATTTTAGCGTTTGCTACTTTAAAAAACCCTTTTACGGAATGCAGCTACCTAAATTGTGGGTAAAAACCATCGCATACGCAAAACACCATTGGTGAACCTTGGACCTGTAACCAAAGAACGAAAAAAATATCTTATCAAGATCTTCTACTTAGCTTTTAAATTGTATTTATTTATTTATTTATTTACTTACTATTCCTTTTTCTGTTACAGGCCCTTCAAGTCAAGACGCAAAAGATGGGCGCCATACCAGAAGTGCACGTGCTTGTCCCGCGACTTATCGTACTTCTGCTCCTCCCTGCTCTACGTCACGCCACTACCGGCTTCACTTCACAAAGTACGATTTGTCGGCAGTGTCCTTATAGCTCAAAACCGATAGATTCTAGAGCGAAGATGAAAATTCTATATAGCAACTGAAAATCCTTTTTTCGCAACGAAATTATTTTCATCTTAAAAAGTTTACACCACCTACACCACCACCACCACCTAAACTAGTTTTTTTTTCTCTCCATGGAAATTCTATTTTTTGAAAGTGTCTCCTTAAAAGTCACCTTCAACATAACTTTTGTTATGGATGTTTTACACACAGTTTCACTACCACACCAAAAAACCAACTTTTTCGCCATAAAAAGGGGTTTATATTGCCATGGACAGTAATTTTTATTGTGAAGGGTTTTTTTCGTTGTTTATCATCAGATATAAAATTGTTTTAGCTACACAATCTGTTTCACTGAAATAAAGTTTTAAAAAAAGAGGTATATTTCGCTGCAAATAACAATGTATCTGACACATCTGCGCTTTGATTTGTTTATTTGCAAGATATAGCGCTGTATAAATTCCATGTATTATTATTATTATTATTATTATTATTATACAAATGCCTTTTCAGAACAAGTTTTCCCCTTAGGAGCAGTCATTGTTTTGTCATGAAGGGTCATTTGTCATTATAAACGGTGTTTTTCTAACGAAATACCCCTTTCACATCGAAAAGACAATATTTCGTCTTTGGTTGATTAAAACAAAATGTTCTGTCTACGTTTCAGATTACTGACAAAGTCATTTTGCCAAGAAAAGGCTCAGTTTTAGCACAGGGGCAATCAATTTTACTTCGAAAAAAATTCATTTATTCATTTCATCATTTAAAAAAAAGCAATATTACAGTTCTTCACCATGGAAATAATTTGTGCTGAGGTGTAGGTCATCCGGCATTATTTCCCCTGTTATTGATTACTTCCCATTGCAGGGCAGACAAGGTTATAGGGCACTATGCCCTCTGCTATAATCATGTCGGTCGGATATCTCCTTCCCACTGTAGGCAGACAATCACAGGTATACACCTTTTACATTGGGCATGTAACATTTGTTTCAGAAAAGTTTTCACAAAAATCTTACCACTCCTTTGATAAATATCGGATTTAAAGTAATACATTTCAGGTGCTTTGAAAAAAAAAGAACCCCAGTTGCGTTAAACCAAAGCATGAGTGAAACATATTACTTCTGTAATAAATATAAAATTTGCAGTAATATCTTTTAGGTACTTTATAAAGTAAAACAGTTGTGTTAAGCTAAGGTCTGAGCTTAGCTAGTTTTTTTCCCTCTCTCTGGGCACTTGGGTGCCGCGAGTCATGATTTTAAAAGGAAGCCTTTTCCGTGGGGATGCCGGGGGCCTGTCAGTATAAATACCATCCCCACCTTCTGGAAATTCTGTGCTAGGAATTCCCTCTTTTCTATCCCTCTCTTTGTTCCTGCCTTGTTCCTTTTCTTCCTGTCACCCCCTTCTCGTCTATTTTCTGCCTTCTTAGTCCAATCTCGTTCCTTTTTCCCCCCAGAAAGACTTCAAAGATTTTCTCTCCCATGCCGAAGTCGGATGTGCTGGGCCTGACTTGTCAGGCGCTTAATGGCAGCGCAACGCGTTTTCGCTCATATGGCAAGATAACAAAAGTTGCTGTCTGAGCGTTGACCAAGAAGAAGAAAGAAGGAAAGGATACTCAGAAAGACCAGTATTTATACATATATATTCTGCCTGCCAATCTTTATTTCTAGAAAGAAAGCAGTCTTGTGAAGACAACACTATTTTAACTTTACCACAAACACACAGATACTTACATTTAAGTACACACGGTCACATCTAAGTACACACGGATACATTTGATTACACATGACACATTAAAATACATACGAATGCGTTTAAGTACTCACAGACACATTGAAGTACACATAGACACATTGAATTACACGCAGACACATTGAAGTACACCCAGACATATTGAAATACACAAGTGCACATCAAAGTACACACAGACACATTGAATGACACACAGACATATTGAAATACACAAGTGCACATCAAAGTACACTCAGATACATTGAAGTACACACAGACAATTTAAGTACACAAGATCACATCAAAGTCCACACATACACAAACACACACATATTAATACACACAGACATAAACACAACGCACACAAATACACTCAGACACATTGAAGACACACAAAATTTAACACACAGACAATGAAACACAAACACACAAAGTACACTCAGACACAGCAGTACACCCAGATAGAAACACTAATGAATTTAAAAAAAGCGCACACCAAAAGAACAACCCTGAATACAAAAACAAAAAAACAAACATTAATAAACAAACAATAACAACAACAAAAACACACAGACATAAAAACAACCAACAAAAAAACAAAAAACACAGACAAGCAAAGTACACCATTATTAAAAAAAACGGCACTCAAGTAAAATTTTCAAAAGCTATTGAACTAATCAGACATATTGAAAACCCACGCCACAACAAAAACAACAAAAGAAGTATAAAAAGAGATAGGAGTTTCAACAGAAAAAAAAACCAACCACCAAAAACACTGTCATTGGTCCACAACACTTTAATCAAAGGGAACAAAGTGTCACACAGACAAACTCACACTCCTGAGAACATCCACGCACAACCGTCAAACTCACACATCCCGTCACACTCTTCTCACAGTAACCACACAACAAACAGTAACGGGAACTTTATGGAAAAAAAGCCCCCCCCAAAACAGCAACAAAAAAACAACAAAAAATAACAACAAAAACCAACAACCAACAAACAACAAACAAAAAACAAACAAAAAAAACCAACAACAACAAAACAACAACACAAACCACAAAACAAACCAACAACAAAAACACAAAAACAACAGACAAGCACACAGCTACAATCTTTTTTTTTTTTTTTTAAGTCACGCAGTATTTTCTAAATATAGCTGCGAACTAATTTTAGCCCTCTTTAAAAAAAACAACCCAAAACAACAACAGAAGATAATAACAAGAAGAGAGCGATTAAAAAAAACCCACCACCAACCCATGTGTCATGCCCACACTTTTCATTACGTCAAAGCAAAATAAGTGTCACACAGACAAACGTCACTATCTCGCGTGAGAAGATGCCTACGTCACAACCGTCAAACGTCACACATCCTCGTCACTCCCTTCTTTGTGTTCAGAGTAAGCCTACGTCAGTACAAACAGTGGGCGGGAAAACTTTATGCCGTAAAAAAAGTCCCCCCCCCCCCCCCTAATCATCCCCCAAAACCCTTACAAATAACAGCAACGCAAAAAAAGTCACACAAACAAACTCACATCCACTGAGACACATCCCCTACCCAACAACACACCCCCTCCACAACCACACAATCCCGTCACACTCTCTCTCTTCTCGTTCAAATAACCTACGCACACACAACATGACGAACTACCAAAAAAAAACACCCCCCAACCTACCCTAAATCACTGTCTCCCCTTTCCAAAAAAACACACCCTCACCCAACAACCCGCACAACACAACAACAAAAACACACACAACAAACACCAACACACACACACACACACACACACACACACTGTCACACACATAACACACTACACACACACCACACACACACACACACACACACACACACACACACACACACCCCACACACACACCTCTCACTCACACACACACACACACACACACACCCCACACAACACACACACGGGTTCAAGCCACCCCATCCACACGAAACCCTTAAAAAACAAAACAAAGCTTAACAAAACGTACGAGTGTCACTCCATATGACACGACTGAAGCACACATCTGAATCCCTCCCCTCAACCCCCCTCACCCCCACCCCTCACTCCCCCAAGTCACACATAATAAAACACGTTAACTCCTGTTAACCTTGTAGATCGGTGGTCTAGTGGTAAAACACCTGTAATGAAAGCGTCAAGTCGCACGTTCGATTCCCCGTGTGAACCCACACTTTCTCCCCCATCTACCAGACCAGACCTTGAGTGGTGGTCTGGGTACCAGTCTTTCGGATGAGACTTGAGGTTCCGTGTGCAACACACATTTAGTGCACGTTAAAGAACCCACAGCAACGAGAAACTTTTCCCTGGCAAAAAATTTTTTTTCAAGTAATAAAATCTCTGGTAAAGGCACCCTGGAGTTAATATCAGTACCTACTCCACTCCCTCAAAAGGCTTTTGGATGAGACTTATAAACCGAAGCCCCGTGTGCGAACGCACGCAAACATCTTGCACACACGTTAAAAGCCCGTTCCGCTATTCGGAAGAGTAGGCCATTTCGTGCCGGTAGGAACGGATGACAATATTAAAAAACCCACACAACTGCATGCACACAGGTGTCATGTGTTTAGACACATCCCCGAAGTCGGAATGCGGCTACCTTAAGGGTGGGTAGAAACGGTCGCATACGCAACATCTCACCATTGGTTAACCTTGGGGCTCTAGCCGAGATACGGTTTTGTTTTATTTTTAACGTCAAGATAAAGTTAAACGTGTTCCAACAAACATACATTAATTTGATATTAATTCCTTAAAGTAGACATTCGTAGACATATTTAAAACTCTCTCTGTCTGTGTCTCTGCCTGTTTGCCTGTTGCCTGTCTGCCTGCCTGCCTGCCTGCCTGCCTGTCTGTCTGTCTGTCTGTCTGTCTGCCTGCCTGCCTGCCTGTCTGTCTGTCTGCCTGCCTGTCTGTCTGTCTGTCTGTCTGTCTAAGACGAGTGATTAATTTAAACACATACCAAGGTATGAAAAATGCATGAATGCTCGTGGAACCTGTGCAAGAGGGTACATATAAGACAAAGAGAATTATGTTGAGGAGATAATTAATACCCCATATATCATTGTGTTATTACACATGAGTGCTCTCTCTCTCTCTCTCTCTCTCTCTCTCTCTCTCTCTCTCTCTCTCTCTCTCTCTCTCTCTCTCTCTCTCTCTCTCTCTCTCTGTTCGTACACTTAGTAAAAAGACGTTAACCTGAAGAAGAAGAACAACAACAAAAATAAAAAAGATGGGGAAGTGGAAAGGCTAACAACTGGAGTCATGATATTTCCAAAAGACAAAAATCCCCATAAGAAACAGTTAAACATTACCCCCCCAAAAAAACAAAAAACCCCACAAAACAACAACAACCAAAAAAAACAAAACAACCCAACCCCAAACAAAAACCACAACCAAAAAAAACCAAAAAAACCCCACCCCCCAAAACAACAAACACCAGCCAACCCCCCCCCCCCCCCCAAAAAAAAAAAAAATCAAATCACACAAAACAAAATCCTGCTTCTTTTCCCCCCTCAACTCTAGAAAACCTCTGAGTAACTAAAAAAAAAAACCCACCACCACCACCAACAAAAACCAGATGTCGGAGTTCGCAAATAAAAAAGCAAACAAGACAATCAGATCATCAAGATATGTGGCAGCCATTTTTTCCCCCCACATCATGTTAACTCTCACCGTGCATCTTCAACACACACTACTTTCTTTGTCCCTGGGGGAATTATTACAAAAGGGGGGAGGGGGGGGGGGGGGGTTGTCATATCTGTCTGACCCTCTAGGAAGACGAAAGACATCATTAAACTTGGAAGAGAACCGCCTCATTGTCACGATTAAAGAAGAGAGAGAGAGAGCAACCTTCGTAGATTCTGGTCTTTTTCGGTCTGTGTTTTAAAGTTCGTTTAGCATGCTGGACCACACACACACACACACACACACACACAAAATGCCTGACCTGTTCGGTTCTGAAAATGTATGTAGAGGGTTAACAGAAGGCTGGCTGTATGCAGGCATGTATGTATGTATGTATGTATGGAGATGGAGAGAGAGAGAGAGAGAGAGAGAGAGAGAGAGAGAGAGAGAGAGAGAGAGAGAGAGAGAGAAGAGAGAGAGAGAGAAGAGAGAGAGAGAGAGAGAGAGAGAGAGAGAGAGGAGAGAACTCTGAACTCTGAAATGATTTAATGTACATTGGCCTTGGACCACAATACATTTGTTGGGCTCAGGATGGAACAGTGAGTTCATTCATATCACTGGCAAAGCAAATGCACAAACAAATAATGATTTATGACTGATTAAAGAAGAAATACACACAAATAGATATAGCGAACTCATACGAAAAGATGATGTCAATACAATTTATGATTGAATACAGAAGAAAATTACATGATTATAAACTTTAAATCAACCATAACCCAATCATAGAGAGAAGATGCTAAGAAAAATAATCCATATTGAGTATATCAAATTGTAGCAGTTTTTCAATAAAGTGTTTCAGAGAGAGAGTGAGAAACTCTCTCTGAAACTCTGAAATGATTTAGATGCACATTGGCCTTAGGCCACAATACAATATAGAAAAGAAAATAGGAAAATATCTTATTTAGAAGCACCTATCTATATTCTACAATCATTGGTTACCTGAAAATCATATACATCTCACACCTACTACGGTACAAATTATAAGGATAGTTGTCAAATCACAGTTTACATTTCACATATACTGAAATGATTAGTCATAGACATTAGTATAAAAGGGGGAGATACAGAAAATCATGATCATGTTATGCCTCGAATTCTTGATAATTTAACGTGATATAAACAAAGGTGAAAATGTTTAAGTGGTTTAACAGACGTACATCATAGGATTGGTTACCTTGTAGACTTAAAGTATTTTCTTCCGCCTATTGCTTGCATGAAACACATATCTAGATAAATTGTATCTGTGGATAGGATCAGTGGCTCTAAGTAACATGTGCAAAGGAAGTTCTTTTGACTCTTTTAGAAATTTGACCCTTAAATCTTCAAACGAAGCACAAAATAACACAAATTGTTTTTCGTTTTCGATCTGATTTTTACAAAATGGACAGAATTTATCATGAATAGATTCGCTATAGCGATGTACATTGTTATTCAGTGGGAGTACATTAAACCTCAACTGCGTGATGGCAACACGAAAACAATAATTTTCCATATCTAGAACATAACTTTCTTTTACGAATATAGTCTTAAATGATCTATATGGTTGATACCTATCTCGATCTCTTATAGTTCCTGACCATTCTTGAATAAACATATCGATGAGCCTCTGTTTAAATATGCTTAGAAACTTTTTCACATCCCCAACACCCTGTTGCAACCAAACAATGTTAAATCCAGTTAAGCATAAGATTTCTCTTATTTTCGAAACCCAGCACTGTTTTCCGGAATTGTCTAGCTGCAACAGCATTTGATACGCCTTATATGGTAACCGTTCATTATTCATTTGTAGTAATTTAAACCAATATCTTATACAGGCAGTGTACGAATTTACATAAAGAGGATATCTATACAAGTCTCCATATATCATTTTGTTTGGAGTTTTGGTTGATACACCTAAAAACCTTTTGCATGCCATCATGTGGACTTTTTCTATGTGTTCTAACTGGTTTATTCCCCATACTTCAGCAGCATATAGCAATATTGGCTGTATCTTTTTATCAAAAATGTTTAAAAAAGTATTTACTGTCATCTCTTTATATTTCCGAAAAACTCTATTAAGCTGAACTACTGGAGAGAGAGAGAGAGAGAGAGAGAGAGAGAGAGAGAGAGATTTCGAATGTAATGGAGAGAGAGAGAGAGAGAGAGAGAGAGAGAGAGAGATTTCGAATGTAATGCCGAAAAATTATACAAGTATATTCTCTCCAAAAGGTAAATTATGAACAATGTCTTTGATTCTTGAATTTTTCCAACTGGAGTGAGAGAGAGAGAGAGAGAGAGAGATGAGAGAGAGAGAGAGAGAGAGAGGAGAGAGATGTATTGGACTGCTTTTGTTTCAGTTCAAATATGCGTAAGATACCATTGTGGTTTCTTTTTTTTAGGAAAGGTGGAAGGGGTGAGCGAGGGGAGTGGGCGTGGTGTTGGTTAATTTTTCTTTTGCTTTTTTGTGGGTGGGGTGGGTGGGGAGGGCGTGGAATCATAATTAAAAAAAAACACAATACCTTTCAACCTCTCTCCACAACCTCCAACAGAGAGAGAAAAACAAAACCCCGAAAGAAACACGAAAACAAATATGTTTCGAAAGAGTAGGCCATTGTGTGCCGGTGGGAACAGATGACAGAATTAATTACAAAACCGCACACACACAGGGGACTGGATGTAAAAAGAAAAAGCACATAAGGGCTCATTCCATTATCCTGGATATAAAAGAATACATAATTTGATTTTAAAAAAATGTTACAAACAGTATTCTTACACTTTTTCTTCTTCTTTTGCAGCGGCGGTGTGTGACCGTCAATGGGAGAAAATCTACGAACACGACGAGCAGGGGACGCCACTGTTTGGGGAGAAGAAGGACCTGAAGAGTGCCGTGCTGAGGGGCGCCTCCATCCGCATCCTCCTGCACGACCTGAAGCTTGAGCCTGCCGGAGCCACCACTCACACCTTCACTGCAGGTTCGGGCTGTCAGAGTGCCTGAGGCAGGAGAGAATGCCGCTACTACTGCTATTATTGCTACTGCTGCTGCTGCTGCTATTGCTACTGCTGCTACTGCTATTACTACTATTGCTGCTGCTGCTGCTACTACTGCTACTGCTGCTGCTGCTGCTGCTACTGCTACTGCTGCTTCTACTGCTGCTTCTGCTGCTGCTGCTACTGCTGCTACTACTACTACTACTGCTGCTACTACTACTACTGCTGCTGCTGCTGCTGCTGCTGCTGCTGCTGCTGCTGCTACTACTATTACGACTACGACGACGACGACAACGACAACGACTACTACTCTTCTTCTTCTTCTCTTCTTGGTCGTCCATCGATCCGATGATGACTGTCCTCATGTGTTGAGTCTTTGTCTTATGTGGGCACGGAGATGGCTGGTTAAGCCAATCCGTGATAGGCAGACGCGGGTGCAGTGGGGGCAAGGAAACTGTCCGGGGGGTTCAGGGTTGGTGGTTGACGCCTTTCTCCTAGCTCGTGCTGCAGTCACGTCATCTCGCCTCTTCTCCTCGAAGTTGTCATGCGCCCAGATGGTTAGGGCGCGCCAGCCTGGTCTGTCCATAGCATACAGCTCCAGCTGTTTGGGAGGGATGTCAGCGTGTTTGATGTTGGACTTCACGCAGTCCTTGAATCTTTTGCGTGGTCTGCCCTGGTTCCGCTTTCCCAAGGTCAGTTCGCCATACATGAGCTGCTTAGGCAACCTTTGGTCGTCCATCCGGATCACGTGACCACCCATCGAAGCTGGGCTTTCAGGATCATGGCCTCGATGCTGGTCATCCCAGCTCTGTCCAGGACCTCGAGGTTTGTGATCCGGTCTTGCCAGTGGATGTTCATAATTGACCGAAGGCTTCTCATGTGGAACTTCTCCAGCTGCTTCCAGTGTCTTTTGTACACCGTCCATGTCTCGCATCCATAGAGTAGGCTGGTGAGGACGACGGCTCTGTACACCTTGAGCTTTGTGGAAAGCTGGATGTTGTGCTGGTTCAAGACACGAGCTCGGAGGCGACCAAGAGCTTGACTGGCCTTGCAGATCCTAGCGTTGATCTCTTTATCCAGGGTGTTATCATTGCTGATGGTACTGCCGAGGTATCTGAAATCATCCACTATCTTTAGCTGGGTGCCCTCAATGGAGATAGAGGGGGGAGGGGTGGCTGAAGTAGGCGCTGGCTGAAATAGTACCTCTGTCTTGCCGAGGCTGATAGTGAGCCCAAAAAGGCGAGAGGCTTCTGCGAACTTATCTGTGATAAGCTGTAGGTCAGACTCTTTGTGTGCCATGAGAGCACAGTCATCAGCTAAAAGTGCTTCCAGGATGATCTTCTCCACAACCTTGGTCCTGGCGTTCAGTCGGCGGAGGTCAAACAGTGAGCCATCAAGTCTGTATCGCAGGTATACCCCAAGGTCTAGGTCCTTGATAGCGTGGTTGAGGACGCAGGTGAAAAAGAAGTTGAAAAGGACTGGGGCCAGCACGCATCCCTGTTTGACACCGTTACTGATGTTGAATGGCTCTGATACTTCTCCACCCGAGAGAACCTGCCCGGTCATGTTGTCATGAAACTGGCGTATGAGGTTGATGAACTTGTCTGGGCATCCGAGTTTGGATAGGATGATCCAGAGGGCCTTCCTGTTCACTGTGTCGAAGGCCTTGGTGAGGTCAACAAAGACCACATACAAGTCCATGTTTTGCTCTAGGCATTTCTCCTGCACTTGTCGGACGGAGAAGATCATGTCCACAGTGCTGCGGTTTGGGCGAAATCCACACTGTGTTTCCGGCAGGTTTCCTTCGGAAATGTTCTCCGTTAAGCGGTTGAGGAGGATCCGAGCCAATATTTTCCCAGCAATAGAAAGGAGGGAGATGCCCCGGTAATTGCCGCAGTCAGCCTTACTACCCTTGTTCTTAAATAGGGAGATGACAGTGGCATCCCTGAAATCTTTGGGCAGTTCTTCTTCTTCCCAAATGCTGGTGAGGAGGGAGTGGAAAGCTGCAAGGGCCACAGGTCCGGCAGATTTGAACATCTCTGCTGGGATTCCGTCCATTCGGGTGCTTTGCCTGAGCTGGTCTGTCTTATTGCCCTCAAGACTTCATCCATAGTGGGGGGGAGGTCGAGG